>CAXKWD010000003.1:136611489-137341489 GCA_964059195.1 Ectobius pallidus | reverse complement strand
CGTTAAATTTATACTACTACTAATTATTGACAGACTAGTATTAGTAGTAGTGCTAGTACTGATGGTGGTGGTGGCAAGCTAAAGGTTTACGATATTAATTTTAATTATAGGCATGATTTATTCTCAATGTATATGTTTCAATTCATCATTAGAATAAATTTTTATGTAATGCAATTTAAGTCTGTGACAATATTATAGGCACATCTCCTAGTTTACAGAAATTACGTCTTTTGTGTAGAGTTAAAAACATTATTTTAAAATATTAATTCAGAATAGTTTACCTTACACGAAATTCAGAATTCATAATGGGAGTTGGTTATTAGTTTTTGGCACTACATCCTTAAAAGAAGTTCGCCTACCATACACAAAATTCGGAATTTAAAAAGTAGGTGCTGTATTCGTAAAGGCAGTTGGTTGGTTAACAGTTTTTGGCGCTGCATCCATAAAAAGATGGCCTACCGTATACAAAATTCAGAATTTTAAAAGTAGCTGTTGTAATCGTAAAGGGAGTTGGTTGAGAACTGGTTTCATAAGAGGTCATGTAATTAGCATTGCCATCTGATATTTTATTTCACATATTTTAAAACATTATTCATTTAAGTATAATACTTACATCTTTGTAAATTTTAAAGGTTTAATTCTTATACTCTAACAGGTGAATGTTCAAAATTTGAAGGAAATCGAACAGTTGGAAAAAAAAAAGTTAAGATATAAAATAATTGCTATCACGGTAAGTGTTACAGATTCAACCAGACATTTAAAACATTATTTATCGTAGTATTTTAGCTACAACTGTGAAAATTTTAAAGATTTAATACTTACATCATAACAGATATATATATAAAATTTGAGCTAATTCTCATGGTTAGAAAAAAACTTTTCAAATACAATACTAGAGTCCAAGTTATGAATCATCCATACTATAACACACGAATTCTGCAGAGATAATTACGATAACAAAATTAATGTTCTAACTAATAATTAAGTATTATGTAACATGTGAACCCTAACAGCTACATGTACGAAATTTTAAAGATTTCATTCTAACATCATAACAGACTTATATTCTAAATTTGAAATAATTCGGGTCATTAGAAAAAAACTTAATGTATAAAATAATTATCGGCAGTTGTGAGTCAACGTCGTTCTAGCTGTTTCAACTCTCGGAAGTATGGTACAGATTGTTATCTAGAACTAACACATACAGTCAATCAAGGTCCTTCTCACAATGTTGTATAACGGTTACAGACGTAACGTGGTGTTATCGCATGATATAAATATTACGACTTCAGGGTTCCTTGTAAGATTCCCACATCATCGCAAGTTATCTATTTTATAACTCAAACATAGAAAAAAATAATGTAATACGTTTGTAATTATTTACAAAAAAAAACGAGACATTAATATTAATAATAATAATAATAATGTGCCTTTTTTTTCAATAATAATAATAGTAGTAGTATCCTTACCTTCAACTTAGTCCTGTTCCCTGTTTTTGTCGCCATCTTCCTTCCTCACTTTAAAAATACATATTTCATCCTCCCAATCAGGCAGCTTGTACCCATACCATCTTAGTGTGTCTTTCTAGAATTTCCACCAAGTTTGAAAAATACAAAATTCATATATCCCGCCCTAGCCATTTTCAAAACTTCCACTATTTTTATATTTTCAAATATCATGCTATTTTTTTTTTAAATAAAATTTCGACTTAGATCACTCTTGCATTAAATACAAAATTTTGACTTAGCACACTCTTGCATTTTCGAATTTTGAATTTAGCGCTACTCGCCATTTTGTATTTTCAATTATCCCGCCACAAAATTTCGACTTAGCTCACTTTTACAATAAATACAAAATTTCGACTTAGCACACTCTTGCATTTTAAAATTTTGAATTTCGCGCTAGCCATCATTTTGTATTTTCAAATATCCCGCCACAAAATTTCGACTTAACTCACTTTTGCATTAAATACAGGAATAGCATAGTGTATAACGACCTAACTACATTGTTCGAATCGACTCCCATGACGTTCCGGATCAAAAGGCGTAACTAGATCGGATCAAACGACCCAACTATGCGTCAGGATGAATCGGGAATTGCATAGTGTATAAGGGCATAACTACATTGTTCGAATCGACTCCCATGACATCACAGGACGTCCAGGATCAAAGGGCATAACTAATTCGGATCAAACGGCCTAACTATGCGTCAGGATGAATCGGGAATAGCATAGCGTATAAGGGCCTAACTACATTGTTCGAATCGACTACCATGACAACACAGGACGTCCTGGATCAAAGGGCATAAGTATATAGAGACTGTTCCTGTTGTGTAACTGACCATAGGGCCTAAATCCTAAACAAGGAGTCTGGATGAATCTGGAATAGCACAGAGCAAAAGGGCGTAATTGCATTGTTTGAATAGACTCCCGTGACGTCACTGGACAAAAGGGCCTAACTAGGCGTCTGGAAGAGGCGTCGGTGGTCCAAACCTGCTCCATTACTACTCATGTTAGATTGGACCTAACACGGGAGTGATGGCGGGAAATACTATATACCTGTTCCTATACTACTCACAGTCTTTTGCTCCCATATTTCATGCCAGGGTAAAAGTAAAGCTTCTTTATTGAAGTCAGTCTCGTTTACATTTTTCAGATCACGATAAGTAATAAGTCTTGGATTTATTTTGGGGCATTGTAAGGAATAAACAGCATAAATTAGGTCATGATTGGATAGTCCAGGTACGGGTATTTGTCCGGGAGTTAGTATTTTATCGGGATTGTTTGTAGCGATTATGTCGAGTAACGTATCCGAAATGTCAGTGTGATGCGTAGGATCTAGTGGAAGAATAGTCATATTACAGGAATGAAACATGTCTTGTAATTGTTTTGTGTTGGGAGAATCTGTAGCAAGTAGGTTCGTGTTCATGTCTCCAGTAACGATCACATGCTGGTATCTTGGGAGGAGTTCTAACAATGGGGTTTCCAGATCACTCAGGTAACCAATTTTAGGTGCTTTGTAAACAACACATATAAGACATTTCTGCATATTTGCATTTAGTTCTATAAATATAAATTCGGGTCTCCCTTCATTACTAATTGATTGAAATATTAACTTAGGTCTTAAATCTGAACGAATGTAGGCTGCCACCCCTCCACCCCTCCTACCTATTCTATCATTTCTTATTAAAGAGTAGCCACTAAGGGCAACTGAAGAAGAGGGTAATGAAGGATTTAGCCAAGTCTCTGAAATAAGAATTGCATGGATGTTTAGTGTGCGAAATATTAAATGAAATTCCTCGAAATGACAAAGTAGGCTTTGTGCATTCACGTGACAAACTTGTAATGCATTTTTGTGCAGGGATATTGATTTTTGAAGAAAGGACGATATTGGTTCTACTGGTATGGACTGGTCAAGGTTATTCACAACGGGGGTGTTGTTGTTTGCGCGAGCAATAGGGGAAGACAAGAAAAGTTCACTCACCTCATTTCCATCAGGGCCTCTCCAGTTTGATAAATTCACTTGATTTAAAATGTTCAACATATATATATGCAAATCTTATTGAGGCCTATGGTTGCTGTTTGAGTATCATTTTTTATTTAACTAAGGTTAAATATATTTAGGTCAATTTTATAAATATATAGTTTCAATTTATAAATAAATTGTTATCCTTTTCTGAAAAAGAAAATCATGAGTTATTTACCAGTTTTTCAAATATAAATATATTCATCTTAAACCCCCCAGAAAATAAACAGTGCAAGTGGTAGCCCTTTGTTTCTAAATTCCTGGTGAGGGTGGATTTGGTGGGTAGGATAGAATTTTGAAATTTGGAAGATCAGTGCTTTCTGTTCAACTTTTGGATTTTCTTACCGAAGCTCTTAGTAGTCATGTATCTTTATTGCAATTTCATAAACATATTCTTGATTGTTTTATACCGTCCCGACTTAGACATGAATTACCTCTTAAACATTATTATAGGCCTCAACGTTCTGATGAATCTTTAATGGAATTTGTTCAGGATATTAAAGCGTTTAGTGCTCTTTTCCAAGTTAATGATAATGAAGTTCAGACCATTGGAGTTATATTATCTGGGCTTAACCCGGTGACACGTTCTTGTTTGCATTTTGAGCAAAAACCTTCCACATTTAACAACTAGAAGCGTTGGTGAAGCAAGTGGCTGAAATTACTTGTGCTGATAATAGACGTATGGAGAATGCTCACAGTCGTACGGTAGGTGTTACACCTGCCCCTGTGACTCAGAGACCCCAGGTTGCTTTTCAGCCAAAAAGGTGTCATTTTTGCAATCGTGTAGGCCATTTAATTCGGGATTGTCGTCAGAGGATGAGAGACGAAAGCCGTTTGAATAATTATAGACGTTCTTCTAATGCGCGGTTGCCATCTCATCAGCAACCCCACCGTAATTATTCTCGCCAATGAGTAGTACTGGTATTCTTGTATTTATCTCTACTGTTTGAAATTTACTATCTTATGAAGCATTCTCTTTTCTGATATATATATATATATATATATTTATGTGTTTGTAGGATCTGAAGGTATCTGGAATAAACTCCTTATAGATGTTCAAATGTGGAGTTGGTTTGTATGTAACATTATGCAGATGTTACTAGTTTGCCTACCATTATAAATACTGTTTCCATAATGATTTATTCCAGGTATAAAATCCCAAGGTTTTTGCTTAGTGTTGGGTAAGATTGCTAAGATTCATGTTAATTGTTTAATGTTCTTTAGAGTTTTATCTTGTGAAGTGTTATAATGCTGTGCTGGTTTGTGAATTGCCCCGAGTGTCGGTAATTTCATGTTTACTGTGACTTTAAAAGTTTCCATTTTTTGACGAACTCTTGCTACTCACCATATCTTATTATTATTATTAATGTAAATTATTGGCTCGTATCACTCTCATTAAGAACTACCCTGTCATCTTTAAAACTAAAATTTGAACTTAAATCATATGTAAAATTAAATTGTCATTAAATACATAGCTTATTGTACAATAATCCAAGCTATGTTTATATGTAACTCAAAAAGAGATAAAGGTCTTCTAGTCATTTATTATGGTGATACCCTTATCTTAAACTAATGTGTAACAGCTGTTACTTGAAAATCGACACAAGAAAAAAGAATCAAAGGTACCTTTGTAGAAACAAGATTTATCAAGAGATAACTGATTCTTCTCGGACGTGCAATTCACATCCCCTTGGTGTTTCAAGAAAACAGATACTGTGCTGTGTGTGGGATGTGTTACAGAGTTTAATTGTGGATGTTCGAGACTGGTGCTTGGTCCTGATGTGCATGTGCTAGCCATGCCCGTCTGACTTCTGTTATCTGGTCTGGATCATCGGGGGACGCCCCGGTAGTCAGATTCTGTGTGGCGGCATCTGGCCTTCTTTCTGCTGCCCTCTTGTCATCGCTGTGGTGCACCGTCTTCTACATTTCAAGCAATCTGCATGATCGACCTTGCAGTGCTTCTCCTCTCTCTCAAGCTGCAGTATATGATTGTGGGTAACAAGTGGTACTCACCTTATAATTGAATAATAATCTATGGACAAGATGTTCTCTTGTGTTGTGGTTCCGCTCGCCTCTCGGACGAACCGCAATATTTATTTATTTATTTATTTATTTATTTTATTCTGCCAACTACAGGAATAAATCCCAATTACAGTTGTATAAACATTTCTTATTTATGAGGAAAAATCAATTTTTCTCATACTATGCGGAAAATCATCTCTTTGAATGAAGTAAAGCAAGGACACTTCAAGCAATGGTCCTGGCAGCAGGCTATTAAGTATTTTCTACATTAACAATTGTTATACAGACTTCATTATCTCTTCAATATGTGACAAATTCATATACAATCATAATAAATTAAGGTGTTATGACAGAGACCTTATATATGCATTTCCAGTAAGGTATTTAATGAACACTATATTAATAATGGCGCTATGTGTGGCCCAACAATTATTTAATTTCGATCTTGTGTCATCAATATTGCAAGACAAGATGTATTTCAATGTGGAGAGACAGTCAAGATATGCTGGTGTTGAGCATGACACTGTGTACACAGATTATTATCATGGTTCTCATTTTGAAGTTGCACAGTAAAATTAATATTGGGCATTGAGCTGAAATTAAAAATATCGCTTCATGACAGGGGAGTTCTAAAAAGGTATATTCCTATATTTTATGTCTATTTAAAACAGGTCAATTAAGTGTTAGGCATTTGTATATAGCAAGGTTTTGTGGACATGTGTAGTACACTTTTTTGGATTTTATTATGAATATTTTTGGGATTTATCAATGATTTATGAATGATGTTGAATACAGAAGCTTAAGATATAGAGTTAAAAAAACTAGTTGAGCGGGGAGGACTGATATGTTTTTTTGAAGTTTGTTGGCTGCATTGTGCTATTCTCTTCGTCACTTGTTTCATTGCGTAGTTCTTTGGCGCGCATGCGCGGTGGTTGCCCGTTTTGTCTGCCTGTGAGCGAGTCTGTGGTTCGTTCAGGCAGAGTGGTGCGAGCAGTCATCGTGATGTGAGCCTTAACCTTGTGATGGCAACCTGATGTAAGAGATGGTGAGTTCTGCTTCAAGTTCGTCTAAATTAATTTGAAATATCCCTTCAGGATTGAACTGGAATTATATCTAAGGGTGGCGTGCACCAAACTCATGCCATTTACTCTTTTAGTAAACCTTACTTCTTTAGTTCTAACTACTTTAGTAAGCTACTCTTTTAGTAACCGTACTCTTTTAGTAAGGACGGCGTGAACCAACCAGGAGTAAACTAAACTCGGCGGCTTTCAACATAGAGGAATGTACTAAAGAAGTAAAAATGTTATTTACTCCCAGAGTAAATGAACTTACTCCACGAGTGGTGGAGAGCACCAACACGGAGTACGTTACTAATGTAGTAAGTTGTGGAGTAAATAAGGCCAATATTTACTCCTACTCAGGGGGTGGAGTAAAGTTGTGTAGTAAGTGTGTTCTGTGGCATTTGCGTGAGTTATGAGTTACATATCACATTAAATGGATTACATAGTTCAACCTGAGGATAAGTTAATGAGATGAAGAAGGTGTTATACCAAAAATGAAAGTTGTGGCAGGTGATTTAATAAATATTAAGCGAACCACACCTAGTAGGGCATTTAATAACGTAAATAATTAAGCTCATAAATCCTTACACGAAATTCTGGCGTTTGGAAGAAACTATGTCAGATTCTCACTACATCCATGTGATTTCAGCCAGTCAAATGTGGAAATATCATTGCGGAGAGCGATCCAACTAGGAAGACGTCCACCAAAGGTGAGGGGGAGAGTGAGTGGAAGGGACGTTTGCATTGCACGGTACAAGGAGCGCATGTGCTCTCAAATATCTTCCTAGCTGGATCGGCCTTTAGATGTTGCAGTTCTCCCTAACTTTGGGTCAGAAAACGACGATGTATTTCAAGCTAATCATATGGATACAGATATCGGCGAGGAATAGTATATTCCAATAAATGAAAGCCTCCGTTCTTGGAGCTACCCAGAAAACACTTCCCCCTGCTACTTAACCATAGAGATTACTGAACAATAGGTGATTCTCATTGTTAAACGATTTAATGTAATTATTGTAAATTAATTTTATTACATTACACTTCTATAGCTTAACTTAAAGCACAACATTGCGAATGCCAGAATTATAATAATATTTATAAGAGCTAAAAGTTCAATAGTTGCACCCGCAGTGTTAATGAATAATATGTCATTTTTTCTGACCCAGGTGTAAAAATGTCCAAACAGGCCACATCGGAAGAAAATTTGACTGACTCTGGGATTAGCGTACATTGAGAAGGGGACACATTGTAAAAAAATTCCTTAAAGACTCCCCAAGTCTCGAATGGTGGAGTGAGACGAAACTTTCTTGTTTGGGAATAAACTATAGCAGATTCTGCAGGTCTATAGTATGCTGCTAACTATTTTAATTAACCCTGTGCACAGGAAAGTGAGAAGCATTATAAACTATATAGAAAAAAAATGCCTACATGAGTGCCGAAAGAAAATTTTAAGGAGTGGCACTGGAGGGTGAAGCTGCACAGGATCTAGAGAAGTAGTCACTGAAATTATTTTTAAACACACAACCATCTACATAATTATTATTGGAGTTCATAGCTTCCGAAATATTGTACCGCCATTTTTTTAAAAATATTACATTTCTCAGTTGTAATATTATTATTTTTATAAGGTAATATTTTTTAAGTAAATGTTCTGTGCATTTGAAAAAGGACAGAAACATAATGCCCCTTATTAGTTTTGTTATGCTTTTTATCCCCCTCTTTTTCATGATTTTGTGTAATACTTCTTATTAATATTGTTAAACAGTCAATAAGTATTAATAATTCATTATAGAGAGATTTATGATAAACAACTGTAGAATAATTGATTTATCGTTTTTGGGAAAGAATATGTAACTTTAGGAAGTATAAATATTTTAATATATTTTAGAACTTTATTATTATTATGAGAGAAATAATTATAATATTGGCAGTGAATCAATTATGAAAATCAACTGGAAATTCCAATTGTTTGCATTATAATACAGAAATAGTTTGCACAAAAATTGTAATCACAGTACCCTAACGTAGGCCACTAAACTGAAAATATTCAATTGAAGGAATTAAAATTAGTAATGAATAAAACATTACTATTAGACCTATTTTAAAACATGAAGATTGTCATTAGTAATATTTGGAACAACCCAAATTCATATTCATTGTTTCAGCGAACCTTTCCTTTTCATTATCTGGCACTTGAATAATACTGGCAATTGAAATGCACGTGTTCTGCTGCGCTGCACTAACGTTTCTGCTCTGTTCTGCGCAGAATTCGACTACTTCTTTAGTAAAAATCGTTGACTACTTTAGTTACAACTAAAGAAGTAACTATCAATTGAGCTCTCCAACACCAACTAAAAGAGTAAGTTACTAAAAGAGAAGCACTAAAGTAGTAAATCTAAGACGGGAACCTGACGCAACAAAAACCGGTTTGTCTGTCTCACTCTAGCACATTACTCGTATGACTTGTAAGAGTGAGACAGATGTACTGGTTCCTGTATACTTCAGGTCTCCGTCTTAAATTTACTACTTTAGTTTGGTTTACTCCTGGATGGTGCACTCCACCCTAAGTTTTTAAACTTAAAATTGTTTAACGGAACGCAGTAGCACACGTAAATCCCGTAACTCGGATTGTTGCACTCTCCAGATACGCATTATGAAAAATAAGATATAGTGAGGTTTGGTAGAAACTTCTGTATTCTGTTGTATTCTATTCATATGAGGATTCTTTGTATATATTAGTTCACATTCTGCCTTATGAATTATCATTATGGAATGGTTTAAAGCTTTAGCTGAGTGCAGGTTAGTACGTTGCACTAATGGCCGAGTGCACCAACCTCGGTAATCAGAATACCGCGGTAAAGTTACTTAGTTTACCCCGGTAAAGTCATACTTTCGTTGCACCGTGCTCGGTTTCGACTTTTACCGCGGTAAGATGCAAACCGGCCGTGAAGGAGCTGTAAAGTGAGAAAACAGCGGTTCTCTTTCCAAGATGGAGATCGGCGAAATGTATCATATTTACGATATCTAGGGCAAAAGCTAATTGAACATGAAGAATAATGACAGACAGGTGGGGTCTATTTGAAGAATGAACGATGGTGCATATCTTTGCAAATACTGTGCTGTAACATCGACTGAAATGACCTTCCTTTCTTACCTCCACCAAACCAGGTCCATCGAGTAGGCTTTGTGGGCGTAACCACGATTAGTACAGTATTTACTCAAAGTTTGAAATCAGACGACATATATACGCAATATAATATTCCATTTTATCCTTATGAACATTTATTACTGAACAATAAGGCAACAAATAAATTAAATATGGAAAACCAGTGGTCCTAGGCCAAATTTAAGTGAATGGCTGCATGCATCGCGATATAGCCTGTGTATCGGTATATAGGGTATGTAATCAATTTATCATACCTGCACGTACACGAACATAATTATAACAGCCCTTTCATGGCTATGCACATGATTTTGCACCTAAAATTTCTACTAGTCGTACGGGAATAAAAGCGAGGCTATGTCGAACTCAGAGCAGAGATTTCGTGGTGTTGCTTTGCCTTGGATTGCACACGTGTGAGAATTATTCTATAAAACATCAATGTTATTTTATTGAAATGTACAGACGGGTGGGATCTATTTGATGAATGAACGATGGGACATATCTTTGCAAATACTGTGCTGTAACATCGATTGAAATGACCTTCCTTTCTCACTTCAACCAAACCAGTAGTAGCCTAGGCGAGACCAACTCATTTCACGATTGGTACAGTATCTATGGTGCTTGAATTCAAAATATGAATTCAGACGACATATATACGCAATATAATATTCCCTTTTATCCTTATGAACACCTTTTTATTGAATAATAAGGCAGCAAATAAATTGAATTTGGAAAACCAATAGCCTATAGGGGAGCCACCGTGACTGGCAGTCGTGCAGAGAGAGAGAGAGAACCTAGCGAAACCATCAACGAAGAATTGGAGTCGGAGCAGAGTAACCGCAATATTTCCAAGCTTTAGCAAACCGCGGTATTTTAGCAATGGTGCACAGAGATTTTGAGAATACCCCGGTATTACGTTTACCGCGGTAACGAAAGGGCTGAGAAAACCGGAGAATCGTGCACTCGGCCATAAGAGTATGCTTCATCTAGTTCGCCATTTTCTAATAATAACTCGTTGCATTTTGGGGTCGAGAATGCTAGTAACATGGCGTACCGGAAAATCAGCTTAGGTTTGCCTGTTTATATTATCTTGATGTTGGCTTATTTCCTTGTTCTGGATTAATTTCTACTGGGAATATACTGTTGTACATTTTTCCTTGTAAATTATTATAATGCAATTATTTATAATAGTAATGGTATTTATTCTTTGGTTATGTATTGCAAATACGTTTGCTTGAAGAATGTTTGTCTTTAGGTCATTAACTTCGTTACGCTGTTGTGCTCGCGTAAGCTATTGATAACCTTGCCTTGCGAGATTCTATCATGTTTTATCTCGTCAAGTTCCGTAAGTGCCTATAGTGCTTGCAATCTTAGGATGTCCCGTTTATTCTAAAGTCACATTTCTTTGGTAGTTGTCTATATTTGTCAATATAGTATAGTCAGATTTTGTCATTTCTGCATTTATTTTCTACATTGCTATAGTGCTTTACATTTTCAGTACATTTTTTTCTGTCATATAGTAAAACTTACCGTAACTTTATAGTGATTCCTTCCAGCAGTATGTTTGGCTAGATATTTCTGTTTGAAAATTCAGGGTTTTTTCTATTTGCCTACATCTTTCGATATTCATTAACTTTTGCGTATAGCCTATATAATTCCCTCCGAATAATTATTTCTTTCATATGCTAAATTTCTTTAAGTATATATTTAACGCAGTCTACCCTTTTGGGGTTTAATATATATATATATATTAAACCCCAAAAGGGTATATATATATATATATATTCTCTGCCAATACGTATTTTCGTATTCTAAATTTCCTTTAAGTAAATATTTAACACATTCTAGGCTTTTGGTTTATTATATAATTCCATATTATAATATTTCATTCTTATTAAAAATTGGTTCAAGCATACATTTAACGTATTTCATTATTTATGGTCTGCTAGAGGTTTTCTGCACTCAGTTTAGGTTTCAATCTTAGTCAAGCATACTTTAAATATTACTCTCCAGTTTGATAATTTCACTTGATTTAAAATGTTCAACATTTTATATATATGCAAATCTTATTGAGGCCTATGGTTGCTGTTGGAGTATCTTTTTTTTATTTAACTAAGGTTATATATATTTAGGTCAATTTTATAAATATATAGTTTCAATTTATAAATAAATTGTTATCCTTTTCTGAAAAAGAAGATCATGAGTTATTTACCATTGGCATATCCTATTCCACCTGGAATTTAGAAGATCTTTCGGCCCTAGGTTATATCCCTGCATGTCCTCCTTCAGATATTTGCAGTTCTGTGTTTAGAAGTAATTATAGTTATGTGCATTGGTAATATCCATACTTCTTCCTTCCTTATTTTTGGTGACGATATAATATATACATTTTGCCTTATTTCATAGCATTAGTATTTGGTGAACTGATCGTGTTATTTACCTTCTTCATACTTATTTATTTTACTCAGTTTTTCAAATATAAATATATTCATCTTAAACACCCCAAATAAACATTGCAGTGCACCATGAAATAATTGATTAAATAAGGGTCATTTGTTATGGCAATGCTTTGCATTTATCGTCATTTTCAAGATGTAGGTCAGTTTTGGGGAGTTTTGGTCATTTTTGGCATTTTTGTATATTTTATGTGTTACATTACGTTATATTTAGAATTTTCGTTATTATTTATGTTTTTAAACCTTGTCTATTATAATTTTATAAGCAAATAACGTCCACAGGAAAGAAAGCAGACTTCCAGCATAACTGCTATTCCTATTTTTAAGAAAGGTGTATTTTGAACTCTCCTACATTTCCAAGAAATCCTCCGATGCATGTACAAATCAATACTTTCAGAACCGGCAATCGTTTTTATTTGAGAATCTCCGCCAAGTTTTCATCCATTCAATATAATTTATTGCAAAAGTCACTGGACTTTATATTCTAGTAATAAAGGATCAAATATTTTGTTATTTCATATATAAAAATAAGGCATCTATTTGCTAGAGGAAATTTGAAGGGCATGCCATTGCGGAAATAATAGTTTCTCACAAAGACAAAAGTAGGATTCTTTACTTAATTCGTTAGTAACAAAATAAGATTTTTTACATTGTAAATTTAAATATATTAAATTGCTATCTAAAATCAACTCATTGCTTGTAAAAAACTAATTACCCTACAAGAAGTAATGGATGATTTATTGGCCATTTTTTAAATTTTGTTCCATTTCTGTACCAATTTCGGTCGTAAATACATTTTATAATTTGCATTTCTTCTATATTTTTTGGTCATTGAATTCCTCGCCCTAATTATTACACATGCACTCCAAATGGGCTCATATTGAGTAACATTAGTATATATTAATTTCGTGTTTATCTCGTACATTTTCCAATAGGCCCACACAACATGTTGCCACATCTCAACCTTATGGCCTTAGGCCTATAACATGTGAAGGGGGCCGTGCTTTTAAGGATGAAATTTTAAAGAAGTATATTAGCCAACATTTAATAAAACACAGCGGTATGTAAATTCTTCCAACCCGAGTTTCCCGAAAATTTAGACAATATTTTTCTTCCAAGCATGTAGTACAGCTATAATGTGACGGACCTACTTTACTTTATCTAAATAAAGTTCATTTTACTTAACAACTTATTTTATTACTCTGTCTTCCAATAGTATATCTTTACGTGATCTACTTTAACGTCTGATAAACTATCGTAACAGTGACCCAGTTACGCAGTGACGTAAATACACCTGTCTTAACATTTCAAAGTACGCCACGCGTACTCCAACATTCCAATGTTACTATCAATGCACCACATCTACAGGGTGTTCTCAAACTCCTTCATCATAATTTTACTATTATAAGAATTCTCTTTTATTGGTAGAAAAATTTGTATAAGGCGCCATCTACCAATTCATTATCTAATTCCCGAGTTAATTTATCAGCATTATAAATTTCTCTATTATTTGCAATTTTTTTTCTGTTTAAGTCCAATCACAAAATCTTTTAAGTATATACAAGGTTATATATACAAATACCTCGGCTTAGCCTTTAAACAGTGGAGATAGGGTCGGGTTCTTACAATTTAAAAGGAGTTAATATGTTCATTTCATCACTTGAAAAATAAAGCCACTTTAGCTGAATTTTCTTTTCAACAAATAACAATAATGATTTATTCAACAATATTCAGGTTATTTCTATTAATTTTACTAATTTAATTTTAATTTACACTAGTTTTAATTCTTTATATCTTTATATCAAAGATCTGCTCATCAACAATATGTTTACTACACTTATAACTATTTATATACCATTATCTCTTCCAACCTTACTCTCACCTTTACATTCACCTTAGGTAGTTTTTCGATACTACTCGACCTTCCTCTTAAATTTACTTCAACCCACAATATTTTGATTTATGGTCGATAATGCATTCAAATTCTTATCTACTTCAATTTCACTAGCCTTTCCACTGTATAACTATTATACTCTCTTGTTACTTACTTTTGGTTTTGTGTACATTTGTGTTTCTAAATTCCCCTGAATTCAGATTTGAAACCCATCCACACCTTTTTCAGTAACTTCTATCTATTCTCCAACTTGTGAAATTCTTTTCTATTCTACCCTAACTTAGAATTTGAATTATACATTCTATTCTTCTAACTCAATTACATTTGAATTATCTTAACCCAACATACTGTATTATTCGGCGTAGTTTATTCAAGTTCCTTCCAATTACAATTCACAAAATTAATTTCCTTTTACAATTTTGTCTTCCCGTTACTTAATTTCACTCTGTGCCCATTAATGTTTCTGAATTCCCTGTGAATTCCACTACGAAACTAATTAACACCGCCTAAGTAACGTCTCTTTATTTTCTCCCTCTCTCACTTCTTTTTCTCTTCTTTTAATTCTCTTTTAGCCTAGAACTTGAACTACACAACCGATAATCCTTACTTTCATTCGTAAGCGAGTCACTATCAACCAAGCTACCTTTCTTTTACACTTGCTCTACTCTATTTCAAAACCATCTCCTAATAAATCTCTTTGTTCATAAAGCAACTAAATATTACAGGCCAGCATGCCAACCAACATGTAGATATCCATCTGACACCTGAACAAAACCCAAGTGGGAGAAGCCAAAATAAGGATTACTTTCATGCCCCTTATAATTTCTTCCTTACTCTTCTCGCGACCTGTCTTAAAATTATAAAAGCATTTATAAGCATCACCAGCTGAACCTAGCTTACGATTTCGTGAGTGGTTCAACCACTTAAAAACACCCAAAGTATAGAGATTTATTTTTACTGTTCCCTTCTTTCTTCTCAACTACTTCTATCCTAACTTTTCCAACAGGAAGTGAAAACTTTGGATTACTCTATTTCTGTTAAATCTCCTAACCTTCTACTAATCTTGTTTTACCAACATTTCTCCAATTCAAACTTTCCTTGTTCTTTTAGGAATCTATTAGTCAACCATCCCTTAGAAACTACGGAAATGTATTTATCAATTATCTTTTCCATTTACAGAAACTGAAGAAGTGTCTGATATTAATAGTTTTTATACTCAAAAAGAAGTAGACTAGTGTTGTTCTTCATTCTTCTGTCCGGTGTCCATTTCCTGTAGGATTCCATTCGTCATCTAAGCCTCACTTAGACTCGGCCCATTTCTTCTCTTCGCAGCGGTTGTTCGCTGTCGGCAGCCACGACATAAGCCAGCTACGTTCAGGCTCATTCCATCCACAGCTATATCCACATAGCCTCCGATCGTTGCTTTCCAGTTGGATGGTTGCCTCCCAATTTACGTCTGACAGGAAACGTCAGGCCACTACGTCGTCACTCCCGCCGTCCATCTCAGGCCTCGTCCGCCAACTCCACAACCTTCTACTTCAGCCTCCCAGTTCTGACTCTCTCTCGTCGACTGTCTCCTGCTTACTCCCTGTCGTGTCCTCCCTCTTTCACCTCTTTTGCCGTTAACGGTCTTCTTTCTTTTCAAATTCCTGCGCGCGCATGCGCACATTCCTCTTCCTGCAATTAAAAAAAAAACTGACACAGTATCGATAGTTTCTATGGTTTCCTTTGTTTATGAATAGTTTCCTCGTGGTCCATAGCACTTTTGATACGTAACATATTTACAACGTTACATTCTTCCCTTTCTTACCCAAACAAATGTTTGCTTTCTTAAGGGAACACATTTTTTCTCTGAAACAACCAGGGAATGTCTATCCTGGCAGAAAGGGCTTTAAATCCTTTGTGTGCCACTTCCCTAACTTTTTACCATAGCGGTTCGTCAACTCATAACTGTTGTCACTGACTCTTTTCTTTATGACGTAAGGACCAATAAATTTTTCACTTAAGCCTGCTGCATAACCTTGCGCTGAATCACTGAGCTTATAGTTTCTTCTCAACACTAGGTCTCCCGGGCAAAATTTCACTTCTCTCCTTCGGAGATTATAATAATGACTCGACTTTTTATAACCAGTTTCTAAGTTATGTCTGACCATTAGATTTACCTTTCTCAACCTATCTAACCTCTCAATCCAACTCTTTGGAAGTTCCTTAACTACAGGCTGGTTTTCAATAACATTTAGTCTACTTAAACCTTCAGCGTCCTTCCCAAAATTTAGCATATAAGGAGTGCATCCAGTGGAACTATGTTTAGCAGTATTCAAGCAAACGTAAATTCTTTCAGATAAACATCCCAGACAGTTTGATCATTTCGAATATAACTAGCAATCATAGTTTTCAATACCCGATTAACTCTTTCTACTGGATTTCCTTGTGGTGAATATACTGGAAGATAACATGGAGTTATATTAAAAGTTTTAGCTACAGTTCGTAGTAAATTACTAGTGTATTGCGGTCCATTGTCCATCAACAAATATCGCGGAACTCCCCATTTAAGGATAATTAATTCATAGAACGCTTCTAGAACTGTTCTACTGGTTGCTTTCCTTAAGGCTTTACACTCCACATATTTGGTAAAGGTATCCTGAAATACAATAACATATTTCTTCCCTTGCTTGGAACGTGGGTATGGTCCCAATAAATCAGTAGCTACAGTAATCCATGGTTTTTCTTTCTGATAGAAATGCATTGGTCCGGCTTGGGCAGTTTGCAAGACTTTCTGTTTCTGACATACTTCACAGGACGTTACATATTTTGCAACATCTTTAAACATTCCCGGCCAATAATATCTATTAGCTATGCGAAAAAAAGTTTTAGTTATACCCATATGTCCTGCGGTAGGTAAATCATGACATTCCTGCAATATCCTATCCCTATATTCCTGTGGTATAACTAACTTCCACTTATTCACTGTTCCTTCTAATGTCTGTTCCAACTGATCTAATCTCAAGTGATATAATTTTCCATCTACAACCCTCCAATCTGGCCAAAATTTAGGTTTATTCTGTACTTGCGCTTTTCGCTTAAAAAACCATGCATCTTGCACATTTTCCCATTCTACTTCTGAATTTTCAGTCAACAAGAGACAAAACTCTTCCTCTACCGTTTTGTTTTGAATCTTCTCTTTGTGTATCCTAGACAGGGCATCGGGGACTTTCTGTAATCTACCAGGTCTATGTACTACTTCAAAATCATACTCTTGGAGCAATAAACTCCATCTAGCTAATCGTCCAGTCGGATTTTGTAAGTTGTTTAACCATTTAAGCGCAAAGTGATCAGTATATACTTTGAAATGATAGCCTTCTAGATAAGGACGAAATTTCTGAACAGCCCACAGTATAGCTAATAATTCTTTTTCGACTATTGCCCATTTTTGTTCTCCTATTGTTAAAGTTCCACTA
This sequence comes from Ectobius pallidus, assembly GCA_964059195.1. NCBI lineage: Eukaryota > Metazoa > Arthropoda > Insecta > Blattodea > Ectobiidae > Ectobius > Ectobius pallidus. The sequence continues at coordinate 137,323,911 of CAXKWD010000003.1, read as the reverse complement.
GCATAGGCAATTACTTTTTCTTCTCCATCCTCTCCTAATTGAATTAAGGCTGCTCCTAGTCCTGAAAAACTTGCATCTGTCTGAAGCACTAAAGACCTATTATAATCGGGACACGTTAATATGAGCTACTAGACAATTTTGATTTCAACATATCAAAAGATTTTTGACATTCCGCAGTCCAACGCCATTTCTGATTCTTTTTCAGAAGTGTAGTGAGGGGCTTTACAACTTCCGAAAAAAATGGAATGAATCGTCGGTACCAAGAAGCTAGTCCTAAAAATGCTCGTACTTCCTTGACTCTAGTAGGGGCTGGATATTCAAGGATACACGAGATTTTATCTGGATCCACTGTAATTCCCAACGGAGTAATAATGTGACCTAAATATTTTAATTCACTTCTGCAAAACTTTGATTTTTCTCTATTAATTTTCAGGTTAGCTCTACTCAACTTCTCAAAGACTTTTTCTAACAAAATCAAGTGTTCTTCAAAGGTTTCACTAATAAGTACTATATCGTCTAAATAACAAAAGCATTTTTCTCCTATCTGCTCTCGTAATAAAGTGTCAACTAATCTTTGAAATGAGGCTGGGGCGTTATGAATTCCAAACGGCATAACTCGAAATTGATATAATCCTCTACCAGGTACAGTGAATGCAGTTTTTTCTTTACTTGCTTCATCTAATGGAACTTGCCAATAGCCATTTTTCAAATCTATTTTACTTATATAACGGGCATGTCGCAATTTACTCAAAACATGTTCAATATATGGTAAAGGGTAACTATCTCTTTTAGTACATCCGTTAATTTTTCTGAAATCTACACAGAACCTCCATGTACGATCTGGTTTCTTCACCATAACTACCGGAGAAGACCAAGGTGACTTTGACGGTTCTATAACATTTTCTGCCAACATTTTATCTATTTCTGTATGAATAGTTTTCTCAAGAATAGGAGATACCGGATAATATCTTTGTTTTATAGGTTCATCATATAGGTGTATCAATAACACTGGACAACAAAACTGACCTTCAAAAAACTTTTTTGCACAAAACATATCATTTCTTATGAATTTTGATGTGCTGAGTTCAAATATGGCCTTTGTTTTTGTCTAGCACCCTCAGTTTTTAGTAAATCGTGTACTTACACTTCTAGTCGTTTATAAATAAATCGTAAAGTCACCGTAATATCAAAGACTAACTGGTAATATTTTTTTACACAAAACATATCATTTCTTATGTATTTTGATGTGCTGAGTTCAAATATGGCCTTGGTTTTTGTCTAGCACCCTCAGTTTTTTAGTAAATCGTATACTTACACTTCTAGTCGTTTATAAATAAATCGTAAAGTCACCGTAATATCAAAGACTAACTGATAATATTTTTTACACAAAACATATCATTTCTTATGTATTTTGATGTGCTGAGTTCAAATATGGCCTTAGTTTTTGTCTAGGACCTTCAGTTTTTTATTAAATCGTATACTTATACTTTTAGTCGTTTATAAATAAATCGTAAAGTCACAGTAGTATCAAAGACTAACTGGTAATATTTTTTTACACAAAACATATCATTTCTTATGTATTTTGATGTTCTGAGTTCAAATATGGCCTTAGTTTTTGTCTAGCACCCTCAGTTTTTTAGTAAATTGTATACTTACACTTCTAGTCGTTTATAAATAAAACGTAAAGTCGCCGTAATATCAAAGACTAACTGGTAATATTTGTTTACACAAAACATATCATTTCTTATGTATTTTGATGTGCTGAGTTCAAATATGGCCTTTGTTTTTCTCTAGCACCCTCAGTTTTTTAGTAAATCGTGTACTTGCACGTCTAGTCGTTTATAAATAAAATGTAAGTCACCGTAATATCAAAGACTAACTGGTAATATTCGTATGTAGAAGAATCCTTCATAATAAAATTATATTTAATTTTGTAAAAGTAACCAATTAACATACCTGAAAACATTGCCAGCTCGTTTTCAAATCCATCCTCTACTGCTGTCAGTTGAATTTCTGCCGTTTGCTGCTTCTTCTGTACTCTCCTGTGGTTTCTCTTTTGAGGCTCCAGCAGTAATCTGCAAGCATATTGGGTTTCCATCTTCCTTGATACCTTTTCTCCATTTCGGAAATATCTTGGTGGAATCTTTCTCCATGTTCATCACTAACTTGATTTGCAGGGAAAAAGTCCAAATGGGAATGCAGGAAGTGAATTTTGAGAGATATGTTGCAACCTAGATTTCTATAGGCTCCTAGTAATTTCTCAATTAATTGTTCGAAATTTTGTGCTCTAGTATTACCTAAGAACTGTTCGCAAATGGTCTTGAATGATATCCATGCTTCAAGTTCCACATGATTCAGTTTACTTTCAAACAGCTGATCTTTCATTAGTTCTCGAATCTGAGGCCCAACAAAAATGCCTTCCTTCAACTTAGAAGCACTGATTCTTAGAAATTTTTCTTCCAGGTATTTGAAACCTGCTCCAGATTTGTCTAATGCCTTGACAAAATTCTTCATTAGGCCTAATTTTATATGAAGTGGAGGCAATACAATTTTTGATCTATCAACCAATGGTTCAGCTGAGATATTCTTTTCTCCAGGGACAAAATTCTTCCGGGGAGGCCATATTTTAGTGTCGTAATGTTTGGATTTATCACGGCTATCCCATTCGCACAAAAAGCAGCAATATTTCGTGTATCCGCTTTGCAATCCTAACAGTATTCCAATCATTTTGAAATCGCCACCGATGGACCAGTTGTACTTGTCATACTGCACTTTTTGTAATATTAGCTGCATATTTTTGTAACTTTCTTTCATTTGAACTGCATGACCAATTATCATAACACCATGGTCCTTACTAACTAAAGCAGTAAAATAATAATAAATAAATGTTATAATCGCTATTAGGTCTTGTTTACTATGTCAATCACTTTAACAGAAATTTAAGCATTTTCAGCCAGTGCTAATTCATAAAACAGGCTTTCTTTTTGAAACTGAGGGTGCCAGAGAAAAACTGTTTGCATAATTGAATTCAGCACTAAAATCCACATAATAAACGACCAATTTCATGCAAAAAATTTTTTGGCTGTTGTCCAGTGTAACATGAGAAATTAAATTCGTATGTCCCGTACACTGATCAAATTTTTGTAACTGAATTTCCAAAAATTTATCTAATTTATCTTTCTCTTGAGAAGTAGGAAGAGTTAGAATATTATGTAACTGATCTTCCTCTTTAAAATCTACTGCCCTAACAAACTGGAAAATTGTTGTCGGTTCGTCTTTGAAATACCAAGTTCCATCTTGTAAATCTACCACCAAGCCAATTTGTCTTAGGACATCCATTCCCAAAATCATATCCACTGCTAAATTTGGCATAATTTTACACTTTATTTCAAAACTTTTATTCTGTAACTTCATTTCAAATATTCTTTCCCCTGTAATAGAACTATAAGTTTTGTCTGCTAATTGCACTACTTTTGTTTCAGACTCTTCCACTGGAAAATTTAACAGTTTACACAAAACATCACCTTTTTCCGCCACATAAGTTCTATCAGAACCTGAATCTATCAAAGCTATAAATGTAATATCTTCCAACAAAATTTCAACGAAACATCTATCACCATTTATTAACTCTGTAGGGTTAATATTCAACATCGTACAGGTACGGTTATTAGGTAACTGTCATAATGAATTTGTAACCTTTGACCTATCTCTCTTGGGCATCCTGCAATCTATAGTCCAATGTCCCAATTTATTACAATTATAACACTTATCTACTGTATGTGAATTAACTCTTCGGGGTGCTTTACATTCAAACTGCCTATGTCCTAATCTATCACAATTCCAACATCTCAGATTATTAGAAAACTGAAAATTTCTTGCATTACTGTTTTCTCCCAGTTCCTTACGCTTTTCCTTACTTTCCATGGTATTGACCATCCTAGAATTATTAATGTAGTTTGCATTCATCTCCTTATCAAACGTCTTAGTAGAAAAGCTAACATTTTTTTTTGTAACTCAGCAGGTTTATTTTCTATTTTCCCTTGGAATCCTAACGCTGTATAAACTGAAGGTATAGCAACTTGTATTTGAGGTTTGTAAGCTGTTTCCTTTATGGTAGCTCTAACCTGAGTAGGTGGAGGAGTATATTTCTCAGAATCCAACAAAATTTGTTCATATTGCCTTCCTATCTGGATTAAGTCTGTTATAGATTGAATTTCTGCCGGCCGAATGTATAGTTTAACATCTGGACGTAAGTTTTTAATAATATTTTTCATCATCTGTTGAGGACCCATCGGAATGCTCAGCCTCCTCATTAGAGTTTGAATAGCATTTACATAATCGGAGATAGATTCTTTAGGACCTTGCGTTCTTTGTCGAATTTCATCTAACAGAGAATCTTCCTCATCAATAGGTAAATAATATTCCCTAAAATCTCTTAGAAAAGCTTCCCAGGTAGGCAAATTTACTAGTCGGTTCCTATACCAAAGCAAAGCTGAATCTTGTAAAATTTCTGGTAATACGGATAACAATTCTACGTCTTGTACCTTAGAACTTTGTTTTTAATCTTCCAATCTTTCCAGAAATAAATAAATACTATCCCCAGGTTTAAATTTAATGTTCCATTTACGGACCAAATCCAAAATATTAGGCTTATGCGGCTCTAACTGAATTGTAAATGACGGTATTATTGGTACAGATTCTTCTAGATCAGCAGTTGCAATCGCTTTTCTACGCATTAACTTTACCCATGCATATACTAAATCTCCATAGGAATCTTGAGGACCTGTTATGTTATGTTCTGTGAACTCTTCCTGCAAGACTTCTTCACTTAACCCAAATGCAGTAATTAACACTTGAAATGACTGAGGGTTTTTACGAGCATATTCTAATAAACGTTGTCTTAATTCATCTCTAGTACCAGTAGTCGGTAACCTAACCCTATCACATTCTGCTTCCAAGTCTGCCTTTCTCAACTTCCTAATAGCTTGTGTTAACTCAGCTGCTCGTATTTGAACATGAGGATCAACATAAGTAGCCATGTTAATATATTGACAATTTCCAAAAAGAAGAAAAGAGAAAAAGAGATTAGAAAACAATAGTCAAGTCGTCTGTCATAGTCACTTATATAAGCCTAGAAAAATATTAACTCTCTTTTTTTTTAAGTATCTGGCCTCACGCTATGGGTCAAAACTCTTTTTTTACCTGCCTTGCCCCCACGCTATGGGTCAAAACTCTTTTTACCTACCTGGCCCCACGCTATGGGCGCCAAAACACGTGAAACTTTAACTGAATAAAGTTTCTTTTTACTTAACAACTTATTTTATTACTCTGTCTTCCAATAGTATATCTTTACGTGATCTACTTTAACGTCTGATAAACTATCGTAACAGTGACCCAGTTACGCAGTGACGTAAATACACCTGTCTTAACATTCCAAAGTACGCCACGCGTACTCCAACATTCCAATGTTACTATCAATGCACCACATCTACAGGGTGTTCTCAAACTCCTTCATCATAATTTTACTATTATAAGAATTCTCTTTTATTGGTAGAAAAATTTGTATAAGGCGCCATCTACCAATTCATTATCTAATTCCCAAGTTAATTTATCAGCATTATAAATTTCTCTATTATTTGCAATTTTTTTTCTGTTTAAGTCCAATCACAAAATCTTTTAAGTATATACAAGGTTATATATACAAATACCTCGGCTTAGCCTTTAAACAATGGAGATAGGGTCGGGTTCTTACTATTTAAAAGGAGTTAATATGTTCATTTCATCACTTGAAAAATAAAGCCACTTTAGCTGAATTTTCTTTTCAACAAATAACAATAATGATTTATTCAACAATATTCAGGTTATTTCTATTAATTTTACTAATTTAATTTTAATTTACACTAGTTTTAATTCTTTATATCTTTATATCAAAGATCTGCTCATCAACAATATGTTTACTACAATTATAACTATTTAAATACCATTATCTCTTCAAACCTTACTTTCACCTTTACATTCACCTTAGGTGGTTTTTCGATACTACTCGACCATCCTCTTAAATTTACTTCAACCCACAATATTTTGATTTATGGTCGATAATTCATTCAAATTCTTATCTACTTCAATTTCACTAGCCTTTCCACTGTATAACTATTATACTCTCTTGTTACTTACTTTTGGTTTTATGTACATTTGTGTTTCTAAATTCCCCTGAATTCAGATTTGAAACCCATCCACACCTTTTTCAGTAACTTCTATCCATTCTCCAACTTGTGAAATTCTTTTCTATTCTACCCTAACTTAGAATTTGAATTATACATTCTATTCTTCTAACTCAATTACATTTGAATTATCTTAACCCAACATACTGTATTATTCGGCGTAGTTTATTCAAGTTCCTTCCAATTACAATTAACAAAATTAATTTCCTTTTAGAATTTTGTCTTTCCGTTACTTAATTTCACTCTGTGCCCATTAATGTTTCTGAATTCCCTGTGAATTCCACTACGAAACTAATTAACACCGCCTAAGTAACGTCTCTTTATTTTCTCCCTCTCTCACTTCTTTTTCTCTTCTTTTTATTCTCTTTTAGCCTAGAACTTGAACTACACAAGCGATAATCCTTACTTTCATTCGTAAGCGAGTCACTATCAACCAAGCTACCTTTCTTTTACACTTGCTCTACTCTATTTCAAAACCATCTCCTAATAAATCTCTTTGTTCATAAAGCAACTAAATATTACAGGCCAGCATGCCATCCAACATGTAGATATCCATCTGACACCTGAACAAAAGCCAAATGGGAGAAGCCCAAATAAGGATTACTTTCATGCCCCATATAATTTCTTCCTTACTCTTCTCGCGACCTGTCTTAAAATTATAAGAGCATTTATAAGCATCACCAGCTGAACCTAGCTTACGATTTCGTGAGTGGTTCAACCACTTAAAAACACCCAAAGTATAGAGATTTATTTTTACTGTTCCCTTCTTTCTTCTCAACTACTTCTATCCTAACTTTTCCAACAGGAAGTGAAAACTTTGGATTACTCTATTTCTGTTAAATCTCCTAACCTTCTACTAATCTTGTTTTACCAACATTTCTCCAATTCAAACTTTCCTTGTTCTTTTAGGAATCTATTAGTCAACCATCCCTTAGAAACTACGGAAATGTATTTATCAATTATCTTTTCCAATTTACAGAAACTGAAGAAGTGCCTGATATTAATAGTTTTTATACTCAACAAGAAGTAGACTAGTGTTGTTCTTCATTCTTCTGTCCGGTGTCCATTTCCTGTAGGATTCCATTCGTCATCTAAGCCTCACTTAGACTCGGCCCATTTCTTCTCTTCGCAGCGGTTGTTCGCTGTCGGCAGCCACGACATAAGCCAGCTACGTTCAGGCTCATTCCATCCACAGCTATATCCACATAGCCTCCGATCGTTGCTTCCCAGTTGGATGGTTGCCTCCCAATTTACGTCTGACAGGAAACGTCAGGCCACTACGTCGTCACTCCCGCCGTCCATCTCAGGCCTCGTCCGCCAACTCCACGACCTTCTACTTCAGCCTCCCAGTTCTGACTCTCTCTCGTCGACTGTCTCCTGCTTACTCCCTATCGTGTCCTCCCTCTTTCACCTCTTTTGCCGTTAACGGTCTTCTTTCTTTTCAAATTCCTGCGCGCGCATGCGCACATTCCTCTTCCTGCAATTCAAACAAAACTGACACAGTATCGATAGTTTCTATGGTTTCCTTTGTTTATGAATAGTTTCCTCGTGGTCCATAGCACTTTTGATACGTAACATATTTACAACGTTACAATAAAAGATGGATAAAATATGATATGTTAAAAGCTATTTACGTTATTGCGAAATGCATTATGCACTCACCACATAAAAGTATTCAGTCTGCAGGGCTATTTGGTTAAGTAAATAGAACACAATTGGACTTTTCGCAGACATTACATATCTTTACTAGTGAAAATAAATAAAAAATTCTTTATTGTAATGAAAAGGAGCAAAACAAATTATTTAAGAATTCAAGTGGCCTCAAGGTGTCAGCAGGCCTAGTATCTACAACAGAAATGGTGCGACTGTAGGACATTATTATACCACCAAGTACTACTTTAGGAATTGTATTCATTATGTCTTTCCATCTTCGATCCGTCAATGATAAAGTGTTCATGATACAACCCATAAAATATTTTTATTTTAACTTTTTCTTGTTTGGTGTCATTATAAGTAAAATGCATCCAAGACTATGACTAAACAAAATGCATCTGACTAAACAATGTAGGGCTAATTTGGGTGGAAAAGGGATTAATAGACCTCATAATAGTGTTATGGACAAAAATTAATTAGAATTGGCACCTCAAATGTTTTCGTAGCTTACAGTATGAAAGGGGAGAATTGTCTGCAGAGCATTGCAGATTTTTGGTCTTTTCTTCCCACTCCAACCGTTCGAATATTTTATTCCGGATTAGCATGTTAAATTTGTTTAGAATATTAGGCCAAAATTATATATACGCCTTTTAATACTTCGTAAGTATTTAAACATTATGTCAAATACTATTATAGATACGTATAAAACGTATTACACATTTTAGTATTTTATTCTTCTTGAATTATTTCCTTTGGAATATCATCTTTCCAAAACCATTATTCCAGTTTGTAAACAACATTATTTTTTATTATTAATTTATTATTAACTACTGTTTACAGAACAATTTTCAAACATTCGCACGGGCCCGCATGAACCTATGTGCTTATTCAATCTAATATATAAAATCGAATGTGGGTATGTAAGTTCCCTATACAAATCTACTTTTCTTGACCAATTTGCACGAACTATTGCACAAATACCCAGTTCAGCCCGGAAAGTAACGCGGTTAACATTAAAATTCAAACAAACAACTCTTTCCTATGAATTGTAGGCTATATAATTCCTGAGAATATTACACTGAATTATTGAAAATGCAATTCAGTTATCATGACAACAGTGTATAGTTTACAATGTTCACATAGGGCTTTTTGGGAGCTACATAAATTCAAATTCTGATGCTATCGTTGTAATACATTGGTGAAAAAAATTAATGAAGAATGAAATCCACGAAAATAAAGCACAATGTGATGAAGTCACACAACTTTTCCTCGACATGGAAAATATTATTTTCTCAATTCACATTTTGATATAGAGTAAGAGGTCGTATTCCAGGGACAGCTTAAGTGTGTGCCAACGAGTATGCTATACCAGAAGTCGGTAAAAAATCCTATCCACTGATACGGTACTCATAGCTGTAGGCTTTGTATTAGTTGAGAAAGAGTGATGTTTATCATAGGCCCTAAGAATCTAAAAGAATACAAAATACGATGGAACCACAGTATAGTATAACAGTAGCGAAGCTCCATACAGTTTTGTTTCAATCGGCGCGACTGCAGCGCTCGCAGCAGTGGGCAATAGGCAACACATTCTGTTACATTGTTGCTTATGAAAAATGTCAACAATATTTTATGGAAATGCTTGTGGTGCTATAAATTGCAACAACAGCCAAAGGAATTCTCCCAATTTATCTTTCTTCAGGTTCCCTAGAGATCCTGAGAGGTAAGCAAAAACTGTTATTTGTGAAATTAAATTGCAAATTTGTGATTATCATGCTTGCATCCATACTAGTGTATTTACTCTTATTTCTTTTAATTTTAGGAGCATAAAATGGCTTGGAAATGCTATAATAAATGCTATAATAAATAAAAATCCTAACGAAGCAAAAGTTTCTAAATATTTCTATTTACAAATACCCCACCTGACCGTACTAATTTTGAAAATGTTTCAACACGAGGTTATGTTAGGTCTATATAATTGAATTTAACAAAATTAAACTCTCCAGAGTAAAGATGACGTGTTTAATCCCTTACTTTTTAATAATTTATCGTGTTTAATAAAATGAAGAAAAAGACAAAAGTGTTTTGTTATTGCACCTGATATTGACCATATCGGGCTGTAAGCCTAGAACTTTACTTTCCCCCCTAATTTCTGAACTACTACTACTACATGCTTATTGAAATTATTAAGTTTTCCTATTAGTCTGAATTTTCAGTTTAAGTATGTGTTAGTAGTAGGTCAATTAAATTCTTAAAGATTTGTCGTAGGGATGAAGCTTATATGGTGGAGGGAAACCGGTCTGATACTTTATAAGATATACAATGTCATCGATCTTGAAACTACAACTTCTTTATATTCCCATAAAGTCTATGACTTGACGAGTTCACCAGTATGCCTTTCCGGTAACAATCTAGAGCTTCGCTACTGTTATACTATACTGTACTGCGATGGAACATTGTCAGTTCTGTTCCCGAAGTATTTAATATGTCCCAGGTTTTTGGAGAGGAAAGTTTGAAAGTGATTACTTGTATGTTATTTCGAAGAATTCTATTGCCGAGTTTTAGGTGTTTTAAGTTCTGCAGATAATTGATCAGTGAAGAGTATGAAAAATTAATGGATTATCCAAACATAGTATAGTAATTTTCACCATATAACGTTAAACGATACTGAAATGTACAAACTGCTAGGTAACTAGGCCTATAATATAATTAACAAAAAATTACAATGAATGAAAAATGTGAACCAAAAATGGAATCATTATCATAGTAAAATAGTACATTATGTAATGAGCGTATAAGGACATTTTATCAAGATACGAGTATCTTATTATTTTTACAGGCAAGCTGCATAGGCCTACGACTGATTTTGTTCGACCACAATTTATTCAATGTGTAATTTTTTTAGGTTTGAGATTCATAAAAGGAAAAACAAAATGACTGAACGGGGTGGTCAGCTGTTACTGTGTTCTCGACTTCTGCGATAGATGGCGTACAGTCTATTATTAAATAAGAACGTAGAATTTGAAAATCGAAAGTCCTTCCTGAGTTAATTTCAAATTACAAAATAGAAATCCCTGGGGACGCCGGATCTTTTAAACTGTACAGAAAATAGTAAATGTTTGTATTGCTTTTAGCAACAATATTATATAAGTGTGGCTGCGGTGGTCAAAAGGTAGCGTGCCCGCCTCTAGATCCGAAGGTCGCGGGATCAAACCCGGCCGCAGTCGATGGGTTTTTCAGGACGTAAAAGTCCTGGGCACGGAGTTCTCCGCGAGGGACTTTCAGCTGGGGGGCCTGTGTCGTAGATTTACGGCACGTAAAAGAAACTCCAAGCCTAAATTAGAGCATCTTAGTTTCCGGAGGGGGGTTGAGAGGCGATGGGCTTACCACCTGTCCCTCTGCCCCCTCTATGAAAATAAGCGTAACAGAATTCACATAGGTACAGAAACCTCCACTTGGAGGTCCTTCGCCCCAACATGGGGGCAAAGGATTAGAGAGAGAGAGATTATATAAGTGTAATTTATATACGAGTACTATTTTTGAGAATTCCTTTTTCGAGTTTTGGTGATTATTTGACCCGCAACTAATTTATCGTAGATAATCCCACGAGAGTTAACGAGTTTATCGATGAAACTCGTCATCTTGTGCTGGATTTATTAAGACTATTCTATGAATAAAAATGTAACGGATTATACAAATAATAATTACTTTCGTGCTTTTTGTATAAAAACAAAACTAACGGCTGCTAGATCATGACTGCGAGATATGACTCAACCATACATGAATCGATCCGAGTTACCATGTTGTGACCAGGGCTACCAATGGTGCATATAAAACATAATTCGCTTAATTCAGGGAAGCTAACAGCAGAACAGAATAAAAGCACACGAACCGGCTTGCACCGAATCGAAATTCTGTTTTTAATCAATATACACTTCTATTACTTCAATTTCCCAACAAGTTATGTTGTATAAAATAATCTATTTTCGTGTTGTTAATGGCAGCATATGACGTATTAATCACTGCACACTGATGCTTTCGTGTCCAGTAACGAGCAGACGATTTCACCCGATAAAAAGCCATCCTCGCGATTCCTACAAGAATATTGTAAGATAAACGGCCGTGATTGGTCTATATCCAAGAAATTGCTAAATGTTATTGGTCAGTATCAAACACGCGGCGTATGAGTGGAATAGTCATTTAAATTTTTTTAAAATAGTACTATTAATCATATAGGCCTATAATGGGATAATTTTAGCACACAATATTAGGTGCAACTAAATTCTTTAAACCAGTAGGTATTACACATTAGGTAATTGGCTATAATTGTGTGAATGTTTGAAATTTTTTCTGTAAACAGTAGTTAATAATAAATTAATAATAAAAAATAATGTTGTTTACAAACTGGAATAATGGTTTTGGAAAGATGATATTCCAAATTTTATTTATTTTATAATCTTTCTGCACAACACAGATTGCCTTGCAGACAAAGAATATCTTCAACAAAATATAGGCTACACTCAGTGCTTTAGTTGGGCCGGTACGCACCGGTACTGCGTACCGGTATAAAATTATTTTCCTTCTACCATACCGGGAAAAATATGTGCTCCGGTACGTCGTACTGGCAGTACAGGAACGATATTGTCCTAAAATACTTATTGAATGCCCAATTCACGAGAGTGTATTTGTTAATAAAGACAAACACTATTAAATTCGCAATAGATATGCGTTCTATGGGAGGTGAGTACCCCCATAAAATATTTTCCAACTAAAGCACTGGCTACACTTACACAAAAATTACAAGCTTTCAGTTAAGTCATTAATGATTCAGTAATGACAGGAAAATAAGCAGTAGTAAAACCATTAAAATTGAAGAAAGGAAACCTATTCAGCTTAATTGTTGTTATTGTACAGGTGGTTTCTTAATATTTGGATGGATCCCTTAAGTGATAATAACGCCACTTCAGTGTACAGATTTTGTGACAATGAGAAACGTTTACAGAAGTTAACAAAGAACTTTGTTATTGTTCCCCTACTACCAATCATTAGTCCAATGACTTCAACATTTTTCAAATCGTATTTGTTCTTGAAGTACTCAATGGTTGGTTCATATATATTCTTTTTTTCATAATATTAACTGCTGTTGGTTGATCTTCTTCAGTCTCAAAGCGGACTGTAGGGTCTATTATGAAACCAGTTGTTCGGTTTTTGTCTATGGCAATGATGTCTACTCTTCGTGTTCCTCCATCCATGGCAATGCAGTGCACCTCCTCGTAGACGTCATAATTCTGCAGTTTCAAGGCAGCCGCTATCTTGCTCCTTATTTGATGATGGCGAGTGTTCCTTAGAAGCTCCCCATGATGACAAAAGCCTATACTATTTTCACTTTAAGTTCAAAGTAGATGTAAACAAACTCTAAAGTACCACTCCGCCGAGCATGTGACAAACCATGTTGAGTTTTACCCGCCACGGAATGAGGATTTGTGTGTATTCCAGTGTTCTCAATAGTACTTTTAAAATATTTTTTATGACATGCACCATTGTTGAAAAATGTGATATTTATTTTGAAAAGATCGATACATCTGTACAAAATTAGGCTTGATATTAGTATTTAAGAAAGTCATAAACAGTTAACAAGAAGATATTAACGAGTATAAAAAATTACTCTCAGTTTGCAATGTTGGCTGCCCACTTCAGAGGCGTTTCCTTGTTGAATTCATTAATTTCTGTTTGTAACCGCCCCAATCCTATCAGAGCTGTAAGTTACATTTAACTTTTGACGAAATTTCTAGCACACGACTTTCTTGTCCTCACGTACGCGTTGTAAAACCGATATAAATAAATAAATGAACGCATATTCAGCAGGTCTTACCAAGTTATTGGGAAGGGACTGTGGCAAGTTCATTCCAAGATGGCGTACTTGAGCATTCACACAGCTGTCGTAAACGCCTACAATTTACATCTGTTGTAACGGTTTAATTAGTTCACTTAGTTATTATGCGTCATGAAAACCTGATCAAATTAATTTTGTTTCATATACAGATCTGCTTCAGAAACGTGTTTTTAAATTTCTCTGCACGAAAATAGCTACAAAAAGGTACGGTTTGAACCGAACTATTTTATTAAGAGCAAGAGTATGCATACAAAGCAGCAAAAGTTACAGTTCGTCCACTAGCCAATGAGGCGCTACCTTGTCACGTGGCTTTGTTTACATCTACTTTGAACTTAAAGTGAAATTAGTATAGTACGTGTGCTTGGCGTTCTGACTTCGTCCATGGAGGGCACGTACTGGAGCAACATTTGCTTGTAACTTAATAGCATCTCGCCACTCGGAACTAGTTAGCCCTTTTTGATTTACTAACCATTTGTTGGCTGGAGGGCAATCTTCATATAATATCGCACCTTTGCCATGTGTATGAAGCGAGCACCATTTCTTAAATTCTTGACCCCTTAAAATACCTCTTAGATCTGCAGCTTTTTTTGAGGTTAAGGCTTCCGCATTCTGTGTTATACCAAGTTCATTAATACGTATATTGTAACATATCAGCCTTTAGATCCCTAGTTATGTTAATGTACTCATTTTGGGATTTCTCTAAAGATTTACAACAGTTGAACTGCTGTATAATTGTTTCCCATTCAGTTTTGAAAACGCCTAAACCTTTAACTCTTCTAGAGGAATACAACATCGAATCTGGAGTATCAATTGGTAGCTGTAAAATCTCCTTAACCGTATTCTTAATCATTTTATCCAAAGTTTCCAGAAATCCCTTGCGGAGTTTCAATTTATTCAGATTCTGGAATCGATACACTAGAGATGGTAAGATAAACTGATTAATAACAGAAAATTTTTGTTCTGTTTTCAGAAGAGGAGTTCCTGAGAGTAGGTTCAAGTTTTCTTTTTGGTCATGAGCCATTCTTTTTTCATCCAAAATTAATCTGTCAGAAAATGTTATGCCCAGGTATCGAATGGTTTCAGATTTATCTATGGAATGAATAACAAAGTTCTGATTAACGGTTATTGATTTACTTTCGAGCTTTGCCTTAAAAATATGTATTGCCTCACATTTTTTAGAATTAAACGATATACCAATTTCTTGGAATCGTTGAAAAACCATGTTCGTGAGTGTAACAGCATCCTCCTTGCTTTTTGCTAATATACCGGTAACTGTGTCATCAGCAAAACCAAGGACAGTGAGTTTCGGCAGCCCTTTCACTAGTTCGTACCCATATCTGTCTGCAATTGTGATTTCAGAAAGTTCATTTGATATGTAATCTGTTGCCATGTTATAGAGGGCAGGAGACAGAGGCGAACCTTGTAACACTCCGCGATTAATGTTTATGGGTGATGTCCTTTGGCCATTTGATTCTATGACAGTTTCATTTCCTGTCTGAAGAGCCATTATTACATGCTGTAATTGGTGAGGGAGTTTAGAATGGACCAATGTCTTTTGGATATGATCATGCCCAATATTGTCAACCGCTTTGCTGATGTCCAAGAATATTGCAGTCACACTTTCTTTGTTACTCTTAACTTTACGGAGGATACTATCAAGAATTGACACGTTTGTCAAGGTGCCAGGACAAGAGGTAAATCCTCTTTGGTTAGGGTTGAATGTTATGTTGAATTCAAGAAAAATAATCGACTAAAATGTGTAATACGTTTTATACGTATCTATAATAGTATTTGACATAGTCTAATGTTTAAATACTTACGAAGTATTAAAAGGCGTATATATAATTAGGTATAATATATAGTAGGTAACTGTACAGAGTTGAAAGCAGAGTTGTACATCGCAGAATATAGCAAACAGTCAACAAATTCTGTATCGTATCCATACTTGACTCGATACAGTTTAGGGATAAGACAATTTTCTGAGAAAAGTACACACTTGATATCTGAATTCGTTGTTGTGTTTAAAAAATAGATTTTATCTAAAATAGGCTATTTCATTCAAATTTTATATATTTTTATTCGACCAGATGGTTGAGATGTGGCTACATGTTGCGGGGGGGGCCCTACTTACTAATATGGGCGCAAAATGGGCAAAGATGTTACGCTCAAGATTTTGCTCAAAAACGTTATACAAAACTTGCGATAATGAATATAATAGCTAGTGATATATTCCCTGTATATATAAATTAGTCAGTTTTATTTCAAGCAAACAATCAGGATTTATTATTAGGACAATGAAACATAATGCAGAAGTGCGTCTGTGACATATGGTTGGGGAAAATGCCCCATTAGTGTAATATAGGCCTATTAATGTTCATATTATGGACTTAAAAAGACACATTAAGCTATAGACCTATGAAAATTAAATTATAAAGAGTAGTATATTGTTAGTATATTGTTTTCATTGAGTTATAAGGAAATGCTCTATCGTTCTCTTTTTTGTATCATGGGTATATACGTATTTATCACATACCACACAACGACCAGGGCCGGCTCTTCCGTATAAGATAACTAGGCAGCCACGTAGGGAGGGAAATTTTAGGAACACTTAGAGGTGGCAACATTTATATTTTTAAAAAAGCTGAAATTTACAACGCTACATTATAATTTTTAGAAAGTTGTAGAGTAAGAGTAAAAAGAACATCAAATTATAGAAATAAATTCAGTACCTTATGTTAACGTATTTATTAACTTTGTTAAAGAATGTAATCAGTTAGCCACTCCAATGAACGTAAAAGAGTTAGCCAAAATTAAAGCAAGAAAAGTACCTTTAGGATTTTAAGCCTTTTTTCAGTTCCTGTCTCCTGGGGGAAAACTTATGTATGATGTAATTCCTTGTGTGTTTAATGTAAACATAAAAAGTTATAACCTTTTCAGTTAAATGTGTAGTTTTTTATCCCCGTACTATCTCATAATGTCTTCATAAATACAAGCCTTTCTCAAATTAGTACAATTCAAATCAATTTTATTTAACCACTTACCTATACTGTTAGTTTCTGGAGGGGGGGGGTTGAGAGGCGATGGGCTTACCACCTGTCCCTCTGCCCTTTCTCGAAAAAAATGAGCGTAACAAACTTCACATAGGTAACAGAAACCTCCACTCGGAGGCTTTTCGCCCCAACTTAGGGGAAAACAGATACTTACCAATATTAGGCTAGAGAATGTAAAATTTCATGTTTAATCAGATGATAAAGAATGGAATGATTGAG
Organism: Ectobius pallidus; assembly: GCA_964059195.1. Lineage (NCBI taxonomy): Eukaryota > Metazoa > Arthropoda > Insecta > Blattodea > Ectobiidae > Ectobius > Ectobius pallidus. The sequence goes on along the minus strand of CAXKWD010000003.1, from coordinate 137,306,878 downwards.
GTGACAATTTAGGGGGCGCCGAAATTATTTCTCGCCTCGGGCGCCAAAATGCATAGAGATGGCACTGACAACAACATAAACATTTTATTATAAACTAAAAATAAATAAATACATTTGCATTGTGTGCATGTTTATCTTGGCGTGAAGTCGCCAGGCGCGACGTATGCAAGCATGATGATCGGCACGAGGGTGCACGCGGACTGAGTTCTTAGGCAGTCCGCGATGCAGCTGGTCAGGAGGTGGTGGAGTTTATAATAACGTGTGAGATAGCGGTAGCCGCCAAGTTCCCACGAGCATGGGAGTGAGTACCGCAGTAGCCAGTTCGCAACCCAACCAGCTGCTCCTCGTCCACACTGTTTCCAGAACCCACAAATATCTCTACTACTGCATCTTTAATACGCACTCTCGTAGTGATATCTGTTTAACACTTCTTATAGCAGGAAAAATATCAGAATTATAATATCCACCCATTTTATAACAAGAAGAGTCAAATTATAATAAGTATTAGCATTATTATACCTTCTATTTCAGTATTAGACCATTTCTTTCTTATTATTTTATTAAATCTCCATAATGGTATTAGTTATAGTTTTAACAGACATAAGTTATATTAAATTAAGATAATTACGAAATATGTATATAATAAAGTAAGAATAAAATAACAATTTTGATGTTGATATTAATATTAATAATAAATGTGTCATTACATTTAATAATTTCTATTTATGCTATAATAAGCAGATAACTGCTACAGTAGAGTCCCGCTAATCCGGTATCCCGTTAATCCGGACTGGATTTAAAAAATTAAAAAGCAAGATTTACTCATTTTCGACGTCCTCAGTTGTTTACGGTGGTTACAAGGTTAAGAACTCAGGTCTACATATACAGTACCGGTAGTACTGTAACTAAAATTTAGTTGTAGGAAAAGTTATATCTGTGAAAGAAATTTGATTTTTATAGTTTACCCATCTAAAACTTGCATTACAGTAAGTGCATTTTAAGGAAAACTTTGTTTAATTCGGGCTTCCGGTAATCCGGACAGGGTCCGGTCCCGTCTAGTCCGGATTAGCGGGACTCTAGGCCTACTGTATTAACAATGACGATATACCATCCTGACTTAAACCATTTTGCTGTATAACAATAATGAATTGTATTATTGTGAGAAGAGTATTCCACATTATAACTGAGTGAGTATGTGGAGAGTGAAGGGGGTCTCACAACTTTCGCAGTTTCCGCTGGCCTAACCTCCTTTAGTCAAGGTTCCTTCATTTGGACAGAACTCATAGTATAAGAGTTTGGTCCATCACCTACCACGCAGGCAATTTTATAAGGGTCTCTTTTTGTAGGGTATGGGTTTGATTAATGTGCCTTATATAACTGTTATCGTACAAATGAATCAGTGTCTTATTCGCTTTCAAACTTTCACTACATGAAAGAATACAGCTATCACCACAATAGCCTTGCTAATCCGATTCAGGCAATCTGTACTTCTTTACATGTCGCCAGCATGTGAATTACTACCTGCATACTTCACGAGGCAGAGGGCAGAGTGATCTATGGATTAAATAAGACTGGAAATTGTAAATGAAATGCTGACGAATAAAACCAGTGTTAGTGGAAGTTCCATAGGAAGTTATTAGAAACAAGTCCACAACAAATTAGTCTAGGAAAGTGGCAGATAGCTCTACATTAGGGACAGGTAGCTCCAGGTTGGTGACAGGTAGCTCTAGGTTGGTGACAGGTAGCTCTAGGTTGAGAAGGTAGCTCCAGGTTGTGACTGGTAGCTCTAGGTTGTGACAGGTAGCTCTAGGTTGTGACAGGTAGCTCTGCATTAGTGACAGGTAGCTCTGCATTAATGACAGATAATTCTAGGTTATGACAAATAGCTGTAGGTTGTGACAGGTAGTTCTAGGTTGGTGGAGTCCAGCTTATATAAGAGATACACATTGTGTGTACTCTTTTATTATAGAAGGCTGCACTGCTCTCGTATTATATGAATAATAATGAATGGGCAGAGTAAAATAATAGTGTTTTAAATCTACTCTATCCTCCATTTTATATCTTCCTACTAGTATAACACCAGAGACTGTACTACTAGGTCTACACAATTCAAGCATTTCTGCTATGGATATACACTATTTCACGATGGAAAAACGCCAACTGTCTCTGATTAAATGATGTCTTCTTTTATTTACATCTCACCAGCGACACATAAGAAAGTAAAGTACAGACATGATGTGTACAGTACCTTGAACTCAATACTCAGAGTTACAGTATTCAGTAACTTACAGTATATAAAGCAGTGCTCGAACATTTCTACTTCTATAAATTTATGGTTTTATTTACGTATTTGTTACAGGCTGTATACTCGTATTATAAAGATGTTGTGTTTGTGATCGTATATTCGTTCAATATGCCTAAAAACGAAATGGTCATATTTCACAGTTTGTTTAGTCAACTGAAAATGCAACTATTTTTTCCACAATAATGTGGGTCAGATAATAAATTTTAATGATTATAACTGGAAGATTTCAATGCAATGTAGTGATAGAATTTCGAACAACGTAGTGAACTGTACCGCGATAAAAAAAATACAAAATATGAAACACCAGTCATTCATTAGTGGGGTAAGTCGTGGCGTAGTGGTCGAGGCATTGCGCTACAAACCGGAAGGTCTTCGCTTATTTTATTAGTAAGAGGCTGTAATCGGTAATCTGTGATTGCCATTCCAAGTTAAATTGTAGGTAAAAGCCCAAAAAACTGAACGCAGTTCCTTTTCAGTATTATTGCTATTAAGGCTGAACTTTATGCAGTGCTGAAGTTGAAAATTTTTTCCAGGGGGAACACATAAATTTATATGCACATATTTATTTATTTTTCATTTTATGATACAAAAATTAGTCTATAGTAAAATTATATTTTTAATTGAATCACATAAAAATTGGATTATAACAACCAATGCAATCAACTTCGTCACGTAGGCCTATGCATTGGAACTACGGCAACCGCACAGGCAAGGCAACTGGCTCGAAAAGAGCAGGAGATCATGACCCTAATAAGGGTTCATTTTTTTTAAAGTGTGGTCAAAATATACGCCACTTTCATATGTACTTTTTTCCTCCCTGCGTTTATGCTGGAGCGATGAAGAGTAGATTGTTACTTTGCTGAAGCGCCATTCCGGTCCGTTCCGGCCCAATTTCAGCACTGATATCAACTCTCAACCGTCTTGTCAACTGTCTTATCATTAAATAGATTTAAATGATTGCATTACACCATTCAACAATATTAAAGACCAGAATTATCTTTATTAGATCATGTTATATTAAGTGCTAAGTCATCAGCAAATAAGTATGAGAATGACATGGATCCTGCATACTAGAAGGCATATTATTAGTATAGATTATAAAAATCACAGGCCCCAGAACATGAAGGTAGGGTTGCATATTGAGAATATAATTGTGTGGGATGTAGGCTACTATAGTCATATACACTTGCTCTCGAAATATAGAAATGTTCTATCTAAAGCTTCCTCGGATATGAATAAAATAACATTTTTGACACATTTGAGGAGTAGCGTCCAACTTTTCTCTTGTTTTCGAACACCGTATTATGTCCATCCCTGGACAAAATCGAGTTTTACATGAATTCACATAGTTTCTAGCATGTTCTTTCATGCTGTGAACTCAGACTGCGTCAAATCGTATTTTGTCCCGGTGAAAATGACATGGGAAAAGCTGCTGTTATTGCAAACCGTAGGCTATTTTGTCCACATTCGTGAATCCTGCAAACCGTATTATGTCCACAGCTTTTTTCGTCACGATGATTACCCTGAAAGTTAATTACGTTGGTTAAACTGACGACTTTACCAGTGCTAGAAGTAGGAAGGATTCTGTTAATTTTTGCTGTGTTTCATAGTAAGTTTAGATGAAAGCGTAAATTGTACGGGAAATGTCCCAAAGGAAACAGAAGCAGTAAAAGTCACTATGGCAGCCGCATTCTGATGACAAATATGTGTTCAATATCTTCTTCTTCTTCTTGCGGATTGTTTACGGCTGGCGCCGCTTCTCCGCCCCAGTCTCCATTTTCTTCTGTTTTGACTTTCTTCCTTATTCATATTTCTTTGTTCAATTGCCTCCTTCACATCATCTTGCCAGTTGCGCCGTGGGCGACCTCTTTTCTTCCGCCGGGATGGTATCCATCTTAGTATCCTGTTCGGTAACCTTTCTTCACTCATCCTATTTACATGACCGAACCACATCAGCTGTCTCTTTTGGATGTCGTCATATATACCCCTATCCATTTTCATCCTTTCTCGGATTACGTCATTTTTTATTCTATCCATCCTAGTACAGACTAAACTTCGCCTTAAATAGTCCATCTCAGTGGCAAGCAGTTTATTCTTGTTTTCTTACTAACATCCCAAACTTCTGATCCGTACAGAATTACACTCTGCACTATAGTCTTATACAATCTCTTCTTCGTTCTTCTTCTTATCTTATTACTCCACCAAACGGAATTCATTGCTCTTATTACAGCTCGTCCTTTGTTCATCCTAATATTAATTTCATCATTACTTGTGCCTTGTTTATTGAATACTACAACAAGGTATTTTGCTTTTTCCACCCCTACAATTATTTCTCCATCTAACTCCAAATTCTTTATTTCCCCTGTTCCAACGGCCAAGTACTCACACTTCTTCATGTTCATTTTCAATTCCGCCTTATTCTACTCCTCTTTCAGTTTTCTTATCATACAACTCAAGTCATCTTCATCTTCTGCTACTACAACTTGATCGTCTGAAAATACAGGCAACCTATCTTACTATTCTTTACTGGCACCCCCATAACTTGACACTTTCTGTGCCAAATCTTTAGGATTGCTCCTAGATATAACTTAAAGAGGGTCGGTGACAGCCCACATCCTTGCAGCAGACCCTTACTAACCTCGAATTCTTCTGTCCAACTATTCCCAATCCTTACTCTCGCTTTGTTATTTTCATACAATTTCCTAACAGCCTTAATCAATCTTTGATCCAACTCTATCTCTTCCAACTTTTCCCACAATTTGTTGGTAGGTACATTGTCATATGCCTTTTCCAGATCAATCAATGCAACATGTGTCTCCAACCCTACCTTTGTACGTTTTTCACCTATTATTTCTAAAGTAAAGATGTTATCAATTACCGATCTTCCTGCCCGAAATCCTGCCTGCTCCTCTTGTTGTTTGTGCCTTGTTTCTTTCTCAATCAAGTCTTTAAGTTCTTTCGAGTACAGTCTTCCAATGAAGGGGATCACTGCCAGTCCTCTATAATTATTCGGATCATTACGTGATCCTGTCTTATGCATCGGTATTATATAACACGTCGTCCATTCCGATGGTACATCCTCTCCATTAGTATTCTTTCAAACAACTTCCTAAGCTTCTCCAACAATTCCGGTGGCCCAAACTTCACCAACTCTGGGTATATTGATCCATACCCTGGTGCCTTCTTTGTCTTACAACTCCTTATAGCTTGTTGTATGTCTTTAATATTTAACTGCCATAATTCCTCCTGCTGCATCCTCACCCCATATCCCAGTGCAAATTCAGGCCGACTTACCTGATACAAATTCTTAAAATACTTTTTCCATTGATCCTGACTAATATTATTCTGATGTATCTTATTACTGCTCGACACTTTCATTGATATGATTGTTTTCCATGCCTCAGCACTCCTATTCCCACCTACCATCATTTCTATATATTCACATCTTTCTTCCCATGTCTTGTTTTTTCTTTTTACAACTTCTCTTTTTACTTCTCTATTTAGAGTTCTATATCTGTCTCTACTTTGATCATCATTCACATTTAGGTATGTCAAATATGCTTCTTTTTTCCTTTCAATCATTTCCGCTATTTCTTGATCCCACCAAACTCTTTTTCCCTTCTTGTCATGCTCACCAAGAGCTTCTTTGACTGCTTCCCCTATAGCCTTCTTTATGTGCTCATATTCCTCTTCTACTGTTCTATCTGCACTCTCCAATTTTTTTAACAATCGCTGTTGGTATAACCATTTTATACTTCCTTCCCTTAGACTATCCATGTTATATCATGTTGGTCAGCTCGTTCTATCCTCTTCTGTTCACTACTGCTCTTGAACCTATATGGGATATATATTTTACCTACCACCAATTGATGGTCGCTTCCACATTCTGCTCCTCTTTTAACTGTGACATCCTTAACTTTTATATTGGACTTTTGCCTCATAATTAAGTAATCAATAATTGATTTTAGCCCTCTTTTACGATTATACCATGTACATTTATGTATATCCTTGTGTGCAAAAAATGTATTTTCTACCCGTAGTTCATATTGTTCTAATTCATCCACCAATCTTTTTCCATTTTCATTCTTCACCTCTTCCCCATACATTCCAATAGTCTTGCTATTCCTCTCTTTCCCTATTATGCTATTAAAATCCCCTGCTAATATCAATTCATGGCCACTTGGAACAGCTTCTATAGTCTCTAACAACGTCTGTTCAAAATCATCTTCATGGGCGCATCTTCTATACTATATCCACAGCTCTAGCCCTCACATTGAGTTTTATCAACCTTTCATTAACTGCTTCCTACGAGGTTACATGTTTTGACCATCTTTTATTTAATAAGATGGATACTCCTGCTCTCGCCCTATTGCTTTTGTCCACTCCACTAAAGTAGTGGGCAAACTCCAGCAGATATTCACAACCAGTCCCTTTCTTTTTTGTTTCAGAAAGCACTACTACATCAAGCTTGTGCTTTCTTATATCCATTAAAACTTCGTGCTGTTTATTCCGGATTCCTTGTACATTCCATATACCAAATTGCAAAGTCCGCTTTCGTTTCCGTTTTCGACTTCCATTTGAATCATCCAAAATCCGAGGCATTTTACTGGGTTTGTTAGCAATCTGAGTTCTTTTCTATGGATGGGGGGCTGGCTCATCGAATATCAGGATAACAATTAATAATATGATTTGTCTTCATAATTTGCCATTGTGCGTCATAACAACTGTAGGTCTATTACGGAACAAATTTTGAAATGCATTCCCCCGGAAATACAGCTGTTCACTGTAGCAAATAGCATAACTTATTAATCACGCACGCGTGAGGTGAAACTAGCGGCTTGGATTAAAAAAAAAAGAAAAAAAAAAGATCGTCATGCTATTCAATTTTAGATACGCCTACGTAAAGATAAGTTTTATGATTTTCTATTTTTCAATTCCTCCCATAGATTAGGCGTAATTTATTTTTGGACTGTCCTGTAAAATTTCGTTCTTGGACATGTATGTATGTACGTATGTATGTATTTGGCCCCTTAAGGGGGAAGGCGGTTTGGGACGACCCTAATCACTTCAGCCTTGCGGCCCATTGTGCCAACCTCCGGAATGGAATGATTTGCAAGCCCAACGGTCCCTCGACAACAGACCCCACCGCGAGTCCCCACGGAACTCCCCTACATCCAACAGATACCTCTACTATGCCACGTATGCCGCTGCCTCGGTACCTCTTATAGAGCCCCCAGGTTGACCGCACACCAGCCAGCAACTTCAGGACCACAAACCACGGGGAGGACGGGAGAGACCCACAGCAGGTGCTGGGGTGAGGGTAAACCGGAAACCGGGAAAGGAAACGGGATGATTATGAGGGGGAGTTTGAAGATGAAATGGAGAGTGTTGGTGGAATGAGATGAGGAAACGGGAGGATCCCCGAGAAAAACCCCCCAAAGGTAACGGCTTCGTCCACCACGAATGACATGCCCACCAGGCCCGGGGATTGAACCCGGGACAGCTAGCATGCCAGGCCCACGCGTTAAGCATGAGCCACCGTGACGGCGTTTTTGGACATACGGTTTGCGACAATAATCCTTATTTCCTGTAAGCCATCGGTACTATGGTATTAAAGTGTTTGAATATTTTTCTTGACGGGGTATCGATATGGTTTGGGGGTATAGCATTATACTGTATTTGGCATTCTGTTGGCAATACATTTAAGTGTTTACCTACGAAGCTTATGAAGTCGTAATCTGATATCTCTGTGATGCTTTTCAGTAGTTAATAAGGGTCCTGTAACATTGGATCTACTTCCTAAGAACCAGATTTTTTCTTCTTTTGAACTGCTCTTACAAGTTGCTTCCCACTTATCGATCCCCTTTTATCCTCATCTTCCCCTTCCTGTTACGTCACATATTATGCAAGAGAGAACAGCTGATATCATAGTGACCCCTCACCCGGGCACCCTGTTTGTGTATCAGGTTATGAGAAATGCTTTTATATGCTCATTAACAACCTACAATATAAGTTACCTTTACCCACATTTCTCACTCGCATGGATGTGTGTTCCTTATCGTACTTCCTTCTTAGTGTAGAATGTAGGAAAACTAATCTCAGCATCCTAGAAGAGGCATGCAACTCTTCAAATTGTGTGAATGAATTCCACATTTTATTGACAGCTGTACCTACAGTAATTTATTAGTAATACTCCCGATTATCCGAGGAATTGTGTGGCGTGGCAACCGTGGTTAATCCGTTAAATGGTAGAAAATTAACATAAGCCAACACGAAAATGCTTTCAAAGAATTTTTATTTAGAGTAGATGGCCCACACATAAAACACGACTTAATAAACAAAGGTTTTCTATACTTATAAGTTTGTTGGTTTTGAAGTCACAAAAAATATTGGTCAACTATTTTTGTTTTTTGCGTTAAAATACCTCTTCTTTATTCTCGTAAAGAAGAAAAGAAGCAAAAGAAGACCGTGGATAGCAGGGAGTACTATATTGTGATTGAAAGTAATATAAGTGTCCCAGTCAGATTTTGTAGTTAGTGTTCATTATGCATGGTTAAAATCTTAACGTATTGTTATCATTACCAAGAAATCGCGAGTAGAATATAGATAACTTATATGCAGTTATTGATAATTTTTAAAAAATTGTAATTACTGTTGTTAGTTTAGACAGTAATATAGATGTCCCATTCAGATCTTGTGATTAACGCCGCCCCGGCATTATACGAGAAGACTTTTATTTTACCCCGTCTTCCACCCCGTATTACTTGAGCCATAGGCTATATCTCCGATCTAACAACCGATTTCGCATGTTCTAAGATCTTAGCGTCACCTTCTCTTGATCATAAAACACAGGGAAAATGTTTGATGAATCGACTTTAGCATTTTATTCAGTTAATTTTACTCTTGTTCACCCATCGGTTGTCGCGAGTGTCTGGAGAGGACTAGCGAATAGGTGAGAAAAATCCCGAAATAAACCCAGCCTTATCCAGCAAAGTTTCCCCGATCGGAGATCGAACCAGGGCCCTACGTCACCGCGAGAATCTACCCGAGCCTTACGCTACAGCGGTGGACTAATGTTCATTCTATATATTAAATCTTATTTTATATATATATATATATATATATATATATATATAAGACCTATACATTAGTAAAACCTGTTAACATTTTAATAAACTATAATGTTAATACAATGCCATCAAAAACCCTCCTCCGCGGCTGCGGAGGTACCGGTATGTATTATTTTTTCCCTGCCTTCCTTTCAGACTTTTAGCAGGTAGCAGGCCGTTTTGATTTTCGTCTGTTTGCTATTCTTGATGAGTCGAAAACTGGAATAAGTATTTACATTAAATCTTTAATGATTTATTAAAATTTTCGAAAATAAATTAAAGTGAGTGAATTTGTGTTGTCAGTAACACAGTAACATTTTCAACCTCTTCTGTAAATAGGTGAGTTTTATGTTACTATTATTTCTTAGGTCTACTTCATAAATGACTATAGCAGAAATTATACGCTAGAGCTGCCCACTAAATTCCGTTTCTGAGCGGATTCTAGCCTGCACAAGTGCTGGCGGTGCGACTTCTTGACGGCATGGTGTAAATAGCCTAACATGTCTAATAAATAGGTAAATTGAATCAGTAACATTAAAGTCACTTTGAACCACAACACAACACTTTTTTATTATTTTATTATTATTGTTATTATTATTGCTATATGCCTAATTATTATTAATATTATTTCCATATACAGGATATTCGAATGTGGTTGTGTGAATATCTGTGTTTGTGTGGGGCTGTATTATTATCTTCATGCATTAGACTATAACAGTAGTTCTGTGAACAGGAGACATCTTGACCAAAAGATATGTAAAATCTGCTCATCATCACTTAAAAGGCCACCACGTTGTAACAGAATAAAAAAATAAAAATCACACATACTGTATGTCGTTTCAATACCTTTAAAAACATTCTTGCAAAATTGGAAGAAAATCGAACAACGCATTTGGTTGTGACTGCGTAACAAACAAATTTACAAACATACGAAATGCGGCAAACCATTAGACTTACATCAAAAATTAAGTGGGAAAGGTTGTAGAAAATTTTCCATTCGAGAGTAGAAGTAGTCTTCAAATTTTTATAGCATGAGTCGTTCAACAAGACTTGTTGAAAAAAACTGAACATTACATGAAATGGAACCATTAAAATTAAATGAAATAGATTTAAAATTGAAATATGCTTACGCATAGACCTACGTTGATTTAAATGACTTCAAGGAACAATAATGAGAAATCTGAAGAAAATAGAATGAGCCATTCAATAAAATCTTCTTGGCTTCCGGGTATCTGCCGCGTCATGTTTAAGAATTCTGCCGACGTTTCGACCATCTTGCCGTGGTCTTTATCAAGGCTACTCGTAAGGCCATTCGTAACTGCATAACACACAAATTTACAAACATACGAAATACCGAACGGTCGAGTTAAAACTGGGCCTCGCTTCGCTCGGTGAAAGGAATTTTAACATAATTTATTGCACTGAACTATAATATAGTAGGCCTAAGTTTTTGCAAAACATTTTCCAATCATCAACACATTTTCTGATCTGCATTTTCTGTTCTAGTTAGCTGGTCAGATGATTGCATAATAAGTTATATTATAAAGGCCTATGTATTTTCTTATAAAATAGCCATAAATGTAGCCTACAGAGATGGGATGTAAATACCTAAGCCTAAGCTTGAAGAACTTTCAGTCGTTTGTAGATAGAATTCTGTTGAAATCTTAGTTGAGGACCGGAAATTTATGGCGTGAAAAATATAACGGGGCTTCTGAAACCGAATGATTTTTAACAGGAACCACTTGGTGTGCATTGAATGAGCTTGAGACATGAATGGAGCTTTTTATACAGTAAAAGGTGATATTGTAGTAAGAAAGGACGAGAGTTCATGCACTGCTAGTGTGGGACGCTACTACAACGTACGCAAATTCAACCTCCTTTCCACTTCCCACTTACAGTACATACTGTATTCTTGCATAGCCTATGTAAAATCATAACGATTCTTAATATTTTCTTGATAAGCAGAATCAACATTAATTTAGTGCAGCGTTTCTCAACCACTCGTGGTCCGCGAAGATGGTGCAGATGGTCCGAAGACATAAATAAAAAATATCATAAAGCAAGTGGAAAGTAAAGAAGTAAAATTTTTCACATATTTCGTTATAATGACCTATAATTAATACCCCAAATATTAAGAATATAGGCCTTCTTTTAAAAATGGGATGTAAAATTAACGGTCCGTAAAATTTTTTAGACATTTTAGAGGTCCTCGGGTTCAAAAAGGTTGAGAAATGCTGATTTAGTGTAGGCCTATACATTGTCCTCTTTGACGTTAAATTACGAACTTCCGTAGCATAAAAAAGGTATATTAGCCTCTTAACAAGTAGGCCTATTCTAGATTAGGCCTACTACATTAAGCAATAAGCTGCTATTGCCGCACAACGATCAACTCTAATGTCACTGTTCCTAAGGGTTCGAACAAGACGCGGCTTGGTTGGTCCCCTTCCTGGTCGCTACGCTGTTGAGCCAGGCGCCGGGCATGAAATGTGTGTCCGCAAGACGCAGCGTGGTCGCTAGCTGGCAGGTCGCATGTTATGGATTAAGTTTCGGAATTATCTACATTTTATTTTTATTTCTTTGTTATTATCTTCTCATTCATAAGGTTTTGAAGACACAGAAGACAATGGGAATGAGTTTATGAATTCAAAATCATTACAGGAAGCTAAATCACATATGTCACATTAGTTAAATATGTCACAAGAGTATTTCACTGTCTCACAGAGTTTCTAAATTGAATATGTATTTTATAGTAAATTTAATGCTCCACAGCTTTTGTTCTAAAAGTTTTTGTTGTAAACCCAATACTTTAGGTGCTAGGACAGAAAGTTCGCCAAAAAAATGGAGTAAAAACTTTTTTCGGCAAAAAAAATAGTTTTTGTGGCAGGGAATACTTTTTTAATCGGTTTGAGATGGAGAACCAATGTATGGTTAGAAACATTATTATTATTATATATTATTATTATTATTATTATTATTTTCTTGAGTTGGTGCGACCGTTATATTCAATCTTCAGAGCACAAGAAGATAATAAAACGAACACACTTAACCCCGCAACACGAAAATTAACATAATATAAAATTATTAGGTTACTATAAATTATACAAAAATACTGAATATAAACAAATCAGTAACTGTAGCCATGACTGATCTCTACAACCCCTTCATTGAGTAGTAACAGTATTTATTTTGGTGGTCTGAGGTTATTACAAAGGATGTATCTTATAAACAGTCCATTGTTTGTGGAGCGATTGCAAAATTCACACGTGGAACGCCTGAATCTAGACTACACGCTAGCGGCCGGTCGCATGATAAAAGAGGGCTAGCATTCTACCAGCAAACTGCGGCCTGGCCAGATGGCTGGCAAGAGACCATCCAAGCGGCGTCTTGTTCACCCTCGTAAGAAGACATGACTTCATTCTTCCTGCTGCCTGCGCCATGCGACCATCCCGGTTCCGTCTTGCGCGTACCCTAAGCTAAATGCCACCAACCTAGTTCTACATGTCACTAATACTAATATCAATATTCCTAAACTAACTGCCAGAAACGTAGCTCTACATGTCACAAACACTGTTATCACTATTCCTAACCTAACTGCCACTTACTTAGAATATGTGAATATAGTTTGCGCAGGGAAAATGCGCCATGTACGGTACCACATGACCAGCAACAGTCTGGTAGCATTGGCGCATGAATAAACAGTTGCCCAGCCTGTACACAAAGGACCAATGAGACAAATGTAAACCCTTGTAAATTCAGATATGTAACAGATGATTTGGTCTTGATTAAACTTGCGGTAGCCAAGATTGCATGGACTAGGGAAGTTTATCCTACAGAATACAGAATATTTTAACCTGCATGAGAAATTAAACAAATTCTAGCCTAACTTACCTAGGTATGTACCAAATTACTTGGATTTGAGATAGTTCTCTGCTAGATTGAACCTACAGTATTTGGGTTTGCTGTGAAGTATCCGTGTCGCGTAATCTATCGTTACATGTTTCAGTTTGAATCTGTCTCGAACACTGGAGAAGGAATCCTTGGACCCTTTGTGGTATGCCTCCAGCGTCTTTCCCACATGGTAAATGTGTGATCTCTTTAAGTTGGGAGTGAAGATTCTTTTTATTTTGATTGTTACAAACTTCCGGTGTGTGTTCGATTTCACCAATCCATGTTGGAACCCACTACTGGCACCATACGCAGCAAATACAGCATGGTTCCGCGCAAGTTCTTTTCTAGACCTGTATAGCTCTCCGACGGTACAATTGTCCTGCGGAGATGGACTTTCTCTCCCACGCACACCTCCTCCGCAGTGTTGTTACGGCGTTCATGCTATCATCATCGGGGTTTTAAATGCGGTATTATCAGCTGGAGAGTAACGCTCCACCCAAGCTAGTGACGTAAATAAGCGCCTGCGCTCTAACTACTGCTATTATTAATATGGAGAGCAATTATAACAGTTAGATTAATATTATAATCTAGTGACACCACTCCATGATAATTATAGAAATATCAACCACTTAATTGCAGATCAACATTAGTGTAAGCAAGAACAACTGATGAAATAGCTATTCACTGAGTGGACTGTCAGTGGTCCGAAACACGTGACAGCAAATAATCAAATATTCTTTGAAAGTATGAAATGAACACAGATTTCGATTGCTATTATCCAGAAATATCAATATTCATACAAGAAAATGATGTGAAATGAGGATTGACTGCTTTTGATTGTTTAGAAGATAATACAATAATGACTTAAACAACAACTTAAAACGTGTTTGTTTGTTTAATGTATTTGTACAGTTTTATTCAGAAACAATGCCCTCCACATAACGCATTACATGAAATATCACCGTACTATTTATCTTTGGCTAGAATCGAATGAATGTACAAACTGCTTAGTTTATGTGACCAACTTTTGAACATGAAAATACGGGTGATTAAAAAATATCAAATATTAAATTAAATTTTAGCACATAAAGTAATTTAATATCATTTGAAATATTCATATTATATGTTGTGTGACAGTACTGGATACAATTACTATTAGAGTGCCTATTTATTGTTAGATTAATTTTTCTTGCCGACATGAATTAAAGTATTACTTAAATGGCTAAATAGCCTAATACTTACAATATTTGCGGCAACTTTGATTTTCTTGGGTTTACTTAAATATTTATCTAGAGATGCTGCAGCAGCTTTAATTTTTTGGATTAATGTGCGAACTGTAAGAACTCTTTACAGCCATAGTCGACAACTGTTAGTTTTTACGTAATTAACTGTAGTCTAATTTGATTTCTCTGAGCAGTTTACTTGGTGTTCATTGTTAGAAAACTTTCGTAGTGTGAGCATTTGAGCCTGGAGTACTTAAAACAAGCCTAACATTTACCAAAGCTATCCCTATAAGCGTCAGATTGAATTTCACTGTTATGAATAGATACAGTACTGAGATTTTAACGAGAAAGAGTGATTATGAAATATTCGGAAGTATTTGAAGATTAATACGGGAGCTGGGATGATCCAGGAAAATAACATAAAATATAGGAGTTCTCGGGAAATACGGGGGATTTGGTCACTCAAATATCAGGATTCTTTGTTGGCGTAGTACCGATTGTAAAAATACCATATGCCTCGGTATTTTTATGTTAAATAATATTTCTATAATCTGTCTGTTGTCCTACTCGAGAAACAGAAGAATAGAAAAAAATTGTGTGAAAAAAATGCATATTGTTTGAACTTGTTGTACTAGTGTACCACATCGGATGTATGAAGTTATGCGACAGATGCGGCTCACCTGATGATGAAGTGAAAGTCATTCAGGCGAGAAAAGCGGACAGAAGTTAAGCCTTCGAGTCAAGGGATGAAATGAACCAGCGTTCCATTGTTCACGTCTTCCTGTCCATAATTTTGCATATTTTTTCTAAGTGTAAATTACGTTATTCTAAATCTTTTGAAAGGTTGTTGACCTCTAAGAATAATTTACCAACTGCGTGTATGTAGCAAACTCAAGTATTAATATTCCTCTTTAATAATGAGCCCACATAGGCGTACTTGGCACAATGGGAGACACGGGAATTCTGAAAACGAATTTGCAGCCATTACTGCTTTTGTGATGCAAAATGTTCCTGCATAAAACTTGCCTTCTCAGACAGTTTTAAAATATGCCGGATAATCACTAAAAACTCTTATCTACTAACACTTTTTTATGTTAGAGGAACTCTAAAATGCTCTGTTTGGCTATAACTTACTAGCCAGTCTTTCAGGATGATATAGAGAATGTGCAGATTAAAGAGTCAATAAATAGGCCTAACATTAAAACTAATGTAAAATTTATTTTGCCTTACAAGATAATTCATAATTAGGAAGGGGAAAGTACACTTTGAGGATAAAGAAGCTGATTTTTTAAATTATTTTGTTTTTTGTAATATAGATTTTCATCTTTAATTTGGTGAAAGAAAATTAACCTGTTATACTTTCTGTGTTTCCGAATTTCGTACGGAGAGGGAGAAAATTTACAAATTGCGTGTCAATGAATTCTAGATCTTGACCGAATTGCATGCCAATGAATTCTAGCTACTGACCGAATTGCGTGTCAATGCTTTATAGAAGGTATCCGATTATTAATAAAAGTTGAATGTACTTAGCCTACTGCTACATAATTAATCTATGTGTTGCAAATCTGACTTCCCACATAAGGGAGAAAGTTAGATTTGCTAGAGATACACTAAAAAAGTGTATATATATATATATATATATATATATATTTTTTTTTTTAAATTTAGATAGCCAAGTTTGCTAATAGACCCCTCAATAGGCCTACTATCACGCACTGTTCATTAATCTTATGTAAGCTTCAAAATATTGCAACACACATTTCCTTATTATTGCTTAGTACCTTTTGAAATAAAATTTGAAGCCATGGATGATGAACAGTTTCCTGTTTTTCTCACTCACCATAATATCTACAATCGGTTCCATCATCCAACAGCCCCTTGGTGTAAGACACCTAAATACAACACGTTTATTAAGTACTATAAGAAAAATAAATATTATTTTCGTAAACTGTTGAAAACTTGTTCCAATTCTTAACTAAGATTGAACAGTGTTGTGATAAATATCATTATCAACTTGGAATCTTTAATTGGTAAAAATTAATCTATAAGTGTAAATAAATGTCTGTAGTGGGCTTGGTTGAAGCTACGACAAGTAAGCGTTACTTTGATTTTAATTTTATACTTACGTGAAAATCTATAGGCCTAAACATAAAATGAATCATTTATTTCAGAAACAAAATAAGTCAATTCTCTCTAATTTTTTCAGGAATTAAAACAATCTTCCTGATAAGAGTATTTTCTTATAAACGTTGAGACAATTTTCTTATGTGTACTACATCGTACTGTGAATATTGACTGGTCAGTATGTGTAGAAAAAATTTCTAAGTTCTTGCATTCATTTAATAAAAATAGTATTGTTTGTTACGTTATGTTTAGGATATTGAGGGCTATGCAATAGGCCTATTATCGTAGCATGCCATACCCATTATAAACTTAATATTGTGTTTGTATGCTGTCAAATGGACAAATAATAGGCTAAGGTTTATGTAAAGATAGAACTTTATTTCTACTTACAGAAACTGATACATCCAATTGGTCTTGTTTATCTTAATTACGGATACTTATGCTTGTGGGAGCTCGGCTGCTGATAGGCTGTCCGCAAGCCAGTCAAAATGCTTCGGATCTTCGGACAACGATATTATAATAGATTTGACCGTCAATTGGTTGTTATTCCAGTACCGGCCAACCAATTTAGTCCAAAATCAATAGGATTCTTCCCATGGCCGCTTTAAAAGCATGTACCAAGTTTGATGAAAATTCGATAAAGCGTATTAGAGTTATGGCGCGTACAGGCTTACGGACGGACATACATTTCCCGTCACCATCAAGCACCATATTGGCACTTAATAAAATGTTCTGCTGTTTAACTTGTAGACTACCTTCCACCGTAGGGTATGACTTCGCCCTCCCCACGCAGAAGGCTTTGATTCGATTCCTGATGGGGACAAGTTCCCTAGGTCGGGGAATTTTGCGGGGTTTCCTTACCTGTGCGACGGATGTCGGCTAACTTTAGGCCCTTGTGGTCTCCGGACATAATCTGGCCATGATTATCACCTTCATCCCATCCGCGTCTTCTTCAACAAGAGTGTGTGAGACTGGTGTGTCTTGTCTGGTGTGTTCGTGTTGTCTCGGAGGTGACTTCGAGCTGATGCTGTAGGCACGACGGCTTGGGCCACATAAACGTCCCTACAAAGGGAGAGGTTAAACCATAATGAATAGAGGATCATTATGGCTAAACTAAGAAAAAGAAAGAATCAAAATCACTTGTACCATTTTTCCGAGCCTTTCAATTTGTCAACATTCTTGAAAATCAGCCCTTTTCTCTTTAGAAAATGTTAGTTATTGGCCTGTTTGTTGTAAGCAGTATTTGATTATGTTAATTAATTATGTTAATTAGTTAATTGATTTATGTTAATAAATAAATAAATGATTATGATAATGAATAAATTATTAATTTAATTATTGTTGTTTACATGAGTACTGCTTCTATTGTTCAAAAGAAACTCACTTCACTTATATAAAAATCGCCATGCTAATTGACCAAACGAGGCGAGGTTTTTACTAGAAACCGCTCGGCATTTCGTCTTTTTATCTACAAAATTCTTTGTTACGCAATTACGACTGAGCGCGTTATTACTTTTTCTTCTAATTTGGCATAATTGTTTCTTAAAGTAATTAAAAACGAAGTATGTACAGTGAGTCTCAGGCAAATGGGTGCCGCCGCGCCGCGCGTTGGGTTCCCCGCAGATGACGCTCCTATCCCCGGTATGCGGCAAAGGAACTCCACGGCAGTTGACTGACTTGTCCGTGCGTGACAATGAAAATAAATGAAATAAGTTTGAAAATAACGAAAATAGGCATCTATCTTATTACAGGAGATGCTGGAAGTGTCCTCCTCCTACATCCACACATTTTTGGCATCGTGATAGGAAATTCCGATTAATACGCATTAATTGTTCTTCCGTTATTATTGAGTTTATCTCTATCTAATGTTTTCTTTTAGTTGTGACAACTACCGAATAACACTTTCACGTCTGTAAAACACGAGAACAATGCTCAACTGCAGGCTATGCAGGAATTGTTTACTTATCTGCGGGGCCACAGCTGGCCGCGATGCGGGTAGTGTTGAGTCATCATAAGAGAAACACGGCGCCGCGACAAGCGGCACCAATCTGTCTGAGACTCACTGTATAATATTTTCATTCACTCTGGTTTCTATTTACTTTAGGTCTGTTGTAGAAAGTTTACTCAAGTCACTTAAGAGCCTAAAAGCTTCATGGGATGACGAAATTTGCAGCTACATTAAGAACCACTTACCTCTTGTTTTGCAGCGGCAAAAAATTCCAAATTTGATACCAGAAGATACAGCGTTGATACACCAACAAGCCTTTTTGTAACCCAAACGCACTTATACATCCACAAAAGTTAGCTCGAGAATGCTTTGCATGGTGAAACATCTACTCCAAACCCTGCCTTGTTGGGAATGTAAATCAACAGATTTTATTGGGGTATAGTTCCCAAATTTTCTTGAACGATCAAAAACACCTTAATTAGTTTCAGCACTTTTACCACATTATTAAATGCTAGGTTAGAGTAGGTTATAGGCCTACTAAAAAGTAAAATCATTGCTCATAAAATGTAAACAAATAAAGAGACGTATCCTTTTACTGGTTATACAACACAGTAGGATAAAAAAAAATATTCGAAAGTTACTTTCTTGGATCTCTTATGACTTATGAACAAAATTGCTACCAGAAGCAAATCTAGTTCAAGTATAGGCCTATACATAAATGTTTCTTTACAAAAACAATAAACACACGACTGTCCAAGAACTCAGGAACCTTTCCAAGTGGAAACCATAAACACCCATCACCATAATGTTCCTACCGTTTTTCGAATTTTTGTTTCACAACACATGGATTTATGTAGAATTCTATACCGGAACTTTTTTTTTTAGTATGCAGTTATCAGCATCATTTTCATAGACGTAATGAAACTCGGCCGCCAAAAAATTGCCTCTCCTCTACTAACTGGCGAAGTTTTAAATACATATTATATTATAATGATTTAATTATCTAATATATTCTATTGCATAATAAAAAATACTACTTTATGTTTAGATAGATATGTTATTCCAAAAGACCAAACGGTCTAAGGAAAGTCAATTATAATAATAATACAAAATAATGCAACTTAAAACCAATTTACATTATAAAACTCTCGTACACCGTAAAGAGGATTTGCCAATATTGTAGTACGAATTGCCTTCTTAAACTGTTTAATAGGCTGTTCCAAAGTTACAAGGGAATAATATTATTAAAAAAAAATTTAGAATCATAATCAAAATTCTTTTGTATATATATATATATATAGGCCTACTAGATTTGGTCCTAGTATTATAATTATGAACAGAGGAACAAGAGTATATCCATACTTTAAATCACGAAGGATGAAATGGGTTGGACATGTTGCGCGCATGGGGAAGGAAAGAATGTCTAAAAAATATTGACTGGGAGACCCGAAGGGAAAAGACCACTAGTAGGACCTAGATGTAGATGGGAGGACAATATTATGATAGATTTAAGGGAAATAGGATTTGCGAGGGATGGTTGGATGGAGTTGCACAGAAAAGGGTTGAATGGCGGGCTCAGGTAAGTGCGACAATGAACCTCCGGGTTCCATCACAAAGATAATATTCTTTTGCTTGCTTAGGAATTGTCTATTGCCATTGAGTGAGTAAGTAAGTATATTCATACTATATTAATATACGTATTATATTATTTACGTACCTACTGCCATTAGTGTAGATACATGTTATGTTACTCTTTAGGCTTATTAGCCAATCAATAGATCTGTCACAGGATTTAAATGTTTGGATAGGTTGGAATACGAAAATCATGAGTACAAACTTATAAAATTTTATTGTGTTTTGTCACAATGAGATGTATACATTATGGTGTGTAATGACATGTACATGTAATTCATGTACACAATAGTGAGATCAATTTATTGTCACATTTCTCAAATATATTTCACAGCAAATTGTTGTTAATTTTAGTTTGTGCATAGTAGGAAAAGTTAATATTATTTTACAAATGAGTACAACTATTACTGTGTTATCCATAAACAGAAAAAAATATTTACAGAAAATACAATGTAAGTATTCGATAATATGAAACCAATTAGTTCTTGGGATTTTAAAAAGTGACAATCCCAAAACGAATTCAATAATTTTCAAGATCTGTGCTTTTTGACTAGATAGCATCAATACTGAAAATATGTGACTGCATTAGAAGTCACTCGTAATTTCTAACAATTCAGAAAGGAGCAAGTTTTCACCTTAGACAAATTAGTATTTCTGATAGAATTGATGAATTTCATTTTCCAATGAGGGAATATAATTTGTTAGAAAAAGTATATGAAACCTCCTTATGCCCTCAAAAGTTTATAGTTAGGATAGAAGCTTAGGAAGTGCCAAGAACTTTCATAAGTATTTGTAATATTTATTTATATTATATGTTCAAATAAGTTATTGATACAAAATGCTATGTAAGATATAAATTAGAATTAAAATGATAAAAATTAAGATTGCATGAAATAATACTATCTGAAGTTTTTCTTTTGTGTTAAAAATTTTTGTGTTAAAATTTGTCTTCAATTTATTTATACCATATGTTCAGAAAAAAATTATTGGTACAAATTGCTATGTAGGATATAAATTAAAATGATAAAATTAAGCATTACTTAAATAATTAATACTGTCTGATTGGTAAAATTCTTTTTTTGTTAAAATTTGTCTTTATATATTTATAAACACACGTCGAGAGAACATAGGCTTTTTAATCCATGTTGGTCATAGTTCATTTAACTTGAGTATTTTATATACTGTATCCATAAACAGTTTGTTAGTCAGTATTTGTATCACTTAAAAGTTTACCATCAGTGTTCACGAGCACTTGTATGCACTTTGTAAAAACAATGTACTTACAGCATTAGTAAAAAATGTGCAGTTTGTTGAGTTTATCTTCTAATCTTCTTTTTTCTTTCTTCTTATTGTTGATGTATCGTATTATTGTAGTTGTATCTTCTTTCTTCTTCTTTGTAATGTTGTTCTTATGAAATCTTAATTTTTATCATTTTAATTCTAATTTATATCTTACATAGCATTTTGTATCAATAACTTATTACAAATACTTATGACAGTTCTTGGCACTTCCTAAGCTTCTATCCTTTTGAGGGCATAAGGAGGTTTGATATACTTTTTCTAACAAACAGTATTTCTGATGTTAAGAAACTAATGTAGGCCTACCTAAAATGAAGGCAACATTATTTTTTACAGTTACAAGAAGAATTTCAATGGAATGCATTATTAAGAGTTCCATAACACCAAATAATATTATACAGAATTATATAGCTATGTGGAAGAAATTTTTTGAAAAATAAAATACCTGCATGCTCAAGATTAAAGCAAATAAAGGCTTGCCAACGTTAAACTACAAAATGTCTCAGGTTCTCATCTGATGTTCTGAAGATGGATTTCATGTTTCCACTTTTTTTGTCTGATAACATGTAACGTTTTAAAATAATATAAAAATAATCAGTTTCACAGGATGACCACTAATGATTACTAGTGATTCCATTTAATGATGACCAATCATGATGATCATCAACGAAGGTCACTAACGATGGTCACTAATGATTAACGTTAATGACTATCAATAATTATCACTAATAACGATAACTAATGCAGATCATAAATAATGACCACTGATGATTGTCTATAATGATGGGCCCAATGATAGTCACTAATGATGGCCACTAATGATTATCACTAATGAAAAGACTAGGCCAAATGTTTATCACTAATGAAAAGACTAGGCTTAATGTTCATCACCAATGATGATCACTAATGGTTACCATTTATCATTATTGATTACCACTGACCACTAATGATGACAATTGATGATTTACACTAACAGTGACCTTATTAGGAATAACAAATGATCATCGCTACATTCTAATGATTGAGGAAATTGAGGATAATTAGTGATGATCGTCAATGATTAGCACTAGTGATTGTCATTAATGAGACTCACTAAGGACGAAAATATTCACTGACAATGTTAATTTTAAACTGGTCTAGACTTTAGTTTTTAAAATGACTCTGTAATGGTGCAAATCTGTTATACTACTCATATACAGGTAAAAATACAATCTGTCGTATTTTGAGTAGACTGAAGAATATCTTTATAATAGCGAGCTTATGGAGTAAAAGCTCATGTATTTGTACAACTATTTAATGATAAAATAAATTATTTCGACTAGCATATTTAGTTTCACATCACAGAACTTTGAGCAATTTGAAATTCACTCTCTTAAAACCTGATTCCTTTACTTAGCTCATTGGACGTGAAGTAGTCATTATAAAGTAACTTAGTATTGCTTAAGAACCAAAACCGCATGTGATAACTTCAAAAACAATCTGTTTTCTTGTATAGTTGCCACTTCTATTGTCTTGTGTTTACATTAGTGGACGGGAGAAATCTTTTCCACCAATGATCTGCGCACAAAGGTAGCCTACTACAATACCACGCATTTGAACGTAATTTCACGTCAAATCTGTGGAAAGTAACGCATACTAGATTTCTCAATTCTCGCCAACAGCTGTTGTTTGTTGTTGATTTGCGAATTAATTTTTTGATGTTCTCAAACGAACGGGAAGAGAGAAGTCTTTTCAGTTTTAGGAGATAATCAGTCTTGAATATAACTTGAGCCCTATTTATATACCGTATAGAATAAAAAATGCAAGTTTGTTCACCTATTTTAGTAGGAAAAATAATTTATTGTACCCCTTCATGAGAAATTGTTTCCTTTACGTATTATGTTTCAAGCAATTTCATTTACATACGCGTGTTCTAAAATTATTATTGTTAAATGAATTAATAATATTATCAATAAAATATAATGTTTAACATTTTTTATATCTTCAGTATTGTACAAAATCCATACAAATTCTAAAAAATATATTTGGGACTTAACCGCACACAAGCTTTAGTCTATCTGCCTTCACATTCTGTTAGGCGGTAATTCAGCATTGCAAGTAATAGACAAAATTTGGCATCTAGAACTAAATGAACTCAATATTAATCAAGAAAAAAATTCATAATACTACACCTATACGTCTTAGAACTACTGATGTCTTTGTACATGAAATATTGCGTAACAAAATACAACCTACTGAAGCATTTCAATACTGAGTCATATTGAACGTATTTTGCGGTATTGGTTCTTAAGCAAGCTTCCCTTTAACATTTTTTCTGGTCTGTTTATGCAGTGCTTGAATAGATAAATGTTCTATAACTTCAGTACAAATTTCACATTATGAGTGGTCTCCATGGAATCCCTTTTATTTCACTATAGATAGTATTTACAATGCACTGTTATGTTGCTTCTAGACACAAGTTACTGCATCTAAATTCATTAAAAGCAGATAGAAAATATAATTGCTTTTGAAATTAAATTTGTAGCTATGGAATAAATAAGTACATTGGATAGCTTGTTTTAATCAGTGAAATTCAATTCTATGAACAATTATCTATCTATTATGTCCGGAAAAATGACACAATTTTCTCAGAATATCGCGCCTATAATATAATCGTGAATTAGGCTATAGATGCAATATACCTAGGTACAGATATTCACTACAAAAGGGTGCAAAAATAACCTAGAAAACGATAAGATTTGCCTTGTAACGGAGTTCACTTCTTAAGTATGTGTTGAAAATTTGTTTTGTACAAGTTTTGAACTTGCCAGTCTTAAGACAAAATACAGTCTTATTTTCTTGGATAATAAAAAGTAAACAGGCACTTACTATCACATGCCTGAAATATGTGTACGCTATGTCACATTTGAGTTCACGTCAACAATTAAGAGCACTTCAAAACCTGATAAATTTGGTTGTAGAACGACGAGATCGAGTGCTTTGCATTTAGTTTTTTTTTCAAATAAGGCACTTTATTTGAGATATCAATTTAATTCCGAATTATATTTTGTTATATAAACATTGGTCATTCATTTGATACCACATGTCTTTCAATAGTACTTGTATAGGCTATTAAAATATTTATATTTTATATGAGAATAATAAATATATACCATAATATTAATCACCACGTTTATACTCTAAACTCTAATCTCCGTGGCGCGACATCCCCGAAGGGACAAGGCCTACCACGTTATATGCAGAATTCAAATATATCTGAATCTGATCCGTTCCCTGTTTATATAAAAAGATCTGGGAGATACCGAGTGAGATTTTTGTAAAGTTCGCAAACATGGATAGGCTATGTATGGCTTTTTCTGTGGCTTGAAACATTTGCCATATTAGCGAAACGTTCATGTTGTCTCGCGAAACCTCGTGGTTTCTGTTGTGAAGTTGACATTTTTAGTGTTTGTGTTAAATATTATGTGTGTGTTTATTATTTTATTATCTTATGAAGAAGACAAAGGCTCCACGCAAGATTAAGTAACCTTTGACAACGGCTTCACAAAAGGTTCAATAAACAGTGGTGAGTGCCGCCCAATCTATTTATATTACATCACATTCTTCACCATAAGACGAATGTCATTCAGTAATAATAATATATTTATTCCTAGTCACCTTACACAAATTATGGCATAAAAGAGTGAGATAATATCAGAGTAATATTATACTGTGTATAAGAGTTTTTTTATACCGATGGATCAGCTGATAGAATAAATGACAATCGTCTCTGCGAATGATGCGCTCGTACCAGGATTGAGTTCGCTAAGGCTTTACATAGAATTCGATCTGAATCCGATACGTTCATCCATTTCCGGAGGGTCGGATCGAAAATTCATTCCGGTCTGTCCGCGTTTACATGGCGATCTCGAAACGGGGAGAAGAATCAGATCGATCTGAATCCCGCACGTACATATAGTTAATGCTGACAGCTTTTTGGAGAACGACTAATCTATCTTCAGACATCTTCATGAATTTATTGCTGAAAGACCCATAATATTGATTTTTGCCACTTCGTCTCACAGTAGCCTATTACCTGAAACTCTCTGATATGGCAAAACACTAACACGGCTAACTTACACCTATAAGGCACAACGTTAAAATATAGCTCCTTACTATGCTACCAGATCTTAAATTCCCGTCGTAATTTTTTGGTTTGATTTCTTGGCATAAAGTGTTGATTTATCTCGGCTGGAATCATGGCGGAAGGTATTTTGTTTGTTTGTTTGTAATCAGTAAGAACATTATGTAATATCATTTTAGACTAGCATACAAGAACTACGAATTATATGCGGGATTTTTTATAGCACAGCTGGATATGAAAATATAATAGTATACACTGATGCTTATTAACAGCGCTGTGCTGTCATGACTGTCAGATTACAGGGAACTAGATTACATCAGTAGGCCTATCCTAGTATTCAAGTTAAATGCGGGCATTGAAAATCCGGTAGCATAATATGAGTTAAAGACGTCATAATTATCAGCACTAACCAAAACGTCGTATTTTCGTAGAAAAATTAGCCTATACCAATTAGCTTAGCTTAGCTCTTGTAATATAATGCTCCAAGTATTAAAAACAGTTAATTCTAAATTACTTTGACATTTTGTAATAACCACTTAGGTCTGCTTCTCTTTACCTTACATTCCTTTGTGTTTGTGGCAGATAATTTCCATGAGTTTGGCTACAGAGTGGGTTACAATGGATAGCGAATACAGTAGCCTATAGACCTATAGTTGCAGTACAATTCTTTCTTTCTGAACCTGCTCAGAAAAATGCGCAGTAGTCTGGACGAGTCCACTGTCGAAATATTGTTATTTGAAGAGACGATGTTTTATTAGTACGACAGTCTTGAAGGGAATTCACATCGCGCTGACTACGGCTACGGCTGTCATGACTGATGGGAAGGGAAGGTGGTTTGTCTCTCTGAATCCAACTCCCACCTCTGAATACCCTTCCCCTCACTTGCGTTCGGCTAGTGTCAGGAAGAAAAATTGTACTGTACGTATATTAAACACATGCCTAAAATTTCCACTCCGATGTTTTTTATTCCAACGTTGGAAGAGCTCCAGATATTTATGACTCTTTTTAAGGTGCTGGCCTGACAACTGAACAATGTAGTATTGTCTAACTTTCCAGATTTTCAGGTTATCTTACAAAAGGAAATTAAGCTTAGAGTTTCTCTTCCTCTATATAATACAGTCACAATATGAGACAAAATAAGCACATTCTCACCACAGGAGGGAAAAAGGATCCCTTTGTGAGCAAGTGGAAAGGTGATGACTTCTACTGCTTTTACTGTGGATAACTGTGTATTATTCTCAGGAATATTGAAGTATGAAATAAAATTGTTATATAACTTAATTTAAATGTAAATTAAAATGTAACATCTTCAAGACTGTAGCGTTCAAGCTGATGTATCGTTTTAGGAATCGGATAATATTATTAACTTTCTGTTTCTCCTACTAAGTAGGACCTCTCTTCTTTATAAACTAAACTGACTAACTGACTTAATCGTTTAGACATCAGTAATTTTATATTATAGTCTCGAAGTAGCTGTATAGATCTATGGCTATATGTACCTGCTCTGTAGATCTATAATAAAGGAAGAAGGCGATAATTAAATATTTTTAGCAGTTTCTTTTAGTAGTCATTGTCATGCCTAACTAGGGTTCGGATGTTTATGACATGTCATATTTTTATCCTGACCTCCATTCTTGCCGCAAAAACAAATTTAACATGAATTGCACATTTGTTATCCTAATCGGACTGTTTTTATTTTGCATATAAATTCATTTGCATGAATTGTAATTTAACGTCACATTTCAATCATAAATTCGGCAAAGAGCACAATTATGCAATATGGGCCCTAAAATGTAGATTTAATTTTTTCCGGAAAAGAGTCACGAATAGTTTGGTTTTACTGTAACTGAAATGTGAAGGGACAGTAACAAGTAGTAGCACAATTACCTTTTCCCCCTTGTTGTTAACAATCTGGAAACATTTGAAACAGATTAGAACTTCTTTACAAGTAAAACTGTAAAACACTTGTAAAATTGTTAAAAAGTGATTATCTAATTGATTTACTGTGATGTAATAATTTAGTTCCATTAAACGTTTTAAATTGGAAAATAACGTTTAAAATTTTTAGAAAATACCTTCTTTTATGAGGTCATATTTAGGACGTTTGGGTCATACTTAGTCATTTTTAAGGTAGTATTTGCGGCCATATTTTCCATTTTTTAGGTCATAACATCCGAACCCTAGTTAGACACTCGTTAATTTCATTATAATAAACAAGCGTAATTTTAACCATTAAAGATGAGATCAGTATCTATCAGCGCCAATATAAACTCACGTCCTAGAAATTCTTTAGAAAAGTTTCTAACAAATTTATGAACACTTCGAAATGCCCATATTTACCATATGAGAGACCCCCTACCCATCTTAATCCACCCAATTCAGTAGATTGGTCTATATACAGAGTGATTCGTGAGTTATGTACGTAATTTCAGGAAATGATGATTTACATAATTATTTTCTTATTGCTTCTACAGATTTTTATTTAGACTATTCCACTCATACGTAATGATATTGACCAATAATGTTTAACAATTTCTCTGATAGAGACCAATCACGGCTGTTTATCTTTCAATATTCTTGTAGGAATCGCGAGGATGGCATTTTATCGGGTAAAACCGTCTGCTCGTTACTGGACTCGAAAGCATCAATGTGCAGTGATTAATACGTCATATGTTGCCATTAAACAGCACGAAAACAGATTATTTTATACAACATAACTTGTTTGGAAATTTAAATAGGTCTAATATAAATGTACATCGATTAAAAACACAGTATTAATTCGGTGCAAGCTAGTTCGTGTGCTTTTATTCTGTTCTGCTGTTAGCTTACCTGAATGAAGTTAACTATGTCTTAGGCCTATAGCCTATGCACAATTGGTAGCACTGGTCACAGCATGGACATGGTAACTCGAATCGTAGCACTGGTCACAACATGGACATGGTAACTCGAATCGATTCATGAATGGTTGATTCATAGTATGCCGTGATCTGGGAACTGTTAGTTTTGTTTTTATACAACAAAGCACGAAAGTAATTATTATTTGTATAATCCGTTACATTTTTATTCATGGAATAGTCTAATAAATCCAACTCGCCAACTCTCGTGGGATTACCTATGATAATATGGTCATTTTTTTCAAGACAAGGATACTGTAATCTTATGTTATTAATTCAGATACAGTTAAATTCACGTACTATTTCAAAATAACCCTGCGCCAGGACTGCAATGAAGCGAATCCCACAGGAATAACTGCTTGGCGCAGTTATACTTGAAAAGCCGTGCCGCTATGCCAATGTAGTAGATTGACTGGAAGGGTAAGCTATTGCGAAGCCACCAATAGTCTATAAGCTATTGTTTCCTGAATTTACGTACTATTCTTCCTTTTTACTTATGGAAGAAAGAGTATTGGTCTTATATAAATTCCGGTATCAGTCCATCGAAAACTGAATAAACCTAATATTGATTAGGGTATAACGTTCTAGTAAGCAACTTCTGCACCCCACGGCCTATAAGGCTTCATTTGAGAGCTACCACTTGTGGAATTGAATGGATTTTGATGGTGACTTAGTCCACTCCCAGTGGGAAATGAGTTCAAGTTCATGTGATACTGGTGATGAGAGTACCCCAGAGGTGATGCTGAGGTTGCCGTTGTGAGCGGCGTAAGCGACGTCTGAAGCTGTCCTTGATGCCTAGATGTCGTGGACGAAGTATTTATTGTAGAAGACGGTGTTTGGCCACAACTAGGCGATGACGTGGACGTGAGGTCGTAGTTAGGCATGGCACCACTTCCCGCCGCAGAGTTCATGTTAGAGGTATCTTGGTGACCATGATGAGGTAATGTTGGCGGGGGAGGTGGCGGTGGAGGTACCATTTGTGAGGTACCAGAGCCAGGCGATCCAGGATAGTGTTGAGCACCGCCCGTTGTCCCATAGCTCCAAGGAGATGTCGTGGCTACGGCTGCTTGCTTCGTAGCGAGTTCTCGTTGGGCTGCAAAGCACTGCAGATGGGACATGAGGCGCAAGCGGAGAGGATCCTGGATGTCCATTCCTTCAACTGTCACTAAGTATCTTGCCACTTCTGCAGCACACTCCCTGAACCCGATGTTGTGGTAGTCCATAGCAAACTTGTGCGGGTCATATGCCAAGGCGTCCATTCCTGCAATCACAAAAATACGTAACATCTTAATTTTAATCTCCATGCTTTGTGTAAGCGGTATAGGTGTTATGTTTCAATCCCCTGCGAAAATGACTATTCGGCCAATGCATGGGACTTGCGCCAATTTTAGCTTTGTGTGGAAAGCAGAAATATTCCCTTAAGAGTTCTGTGAATAGTAAACCTCGCGTCCAACAAAAAACCTAAGACCTGTTCTTTATCAATTAAAACAGTCACCATCTTAAAACGAAATAAAAAATAAAAATCCATACACATACTCGTTTTTAACGACTTCAAGGAACATTCCTGCCACATTTGAAGAAAATCGAACAAAATGCCGAACGGTCGCTTCGCTATGTCAACCAGTGTAATTCTTTCGAGAATGATTTCAGAAGCAAGGCCTACGAAATGTCAACACACAATAGAATATTCTGTAACGTATTTTGAATTGTAATGGTCACATACAGGTCAGAGCCAATGTCACTGACTCTAGAGAAGAACAGTCTGGTGTCGTTCTGTGCAGTCCCTATCCGTGATTTTTATTTTACTTTGTAGGAAATGAAAATGATATTGAGATTTTATAGAAGTATTTTTTAACATCTTCCAGTGATTTAACAATATATAGCATTCTCATACGCCATTTCCTTAAGGTTGACATTTTGATGGCTTCTTCGTCCAAAATCAATGTAATCATTGCTAATTTATTTCTACCTATTTTTAATATGATAGGAAACATCCGCTACTGTGCATTTTATGTACCGAGTAGCAAAGTTCACGTAGTCTCACATTGCTGTTCCATGACGCTCCGTATAGGGTGAATCGACCCGGTCGTTCATTCCCAACACCTCGTATGTTCAAGTAGGTAGTGTGATTCAGAGGTTTGAAGAAAGTTTAAGTAAAAAGAAATTAACTCATTATAGAATTTATCAGTCCAGGAAACACAAAATTAAAATAAAATAACAAACTATTATTGCAGATTCGAAGTAAATACAAGCTGTCCGCAAACATTCAAACCTCGTTTATTATTTTCTAACTATCCTTCTCTTTTTATTTCCAAATACTGATAATCTCTTCTCATTGTGATTAAAACCTAAACCATAGGCCTGTATGCCCATACTTGAGCATTTAGCCTCTATATTTAGGCTACACTGTATCTCCGAAGATGTTAATGCTAATGTAGGCTTTCTGTAAAATACCCCTCCTCCGTTATTCTTCCTACAAAGCGATGAAATATGATCTCAGAATATGTTACTACCTAGGTATTTTCAAAAATATAACTTTGTCAGCAATATTGTAATCGAATTTAATAGAGTTAACCTATATATTATATAAAAATGCTTTATATATGAATAAATAGGATATAGATATGAAGACAGAGCTTCTTAATTTATACAGTTTTGACTTTATAATTCAATAGAGCTTAATAGGCCTACTCAGATCATACCTAGGCATTTCAATCTGGCGATCTTGGCTATAAACTCTTATTTAGATAATTTTGTGTCATTTTAACTTTAAATTTAAACAAAATGTAAATACAAAATTCATATCTAGGCAGTTTTCAATGTATGCAATTTTCAATATAATTCAGCGATCACATTTCTAAAGCTTGTATATCTAAGGCAATCTGAATAATTTTTTTCTTTAAAATTCTATAGATCGGAATGTAGGCATTTTCAGTCTTTGTCATTTTGATTAAAAAATTCAACAGATATATTTTTGAAACTCATATCCAAGTTTTAATCTGCGTAATTCTGATTCTAAAATTTCACGAAAGTTAAATACAAAATATATACCTAGCCTATTTGTATAACTGGTAACATATTTGAAGCTTACTGAAAGTACTTCCTGCAGAATGTATGCCTACTGTTAATATATTGTGACGATAAACTGTTGAACAGAATGATGTGGAAAGGATTATATGAAAAAAGGCAGAGTAATTTGTTGAATTTTTGTATAAACGTTGGCATGTTTAGATAAGGAACAGTTTTAGCGTGTTAACGGGACTGGGAAACAAGATATTATGATTCAGGAAAGTTGTGAGCACGTCTTCCTTGATGAAGTTCCCACGGGGAGCAAATTTGTGACTCAGTTGCGTCACGTTTCAGACCCTCTCCATTCCTGCTTGTTTAACAATAATGTGGATGTAAGTACGCAAGTATGTATTCATATGTGTATGTTGGTGTGTGTGTGTGCGCGCGCCCGCCCTTAAGTCGATGTATAGGTTATAGGCTATGTCACTAGCAAGAAAGAAAAGTAAACAAAATCACCATGGTTCATATTCTATTTTATAATAGACTAAAAACGCATGTATGAATTAAATTTTTCACTAAATTACCATCTCATTTTCTTAATATAGCATGTCTTAGCATTATGCCTGTAAGTACACACAAAGTGAACGGTGCAAAATAAGTTATTATGCTCGTTAACATTTGAATTATTGAGGTTTTTAGATTTACGATATATACTGGTACAGTATGTATCACTAATAAATTAATTTCATCTCCATATAATGGTCATATCACGTGTTGAGGTTTACCATTAGGCCTAGGTTCTTGTAATAATCCATTCTTGTGCATCTGTTTCTATTGTTCGGTATCGTCTTCTTGACTAATATTCAGTTAAAATGACTGTGGTATGGAAAGTAAACAAATCCTACAAGTCCAGCCTTCGCTTTTGCGAATGAAGAAACCACAAGAAAAGACCCCAATCAAATTGTTTGACCATAAGGTTTGAGATTTGAACACAGGAATTCTTACTGGTCGCTTCGTTCGTTTTTGTTTTATTGTGTTTTTTACTACTCAGGTAGCCTATACTGCATTTCATAACAAACAGTTAGTTATATAGTTTTGTTGATAGTGTGAGAAACAAAAGAATATAATTCATAATTTAATTACGCATGTTCCGACATTCAGCAATTAGGCCATACTTAGGGCCTACTTAGTTTTCATCTTGATACCTCTTATCTTTATAAAGAAATGTGTATGACAAAAAAGTTTATTTAACTTCCTCTGTAATTTTACTGTGCTACGTTTTCATGTAGGCCTATCGCCTATTGTAATAGAGGTCTAGTAAAATAAAAAATGAACACGAGGAAAGCAATCCCTAAGTAGTTTTCACAGAAGAATGGCTTACAGCCATTTTATTAGACATAGACAAGAAGTTTTGAAATTAGAATTTTTATTAAAATCGTTATAGGCCTAGCCATTTTTCCAAAAAGTCAAAATTTTGAACAAAATTTTTATTAAAAGTCCTTTTAATATTTCAGTTAGGTTATAAAAACCAAATTTTTAGCGGTTCGATAAAATCCCCCCCCCCAAAAAAAGTCATTAGTTAAAAGAATTAAGTAAACACAATGAACCGTTTACTGCTACGCTTGTCCACAGACGGACTGACAGACAGACATACAGACTGATCAGATGTCATTGCAAAATTACTTTTTGTTATTTTTCTAGGCTTCGTGAGACTTGTTTTTTCGGTGTTATCTCGATTTAGATTTTTGTCACGATCACACTACTTTCTCTGTGCTACGTAGGCCTATATGCGAGAAAGTAAAAGCAGAATGGAGAGGACAGACTTTGAATAACGAAATGAGAAAAACACAAGAACATAAGTTAAAGACAATTAAAATTAAAAACAAAGAAGCAGGAAAATTGTTAACACTTCTAGCACATAACAAATTATGAATTAGTTAATAAATGCAATTATTTACAAATAGCTACAAAATTCTTTCGTCGCGACATGTCTAGTTCAAAACACATATAGGCCTACGTACTTTAATCACCAATCTACTTTCTAGACTAGAGTTTCAAACGTTTCCTAATTAATTAGATAATATGCATTAAAGCAGTGTATAAACTCCCAAATATACGTGTTAGTTTGGGCCGAGACATGCACGAATAATCGAAACACACAGATAATTCGAATGTTAGAATTAGACTATTTTAGCTTCAGGCAATGTTACAAGCTACACATATAATCTAAGTTAATATGATTTTAATAGGCTTTAATGCTGCTAAAATATTGGATAATGCTCGTTATTCTCGGAGTTTCAGTTAACAACAGAAGTATTTCATAACCTCATTATCGCCATATTGTGCATAGAGAATGTTATTTTCTATTCTTACTTTGCTTCTCTGGAAGTCATGTTACATTCCAAATGCATATTATGACGAAATAAAGTGCGGGAAATTCGAAATTACGTGTGAGAAATTAAAAATTCTCGCATCAGTTATATCCGTATTCCGCTCGCTAAGGGTTCAAAGGGAGGAAGAACTTTGCATTAATAATCCAAAAACCGGATAAATCACCCAGGGATAATTTGGAATTTGCTGTTTGAGGACGGAGGATGAACTAGCAGGTCGTGTAGTGATACTTTCCCTCCTTGTGTTCGTACAGTTTACTACAAGGGCTGATATGTAATGAAGGATTTTTTGTCTTATTAAGTATTGACGTTCAATTCCCGTTTGGTTCACTTTTGCCTCAAATGTTCTGAACGTATCCTACATTCATTCATAGTGTTCTGCAGGTCTTTCACTGCAACTTCACAGCATTCTCCACTCTACAAGGTGAACTTAAATAAATTGATCTAAGCCTATCTAATACAATGTTTGAGCTGGTGTTCCCGTGTAGATCCGACGCCACCTATTAACAAGACCGTATTCAATTGTGAAATTAATCTGAGGTGTCCTTTCTCAGTTGCCAAAGCAATCGGACAAAAAAGAACCTTTGTGAAATCGACTCTTTGCAAAATATCACATCAGTTTTCGATCGATTCAAATTTTGTTAACCCGCTCTAACTTGATTCATATGTTCACTACTCGCAAGATTTTTTATTATTATTATTATTTTTATTTTTATGTTTATTATTTTTTTTTTTACAAAGGTGGACGGTGGGGGATCATGAATGCACGCCTAAATGGAAAAACATTCAATGATGTGAACAAAACTGACTGTGCTGGAGTTTTTGGGCCCGGGAACTCTAATCTGAGGTAGTTTTCCCCGGGCTGCGCACTTTAATCGTAAAGTGTAGCCTACCTCGAAGCCGGGTTTTTAGCTTTTCAATTAACAATAATTTTAATTGCTTATTCATAATTTGGGAACGGTTCATGAATTTGTGGCACGTTTCATATCGAACCTATATGCCCATAGGCTATGACAGCACAAGATTCGTTTTATTCGTTTAATTATTTATAATAATTACGCAAAACAATATGGATAAAAATAAAATTATGTATTTCATGCATTTTATATTAAAAAAATCCTTTTAGGCAGGCCTACAGGATGAGGTAGATTTCGAAGTGCTTTTGGTTTAATTTATTGTCGCTGCGCAGCACTCTTCTTCTTTAACCTTGGCATGACAAACCCGCAATAATAACGGCAAAACAGAGGAAAGAGCACTTTTTCAAACATTCAAATCTCGCCTTACATGAGAGCTATCGAGAAACTGGTTATTGATTTGTAGAGTACTCATCAAGAGCTTTTCAGTGATACCCCACAAGACGTGGTTTAAAAAAAATCGAATTTCCATCCCCCCACCCTCACTCTTACTTCCAAAGCCCCCGAATAGTTGGTGTCACTGTGAACTCCATAGGTAGTACTCTAATTTTTTCAAACAAAGTTTCCCTCTATACTTCATAGGGACCTGGATAAAAAGTTTTCAAAACTTCAACCCCCTCTCCCGACCCCCCCCCCCCCCTTGGGCCAATTTTGCTCACTAACGAACTTGTCCGAACTATTGGGCCTAGAAATAACATAATAAAATTTGGTTCAAATATCTTCAAAATTACGGCCGCTAGCGTGTAAAGATATAAATATAACTTTTTTTTTTTTGGAACGGGTGGTGATTTCGTACTTAGGGAGGCATGAAACGTAAAGATATGAAAGATTTTTTCGAAAATCATGACATGGTATCGATTGCAATAGGTAGATTTTTCTTCGTAATCTACCTAAAAACGAAGCCAGTGTTAAGAAATATGTTTTCATTACTTACTGTTAACAAATGACTTAAATTAAACATCTACCAGTTGAGTAAATAATCGCGGGCGAAGCCGCGGATATCTGCTTGTATGACATAATATAAATAGTGGAACATGTATTGATTCGTGCTAAATTCTAAAAATATATTGCTGAATAATCAAAATTATAAAATCTTCAATAAAAGTATTGGTTATGGCTATTAACTCCACAAAACATTGTTATCGGCATTTAACGAGGATCTAGATACCATAAAGATAATGAGCATAAAATTGTTGTGCTCCTAGGCGCCACGACCAGGCGGCGGAGGGGAGGGAGAATTAAACCATGGTTAAGGTGAGCGACGTGGGTTCTTGTTTTCTTGCCCCGTGGGAAATGCTTGAACCTACGCCGCAAGGCCCACTCAGGGCAGCTGCAACTAGTATTCTCGCTTCATGGTCCAGTGCGAAACAGCCTTCTTGAGAAAATAGCATCATTATTTCCGTAAGAAAATGTTTTGGGATCTATCTAGGTGCTCCACTACGTGCATAGGGCTAAATTAAACACATATACCGCCAATATTAATAGGTCAATATAATTCAATATTTACTTTTAGGTTGTTACGGTTGTTTAACGACAGTTGTGTAGGCCTACTGCTACTTAGATCTGTTATCGTCGCTACTGTGTTGGAATTTCATCCCACAGGATTCTTTTACATATATATAAGCATTCATGAGCCACAGATTATTGTCTCTGTTGGACACTACATGAGAATATTATAGGAGAAAAATTCCTCCGGCACTGGGACTTGAACCCAGGACCTTTGGCTATTCGCGCCAATGCTCTACCAACTGAGCTAAGCCGGAGCTCAATTCACAGCGCCAGATGGAACTTCTCTCCTATGACTGAATGCCCTGATGGTCTACCTCACAGACAGACAAGTTATGTCATATGCAGTACCGTGAGGCACACTAAGTAGTGATTTTTGTGACCGGGCTCCCACTGTTATTGTACAGTTAACATTCAAGACAGATATATAAGCATTCATGAGCCACAGATTATTGTCTCTGTTGGACACTACATGAGAATATTATAGGAGAAAAATTCCTCCGGCACTGGGACTTGAACCCAGGACCTTTGGCTATTCGCGCCAATGCTCTACCAACTGAGCTAAGCCGGAGCTCAATTCACAGCGCCAGATGGAACTTCTCTCCTATGACTGAATGCCCTGATGGTCTACCTCACAGACAGACAAGTTATGTCATATGCAGTACCGTGAGGCACACTAAGTAGTGATTTTTGTGACCGGGCTCCCACTGTTATTGTACAGTTAACATTCAAGACAGATATATAAGCATTCATGAGCCACAGATTATTGTCTCTGTTGGACACTACATGAGAATATTATAGGAGAAAAATTCCTCCGGCACTGGGACTTGAACCCAGGACCTTTGGCTATTCGCGCCAATGCTCTACCAACTGAGCTAAGCCGGAGCTCAATTCACAGCGCCAGATGGAACTTCTCTCCTATGACTGAATGCCCTGATGGTCTACCTCACAGACAGACAAGTTATGTCATATGCAGTACCGTGAGGCACACTAAGTAGTGATTTTTGTGACCGGGCTCCCACTGTTATTGTACAGTTAACATTCAAGACAGATATATAAGCATTCATGAGCCACAGATTATTGTCTCTGTTGGACACTACATGAGAATATTATAGGAGAAAAATTCCTCCGGCACTGGGACTTGAACCCAGGACCTTTGGCTATTCGCGCCAATGCTCTACCAACTGAGCTAAGCCGGAGCTCAATTCACAGCGCCAGATGGAACTTCATGTAGTGTCCAACAGAGACAATAATCTGTGGCTCATGAATGCTTATATATCTGTCTTGAATGTTAACTGTACAATAACAGTGGGAGCCCGGTCACAAAAATCACTACTTAGTGTGCCTCACGGTACTGCATATGACATAACTTGTCTGTCTGTGAGGTAGACCATCAGGGCATTCAGTCATAGGAGAGAAGTTCCATCTGGCGCTGTGAATTGAGCTCCGGCTTAGCTCAGTTGGTAGAGCATTGGCGCGAATAGCCAAAGGTCCTGGGTTCAAGTCCCAGTGCCGGAGGAATTTTTCTCCTATAATATTCTCATGTAGTGTCCAACAGAGACAATAATCTGTGGCTCATGAATGCTTATATATCTGTCTTGAATGTTAACTGTACAATAACAGTGGGAGCCCGGTCACAAAAATCACTACTTAGTGTGCCTCACGGTACTGCATATGACATAACTTGTCTGTCTGTGAGGTAGACCATCAGGGCATTCAGTCATAGGAGAGAAGTTCCATCTGGCGCTGTGAATTGAGCTCCGGCTTAGCTCAGTTGGTAGAGCATTGGCGCGAATAGCCAAAGGTCCTGGGTTCAAGTCCCAGTGCCGGAGGAATTTTTCTCCTATAATATTCTCATGTAGTGTCCAACAGAGACAATAATCTGTGGCTCATGAATGCTTATATATCTGTCTTGAATGTTAACTGTACAATAACAGTGGGAGCCCGGTCACAAAAATCACTACTTAGTGTGCCTCACGGTACTGCATATGACATAACTTGTCTGTCTGTGAGGTAGACCATCAGGGCATTCAGTCATAGGAGAGAAGTTCCATCTGGCGCTGTGAATTGAGCTCCGGCTTAGCTCAGTTGGTAGAGCATTGGCGCGAATAGCCAAAGGTCCTGGGTTCAAGTCCCAGTGCCGGAGGAATTTTTCTCCTATAATATTCTCATGTAGTGTCCAACAGAGACAATAATCTGTGGCTCATGAATGCTTATATATCTGTCTTGAATGTTAACTGTACAATAACAGTGGGAGCCCGGTCACAAAAATCACTACTTAGTGTGCCTCACGGTACTGCATATGACATAACTTGTCTGTCTGTGAGGTAGACCATCAGGGCATTCAGTCATAGGAGAGAAGTTCCATCTGGCGCTGTGAATTGAGCTCCGGCTTAGCTCAGTTGGTAGAGCATTGGCGCGAATAGCCAAAGGTCCTGGGTTCAAGTCCCAGTGCCGGAGGAATTTTTCTCCTATAATATTCTCATTCTTTTACATGCCTATAGGCCTACAGACATGGGACTAACGCATTTACGCACAAATAATGCCACCAATCAGGGCGAGAATCGACCCCGCCATCTTGGGAACAGAAAGCCAGTGCCTTACCAACTATTCCACCTAGACCGAATTAAAACTACTTGAAAGACGAAACATGTTTGTGGGATTATAAAAATGTATTTGTTTTGTTTAACCCTTTCAGTGCTCAATGTTATTAATATAAACATTCATCATGTGATATCAGGGTGTTTATAAGTTTGAAATCACTCAAGAAAATTGTAACTGAACAACTCGTTTCCATGAACGACAATCCTTACATGTGGACAAAACTCCTCTTATTTCAACATATAGCTTAACCCTATTAATTTTGTGTGTGTTACAGGGAATCCATTTTATGCGGAAACTTTTTAACAGCGTTGCCCCTGCTCACACTTTCCCCGCTGTTGTGCTTGCACCGGTGGGGACCGTGTTCCGTTACTACCGGCAAATCAAGACTTAGGCCTACATGTAGAGGCTTATTACTCACCATTTATTTGAGATACTGTTGAAAATTACCCCCGTCAGCAGTAAGACATGCCTCACATCGTTTAAACAAATTATTTGCCACTTCCTGTAGTTCCGCTTCGGTAATACACTGCACTGCACGTGTTATTTCGGCCTTAAGTTTTTCGGTATGTCACAAACTGAACCTGTTGTACGCCACTTTTCATCAACTTCGAAAGACACGATTTTGTAGGAATGGTATAGTCAGGATATTTACGAGAAAATCTCTATGGTTATTTCTCAATAAGTAACAATGCTAGCGCGGCAATGCGGCAGTGATGCGAGGTTTCCTCATAAAATGGACTCACTGTATATATATATACAGTAGAACCCCGATAATTCGAGCTAATTGGGGCTGAGGCTACCTCGAATTACAAGAAACTCGGACTATACAAAAATATCACTAAATCAATGGGTAAATCATAAATAAATGTTTAATGAGCACAATAATGGTTTAAAAATAAATAAGCAATAACTGCATTCTGAAGCAAATACCATTTCTGTGTATTATGAACGAAACCCCTAAGTGGGACAGTTTTACCTGCATTTTTGTACATGGAAAAATTGAAAGAAAGCTCAAAATGTAAAACATTCGAAAGTGCGTAAAACTTACAAGCGGACACCGTATAAAAACGGGATTTTACTCTAGTTTTATGGAAAATTTAATTTTCTTAAGACCAGCTCGAATTACACGGAACCTCGAAATACCGGGGCTCGAATTATCGAAGCTCTACTGTATATTATTACATTACATACATTTTATTACATTTTGGGGCTGACGTCATTAACAATGGATAGGTTAAACAATGGAAAAGTTTGTTAGAAGGGAATGAAATTAATGACTATACTACATTAAACCTAGGTTTTTAGTGCATAGACTATTTGCTGCTACTGCTCCTACTTAACACGTGGTCTAGTGGCTAGAGTTGCTTACTGCGGATAAGCAAGCACGCGCTGGATCCCCGGTAACTCTTCGTATTATTCTTGGATAGGAGATTCTGGAACTGGGTTCATTCAGCCTCGTGAGTTTAGTGTGATTTTTTAAAATTTACAACTACACTATTGTTTATTACTAGGTAACTACTACTTTTTCTCTCCATTTTAAAGTAGGCTATACAAGGTAACTACCACTTTTTCTCTCCATTTTAAAGTACCGGTACTGCAGTAACCAGGAAACTCTACAAAAGGCCTATCCTGGCATACAACTTTCAATGGG
This sequence comes from Ectobius pallidus, assembly GCA_964059195.1. Classification (NCBI taxonomy): domain Eukaryota; kingdom Metazoa; phylum Arthropoda; class Insecta; order Blattodea; family Ectobiidae; genus Ectobius; species Ectobius pallidus. The sequence goes on along the minus strand of CAXKWD010000003.1, from coordinate 137,266,259 downwards.
AAGGTAAGAATTAGACATAACTGTTGTATTTGTAATCGGAAATATTTTTCCGATCTCTTTCCATTTGCGATATAACTTATGTTTTTTTCTTTTGGGTGTGCTTTCTGACAGTTATGTCTGACAATTCATTATTTACCGTTTCAAATAAAAACCAAACTCGGTGTCTCTACATCCCTGAAGGGACTAGGCCTACCACCCGGCCGCTGCATCATCTACCACAGGCAGCTGGCAGGATTGGGGGATGTGGTCAGCATGCCGACACCCACGGTCGTTAATGGTGGTTTGCGTGTCCGGAGCCGCTATTTCTCTATCAAGTAGCTCCTCAGTTTGAATCACGGGGCTGAGTGCACCCGTTCCAGACCCCCCTACCTCAGAAAAATCCGAGAAGGTATCGGGGGTCGAACCCGGGCTTGCGAATCTGTAGCCAGCAATGCTATCCACGAGACCACGCAGGCGGCCCTGTTTCAAATAAATTAAAATTAATGAATCCCAATCAAATCCAAATTATTTTAGATATAGGCCAAGGCCAGATAAATATGAGTGATGAGAGATGCCCGTCCACTAGCAAGAACCTGCATTAAAACGCAATCTCTCACATTTCTCAGGGCGCGATCAGTTCAAGAGGGCAACTTAGAAGGGGAGTGCTGTTACTAATTGTTATTTGATCCTACAGTAGGCTACACAGTGCAATGCCAGATTAAACTCAACCCTACACACACCCACACATACACCAAAGCGCCTACGGGTAAATAGGCTAACCATCAGCAAACCTTTTAAAGGAATATTTCATATATCAAAGTGTTGGCGTCGGGTATATGTAACATTTTCATTTTTTTTTAAATGGATATGAACACTTATCAGTTTGACCCTTCGTGCCTCTCACACATGGGCCCGGGTTTGATTCCTGGTCGGGACAAGTTACCTAGGAAGGATTTTTCCGAGGTTTTTCCTCACACATGAGACGAATATCGGGTAACTTTAGGCCCTTGTGGTCCCCGGATATCATCTGGCTGTCATTATCATCTTCATTGCACTTTTTCAGAGTGAGTGTGTGAGCGATCGGTGTGTCTCGTCCTATGTGTTCGTGTTGTCGCTGAGGTGGCCGGCATTGGGAAGATCGGGAGACCCTCCATGTTCTTGTCTGATTTTAAAAAAAGTGTGTATATGATCCATAGAAACTACGTCCCCGACAGGTCACGGTTCTGTAAGGCTCGGATGGCGCGGGCCGCATAAACATCCCTAGAAGGGGGAGGTTAAACTCAGGTAAAGAAGAAGAAATAGAAATGAACACATATACCATAAAGCGACATCTGTTGTTGGTTTTTAAAGAAACTATTCAGTTTGAACCCTTCTCTCTCGATGTCCTTCCAGTCTCTGTATAACGTCAAAGTGGCACTGTTAGTAAAGGAAAACGGACACAGGGGTTACAAACTCATTTCACCCACGCGCGTTTCTCTGCATTGCATGAGATGAGCGAGCAAGGCTATGTTTTGGAAGAACTAGCCTATATAAAATAAATCATTCGTTGTCTTGAATAAACTAGCAAATTTTTTTCAAAATTAAAATTCTACACAAGTGATTAAATTATGCGGTAATTCTTTATCCGTTAGATATAGAACAGTTAATGGGTACGACATTTTCATGGAAATGACATCAGCTACCTTTCCCTAAAGTTACGTACCGGTACAAAACTCGTGAAACACTCTGCATATGACTTGTGTACATCGTTATTATTATTTTTTTTTCTCTTTCGTAGTTTTACCTCTCCCTTGTAGGGACCTTTATGCGGCCCGCGCCGCCCGGGCCTTACCGAGCCGCGACCTGTCGGGAGAGGAATGAACTATGGATCACAACACAGACAGACATTCTTTTTTGACCAGAAAAGGACACGAAGGGCCTCTCCGATTGAGTGATCAGCCCAATGCCGTTGCCACCTCCGAGACAACACGAACACATAGGACGATACACACCATTCACACACGCACTCACTCAGAACAAGGCGAGGATGGGGATGAAAATGATGACGGCCAGATGATATCCGGGGACCACAAGGGCCTAAAGTTACCTGACATTTGTCTCACGGGTGAGGGAAAACCCCGGAAATAACCTCACCTAGGTAACTTGTCCCGACCAGGAATCGAACCCGGGCCCGCTGCGTGAGAGGATTGGACGCATCCTCTGAGCCACGGCGGTGGACTACATCGTTATTGCATGGATAAATGAGAAATGTCGTTTAGCCTGTTAATCTGCATGTGTTTTCGTTCGGCCTATGCTTGCAGTTTGCCTCAAGAAGAGCGTACCAAGTACAATCTATCTGTGTACTGTTATTTTTTTTCAGCATGTTATCTCGATACTTTACAAGTCTGAAGCAGAAAGAGGAGAGCAATTTTACTATGGATATACTAAATCAAATAAACAACAAATTAATTGAATTGTTGGTACTGTGCCTACGGAGTAATGATTTTTAATTTAAGAGCTGTCACTAGAATGTTGACTTTTTAGGAAACATAAAGATATGATTTAATCCCAAAGTGGGGTCCGCGATGGTGTTTCAGGGGGTCCGCAGGCGGTTTAAGAAGAAATAGGATATCCCGTAATTTTGAAGTGCTTAACTGTGTTCCCCACTACTTATCTATGTGAAACAGCATTCTCCCATCTCACGTACTTGAAATTAAAGTTGAGAAATAAACATGAAGTTGTAAGTGACTTAATATTGAAATTATCAGACATTAAACCTAACATTGCAGAGCTAATTAATCAAAAGCAGCTTCACTGGTCACATTAAGGAGTAAACTCTGTTTGTTACCATTGATATTGTTATTCTGTCTATTGAATTTAATAAATTTTAATCAAAGTATTTATTTGCCGTATTTTACGGACTATAAGACGCTCCGGACCATAAGATTCACCTTGATTTTAGGATGCAAACTTAAAGGAAAAGAAATCTAATTTGATTCTAAACGAAGTATTTTAAAGGTGATAATGTATTTCATTGCATAAACAAATTATAACCTGTACAATGGATCATTGTAAATCACTTCTAACTTAACAACTGCGTTGTACAAAAATCTCTACAAAAATCTCTTCTGTACAGGTGGAATCGCGTAAATTTTAATAATTGAACTGATTTCTCATGAAATACTGAAAATACCTTTACACCCTCTAACCGTCAATTCAGCATACGGTTAGTGTACGGGACAAGGCTATTTAGAGGTCATGCTCCTCATTTAAAACACCCGGCGGAGACAACTCCTTTCGTATAAAAAAATAACTCAACATCACTTTCTTTCCGCATTGTACACCTGGATTCCAGCTACCTTTATTTTACGATTGTGAAAATGCACTAATATACAGTCTATGCCACCGTCTTTATAATTATGGTGTTCTGACAGTATTTACAGTTTTAATATTTTTTAATGTACCGGTACTTCGGACCATTAGAGTCACCCAATTTTCACGGCTCTGTTTTAAGGTAAAAATGTGCGTCTTATGATTCGTAAAATACGGTATTTTGTTTCAAAACCTAGAGGGGGTCCACGAAATTTTAATTATTTTCAAGGGGTCCGCGGACTGAAAAGTTTAGGAACCACTGTCTTAAACTGTTCTAATAGCCAAGAGAATTAAAAATTTGATTATCGATAAAGTATAGGAATGACTGAAGGAGCATTGACTTCTGCGGGAGATCTGATGAGGTGAGATATGAACGCAGAGAGATATTACGTGAGCATGACGACTGTGGCATGCCAGTAGTGGAAGGGGTGGGCGTGGGAACGTGGCGATGTGATGCAGCGTGACCAGCTGCACGATTAGCGGACTCCACACTGGCTTCTGCCACCAAATAAAATAAACGGGAACCTCTACCGATTCTCTTTATTTATGCTAAATTAGCGCGATTTTATGTAAGATGTTTTCATTCCTACCTATGTGAACACTTAGCTGATAACAATATTCCGCCAGCGGGTTGGACAGTTTTCACGACACAAAATTACATTGAATCTTACTACTGAGATTTTTAAGGAGGACTTACATCATTAAACGCTTTAAAAATGCGAACAGATAACGGCCCAATTAGGCATGGGCCGCTTAAACGTTCCTATAAGTGAGAGGTAAAATTAAGAAAAAGAATAAGACAAATTCTAATTTTTTTTCTCACTGCGAAGAATCACTCTTCAATTAGATACACTCGGTGTATCTCTAATGTACACTGTCATGGCAAGAAATTATATTAAGACTTTTGTTATACTGTAGTCATAATCATCGGCAATAACTAGGAATAAGGTAGGTGTCCCAAATAAGTCCAAGCTCTTAATAAGGCCATCCATCATTAATTAAAAAACGACGAGGCTAAGTGATCAGCTGACAGCACTTCCGTAGGCCTAACTGTCGACACAACAGCGTTACCTGGTGCAACTCTGAACTTCCCGTGATCACGCCTTCTTCCCAATTTAAAAATGAAATTGATGGATACAGGTTCATTTAATTTTAATTACGAACATTTCATAGAGTTATTTTTTTTATTTCAGTTCAAAGTACTTGAAATTCATTTTATTTTGATGTTCTGTAATGTATAATGAAGTATTTTGTATTTAGTGCAGTAGTAATATGAAATAATATTTCTAGATTTATTTTTCCTGTTCTATCCAACAACAAAAATGAGATGGCCTTGTTTGGAACACTAGCTTCTAATAAGGCCACATGCGAGTTCATTTGATTTGATTAATTTTATCTTAAATGGGCGCATACAATTTAGATTCAGATACAATTAATCCAAAAACAAGTGTACAAAATATAATTTGTAAAAGAAACAAAATCATGTCATCAGCCAAAATATTTTTAAAAAATCATCAAAGCTTAAGGTGATTTATATGGAACACCTACCTTACAATATGGCAGAGTAAACTGAAAGCTTCATTATGCCATTACTTTTATTTTAATCCTAAAATTCATAATGAGATAAATACGACGAATACTTTCTTAGTACCTAAATTAGAAAATTTCTTCTTCAATTATTTTATTTTATTTTATTTTAAATTGCAAAGGCCTACGTGTTAGAGCAGTGGTTTCCAAACTTTTCAGTCCGCGGACCCCTTGAAAATAATTAAAATTTCGCGGACCCCCTCTGGGTTTTGAAACAAAAATACCGTATTTTACGAATCATAAGACGCACTTTTTTACCTTAAAAACAGAGCCGTGAAAATTGGGTGACTCTAATGGTCCGAAGTACATTAAGAAATATTAAAACTGTAAATACTGTCAGAACACCAGAACTGCCAGAAGGTGGCACAGACTGTATATTAGTGCATTTTCACAATCGTAAAATAAAGGTAGCTGGAAGCCAGGTGTACAATGCGGAAAGAAAATGATGTTGAGTTATTTTATACGAAAGGAGTTGTCTCCGCCGGGTGGTTTAAATGAAGAGCATGACCTCTAAATAGCCTTGTCCCGTACACTAACCGTATGCTGAATTGACGGTTAGAGGGTGTAAAGGTATTTTCAGTATTTCATGAGAAATCAGTTCAATTATTAAAATTTACGCGATTCCACCTGTACAGAAGAGAGTTTTGTAGAGATTTTTGTACAACGCAGGTGTTAAGTTAGAAGTGATTTACAATGATCCATTGTACAGGTTATAATTTGTTTATGCAATGAAATACATTATCACCTTTAAAATACTTCGTTTAGAATCAAATTAGATTTCTTTTCCTTTAAGTTTGCATCCTAAAATCAAGGTGAATCTTATGGTCCGGAGCGTCTTATAGTCCGTAAAATACGGCAAATAAATACTTTGATTAAAATTTATTAAATTCAATAGACAGAATAACAATATCAATGGTAACAAACAGAGTTTACTCCTTAATGTGACCAGTGAAGCTGCTTTTGATTAATTAGCTCTGCAATGTTAGGTTTAATGTCTGATAATTTCAATATTAAGTCACTTACAACTTCATGTTTATTTCTCAACTTTAATTTCAAGTACGTGAGATGGAAGAATGCTGTTTCACATAGATAAGTAGTGGGGAACACAATTAAGCACTTCAAAATTACGGGATATCCTATTTCTTCTTAAACCGCCTGCGGACCCCCTGAAACACCATCGCGGACCCCACTTTATGAACCACAGGTTTAAGACGTTGAAATCAGTCAATGAGTATCTCACTCTACTGATAGTAAAATCATAGTTTTCTGCTGCTGTCATAATTTATAGTCATTTATAACATCCAACTGATCATACCATATTATATTGGATGTTGCTAGGGTCTGGATTTTTAGGTTCTCTAAACCTTCTGGTTTTGGTTCTTTGTATGTTTAAACTAAAATAGGTTTATTTGTGGCGAGGTGTCGGAATAGTACTGCAATCATTAAAATTTTAATTATTTATCCTTTGTAGTGAGTTTTATTTAACTTCAACCTTTCTGTTATTAACTAAATATCAGAAACATAAACATTTTACTGTATCTTTCAATTACGATTGCAGTAGAAAACTATTTACTCGTACCTTGCCCCTTCTTCGCTATTCCGTTAAATTTCGTACATTATAATCTCGCAAACTCAACCTATTATGGGCTGAAAGGGCGCCGAGTTTTTTTTAAATGCTAAATTATCGGGAATGAGGGCTTAAAAATTAAATTGTTGCGAAAAAAATTAAAAAAATTGGACTCAAACACAAAACATAAATCGTCATAAAACTTGCTCACAAGGATGTAGTTACTCTTCTATGAGTAAAAAATTATATAGGCTATGTCAATAAATTACAACAAACAAAAAAAATGGTTTATTTTTCCCGAAATGAATGCCGAGTAACCCGAACTGCCGAGTTTTCGAGTGCCGAATTTGTGGAACTCTGCTTGTATTGCAATCTGGTTCGATTTACAATAGACCTATGATCTTTCCATCTCATAATGCCTCAATTTCAGCTCTTAACTGTGAGAATTACAGGAGGTTTGGAACTAATTTATACTGGCTAGAGCAATTTCAATCAAGAATTTTACCCACGGTTTGGTGCTTGAGGATGGTTCGTGCCATATGTGGTAACAACACTTGTGCTGAGCAAAAACACTTTTGTGGTTCTCTTGTGGTTATGTCGTTCACGTTTCGATGGTTCTGGAGCCTGGGAGCAGTGCAGACCGCAGAAACGTGTGCTACGCTCTAAGCAGTGGCGGATCGGGGCACGTGCCCCTTCTAACTTGCATCGCTATTTATGGTTTAATTATTTAAATAATCACTCCTGCGGGGCCAAATTACTGCTCAAGAAGATGGTTTCAAGCCTAAGGAGCGGTACAAATCCTTAAAATAAGGGACCATGTGTGTTCAGTAGGCCGCCTTCGCCTCCGGAATTTCTCCTCGTACTCACTTCATTGATAGGATCAGACTATATTGCCATAAGAAGGACGAAGACAATTAAAAACTCCAAATTAAACTTATTGGGGTTCAGCCTATTGTTCTTTGTCGGCTTTCTGTCTGTGGCAAGTTGGTCGAAAAACTTCGTTTGGCCTTAGGCTATAAGTGCAAAGATAAGCCCACTCTTCTATAATATAATATAATATTATATTATATTATATAATAATATAACAAGTTTGTTGTTAAAACTATCTGTATAAATTCACATTATCTTCCAAAAGTGAGTTGCTTATCTTTCACCGTCAATACGAATGCTCAAATTTTATCCTCCAAAAAAGGTAAGCTACTGTATGGAGTAATCCAACTCTACACAAGTGGAACCTGTGAAGTTCATAAGTTTAAGTTAAATTCAAATAGAATTATGTTATTTTTATCGGTTAGTAACATAATATTGTGATGACTCCAATTTCTACTTACTGTATTATTTGTAGCGTTATACCAAATTGCGGAATAAGAAAAACTACTTTTTAAAAGTCGAGTTGAGATTTTAAAGTTAATTCTGCATTCTGAAAGTACGACAGAGAACCTTATTATTATAATTATTATTATTATTATTATTATTATTATTATTATTATTATTATTATTATTATTATTTTTATTATTATTATTATCGTCGTCGTCATCATCATCATCATCAGCATCATCATATTATTATTCTACATTATTGCACAGACATAACTTTAGCTGAAGGCAAACTTCAAATCACATCAGTTTCACAAAAATCATTGCACAAATCCTAAGGAACAGTAAACTAACATTTTGAATTCATAAGACATAGGCCTACTTTGATTTTCTTTTCTGACTGGCATTTCACTTAACGATTCCACGCTTGATGTATTTAGAAGAATTTCTGAGTTGATGAACTTTTACAAGTTTGAAAATTGGTCGAGTAGCAAGGAATCTTCATTCAGGATGCCTTCTTGTTATTCCGGGAGTCGGTTAATAACACATGAGTATCAGAGATTACGAAGCATTGCACAAAGAAGAGGTACCGAGAATAGGAAACTGAACATTAAGAAGCGAGATAAACAAAATTTTTCTTAGTATTTTTTTAAAAAATGACATATTGACAGAAAAAAGTAGCCTACATTTCAAGAGTTTAGTAAAAAAGTACAAACAAAATTAGGACCCTGAAAAGAGTAATCTTTAAAGAGTAGGCCTACGTCTGGTAACCCTAGTTATTTGATTCTATCGTCTATCGTCTAAGCTCACCTCACTTAATATTTAGGCTAATTATTTATTTACATGACTGCCGGCGTGGTCTTTTGGTTAGCGTCGCTGACTATAGATCCGTCGCCCCGGGTTCTATCCCCGGTACCTCCTCGGATTTTTCTGAGGTAGGGAGGTTTGGCAGGAGTGCACTCAGCTTCGTGATTCAAATTGAGGAGCTACTTGATAGAGAAGTAGCGGCTCCGGTCATGAAAACCACCATTAACGGCCGTGGGTTTCGGCATGCTGACCACATGCCCCCAATCCTGCCATCTGCCTGTGGTAGATGACGCAGCGGTCGGGCGATAGGCCAAGTCCCTCAAGGGATGTAGCGCCACGGAGTTTAGTTATTTATTTACATAGCTAATAGTGAAACTGATATTTTATCATGTGAATGTAGTGATGAGCAAATGCAAGACCAAGACCAAGGCGGTCTTGGTCTTGGTATTGCACTCTCAGTCTTGGTCTTGGTCTTGCATAGGTAACCCTGGTCTTGGTCTTGGTCTTGGTCTCGGTCTTGCATCAGTGGTCTTGGTCTTGGTCTCGGTCTTGCATACTCGGTCTTGGTCTTGTTCCAAGAGTCTTGCAGTCTTCTTTTACGCATCTTACATGATTTAAAGTTACACCGATTACATGTATGTTATTGCTTGCGAAAGTAACGAAAGCTAATTGCTTTTAGTTGCAGTGATGTGATGTCACGCTGTTTGCCGAAACGTCCATGGTGATATAAGCTAGAACAGCAAACTTTAGAGTGTAAATTTAAATATTCTCTGTTATCCTATTGCAGAACTTTAAACCCAAAATCCACGAGATGCTATACACTATTTGAGAGTGTAAAATTATGAATATTATATTGTAAAGTTTCAAATTGATCGGCTGTGGAGACAAGAAGTAATATTAACAGGATGTGTATGAAATGTTTAAAAGATTTCCGCATAGGAGAGAGGTTCTATCTGACCTGTTTAAAACTGTATAATATAGTAACAAAACATAACGGCATTGAAGCAGATGCTTTAGAAATTGTGCATCTATAGCAAATCACTCAATGTCCATTCGAAACCCAAACCCATAGGCTGCAATAAATAATATTTCTCTTTGCATATACCCTAGTTCTAATTTATAACACATTGTGAACAGATCATTTCTGCACTTTAAAGATTTCCGCTACCCCCCATAAATTACTTTCTACTTGCTTTCAAGTTTCGGGCCTTCAACTAATTGGGTCATAAATAATCATAACTATTCTTCATGCAAGAACATATTTTTAGACCAGGCATTTCTACTTTTAGTATCTTTTCCCATTCGATTTGCATCCTTAATATGAATAAGCAGCAAGAACTTAAACACCGCCACCGTCATGTGTCAATAACAAAATTGTAGTAGTAAAAAAATGTTTTCAGTGGATGTCCTATCTATCATCAGCAAAATGTAGGCCTGTATAGCTACAATACAATCAGATGCGTAACAGTAAAGTAATAACTAGCAAATACCTGTCAAATAAGTTCCTGTTTTAATTAATCTACGGTTTAATTGTGTTTTATTGAATAATTATGAAGAATACCGGGCGTATAACCCGAATTTTTCAGACTTCACTTTATTTTGAAATTTTCTGCAAAGAGAATGGAATGAGCTGAATAGCTATGTTATATTTTGTTCAAGTAGACAGGAAAGATTATATGTGAGAGTAGGCTATGAATATTAATGATAGGTGTAAAAAAGGATACCATCGTTAATGAAATGGGCTACTGAGCATACTACTAGGCGTTTTAAGTTACGGGGGCTACTGTTTAAAGTTTCAAATTCTCAGTCATAGGCCGCCCCCATGGCTGAATGGTTAGAGCGCTCGCCCTCCACCGCTAGGACCCGGGATTGGATCTCGATGGATCCATGTGGAATTTGTGGTGGACAAAGTGGGGTCGGGGCAGGCTTTCTCGGGGTGCTCCGGTTTCCCCTGCCATATGGAATTCCATCGTTGCTCCATTCATCGTAGTATGACCATTTGGTTGTAATAAAGAATTATTATAAATCCTCAGTCATAGCTTTCTTTTAACCCAGTGAGAGGTTAGAGAAACTAGTTATTAAATAACTGTATGGCAGAATTTTTAAGTTTTATTGATAAATTATGTGGTCAGTATTTATATTGTACGCAAAATGAAATTTCATATATGGCTTTGGACCGTTGTTACATCTGTTTGTCTTTCGTACCTTAATACTAGAGATCTATTGCAATTAAACATTTTAAAAATGAATATGGAGTGTTTATCGTGAATTTAACTCCCACCAATTGAAGGAACTAGCTGTATGGAATGCCATTCATTGAAATCCGTCAGATTAATTGTAAGTTTTCATTGCAGTAATTTGTTTTAACGTAGTGGTGAGAGAGGTAGTATACGGATTTCATATGTATTATTTGAATGGTGCTTTCGTTTTTGGATACGGACAGCGTCACGCACCGGGTCTGCTCTCATTGGTTACCGCACGATGAGGCAACCTCTACATTATAGGCCTACAGACCAAGACCAAGACCAAGACCAAGACCAAGACCAAGACTTGTCTCGCTCATCACTATGTGAATGATATGTTCACTACCGAGGACGGCCCGGCCGTAATTTCAACCAGAGAGCGGTACAGACACTTTCATAGTAATTACAGAAAATAACATATAATTTAATACTTTGTTTCGTATATTGTGGAAATATTGCGAGAAATTGAATTCCAATAACTTTAGGTAAAGGAAATGCAAATTGTATTCTTGCTCAGGTAGAAGGATTACTACCTCCATTTCATAGTAGGTCTATGTATTTCAGCTTCCATAATAATTATGATATTAATAATAATAATAGCAAATAACAATAATGACAATAAGAGTAGGCAAATAAAAATAGTAGGCAAATAACAATAGTAACAATAGGGTAATAATAATACAATGACATTGACACTTAAGTTTTACAGGGCTTATGCCTACTGTGCCTTAAGTTTCTCATGCCATGTTAAGATGGTAAAGGGAAAGTAATTGCAGCTCTGTCAATTTCATTTTTCGGACCATTAAACATCGTGGAAAAGTAAGTCACACATAGCATTAAATAAAATATTATGCATATGCCTCTATGATAATCCTAATGACTTAAAACAGTGACAAAAGGAAAATATGAATGAAAAATGGAAATGAATGAAAACATTCTGAAATATTTCTCTAGTCTTTACATTAACAGAGGACTGTCCGCCACTGCTGGGGATTCAGAGTGTCTGTTTTCATCAGGCTTCACTAAACTCTTGTTTAATGGGAATCACCGTGTCACGCTACACGATTACACCTTGCTAGAACGCCTTAATTTGTTTTTGCTCAGATGTTACAGTGGTCATGTGCCTGCTTGTTAAATGGCATCACATAGTATTACTCAGGCAATGATTTTGTACAAAACAATGAATGACCTATGATCTTTCTATTCAGTTATTATGTAACCATGGACTTGCTTAGAGGTGAAACAGCAATTTTGTTGGTGTCATTAAAATCTAATCAAGGTTATATTTTGCTAGGCCTTTACATGAACCAGATAATTACAATTACAATTGCAATTGCAATTGATATTGATATTATTACCTTCTGTAATTGCATTCCCTACAATTAAGACCTGTTGGGAAATGCTTACATATCAGTATGAAGAACAACACCTTAATATTGTTAGTGTAACTTTGGGTGTTGTTGTTTTGTGTCACTGTCCTGTATAGCCTAATGTGTAATTTGTAATTTACGTTCCAATTTACTTTAGAAAGAATGTAATATATATTCTTACCATTTTTCGTCATAATTCTTGACGGTATGGCATTCCATATAAGATCTATCGTCTCAAAACTCAGAAATTGTTGATGAAATCCTCCAAATCAATTAGTTCTTTCTTTCTTTGTCGTAGTTTACCTCTCCCTTTTAGGATTTAAGCGACCGGGCCATACAGGGACGCGACCTGTCGGGAGAGGATTATCTATGGATCACATACATAATTTTCTGACCAGACAAGGACATGGAGGGCTCCCCGGATGAGTGATCAGTCCAATGACGGGGCCCCCTCCAAGACAACACGAACACATAGGACGAGACACACAAATCACACACACACTCACTCCAAACAAGGCGAGAATGGGATGAAGATGATGACGACGGCCAGATGATATTTGGGGGCCTACAAGGGCCTAAAGTTACCCAACATTTGTCTCACAGGTGATGAAAAACCCCAGAGAAAACAGCACCTAGTTAACTTGTCCCGACCAGGATTCGAATCCAGGCCCGCTGCGTGAGAGGAGCGAACGGCTCCCCTACGCCACAGCCAGGTAAAAAATGCAAATTAAAACAATTATTAACAAAAACAAGAATTAAAAATAACTGGTGCTCTTAATAAAAACTGAGTAATGGACTAGGCATGCAGGCCTGTGCAAATAAAATCATATTGCATCCTTCAGATTCATAGGCTATTACGCCTTTTTTCATGTAAGCCTACAGTAACGTAGAGTTTCGAGCACACAGAAAATACTAAAGGACAGAATAAAGAATGATAGAAAATACTCTTTATTTCTAACCCTGAACATTTGACACCATAAATATCAAATTCTAGGATACCATATTGGCCTAGATACCGCCAGTAGGCCTAAAGTAACATTTTCACATAGGCTTATTAATCCCTTAAATAATTGTTTGAATATAGTCTATGTGTATTCAAGAATTTTTCATGTTATGACTAGGGACCGGATTTTTAGGTTTTTAAAAACACTGTTTTAGGTTTTCTATTAGGTGAAATAGTTTTTTTTAGGTTTTTTGTCCAAAATATCGTTTTCGGGTAGAATAATTGGTTTAATGAATTTGAATGTGCTACATAGGATTGAATGCATAATACTTGTAAAGTTTAACTTAACAAAATTGACTTAAATTTGTGTAAACTTGCTTTAAGACAATATTATACAATTGAAGAAAGAATGCATAAACAATCAAAAGAAGCAGTGAAAATAAGATTGCCTCACATTTCCTGGTTATAGTATATCACTAAATATCTTTCACGATTCTCACCAGTGAAGTTCTTCCTGTCATCTCTTACAATTGGTTAATAGTTAATACTGTATCTAGACGCTACCCTTCTCAGGATTCGAATCCGATGCTTCTAATTTAGTGAGTAAAATACTTTATGGTTGATGTGGATAATGTGAAACTGATTATTTTCCTTTTTTCGGTTGCTACGCATGCTAACCGCACAACAGATCAACTAGGGACGAAAATTTCACCCTTTTCTAGAAAGGTAAACAATACGTGTTTCTGGCAGGCTTGACAAAATATTACTTTGCCATCTGTCGCGAAATTCAGATCGTCGCCAATCCACTGCCGTTACAAACTCGATTTCATTTGTTTCGGCATAATTAACACGTATTCTTAAAACTCACAGTATGACCACTCAGTATGAATAACAGGGAAGTACTAAAGGCAAACAAAAAACAAGCGCTTTAAAACACAGAAATCTATATCCTTGTTCATACACGGAAACAATCGTTGTTCGTACGAATATTTTAAATGCCGGTACTCTTTTCCTCTCTTGATACTGTCCAAACTAGACGACAATGGGTTGAATTAAACGCTGGTGGTATTAATTTCTATCCGACAAAAATTATTCTCTCCCTGCAAAATATAGATTTCTTAACTGACAAACAAAAAAGACAAAAAAGGAGCCTAAATTAGATATTTTAGGTTTTATATCCCGTTTAGGTATATTTAGGTTTTTATACCCCATTTAGGTATTTCTAGGTGCCACAGAATTAATGTGGGTGAATCCTATGGACATGATTCGAAAAAGTGTATGAGCGCTTTTTGTTTTGGAAGTAAGGAAAAAAATAGGTAAAAACCTAAGAATCCGGTCCCTAGTTATGACGACCTATTTTCCTAAAACTGATGATTATACTATTTCACAGAACCCCTGGCAATCAGAGAACAGTAATTCAATTAGTTTTAACAGATAAATCTTAACTTCCTCAGGAAACATTGCGGCGGGTCGGTTTTAGAGATGTGTGCGCCAGATATAGATATTCTATATCAAAATGATGATGATGACCCTCCGGTAGCTTCAAGTCGGTTGCGAGCAGGTTTCGTCTCTTCCCAAGGCGGGAATGGTAGGCTTGCAGATCGATGACACTTCTCTTTTATAAATGATAATGAATTTTAAAGTTGAACATAAAGCTTTTATTCGTAATACTAAATCAGATCCCAGATGGCAGAAATACAACTTGTACAATAATTAATACAATGCTCATTAATTATTACTGGTGAGTATTTTAATAGCAAACTGATGTAGTGAATAATTTTTAAAGTCCAATTTAAATATTCACTCGCACGTTGCTGAGTATGAAAAATCCCGTGGTTGATAATTTTTCTAAGTGGAATAAATTATATCCCTCAAATGTTTAAGTATGAGAAATTAATGTCCGAAAATATACTAAGTTAGATATATTTTCCTCCGCGAACGATCGCGGTGCTGGGGGAACCAACTGCCCCAAAAGACTTGTGATCGTAGAATGATAGCTCTTACTCTAGCATAAATTTTAACAACTGAAAAATCCATACAAGGACCGCCCTTTTACCCCATACTATTAACCCCACGTGACACTTATGCTACATATAATTGGAAGCTAACAATTTTACTATCAGCCAATAGTATAAGATTGACTTTCTAAACTGGCATCTGGATTTACCCTTTTCTTCCTACAAGAAACCCATTAAGTGTTTAATTGTTCTCACCTCCGCGAAGGCTTATACGATAATCATGAGTTTGCCATTGTGCTAGTGAATATGGATATACACACTTAGTTTCATACAAAAGACTGTTATCTTAACATCAATCTTAAAATTACCAGTCCTTTAGAAATATCGATGAAGTTTCTGTCTATACCGTTACCATTGTTAAAGGGTTGATACCTGGCTGACACTCATGTTAGGAATGGGAATTCCAGCTAACTCCTCAGCCGTTCCCTCACATCCATTGCTTACTCAGGAACGTGTAATTATTTATGAATTCTGTTTGTTCATTCCTATCAACATTAGGTAAATTATTAACAATTGCAAGGGAGTTTTATCGTAATTCTGCTTATTTTGATACCAAACATGACTATTGGCAATTTGATATTATTTTAATGAATAATAATTATCCTTAATTTAATCACCTACTGCTTTAATATGAGTATATTTTAATTAATATTATTTAGTCTTGGTGGGCTATTCAGAACTGTATTACATGCCCTGATATATTGAGGATACAATTACACTAACGTATGATGGAATTTTATACTCAGTATGTCATATCTCTCCAAAATTTCTGATTGCATTTTGTATTAGCGTGGCAACACTTAAGGATAGCTTCACTTTATACTAGCCTAAGATTTCCCCTTAAAATATGTTCCACTTTTTACATGCTAATGTTTCTTAAGTTGCATACATAGTTCATTCTTGTCTTCTGTGTTGATGGTATCTTGTTTATAAGCGGCATCCACTTCGCATACTAGTAGTTGGGTTCGACACTCCCAATTTGCACGAGATATTTTTCTTGCATTGGAGCAATACAATACACTTATGTAGCACAGAAATCTGCTTATTTTCTGGCCAGATTGTTTTATCAAATACCAGAAAAATACAAAAATAATTACACTTAGATAATACACTTGACTCGAATATATTTAAAAAAAAAAGATTGACTCGAATAAAAGCTTAATATACAGTGAAAAATCTACCTCATCTGTTCATATTAGCACAAAAAAATAACACAGATAATCACTTATTTACATATATACTTGACACCGGCAATCTACTCCATAGTGTTCAGAATACATAAGTGAGAATCAAACTTGTCGGCACTTTTTGCCACCATATTCGGCATTCAGGTTTCAAATACACCCACTCCTCCTAAAATAGGCCCTAATTGGAACATTTAGCCTATATATCCTGTAACACGACTTTCAGGACGGCAAATAAATCTCTGCCTTAAAAACATATTACAGTGATTACACCTCAGTATAAGTTTGATTCCACTTTATTCAGCCCTTATATATGGCTTTAATGCATCATAGGTTATATTTGCCTACAATCCTCCTCTTCTTTTTTCCTATAATTACTATATAGATTTTAGCTATCTTTTCTGCATAATTCACCTTCCAATAACTGCTATCTTGCCTTACAGATCTTTCCCATCAATGACGTCACACACGCGCTACAGATATTCGATCAAATAATTTCCTTGGTTGATTGCCCAAAAATAAAATTCTTCTGTCCTTCAAAACTGGTTTTATTTACTGATGATATATTCTTTATTTATTTTAAGAACTTCATTATTAGTTCTGCTTATTAATTTTTTTGTAGATTCCCTGCACATGTAATATCAAAGTTACAAGCGTGCACTATCACTAGGCCAATATCAAGCCTCGGCTTTACCATTTCTTCAATAATACCGGGATTCGAGTATAAAAGAGCGTTTTCTTATTTAATATAATATGCAATATTTGCTTTCGACCACTATCAAGTATCCTCCTTTTAACATGTTCTCGCAAATGATCCTTTATCTCAGGTTTTTTCGCCCGTTAACTTATTATAACTTTGTATCATCTGAACTCACGTGTATTTTATTGTTTATAGAAATTACCACCGGAGCTATTTATTTTCAACATTATTCTTCTTCCTCCTTCTAATCTCCACATTTAGGATAACACACTTGGCATCCTCGACGTAAATTACTATATTAGGATTGCTCACTGGCATCCTCGACGTATTTAATAAAAATTCGCTGGATTATTCTCCCTCAGCGCAATAAAAAATATCGGCAAGCTGCATACACGCATTGCTAAATACCTACAATAATAGAATAAACTTCTGCATTTCCTTTATGCAACATAATACACGTACTTTTATAAGCTTTCCTTCAATGATTTTCAAGGAGTATAAGCACTTAGGCTATTTAGAACAAGACATTGAATCCAACGAGAATTATTTTAACCTTTAGATGCTTTTTAGTGTGGCAATACATAGATCTTTCAATTCATTTTCGCTCTTTCTCTTTTCTTTACTGGTATTATTTTCCAACTAATATTTTATTCCGTTTACTTTTTACTTAGGGCATGTTTATTATTTTACTGACTTCTTTAAAACTTTAATAAATGTCATCGGTGTGTGATTTCATTTGGGACTTCATAATAATACAATTTTTTAGCAGTTTAGAAGTTCACGATGCTGGGCTGTCGGATAGCTACTTCTTTCCTCTGCTTCCGTAGGCCTAAATTCCTGTACTTTCTGACGCCAGTTCCTAGTATTTCTGCTACTATCTGTTATGTCAGCAGGGTTCCTTGACCTACATCTATCAGTCCTGAACACGTCGCAATTCCCGTTATTCTGAGTTAATTTAACAGGTCGATCTCTCTGCATGCTACGCCACTGTAACCTTCCTGTGAATCCTACATGGTTAATATGGGTATTCTGCGGAGGCCTACCCGTATGAATTTGATTTCTTCCTTGGTAATTAATATTATTCCTGTAATTATTCTTAGGATGCCCTCTGTTTGACTCCCCATATGCCTTCATCCCATAATTTGATAGCAACTCCAATGCTCTGTTAACTGTTGCGGAATCTGCGAAGAAGAATAAATTATATATGTCGGCAGACTGATGGCACCTGAACATCTTTCCAACCTCTTTTTCTGACGTATTAGGCTCTGATAACCTAGCTTTCTTGAATACATTTTTGGATATAGGGATGTTTCCCCGTCTTGGAAATTGGTCACTGTAGGCCTACAGATTGTTACGTATTTGCGTTCTTTTCGATTCATTCCAGAAAGACAGATCGTGGCTACAATTTGGGTTAGCCGCGGGATCATGGCATTGCTGGGCCTTCCCTCTCAATGTAAGACTAATTATTGATATCTTATACTGAGGTTTTACCACACTTATTCCGAAAAACTTGTCAAGGCTATTTGAATAGTTATCGGGTTTAATCTTTATTCCTTTTAACTTTGGCAAAATATATTCCCCGCCTACCGACATACTACAATCAATTCTGTTTTCGTAAGTTACAGGATTTATAGGGGGTATAATCTTGGTTGCAGGCGCTTGTGAGTCAGCATTTTCGACAGGTGATATATAAATATTTTCCCTTCCAATACACAATCTCTCACAACAATTATTAGAATTATGATTTTGTACAATACCACCTAAAATGCTGGCTCCATCGCCATTCTGCTGAATAGGCCTACCGCTATCCATCTCTTTTGAAATTAAGCTCATCTCTGTAGTAACTAGGCCTACTTTTTCTGAAATTTCGTTTTCCGATTCTGAGGCCCTATTACCAATGTCCTGACTCTCCCATAATCCCCTACAGTTATCTTGTATTTTTTTACGAATGTCTCTAAACATTTCTTGAGATTCTATACGGTTCTCCTCTATTTTGTTTGTTAAATTCTCCTCTATTCTTCTACTACTTTCTTGGTATTCCTTTTTTAATTCCCTACTATGTTCTTGCATCGCGGCTAACAAAACATTAATTATATTCTGCGAGTCACTCTGTCTACTAGGCCTATCACCGACTAACAGACTTTGTTCATATCTCTGCTCTGTTTCCTCTACAATATTAATTACATCCTGACCAATATCTCTTACATCATCGTTAGTATTTTCTGATGTTGCCACGTCACCTAACCCTACTACTGAGTTTTCCATATCATCTCCAACAATGTTAAGCCCATCGGCATTTTGCCCCTCTCCAGATAAACACCCTAGACTTGAATCTGATGTAGTCACGTTATCTAATCTAATTACTGAGTTTTCCATATCATCCCCAACAATATTACTATTCTCGGCCGTACTCTCTATATTACCTATAAGTTTACCACTACGTAACCACATATAAGTTATGTTACCCTCTTAATACTACCTTACCTTGTGTAGTTCGACAAGTACATACATATATCACACTACAATAATACAATACACTAACAACATGCTGTATTATAAACAGGTGAATTGATTTTTAGATTTTATGCAAATTCTGAAGATTTTAATAAGTTCCAGATTGATCTTTGAATTTTAAATTACTTTTTGGGTTAATTTACTGTTAATTACAATAATTCAAATGAAAGTTTTTTACTTATGAAAATACTCTCTGAATATTAATATTCATGTAATGCTGAAGGCATTTATTCTGCAACTCAAAATTACTACTCAATATTTCTTATCTGAAAGTTCTGTTGATGCTGACGTCCGCTGGCTCGTGGGCTGGTGTCCTCTGTTGGCTGGAACTGATGTACCACGTTTCCTTGAAGTCCAACTTAAAGGTAGAAGGTCTCGAAGTTCTGCGATGATGCCTCCATGCCGTAACTGGGTAGGTCGGGTTGACTACTCCTCTTATTGTTCGATGATCTAGAAGTTCTCGAAGTTCCCTTTCTTGTATAGCAGTTTCCTCCTTGTTGAGCAGTTTCCTCCTTTTCGAGCCCCAACTTTGGGCGTTATGTGCGGCGGGTCGGTTTTAGAGATGTGTGCGCCAGATATAGATATTCTATATCAAAATGATGATGATGACCCTCCGGTAGCTTCAAGTCGGTTGCGAGCAGGTTTCGTCACTTCCCAAGGCGGGAATGGTAGGCTTGCAGATCGATGACACTTCTCTTTTATAAATGATAATAAATTTTAAAGTTGAACATAAAGCTTTTATTCGTAATACTAAATCAGATCCCAGATGGTAGAAATACAACTTGTACAATAATTAATACAATGCTCATTAATTATTACTGGTGAGTATTTTAATAGCAAACTGATGTAGTGAATAATTTTTAAAGTCCAATTTAAATATTCACTCGCACGTTGCTGAGTATGAAAAATCCCGTGGTTGATAATTTTTCTAAGTGGAATAAATTATATCCCTCAAATGTTTAAGTATGAGAAATTAATGTCCGAAAATATTCTAAGTTAGATATATTTTCCTCCGCGAACGATCGCGGTACTGGGGGAACCAACTGCCCCAAAAGACTTGTGATCGTAGAATGATAGCTCTTACTCTAGCATAAATTTTAACAACTGAAAAATCCATATAAGGACCGCCCTTTTACCCCCATACTATTAACCCCACGTGACACTTATGCTACATATAATTGGAAGCTAACAATTTTACTATCAGCCAATAGTATAAGATTGACTTTCTAAACTGGCATCTGGATTTACCCTTTTCTTCCTACAAGAAACCCATTAAGTGTTTAATTGTTCTCACCTCCGCGAAGGCTTATACGATAATCATCAGTTTGCCATTGTGCTAGTGAATATGGATATGCACACTTAGTTTCATACAAAAGACTGTTATCTTAACATCAATCTTAAAATTACCAGTCCTTTAGAAATATCGATGAAGTTTCTGTCTATACCGTTACCATTGTTAAAGGGTTGATACCTGGCTGACACTCATGTTAGGAATGGGAATTCCAGCTAACTCCTCAGCCGTTCCCTCACATCCATTGCTTACTCAGGAAAGTGTAATTATTTATGAATTCTGTTTGTTCATTCCTATCAACATTAGGTAAATTATTAACAATTGCAATGAAGTTTTATCGTAATTCTGCTTATTTTGATACCAAACATGACTATTGGCAATTTGATATTTTTTTAATGAATAATAATTATCCTTATTTTAATCACCTACTGTTTTAATATGAGTATATTTTAATTAATATTATTTAGTCTTGGTGGGCTATTCAGAACTGTATTAACATTTACCCTATTCAGCTACAGTACGAAGAAGCTGGTCATCGTGTGGGGATAAGATACCAATGCAGAATGAGTTCCTATTGTGAAGTGTGGAAATCGCAAAGAAAAGAAAAAGCGGTACTTTTAATAGACCGCAAAGATGTTCGGATTAGGGAACAATGCAATAGTAATCTTTTGTAGAAAAACGATTTTATGGGAAGTCGTCTTAACGTACAGTCCACTATACAATGTCGTTTATGGTATTACATAACATGAAACCATCGATCCTAAATGAGACAAGATCAAGTTTATTAACAGTTTTGATGTAAGTACAGTATTAATCCCTCTATTAAGCCTATACGCATTGGTGCAGATGTTTGAGATATTGAGCTCCAAACCGGAAGGTCATGGGTTCGATCCCGATGAAGTCTTTATTCAACTGGCCGAATCCTTCTGATGGCACTATGGCTGTGAGATCGACTCAGTCTACCACAGAAATTATTACCAGGCAGACACCCTTAGTGTGTCGATATTCTAAAAATCTGGGAGCTTCAACCTCCTGGAACCCTAAGGGCTTGTATAGGAACCACTTTGAAAGAAAATTAGTCCCTGTGTTAATAGCATGCGTAAGCAAGCCAATTGAATAAAAGAAGATGCCTGTAGATTAGGTCTAGAAGTTATTTAAATTCAAGTGCGATTTTCTGCTTTTCAGCCGAAGCAAACCTCCTTTCAACATAGCCTAAATACGGTATTTTTAAACCGTAAGTTAATTCAATTCTAACACAATTTATGTAACTTGAATAAACTAGCAATTTATTTCAAATTTAATGAAATAATTATACTCTACTTATATTCGGAATATGAGACATGTTCGTTTAAACGTATTTCATAGACATGTCAGTTATCCCTTAGTGAAGTTACGTACGAAACTAGTAAACCACCATCTAGATAAACAGGTGTCTGAATTTCGTGATAAATTGTCGTACACACGACGAAATGATGTTAACGACGTTAATTTAAACATCAAGAGCCCCATGTTAGTAGCTTTAATTATGCAGGGAATATGTTAGTTACATTAAAATAAAGCATTTACATAAGCGTCCAGAACAAGTCAGCCAACTGCTTCAGAAACATGGCCGTTGTTCTACGTACGGCACAGAAATAAGAGGATCATTTTATAGGTAATTTCAGCATACGCAGAATTAATAAACAAATTCTGCTGTTTAGGTGCAGGCTTGCAGAAAATGTTGGAATATTCATGAAAGAAGAAGTGACTGTTTTTATACAAAGGGAAAACTAACAAAAAACCACATCACAACTGCCGCAGAAGAAACATGACAAGCAATGTGTTTATCACACACACTACAGATATGATGATGAACCTAGGATTGAAACTTGTTGTCTATTTAAGAAATCATGTGAACTGTTTACATCTAGAGAACACTTTGCATAGTTTTTAAATTTTTGTTATTCTATTTTATTGTGACTCGTGTTTTATAAATGTAGGGACAATTGTGGAATAATTTCAGGTTTACATACTAACATGACGTGTTAACGAAATAAGACCAAACAATAATTGAGCTATTGGTGTACACGTAGTAAACTTAATGTTTGTTTTTACCTTGAAAATTGAAATGGTAGAATATTGAGTGAAGTCACACTGGGAATTTACCCCACACACCTGTTCCTAACATCCCGACCACTTGGCCATATGACGCTATTTCCTCCACACACTTCCTGCATGATGCCCGTATAACAAACTTGCCGGGTTTCCCTTGCATGACAATTTCTCTAGACTAAGCACTACCCACTTGAAATAAATTAGGATTGCTATATTCAATGTTTCGTTAATCAGGGTCCGTTTTAAAACTGGGAAATGAAAGTTAACAATAACGACAATAACAAAATCAGGTAAACTGATGTAACGAAGTGCCAGAATGCTTTTGTTTAATCAGTGATAATTGAATTATGATATGCAGAAAATAAGTTATTTTTTTAATCGATTTCCGAGTTAAGCTCCAGATCGATTCATTAAGCAGGGCTTACCGAAGAATAAAGCTCTACAGTGTTTTGCAGATGACAAGCCGTTTGTGCTTCTCCTTGCTTAGATACGCGGTCCAATCAGAGATGGCGAGACGGAGGGAAGACTCTTAGTAGGCTACTAGCGGTTCTTCGTTAGCTCGTACACGTGATTGGCGGTGAAGGAATTGGCTTCTCATTTGAAAAATACTGTAGTTTGATAAGCATATATGTAAATGAATATGTGGGTAGTGTTATTTGTCAAAGCTAACTGTATTGCAACTTCCAAAGCCGCATATGAACACTGTAAAAGCAAATGTCATGAAAACTGATTTGCATTTGATAAATTCTGTAAACTACATTACCATGAAATAAGCGCTAAATTGGGCATTACTCCAGTACCAGTCAATCGATTTGGTCCAAAATCAATAGGCTTCGTCCCATGGATATTATATCCGAATATACCAGTTTCATGAAAATCCGATAAAGCGTATTCGAGTTATCGCGCATACAGACACGTGGAAGGACGGACAAACAGACATTTCCCGTCCACCACACAATCTTATAAAGTACCATTCTGGCACTTAATAATAATTATCGTAATAATATAATACAGTATGATGATGTCATGGTGTAGTTGTTCGTGGTGTCACAGATTTGATCTACTTTGAAGTAATGACTCCTCTGGCTCTAGACAAGACTCTTCTTCTAACAGAAATGTGTACCAGGAACAATCCTAGGGATGAGACCGAGAACCTCATCACTTCATGTACCATTTCTTGGAACCCATAGGAAGTTATTCCTCTGGGTCGCGAGCGACCCCTGGTGATCCCGTAAGGGGATATTCACAGAGGATTTGTTACCGGGGTGCGCCAGTCCCCTACCTACTTAAACCTAAGGACACATACACACACCCAGTCCTGAACCCGGGAAAGAAATTTTTCACTACTGAAAAATCCCCAACCCGGCCGGGAATCGAACCCGGGCCGCCGGAGTGGAAGGCAGGAGCGCTACCGACTCACCCACGGCGGCGGACAGTGTCGCCATACCCTATATTATATTAATTTAAGTGTTATACAGTATAAAATAAGGCATAATATAATGTAGGGGGCACAATATAATGTAGGGGAGACCGGACTTGGTTGTCACACTTTTCAATCAAATGCATTTTTAATTATTCCTATCGGTTTTTTTATTTAACTAATTATCAAATCTGTCCTTTCAACTCTTTGGCATATTGTAAAACAAAGTTCAAAACAAACAATGAAACAGAAAGTATTTAAATATCATCTTTTTTTAAAAAAAAAAGCAAAATGTGACAACCAACCCCAGCTCAGGGTTGGTTGTCACAGTCACTGGGGTTGGTTGTCACATTGCAAAAAAATAACCGGAATAAAAATGTTGTAAGTTCAATGGTGTGGTATTTAATACTCATGAAAGCAAGGAAAGCATTCCCATAATATAACGTCAATATTATTAAACTGTTGACAAAAACAAAGTGTTGTGTCATGTGACAGATTAAACTTTTGACTGATACATGGGGTTGAGGCTAACAAGGAACTTTTTGTTTCTTCAAAATGGATAGAAAAATGAATAAACGCATTATTATAGCTTAGAAATCTTGCATCACCTTCAGTCTCTTAAGTTAGGCTTCTAATTTGGTCTGCCTCAGAATATTCATAATGAAATGAGAAATTGAATTTTGAATGACTTAGTTCAAACAAACATAAGAGGAACCGGATTAAATCGGAAATACATCAATCAATTATGGCATACATATATACCATGAAGTCCTTGAGTACAGGCTTCATGAGCCCAACCTTTATGATCTTGTGTTTATACCCTGACTGTATATTTTGCATAGCCATTCCATGAGGAAATGCAATTATCAGAATCCCGGGATGTCTTATATTGTCAAGCTCTTCTAGGATTGTTTATCATTCAAGAATCGCTAGCTCTATTTACTGCTTTCTTCATCTGAAACAATACATAAAATCCTACTGTATTAACCATATTTAAGTTGGGCTGGGTTGGTTGTCACATGAGACAACCAATCCGGACGGGGATGGAAGTCACATGTGACAACCAACCCCTTGACGCCATTTTGGAATTCCATTGCTCTAGCGAGGTTTTCCACCAAGCAAAAGCCGAAAAGAATAAAGCAATATACTCCTAAATAAATGTATTGTTTAACATAATATAGAAGATATTTGTAAACTTATCCGTTTACGATGAAGTAGAAGTAAACTTCAGAGCACAAATTTTATTTTCAACACAGCAAATCACAAATCTTTCAACAATGGACACAAAACTAACACCTGCTTCGCGGGAAACTGCAAGAGGTGCTAATGGTCAAGGGAGCATCTTTCCCACTTGAAACCAATCACTCCTGCCAACTGCGTATCCAGTTTCTTACTAGTGAGACAACCATCCCGTGTGACAACCAAGTCCGGTCTCCCCTAATATATAGCAACGAAATATAATATAATATAATATAATGTAATAGGCCTATACACTATACACCATAATGTAATATAATCTAAAGCGACAAATACAATATAATATAATAAAATAAATAATATATAAGCATGTGAAATCAAATTTCAAAGATTTATTGCACGAGCAGTCTTTGGGTAGAGTCGTAACAGTCTTCTTACTACACTTCCCCCCCCTCCACCACCCCCGGAGGCCTCGACCATAAGCCATACTTCGGTCCCAACAACTTTTCGGCGCTTGTGCTCTATTGCTCTACTTTTCGCTCTTGTATACTTTACGCTTGTAAGCAATGTGTTTTGAGCCAGCTGTTTAATTCAGCACTAATAGGCCTAGAACTGTGTAACTCTGTGTGTTTGTCATCTGTCTGTCGGGGGTCGACTCTCCGATCCGGCATTCACCTAATGAGTGAGGAAAACCCCCGAAAAACCCTACTTACTACGCTATCCACCAGGGGTGCCCCCCCCAAACTTCAAGACACACAACCCCAAACTTCATTGCTCAGCCCCCAAACTTCATTGCTCACCCCCCAAACTTCATTACTCACCCCCAAACCTGATTGGCTGTCGACAAGTGCGCCTATATGATATTTTCTAGGGGGAGGGAGGGAATTTTTTAAATTAATTTATTTTTTGTCGCTTTAACTTCTTGGGCCACTTTGTAACATTATATTAATGATATAATAATTGCAACAATGACGTAGCCAGAAAATAATTTCGGGGAGGGTCGGAAGTGACGGGGGGTTTGAAATACCAATGCCAATGAAATAAGAAATCATTACCTAAGTGGGGGTCCACCCCGGAAAATTTTTAAATATTGAACTAATGAAAATCACATTTTACTTTAGTTTAGCACTGAAAAACTAGTTAGGAAATTTGTTTACCATACTCTAAGACATGCCAATGTTAAATAAGAAACCATTACCTAAGTGGGGGTCCACCCCCGGAAAATTTAAAAAAATTGAACTAATGAAAATCACATTTTACGCTATTTTAGCATTCAAAAACTAGCTAGAAAATTTGTTTACCATACTCTAAGACATGACAATGTAAACAAGAAAATGTTACCTAAGTCGGGTGTCCCCGGGAAATACCCAGGACCTTTGGCTATTCGCGCCAATGCTCTACCAACTGAGCTAAGCCGGAGTTCAATTCACAGCGCCGGATGGAACCTCTCTCCTATGACTGATTGCCCTAATGGTCTACCTCACAGACAGACAAGTTATGTCATATGCAGTACTGTGAGGCACACTAATTAGTGATTTTTGTGACCGGGCTCCCACTGTTATTATACAGTTGACATTCAAGACAGATATAAGCTTTCACGAACCACAGATTATTGTCTCTGTTGGACATTACATGAGAATACTTTAGGAGAAAAATTCCTCCGACACTGGGACTTGAACCCAGGACCTTTGGCTATTCGCGCCAATGCTCTACCAACTGAGCTAAGCCGGAGTTCAATTCACAGCGCCGGATGGAACCTCTCTCCTATGACTGATTGCCCTAATGGTCTACCTCACAGACAGACAAGTTATGTCATATGCAGTGCTGTGAGGCACACTAATTAGTGATTTTTGTGACCGGGCTCCCACTGTTATTGTACAGTTGACATTCAAGACAGATATAAGCTTTCATGTACCACAGATTATTGTCTCTGTTGGACATTACATGAGAATACTTTAGGAGAAAAATTCCTTAGGGCAATCAGTCATAGGAGAGAGGTTCCATCCGGCGCTGTGAATTGAACTCCGGCTTAGCTCAGTTGGTAGAGCATTGGTGCGAATAGCCAAAGGTCCTGGGTTCAAGTCCCAGTGTCGGAGGAATTTTTCTCCTAAAGTATTCTCATGTAATGTCCAACAGAGACAATAATCTGTGGTTCATGAAAGCTTATATCTGTCTTGAATGTCAACTGTACAATAACAGTGGGAGCCCGGTCACAAAAATCACTAATTAGTGTGCCTCACAGTAAGTTACTGCATATGACATAACTTGTCTGTCTGTGAGGTAGACCATTAGGGCAATCAGTCATAGGAGAGAGGTTCCATCCGGCACTGTGAATTGAACTCCGGCTTAGCTCAGTTGGTAGAGGATTGGCGCGAATAGCCAAAGGTCCTGGGTTCAAGTCCCAGTGTCGGAGGAATTTTTCTCCTAAAGTATTCTCATGTAATGTCCAACAGAGACAATAATCTGTGGTTCATGAAAGCTTATATCTGTACTGAAAAACTAGTTAGCAAATTTGTTTACTAAACTCTAAGACAAGGCAACTTAAACAAGAAATTGTTACCTAAGTTATAATACTTATTACCAGGGCCCGGATTCTGATGACCTAACATTGTTTAAAAAATGACCTATAAAATTACCCTAAATTTTAAAGAAAATGACTTGATAATTATAAAAAGTGACCTAATAACTGATATTTTATTCCTAAAAATTTATTTTGTACACACAAAATTATAGACTAGTTTGTACATAAGCTTAATTGTAAAAACTGTAAATAACTGTAATGCTGTGAATGTTCTTTTCTCGCGGAAATTTATACTGGCACTGAGGCACTGGTGAGTCAAAATTCGGCACATCCTTTCGTGGTCTGCCGGATTATATTGTTGTTTATTGAGGGTAAACAGCAGTTTGCGCTCTCAAATCCAAGCAGGTGGCAGAGTCTGGTGCCATGTCAATTGTAATAACAATAGTAATATAATACAAAATTGTCACGTTTCTTTAATTCTCACTTCCGACTGAGACATGTCAACACTTTAACGCCGAATTTTTCCGTCTTGCATTAAACAAATAGCACTTCAAAGACAGCACCGCTAGCGACGAAAAAAAGTTAACACACTCAATGTAAATACAGGGAAATGACTGAATAAGGAATCAAATGACACGAAAATGACAAAATAATGACCTAAATTTGAAATAAATGCCCTAAAAATATAAAATTGCATAAAATGATAAAAAATGACCTAATAAAAATGCATTTCTATAATCTAGAGACCATGATTAGGATTTATCCACAAGTTGGCAATGTCTATGCAGCATCAATAAAAAGATGACATGTCATTAGAATCCGGGCCCTGCTTATTAGGCCTACTATTTACAAGAAAAGTTGAATAACACATGGAACAGTGGACATAATAGGCCTACTCATTATGTTATGAAAAGAAAATAACTGCTATATAATATTTGACACACCAACAAATCTTGTTTAATTAAATAAATATTTTTTTAAAATACAAATATAGAATTTTAGGTTTAGACTTTTGGGGGTCCAATCCCCCTGGACTCCCCTTTCCTAATCCACTGTGGATTCTGCTTCCATGTTATCGACTTGGTAAAACTTCTGCGAACTTTTTATGTCTCAACTGACTTTCAAATAATTGTCTTAAAAGAAAAACACCTTACTATAATAATTATTATTTATTAATATACATTTTTTTCATTTCCCCGACAGCTAGGGGGGCCTCGGCCACCCCCTTCCCCGCGTGTGGACGCCCATGGCTGTCGAAATTCGTCATCTTCATTTTGAAGATTCTGCTTGGGATTTACATCAATATACGGTTTCCTCGCCACTGCTTTTACTTTCAGGAATCTTCTATTTTATATCTAAATTATGTTTCAGTATATACGGATGTTTCTTTCTGCAGTGATCTTGCCATTTGTCATGCCTAATAATTGCATTGCACAACAATTCTAAACACTTACTAGCATGTGCCCGCGGCTTCGCCCGCGATAATTATTTCAAGAATTAAAAATTAAGAGCATAATAGTTAAATCATTACATTTATTAACACCTAAATCGCATGGACTACATACCACGATCAGATAGCATCGACTGGTAAAAGCGACCTCAGATTCGAGTTTCTTGGCCAAGATAACCTCTGTATAGTGAGATTCGTCCAAATAAAACAACGTTTGACCATATTTAGGACTTACAACATTCAAGCGATCGCGAAAGTTTTGTTTTCAAGGTTTGACAAAAATAGCCAAAGCCAACTGTAATTGATTTGACATTGAAATGTATAACTGAAAACTTATGTTTTGAAAACGCAAAAAATGCACGTCTTTTGCCAGTTTTTCACTCATAACTCACGAACGAAAACTAAAATTAAAATTCCGGCTTCGAGGTGCATTTTCCGACCCTTCAGCACACCTATGTTTAAAATTTCAGATTTCTGCGTTCAGTAGATTTCGCTGGGTATCGAGGAGAATTCCTTTTATTAATATAGATAATATGAATTATAATGATACCTTCTCTAATTTGTCAAACATCCATTTAATTTAATCCAAGCCCACCTGATACCACTGGTAACAATACGTTCTGTGAATTTGTTTTGATAATTCTATGTAAAAAGGGATTAAGTATTTTCAAAAACATTTAATTTTTGGCATTTAGAATCAGAATTTTTCAAAATCCTTTCTTAGTGAGCACCTACATTATGAAGCGAAGGTACTGTCAAAATTCCAAGTCTCTACCTGTTATAGTTTAGGCTGTACGTTGATTCCTGTCATTCAGTCAGTCATTCATTCAGTCAGTCAGTCAGGACAAAGCCTTTTATATATATAGAGATATTTAAATTGTTGTTGTTTTTTCGGCATTTTCGAGATGCCGAGATGGACTGAAACCGGTAGCCGTAACCTCAAGCTTCAAATTAAGAATGCAGCATTGGTTATAGACAGATTTTTCCACACCTTCCCTCCCGTTCTTTATAAGGTGGCACGTGTAGTAAAATCACTTCCGAGAATAATATTATTCTTGCAGGCGGCATTGTACAAAGACTGTAATAACCCAGTAAGAACTAATACTCCAATAATTCCTACCAACAATGATTCAGTTCGCAGTCGCCGCTATCGGCACAGAGTCTTCGATTTCGTTGGCGCTGCAGTTGTTTATATATACAAGCAAATACGTTTCACTAATTTATTGACTATTCACTTCTAAAGAATTAGAAGAGACCTTTGGAGTTATAAAACTTGACCGTTTTTTTATTTTTAACATATAAAACGCTAATTTTGCAACAATTTTCAACCCCCCCCCCAGAAATTTCAATGACGTAGTCTGCGTCTTAACCCCCCCTCCTGTGGGCACCCCAATTAATTAATTGATTTAAAATTATAATTAATTAATTCCAGTAGTCGTCAGTGTGACTGCTGAAGAAAATTTCAGTCAAATAGATGAGTCTGAAGGAGTCATTTTGTGATATAAGAATGACGACCTGCACTTTTTAACATACAGCTTTACTATAGATTAATATTTTACAACTGCCGTATAAACGTCCCTACAACGGGAGAGGTTTAAACTGTGGAGGAAAAAAAGAGAAAGAAATAGTTAATTAAATTGGAAGAATCGCCTGTGGACTATTTGTCATCAGGTCAGTAATCGCGTATCGTATCTTTCACCTCTTTCATTGAGTTAATCTTACAGAAGAACCACTGTGGCTCGGATTGAAAATTAACGGTGCGAGTCTTGGCTACTGCAGTTTACGGCTTCAGTAATCGTCAATCCTTTTTCTTATGCAAGTAACATTACAACTTGTAGTAAAATAAGATTTTGTACTTTATGATTACTCTAGTCCACCGTTGTGAGCAGGGGATGCGTTCGCGCGTCGAATCCTGGTCGGGACAAGTTACCTAGGTGTTTTTTTCTTTTTTTCTTTCTTTCTTTCTTTCTTTCTTTCTTTCTTTCTTTCTTTCTTTCTTTCTTTCTTTCTTTCTTTCTTTCTTTCTTTCTTCCCCGAGGATTTACCTCATCCGTGAGACAGACGTCGGGTACCTTTGGAACCTTGTGGTCCCCGGATATCATCTGGCCGTCATCATTTTAATCCCATCCTCCCCTTGTTCAGAGTGAATGTGTGTGTGTGTGATTGTTTCGTCTCATCATATGTGTTTGTGTTGTCTCGGAGGTGTTCCCGGCATTGGGCTGATCACTCACCCGGGTAGGCCTTCCATGTCCTTGTCTGATCAAAAAAGTATTTATGTGATTTAGGCTATTAGGCTATCGACAGATCGCGGCCGTGTAAGGCCTGGGCAGCGTAGGTCACTTAAACATCCCAAAAAGTGCGAGGTAAAACTAAGAAGAAGAATAAAATTACTCTGAAAGATTTATCTGATCTAAATGAAATTAAATTTCCTTTATTATTTTAAAGCTCTACTTTAATTTAAAAATGGAGGGTTGTAACTGACCTTTGGCATGAAGCATCTTAAGGTGGTCCACCGTCATCTGCAGTATCTCGGCCTTCTCTAGTTTGGCAGATCCCTGCTTCTCGAAGGCGGTGGGCACCAGACGTCTTAGCTCAGTGAGACTCGTGTTAATACGATCCCGTCGTCGCTTTTCGATGATCCCTCGTCTCTTCTTCCGACTCAACATCTGACAACTGTCTGTATCTCCAGGAGAGGAGCACCTGAAACAATTGAAGAAAGCACGTTTTTAGCAAAACATAAGTAAGAGTTGAACTTGTACCTTTGAATCAGAACAGAACGTTATGAATATGGTTAGGCTAATAAGTTGATGACATTTACTATCCGTAATAAGTAGCCTATTTTTTAATTTTCTAATTCCAACATAGCTTAAGTTGCCGTATTCTTGTGTGGATACGCATTGTTGTCTCAACCTCACATAAAGCTGTGTTATGCGTGAGATAAGACTTCAATAATTTGAATAAGTTTTACGGCTATTTCTGAAGTACACTTAAGCCAGTTTTTAAGAAAATGGTTCAAATAAAATTATTATATACGAGCTATTATTGAGCCTGTTCATAATTTAAACAAAGCTTTTAAAAATCGTTTCCGAGGAAATTACGAAAAAAAATTGTTATAATACAATGAGAGAATAAAGCATCGGGTGCATCGTATCCAAGTCTACCATCGGCAGATAGAACAGGGCAGGATTAACTGTCGTTGAACAGTCAAGTTGCACTAGACAAAATATTAGTTTAACGTAAATAATAGGTCATATTATTAATTTTACAAGACATGTTACGTACATGAAAATAAAATGATTAAATAAATTTCAATAATGAAGGGCACTTCACATCCAGAATATTTTTTTCTTCATATTCAGTTACAATTATAATTAGTATTTACCGGATTTCTAAGCAAAATGCATATTTAATTTGACTCCTAACCATAAGCAGAAATGTTATATTTCGTAAATCACTCCTCGACAAGGAATTTTAACTTTATTTACTATTGCTTATTTTGCTCATTCTGAGAGAGAGAAACAATTTTATTAGCTTATTTTATATTTCCGAATTAAAACAGCATCATTTATTCAAACCTGTCAGTGCTTATTCCACTTCTAGACGACATCACCGGATTCCTTTCTTTTGTAAGTTAATAGAATTATTGAAAAATCCGGGTTATAAAACACTGTCAGATTTCAAAAATGCTTTCTGGTGTAGAAACAGGTATTCAAGAGGAATTCATCGAATAAGAACTGCATTGGTTTTCACTTGCCCCTGTGATGTCCTGCCACATTGAAAGAACATTTCACTTTACAAATCGTTCTTCATCGATAGACGCAGGAGCTTTAGTCTACACAAGAAAATTTTCGGGTGACTTTCCTACATACTGTAGCAACCGTGAATATGAAATGATTTCTAATGACACTAATAATTTAATTTTTTGCTTGTTTGATTTTGCTTATAACTCCGGGATCTAATAAGATGAGTAATTACCCTATTTGTATCTCCGCATTTCTTATAATGTTTTCTTTACATCATCTGGTAAGCTTGTTTAATACATTGCACAGCTTTGCCACTATAGGATCCAGGAGGCCTTTTGTATTTATGCTGGTTATTCGAAATCGAATTTCAGGATTCTCTACCTCTTCTATACATAGACCAAGTAATCCACTTATAATACAGGTTCTGTTGCACATGCAACTAACGCATACAATCCCTTCATTTCCTTGTTTCTGTTACATGCACCCGTCCTAGACTGTACATCTTGTTGACAACAGCCACCATAAAAAAAAAATGATCGTACCGAGAGTAAAGATACTAAATTAATTATTGTTTCGGACTGAACCGCTAACTACAAATTCACATGTTAAAACATACATCTAATGGATTACAGCTTAGATTAATCCATCTCTTCTTAAGCAGTTCTCTGTATTTGTGTTTGGTACTTTCATCATCCATCTTGTAAAACAATAGTGTGCAAACGTCAATTTAGGATAAATAGTCTTATCGTTATCGGTCCGCCGGCGTGGTCTTGTGGTTAGCGTCGCTGACTACAGATCCCGGTTCGATTCCCGGTACCTCCTCGGATTTTTCTGAGGTAGGGAGGTCTGGTAGGGGTGCACTCAGCCTCGTGATTCAAAATTGAGGAGCTACTTGATAGAGAAGTAGCGGCTCCGGTCATGGAAACCACCATTAACGGCCGTGGGTGTCGGCATGCTGACCACATGCCCCCCAATCCTGCCATCTGCCTACGGGAGATGACGCAGCGGTCGGGTGGTAGGCCAAGTCCCTCCAGGGATGTAGCGCCACGGAGTTTAGTTTAGTTTTAGTATTATCGTTATCACTTCAACTTCGTTTAGTCTTCCCTTAGACCTGTGGATACTGACAGTTTTTAGTAGGCCTACTTTAAAATATGGTTTGAACCTAATAGCAGGACGTTTAACTAAAGTTTAAATTAATCGATGCAACTCCATCCCATTGTATTTAAATTAGCCTAATAATTAGCTTTAACTGAAACGGTTTCGTTCGTTTGAAGTACTCTTAAACCCTATAAAGGGGCGGTTAGTTCAACCTTATACAGAGACATTCAGAACACCTCCACATGCAATGTATGAGGATGTGTGGAAAGCCGTAGCTGCAGCTGCCTCCCTACTTCTGAATGAACCATTCATATGTGTTTCCTAAAACAGATGTTAGGGTCAGCAGGAAGTGCTTGGTCTGCAGATTTATACCTATTTCTTGTAATCGTAGTGGGTCAATATTTGTCAGAGTTAGGTATGTAAAATAAAATAATAAAAATTTGTATTTATTGGGTAGTTTTTATTCTATTTATGTAAATAAAATGCTATGTTTTGCATGATTTTCTCGTCCATTTTCCTTTCAAATAACACTTAAAATATTTAATAACAAGGCTAAATATAAGAACCTTGTCTTCTGACTTAAAAGAAACTTCAATTAAGATAACCTTAAAAGTAAACCATTTTTGGAACATGTGCCTTCGTTAAATAGAAAGAAAGTTTACATAAAAATAAATAATACACATAATTCAATTAATTAAGTGTACAGTTAAGTTATCAGTATTTTTTTTTCGAATATTGACACAACTTAATAATATGTAACCTCTGCCTATAGGTAGATGACGCAGCGGTCCGGTGGTAGGCCTTGTCCCTTCGGGGATGTCGCGCCACGGAGTTTAGTTTAGTTTTATCGATTCTTTTCACTGGCTTAACTGAATTACTGTTTTCGTACTTATTTCCTGGAACAATAATTTAGCATGATTTAAACTCTGAACATTATTATATGAAAAACTGTACGCACGATAATTTAGGTTTAGCCTAAGTTAGTAGGCTATATAACATAAAAGTGTATTTTTTTTTTAAATGGTTAGATTTGTGAATGCACAATAAGTAAAGAGGCGTGAAGTTACTTGTGAAGGTAATAAATTACATTAACTTTTAAATAATAATCATGTTATCTTAAAATAACATAATTTAACTTTACGGTATTTAGAAATAACCTAAAATTCTGAACGCTATCACATTAAAATTTAACCCGACGTTAAATCGAAGGGAAGTTTAGAGAAAAATAAATTAATAGACATAATTCGATCAAGTAAGCTGGCCTACCGCCGGTATTGGTTTACCTAGTTACTATTTTCGTACCAATTTCTTGTAACGATAATTTAGCATCTTTAATTTTTGAAGATTATTATATGAAAACTGAACGATAGTTTAATTCAGGTTTAGCCTAAGTTAAAATATGATATAAAATGTAATTTTAATTTTTTAATACACGTATTACTGTATGAAGAACAAGAAGACTGAAAACTGTTTCCGGAATACCGAAAGTCCTAACAATCCTGGATTCCAATTTGCAGAATTAATAGAGCTATATATTAATTCCGCAAACATAAGGCAACTTTTATACAATAGCCTATTTTATGAAGAGGAACGTAATTCTGAAAAAAATTATGTAGGGTTAATTCCGTTTAATATGATTATGGAAGCATTCCTAATATTTTTCGTACTAACACACATCTAACTTAAAATAACGCAATACTGCCATATTCTGTAGTTTAGAAAACTGAACGCAAATTGAATTGGACTTACAGGCCTACTGTTATCG
Source organism: Ectobius pallidus (assembly GCA_964059195.1). NCBI lineage: Eukaryota > Metazoa > Arthropoda > Insecta > Blattodea > Ectobiidae > Ectobius > Ectobius pallidus. The sequence goes on along the minus strand of CAXKWD010000003.1, from coordinate 137,230,100 downwards.
ATAAAAGGAAGATCCTATTATAGGCCTATGAAGTTATTTTCTGTTTCAGTAAAGAAAATAATTCCTTAGGTTTATAATCACTTAAGTTTCTCAACATTGTGTAAATTATTTTAGCATAGCTCTATTGTTTTCATGTCTTCGTTCATTTTTAAGTTAAGAGTTCACAATATATAAAGGCCTGTATCTAATTAAATGACAAGCAAAATCGCTGGGTTTCACTCAGTATTTGCATTCCTTGTTGTATTTCAAATTTATATCTCATAACCTCCGGGGCACTTATATAAATCGACCTGAACTTGAGGTTTATTCATAAAATAATAATGAAAAAAAATAACTCAAGTCTTGTGAAACATAAAACTTCTTTTACAGTAACAAATCTTATAATTTTCAATAAGGAATTTGGCTATACTATTTAAATCCTTGTTTTGTATAACACCAAAAATGCCAATTGTTATAGTATAAAACTGCATCTTAGACGCAATCACCTTCAAAACGGATCAATGAAAAATTTAAAATTAGTGAATTCAAAACTTACTGCTCCTTCGAGGATTCTTCGGAGAAGACGTCGTCACAGTCGTCACTTTCACTGAGGTGTCTTTTCATGGGGGCACGGTTCGTACCACCTGTGGGGGTCGACCAACTGCTGGACCCACCACCACTGTAGCCCCAGTGCAACGGAGGTTGGGGATCCACCACGCTATCGGGGGGAGCAGCCCCCCGAGGGACCACCACACGCCACAGGTTAGCGGATTGTTCTCCAAAATATGGGACAGAATTATTGTAAATAGAATTGTTCTCTGTCAACTGACTCTGGTGCTCAGTATTTTCATTTTCCAGTTTGGTCAGGTTGATGAAATAGCTCGATATATAACGCTATCACTGCTCTTGGTATTGGAGGGTAACTTAGTACTTAAGTACTAAGAATAACAAATTATTGGTTCGATATATTTGGACCTAACTGTAGACAAATGACTTCACTTTCTTAATTAATAAAATGAGCTCAAATTAAGATGTAAGTGATATGTATTTGCGTAGATAGCTGTGTTCAAACTGGAGAAAATATTATCTTTTCACAGATTTAAGCGCTTAAAAATAGCACAGTAGTATCTCACTTTCTAATATATGAAACAGACACAAAATGTTCCACTACGAAATGGGAAATCAGAAAAAAAATATTTTTTTATATCCACGTCTATTAAAATGTTTCGCTGTTTATAAGTTGACGGAGATCGGAACACGTATTTAATTGCGGATTAATTTTCAAACCTCCGTAAGACTTAAATGCGGAAGGAGAAGATATCCTGACACTTGTCTCGGAATTTGATGAAGACGCACGACGTCGTGGCACACACGCACACAATTAAGAGGACGTCGTCTGGGTATCCGGTGCAGACTGTAGCAGCTTCCTTGCGCGTGGACTGCCGCTGCTTGAGTGTGTTGGTCGCCCGACTATCTCACTCACCGACACACTCCCTACCCTCTCCCCACCCCATCCCGCGCGGGTGGAACAAAGACCGCAGCTACTTTCTCACATGGTGGGGTTAGTTGTCAAGTGTGGGAAACTGACTATCTAATGGATCACCATCCTCTTTTTGTTGTTCTGCAGACGATAGGTCAGGGTGACTGGCAGGTATGGGGGTAACCCTATGCAATAATAGATTTTTCAATGATAGAAGTTGTTCCTGACTGCTGTTTTATTGACGGAAGTTCACGGCAATAGACAGGGGATATGTAAGCTACTGTAGAGACAGTAAGTAGCTCAGAGATAAATCTTTATGGATTTTAATTTCACGATTACCGGTACACATCTTTCCGATAAATAAATTTTAGGATTAATACCGGGGATGGACTTTTTTTTCTCTCTCTCAAAGTAAGACGATGGTACCATGAAATGCTGTACTTTACGGGAGAGTGTGGCATTTCTAGTAAGTATATGGACACATCATTTGGTAGCATTGTGATGTACGGTTATATGAATAGAGGCAGTGATAGGCCTAATTTAATTGTGAGTCAACCGCCGTGCAGAAAGGATATGACAATGTGTGAACAGCATTATTACGTTAAAATACCACAAGGAACTGATGGAAGTTTTCGGGAATAATGTCCAGAACTTTCAGGGATGGGCATGTGTGCTTTATGCTTCCTACTACCGCAGTTCATTGGATCGGCACGATGCAGTCACGTATGGATGTTTTGGGTGTTTGTTTCCTTTACTATCATACATCTACAGAGAGATTAATTATTTTTGCGATGTGTCGAAAACGCAAGGTCCGGCGGCCAGGAAGCAAGTCGGTCGGTAAAGGCGCTCCAGTGGAACATCATAAAAATGTCTCTATAGTAGGCCTACTCATAATCTACCCATAATCTGCATTATACATCCATTCCACACCCTACCTTTTCATTTGTATATTTCAAAACTTTATAATGGCCAAACATTTTCAAAAGAAAAAAATAGTTGCCATGACTTATGCCCCATCCCTCGTAGATATCAGATAATTTTTATGTCTGTGCTTAGTAGCAGTTGTATTAGGATCATGACGTCAGAATTTCTTAGAATTAGAATGTTGTAGTTTCATTGCGTTTTTTTAATGTTTACTTCCTCTGCCCGCCCTGTAGGTACCGGTGCTATAGGGAGAGCAATTCGAAGTTGAGTTTTGAGCATAAATACACATTTTGAGGTCCCCTGAATCCAAAAGTACTATTTTTGAAAACATGTCTGTGTGTCTGTGAACAGCCTTGCAATGTAAGTTACGTCTAATTAAAAACAGGGGAAAAAAGTCCTTGTTTGTACTTATTACTACCACATGAAACAATTTGAGTTCCAGTTTAATAATAATGTTTCATAGAAAAGAGGATTGAGAGTTTTGGATATAAATTTGCCAGATTTTCATTAACGGAAATATGGTCACCATATCTACAATATTGTCACACGATTGAAACAATTTCCCTATAGCTAGTCACATGGGTGCCAAATTCTAAAGGTTAGAAAATGTAGGCCTACTCTTAATAGACAAAAATAATAATTATTGCATGAGAAAATAGGCTTTGTAAAATAAGCTTTTAAATACCGTACCTCACTTTGCATGTTATTTCAAAATACTGAACAGACACTTGCCGGAGTAAGATTAGGCTATATCAGCTTGACTTAATCAGCAGTGTTAGTGCATGAGTAAATTGAAGGGATTATTAATATTGCAGACTTCACGAAAACCTGCTGTGGAAGCAGCCAGTCTGTCAGTTGTGGTTCTCTAGAAAGCTTAGAAAATCTCGTCCAGCGCCTGGGTGTATTATCTAATAAAGTCCGCTTTATCACATTTCATTAACAGATACTTTTTGTAACTCATGCCACTTCCAGACAACGGAAGGTAGTGGCGAATTTGCTTAAGGTGGCGAAATATGATGAATATACTTTCTCTGTGAAAACATTGGATAGATCTGTGCTTGCCTTGGCATTAATTCACCCATCGTACTTATCATCAAGTTTCTGTTTTCCATTTTTGACAGCACACAAATTTTGCCTACTATGAAACATTTCTACTTTTGCTGGGTCTCTGAAGTCTTCTGTAACTAGAAATTATGTAATTTTTCCGAGCATTCTTACTTCCAGTTTTTTGACTTTGTAATAGCAGTTGAGACAACATCGTCGCAGATGTTTCTAAATTTCCTTTTATACTGTTGGCCAAAGCCTTCATACGGTAAGGTTCATTAAGAAATCTTTAATAGGCCATAACATGATGATGGGTCCAGCCGCGAGATATTCTTGATGATCCCTTAAGGTCACATTCTGAGTGGTTTTTGGTGCTTCTTTAAACTCCCTCCTACTACTAAAATCTAATTCATCAAGATAAGCGAAACACCAATCCATTATGTGGACCATATGCCTACATAACCTACTCTCCTTTCCATGCTTCGAAGATCACTTCCCATGTTCTGCAAGAGAATATAATAGATTTGTTTCTCAAATCCTAAAATATTTGCAGATTACGTCATGCAGTTGTAGTTTTGGTTACTACTTCGAATCCTTCTAGTACTGCAGACATTCTTGCGATTTCTTAAGTGAAGTAAGTTATTTATTGTGGATGGCGTATCACAACTTCCTCTCACTTATCTGCTTGGAGTTATTCTGTACTGTTGTTGGCTCCAAACAAGACCAGTCATATCATACTGTAATCTAGAAAAGGCAAGTGTTTGCTGGAACCGAGGACGTTAAGATATGTTTGCTTGGAGCTAGTTCGTTTTTTGTTAACTGATTGCAGGTCTAGAACAGCCAAATGAAGCCCATACCTTTAAGTTGAAGAAATTTAAAAGAACTGTAGACTACACTAATGGCTGGAGAATAATATTTTTATAACTCAAGTGAATTTTATGAGTTTAATAATGTTTAATAAGTTAAAGCGTATTATTTTAAAGATAGGCCTATAGCTTACTTTTTGGTTTGTTTCTAACCATGGGCGTCCGCAGAAATTTTGTCAAGAGGGGGCCAATGAACAAATTTTCGCCACCACCACCATCACTAATCTACTATTACAACCCTTTATTATATTATTATTATTACTATCATTATTGTTCGTATTATTATTGTTATTATTATTATTTCTATTATTACAATCCATGTAATTGATTTACCATAGTCGTACTTATGACTATGAATACAAAGAAAAAATCGGACGTAGTACAATCTCATGAAATTTTCCACCCCCTTAAAATTTCACAGGTGCTATTCAAATAAAATGCCATACTTACATTGTCTTACCTTTATTAAATGAAGTGTTTGGCTTGAAGTGATTTCAAGTTTAGTGGAAGTGATTATTCCTACATGCTCAAATCTAAGTTACTGAGTAGTTACAACTCATTTTTGTCTAAACTCCAACTACAGTTTGTGGAAACTTAAGTCTCATTTCACATTAGTTGCTTATAGCCATATAGTTCAGAGATTTATGTGTAAACAGAATTTCCAGGGAGGGACAGCGGCCCTACCCTGCCTCCCCCTTCCGGACGGCCATGTTTCTAACTTAGTCTCAACATATTGACACATTAACAAGACCTATACTCATGTATCATGATTTTTATCAAATAATAATAATAAATAACATTAATGTTAACAACAACGACAATAACAATAATATTAAGGGAATGAGTCAAATGCTATGATAAGCATTTATAATGAGATAAAGATCGTTATAACGTGGCCAACCCTATAGTCTACTATAGTGGTTTTCACATCGTGAAGGCACAATGGGCTCTTATGGCCCATGCTATTCATATGGGAGAATCAAGCGCGCGCGAGCGAGATGTTGCCAGATATGTCTTTTTTCACAATATGACCAAAGTGAAATAAAAACATTCATTTCTGTATGAAATTTTATGAAGAACATGGTGGTAGACTCGAAAAGCTTATATTTTTGTTTCCTTTTGTTTAAATAATAAAAATTGGGATTTTTTGTTTAATCGAAAATTTAAACATATTTTTCGTTCCGAACTGTAAAACATATAGTAAAATTGAAACAATTGCGACGAAAAAATCTCAATTATTCGTTTGTCCTTATAGGCAATGCTGATTCTTAGAATTTACCAATATTTTAAAAATTGTGATTACAAAAAAATAAATTGTCAGACAAGGTGAGAAAATTTTTCATTTTTGCACTGAAAAATGTCGTCGCTGGCTAAATTTCGTTCTACAGGTCCACTTAAAAACTTCCAGCGACAAAGTTGTAGGGAAAAGTGTGAAGTTATTTTTAGTCATCATTCAAAAGTCCCCCGAACAATATTAGCCATGTAGCCTATCCTTAGTTGTTTTCTCTGGCGAACGGCGCGCGAAGTAGAAAGACGTAATCTCACTGTAAGGTTTGGCCGGTGAGCTGTAATTTTCTGTTCATTTAGCTTTGTGCGTTGTAATATTTTATTTTAATTCAGTGAATAAAATAAGCTTGTGTAGTTCACGTGGCAGAGTATAATTCTGTGAAATAACACCACCCTGTAGCAATCATTTACTTGACTGTTGACAGTACTGACATACACAGAACAGTGTGATCATTTAAAGACAGGATTTCCATTCAAATGCATATTTTTAAAATTTTTAAAAATATGATAAGTAGGACTCGGACTTTTAGGTAAATACATTTTTTTTTTGCTATTAGGCCTACCTATGATTTCCGGACTTTGTCAAAGTTCCGGTTGGGACCTTTGGATTCAAAATACTGAGTTGCATATCACATAAAAATAAATATTTTTGATATTTCTTATTTGAATAAATATTTTTGGTAACTTAACTTTTTTTACATATTTTACCACATATCACGTTTAGAAATGAATATTTTGACTGTTTTTGTAAAATTGTGCCATATTTTGAATATGTTGCATTGTTATGTTGAGTCAGACAATAAATCAGGGCTGATTTAGCCTTTATTAGTGCAAATTTCTGTTTCTTCTCACACTGCATTACTAATAGCCCAGTCAAATGTTACAAAAAAAAAATGGGTGAACTTACATTAAATGGAGTATTAATGATTTTTGGAGGGGAGTTACATACCATTACTGGGATCACAAATCCAGATTTGCAACCCTCAGAAACCTGTGCTCGCTGAATGGCGGTCGAAATAAACCGGTTTTTTCGGACTTTTTTCGGTTTTTCGGCAATATCTCCTAAACTATGCGTTTGTCGGAAATAATTTTAATTAGCTTTTTTAAAGTACATTAATTTTTCTAAAATATGAGATCAAAATAGGTTTTGTAAGTTATATAGTTACCGAGATACGGCTTTTCAAAGATTGGCCTATTTTTCCAAAAAGTTAAAATTTTAAGTTTTCTTCGTGTTTCGAATTGAATACCGGCAAAATGACACGTCCTACAGAAAAATCAAGAGAACAAACGTTGTAGGCAATTTAATAATCTTTAATTTGAGCTATAGCTGGTCCTTGTAGCTAAGATAGTCTTGTCATAAAGAATAAAAACCGAAAAGATGAAAAAATGTTTTTTTGGGTGAAAGTTGAGTAACATCGTTTCCTCCACCAACACCTTATTTTTTTTGGTAACATGTTGGCGGAAAAGTCTTATAACTGTGTTTAGAAACTATTTATGTGTATATGTGTCTATGGGAGATGAGATTTTGCCAGAAAAAAATATTTAAGCAGATTATTTCATAAAAATGTATTTACTTTTAAACCAATATGCATATTTAAACAATTTGTGAGGTTCCTGGTATGGGAAGGTATGGGACCTGGGAAATCCAGGGTGGGGTGATGTCTTAATCCTCACTTGAAGAATTGTCATCATGGGGTGTGGGCACATTGCATTTCAGCCCAGTTTTGCGGCAGCTGCAGCCCCCAGTGCAGCCCATCTTGCACTTGCACGAGATCAGTTGCTGGTTTGAGGGACTGGTTAAACTTTCATTGCAATTGGAGTAAGACCAAACTCGTTCAACTTCCACCCTCAATCCTTGAGTTTTTTCCACCCCAACCACTTTTGTATATGCGAAAAAGTAGAATGAAAATTAGTTATTGCATAATATTTCAAAGCATACACATGGTGTACAATGAGAGTGTATAGACCTTAGTGAACAACGAAACTTAAGAACAGAATGATAGGAAATGTACACAGACATACCTGGTGATACACACAATATTAACGATATTTTGCAGCATCTGTGGTTGGTGACAAACGGGCGAGGTTGACTTTTTCTGTCAGGTCGTTGAGGGTGGTGTCAGTAGCTCCTTCATAAACTCCGTCGAGGCACTTCTCTCCAGCTGCAGCTATTTCATCATGACTCACATCTGGGTGGAGGAAGACTTCTGCTTGCCTGAATAGTTCTGGGTTCTTGAGGAAGGTTTGACAAATTTGGTTTTCCCCTTCCAGAAAGGGGCAGAGGTCGTGTCGCACCCGCTAAATGGGTGAAAAATCATAATTGGCCCAGGAGACTAATGAGAGGTTCCGGTGGTAAACGATTTGATGAATAATGGACGTCTGGCTCCCCTCTTCTGGAAAGATGTATTTTTTGGAACTGAAACCAACTAAGAACACAAGAAGGTCTACACCTTCCACGATGATTACAACCTTCTTAGAAGAGTCAGCTTTGATGATGGCAGCTCTAATAATGTCAGCATCAGCGTCCTCTTCTGAAACTGTCACCTCAACACCGTGCTGCTCAGATCCACTTTTCAGTATCTCTATCAGCCTATGCTTATTAGTGTCGTTCGTTAAGAACTTCTCTTGCGTGATGTTGATGGTAATTGAAGCTGATAGGACAATGTCACTGCTGTTGAGGGCGGAGTATCGTCTGGGACGTTCGGCGCTTTTGGTACTTTTTTGAGAGGCGTCCTCCGGGTATCCATCGAAGACAATGGTTACATCTGTCCCAAAATGGTTTTTCACAAAATGAATGTAGCCGTCAATGATGGTCTTCACTGATGCATTTCGATGCCACACACATTTATGGAGCAAGTAGCCACCATCAAGCACGATGTGAATATTGGAGTCTCGGGAGATGTTGTTAGTGATAGTTTCACAAAACACGAATATAGAGCTGCCTTAGTTCCCTTCCTCACTCCAACTTCGTTGCAAAGAGACATTGGGTAAGGGGCCAATTCATACTTGAAGTGGGCTTTTAACTCTGCGTCGGATTTTTATGGTGATGCTAATTCGCTGGAATATTGTGAAAGGGTCAACTTCAATCTTCTTATCAGTGACTTGTATGGAATTATTTATGCTTGCCATGGTAAGAACTTGGTCTTTACTTTGAATCCAACTTTCCCAAATGTCTGGTTTTCTATGTTAACCACTCCTTCTGTTCCCTATTCCTTGACTTCTTAGCCTCCAACAATCCCACTGCTAATGGAAACTATTTTGTCAGTAACGGGGAACTGATCTCATGCAAGTGCAAGATGGGCTGCGCTGGGGGCTGCAGCTGCCGCAAAACTGGTCTGAAATGCTCAGTTATGTGCACTTTCTGCAAGGGGAAAATTCTGCCGCAATGTGCCCACACCCCAGACTGACAGTTCTTCAAATGGCGATGAAGACTTCCCAGGTCCCATACCAGGAACCTCACAAATTGTTTAAATATGCATATTGGTTTAAAAGTAAATACATTTTTATGAAATATTCAGCTTAAATATTTTTTTCTGGCAAAATCTCACCTCCCATAGACACATATACACATAAATAGTTTCTAAACACAGTTATAAGACTTTTCCGCCAACATGTTACCAAAAAAATTAAGGTGTTGGTGGAGGAAACGATGATACTCAACTTTCACCCAAATTTTTTTTTTTATTCTTTTCGGTTTTTGTTCTTTATGACGAGACTATCTCAGCTATAAGGACCAGCTATAGCTCAAATTAAAGCTTATTAAATTGCCTACAACTTTTGTTGTCTTGATTTTTCTGTATGACGTGTCATTTTGCCGCTATTCAATTCGAAACACGAAGAAAACTTAAAATTTTAACTTTTTGGAAAAATAGGCCAATCTTTGAAAAGCCGTATCTCGGTAACTATATAACTTACAAAAACGATTTTGATCTAATATTTTAGAAAAATTAATGTACCTTAAAAAAGCTAATAAAGATTTTTTTCAACAAACGCATAGTTTAGAAGATATTGCCGAAAAACCGAAAATAGTCCGAAAAAACCGGTTTATTTCGACCGCCATTCAGCGAGCACAGGTTTCTGAGGGTTGCAAATCTGGATTTGTGATCCCAGTAATGGTACGTAACTCCCCTCCAAAAATCATTAATACTCCATTTAATGTTAGTTCCGATGTAACATTTGACTGGGCTATAAGTTGGAAACAACAAAACAATTGTTGACAGAATCAATAAAAATAAATCAAACACATTGAAAACAAACTTAACAAAATCAATGGTTCAAAAGCAAACAAAATTAAAGAAACATTCCTGTCATACCTAAATAAGAATGAAAGGTTACAAGTGTTGCCAAAGATTTCAGATATTTTAATGGGTAACAGTGTAGATAACTTGAGCAGATGGAACATCTGAGTGCCATGAACGTACATTTTCAAGATACAAGTCTCTGTTCCGTGAAAATCGTCCCAGCTTTAAGATGCACAACTTAAGATCTACTTCTGTCGTTCACTGCAACAGTTCTACACTTGCTGACTAGAATGACTAGATGAGTACCGGTACTTCTGTAAATATTGGTTAACTTAAATAAAAAAAATATTTGTCTATTTTTTAAACATATTTTCGACTTTTTAACCACATAAAAAATAAATATTTTCGTTTTTATAAGCACCTAAAAGTCCGAGCCCTTATGATAAGCATGTTACAGTTCTCAAACTTACTAAATATCCATGTCATGGCTTACTGATTTCAAATAAGTAGACTTCTTCCTTGCATGTTTAGGCCTTTTTCAGGGACAATTTATTGCATAATGCATCTCTTTGGTGTTTTAAACTTAATAAAGCATATTTTGAAGTTAATCTTGCATATTGCGTTCATTTGCCTAGTTTCAGTGCATTTTGCATATTAAATCGCATAGGCCTAATACTGCATTTTATAAAATGTTACTTCTTAAGAGTTTGGTTTTCCTCATCTTACCATATCCCGAAATAGACCTGACTGTTTGTAATTTTGCTATTTGAGAATTCCTTACATTGTCACTCTGAAATTCCAAACCCCACAACTCTTATGTACAGATCTAAAGCTAAATCTTAGAACAAACACCAGCAGATTTCAGTATAATCCCTCCCTCAAAGATTCTGTCCTGAGACTAAAATTATTATAGAAGAATGCAGTATAATAGCTAACTTCAGTTCATTTTAGGTCTAGGTCTAAATTATTCTAATTAATTATCATTACAGTGCACAGTTTCTTTGTCGATCACCATGATCTAAGGTGAACTATGAAGTGTAAGTAAATCGCAATGCCTACCGTTTGGAAAGTGCATTGTGCCACTCGAAAAAGAGACATGTAAGTTTGAATTCTGCATATTTGTAATGTTTTTTTCTCTCTTGCATTGTGCATGTTTGTCATTTGAAAGAGCCTGAATGCATGTCTTTAGTGATCACTGATCATTCAAATCTATTAGTCGACTGAAATACACTGACATCATCTTAACAGCTCAAACTGTAGATAAAAGATACATTCATAAAGAAATGCTTACAGAGCATAAGAAATTAACAAGCAGCGAAATAAGGCTTTCTTGAACTCAACATGTCGTGAGTTAAGAGATGACTACTGTAATTAGTTCAGGTAGCAATGGTTCGACTCCTCATTGGATGTTTTCAGTTTTCGTTTGTCAGTGTACCAGAATGTTAAGTGATAAAACGATTAAAGGCTAATATAATAATAATAAGCAAATGGTTGACTTGCTGACTACTGATAGGCTATACAGGTTCGGGTTCGATACCCGGTATCTCCTAAATGTTTCTGAAATCACTAATTAGCCTCCAAAGGACGACTGATTACTACTTGATAAAGAAGTAGCGACTCCGGTAAGAAACATCAGTAATGACCACGGGAAGGGGCAATTTTACAACAAGTCCCAAATCCTGCCATCTAAGAATGAAGTCAGCAGATGGAGATAGATAATACAGCGGTTACATGACCCTTGATACGCAGTAGGCAAACGGAATTTCGAATAATCGGTTAATTAATAGTAATAGCAATGATAATAATAATAATAATAATAATAAGAAGAAGAAGAAGAAGAAGAAGGTATGGTTGGTGTGAAGGGAAGCGGGATATTGCAACTCACAAAGCCAAATGAACAGAAAATTACAGCTCACCGGCCAAACCTTAACGTGAGATTACCTCTTTCTACTTCGCGCGCCGTTCGCCAGAGAAAACAACTAAGGATACATGGCTAATATTGTTCGGGGGACTTTTGAATGATGACTAAAAATAACTTCACACTTTTCCCTACAACTTTGTCGCTGGAAGTTTTTAAGTGGACCTGTAGAACGAAATTTAGCCAGCGACGACATTTTTCAGTGCAAAAATGAAAAATATTCTCACCTTGTCCGACAATTTATTTTTTTGTAATCACAATTTTTAAAATATTGGTAAATTCTAAGAATCAGCATTGCCTATAAGGACAAACGAATAATTGAGATTTTTTTCGTCGCAACTGTTTCAATTTTACTATATGTTATACATTTCGGAACGAAAAATATGTTTAAATTTTCGATTAAACAAAAAATCCCAATTTTTATTATGTAAACAAAAGGAAACAAAAATATAAGCTTTTCGAGTCTACCATCATGTTCTTCATAAAATTTCATACAGAAATGCATGTTTTTATTTTACTTCCGTCAAATTGTGAAAATAGACATATCTGGCAACAGCGCACGGATTCTCCATAAGAGCTGTAGTGCCTTCACGATGTGAAAAGGACTATGCCACAACAAGGCAACAAAACTTGTAATGCATTGTGAAAAATCCTTATTGCGAAAACACATGGAAGTCACTAGACAGTGAGAATGACGTCCCCTTACGAACTGTGTGCGATTAGGGATTACGTTGAAGTTAATAGCCTACGAAACAACTATTTTATCAAAACATTTTATTGTCCATCTCACGCAACGTCCGGCTGCAATTCGTGGTTGGAACAAGTAACCTACTTGGGGGTTTTCCTTAACAGTGAGACGAATATCGGGTAACCCGGAATTCATCTTGCCAACATTAGTTATCTTCATCTCATCTGCGCTTTGTTCAGAGTGAGTGTGTGAGCGACTGTTGTGTCTCGTCCTATGTGTTCGTGTTGTCTTTGAGGTGACCCCGGCATTGGTCTGATCACTCATCACCCATCACAATCACCATCACCAATGTCCTTTTATGGTCAAGAAAGTACTGTTTACCCCCAATAAACAATAATAGCCTATACTCCGGCAGACTGCAAAAGGAAATGCCGACGTTTGACGCGTGGGGACGAGGAAAAGAGAGAACATTGACGGTTTCAAGTATTCGTAGTGATTAGGACTGGCCGTTTAATCCAGGTGATTTGCTGAAATTTGTGTGGCCGTTCACCGCAGTGTGAGGTGGCCATTAAAGGGAGGGGATATTAACACAGGCTTTATGGGAAATTAATCGGTTCCACAGAAAAGTGATCATTTTTATAGAGGTGACCGCTAAATGAAGGTGATCGTTTTAGCCAGGTTTGACTGTATTATAAATTAGTTTCTGGGAGGGTCCTAAATTTACTGACCATAACTTAATGCTTAACCTTTAATGCTCCACCTGCAGAAATGGGGATTGATAAGCGCGTGTAGTAGGTTGGATTAATGACATATTGTCCCGTGAGACTGCAGTTACGTCTGGAATACCCCAAGGAAGCGTACTCGGTTCACTAAGCTTTATATTATTTATAAATGACTTACCAAAATCGATCCAATCTTCTATCAGATTATTTTGGATGATAGCATTATATATAGGGAAATTTGTAATTAATTAGTAGCTAAGTTATTGCAAGAGGACTTAGTTCGCACAGAAAAACGGGTTTCTGAAAATAAGATGACAATAAACGCACACAGAAATAAAGCAATATCTTTCACCAACAAAAGAGTAAAATTTTGCTATAATTACGAAATGGAAAATGAAATTATAACGAAAGTAGGATCGTCCAATTTTTTAGGAATAACTCTTAGGCCTGATAAAGAATTGAACTGGAATACACACATAGGAAATTTAATTAGCAAGGCATATAAAACATTGCACTTCGTATTTAAAGCATTAAGGGGAAGCAACTTAAAAACCAAAGAGTTAACTTATAAATCTTTGTTGAGACCAATTTTGGCATAAGTCAGTGAATGGGATGCATATCAGGCAGGCCTAATAAGACAGATAGAAATGGTGCAGAGAAAAGCTGCAAGATTTGTTATGAATAAGTACCAACAAACTGACAGCGTTACGGCTATGTTAAAACACTAGGATGGGAATAATTAGAATCTAGAAGGAAAATAAATAGATTAAAATGTATGTATTATGTGTACACGAAACAACAGGCATGGGAAGAACTTCACAGCAAAATTAAAGAACCAGATTACAAAAGTAGGAAGGATCACAAACACAAAATCAGGGGTATATCTCAGAGAACAATTATTGACAAATTTCCTTTTTTGAACAGAGAGATTCAGGATTGGAATGACTTACCTGCAGATACCTTAGAAACGTTTCCTGCTAACGCAAAAAAAAATAAAAAAATATATTGAGTAGTGTGTTTGATAAGAATGTAGGCTATAATATTGTGTAGTTATGTTTGTAAATATTTTTATACGTTATATTTTTGAATGGATAGAGATTCTTTTAAAATAATTAATTGATAGGGTATTGGTAGGCCTATGTAGATAGCTTGTGTTATGTATTGTGTGTAATTGGATGTATAATATATGTCATTGTATGTACATAGGCTATGTATGGCTGGTATTAATTGCAACACTTGCAGTGTAAAAAAATGACCGATATCTTCCCTTTCTGAGTAACTCGAAACATTTATTTTTTAACTAATGTTTAAGAAAACTCATATTTTGGAGGGATCCGGACCTGCAGGACCCCATTCGAAATACTTCCTTGATGGTGAACACAGTTTTGTTAGTGAAATTTTTAAAGCATAAGTTAGACCATGACTCTTACTTATTTAGGCATAAAATTTAACTGCAGGGGAAGTCCGTGTAATTTGGACCGGTGTGTATTTTGGACTGCCCTGATTTATGATATTTGCAAGTTTGGTCAGTCCTTGTTTCTGACCACATTTGCAAGACCGCCAAGGACAGCTTTACCCTCAGAAAGGTCGTTGCTCTAACACCCTCCGTCGTTGCAAGTTTGGTCAGTCCTTGTTTTTGACCACATTTGCAAGACCGCCAAGGACAGCTTTACCCTCAGAAAGGTCGTTGCTCTAACATCCTCCGTCGAGGGGGGAAGAAGAAAAGAAGGTTATTGTCCACATTCCTGTAATCTTGTTTCATTGTGAAATAGAGTATTGAGAAGTGTATATTGGTTTCTGAAGAGAACTTTTGCATACAAGTGTTGCAAGGAATACCAAGGTGTGTTCAGCTACAGTATAATTATTTCATGTAAGTTACAGTAGTTATTATAATATTAATTTTTTAACGTAATCTTTACAAGGCGTGTAATTTGGACTGCTGTTGAGTGTGTATTTTGGACCGATATAGCAGATGCCAGGAACGTACATTAACTGATAATAAAAATAAATATTTAGTAAAATAAACTTAATTTACATTATTCTTATCACTATTAATATTATTATTAATTGTAATATTAATATTATTATCATTACCATTATTATTATTACTATTATTATTATCATCATTTTCACTACCACTATCAATGTATGTGAACATGATGTTTATTATTAGTATTATTGTAGTCATTATTATTAATATTATCATTATCATCACCATCATGATTATTATTTTTACTATTGCTATTTTCATTGTTGTTATCATCACCATTGTTGTTGGTTGATCTTGTTGTTCTCCATGTGAAAAGCGACCTAGTAGATAAGTGAAAAGTGACTAGATAACATAGTATTGAAGTATATTGTTAGGAATACCATTAATAAATAGCATAACGTATATTTTAAGTGTTTGTGTGTACCAGACCAAATTACACACCTTCCTCGTCCAAATTACACGACATCGGTCCAAATTACACGGAAACAAATTTTGCTGTAAACATTATTTTTAAACAATTTCTCTGAAGTTAAGCGGTCCAAATTACACGGACTTCCCCTAATGACATTTTACAGTCATAGGTCATGAACCAAGCAAACAAAGCAGCAAGAGGGTCCGGATCATTAAATTACTTAGTATGGAAAAATAGATATCTAAGAACAGAAACAAAAGTTACAATCTATAAATCTATACGACCAGTCCTCACGCATGCCTCAGAAACAAGAGCAGACACATCAAAACTAAACAAATACTGGAAACCCAGGAAATGACATTAAGGAAAATAGTAAGAAAAACAAAATATGATAAAATAAGCTATGAGCACATTCGAGAGATGAGTGATATCCAGTCAATAGGTAATTGGGTCATAACAAGAATGGCAAGACCACATAATGAAGTATGAACGAGGACAGACTAGCAAAACTCGTACGAAATAATATTTCAACAGGCAAGAGATCCCCTGGGAGGCCCGGAAAAGATGGCAAGACTCACTTCCCAACAGGCTGGAAGCCTAGGATTATGATATTAATAAGAAGTTAGACTCCCCTATAGCATAGTATTTCATGCAGCTTTTTAAAAATTCTTACCCAGTTGAACCTGATAAGCTAACTTCTATTTTTAATTTTAAGCTTTATATTTTATTAAGAGTGATATTTCGTCTATGGATATGATTAGGCCTATCCATTATTATTCTTTATATTCTTGTTCTTGAATAGACTTTATTCTTTTAGAGTTGACTTTAAAGATTAGGCTACATATTGCTGCCTACTGGACAATAATAAAGGCCTATTTTCCCAGCAACTTATATGAGCATATGCGAGGGCCTTTATGATTCTTTCATGAACTGTGGTTAGTATGTGGTTAGGCTGTGTCTTAATTAGTATTTTCATCACTTTTCTGTGTTTTTATTGTCTACGTTACTGTTAATGAGTTTTAACTTAATTATGTAAGTTTTCTAATGTTTTTATTCATACTAAAGTCTGTGAGACTTTGCCTGGGAAGGAATTTTAGAGAGAGAAAGATAGATTCACTCATCTTCTCTTTTTTTTAGGGACTTGACAGAAAATAAAAAATCCCTTCCATGTCGTCTGTGGAGGAATATTCCTGGCAGCATTATCGGTCCTTACCTAGGATACTTATAATAACAGCCCCCCGCTGACTAGCTTGTGACGGAAAATGATTGACAGCTGATGAAAAGAAGTCGCTAGCCGTTTGAAGGGAAACCCTATCTCTCCCAATCCGAACAGCAGGCCAGGTGCTTTTGCCAAATTAAATCTCACAGACTTTAAATTAAATATAACTTAGCCTAATACGGACTCCATATATGTAAAGGATCTTTTGATACGCAGCCTACCTCTTTAAAATAATATTTAAACTATTTTATAGCCTATATTGTTTCAGTTTTAACAGATAACCTACTATTCGTATCAACAAATCTGTAGTGCACAAAAACTCAGAATTTCACTGACACAAAATTGTGTTAACTGACTTACTTCAATGATCATTGAGGAATTGAAGATATGTGATAAATGATAATATCTGACCGCCTGGGAGTGGTGGAGAAACAGAATCAAGGCGTGGCTGTATTAGGGTAAAGTCGTGTGGTTGGTTGCTTGATTTCCCCACTCTTTACTATTGGGTTGGGTAAAGGCAGAGCAACAGTTCTGACACACGCCAACCTCCACATCTGCATCTGGGTACCTCATATAACTATCTCGGCGAATAAAGACTGGTATGAACAACTATCCAAGTGAAATTCTTTACTAAAACTCTACCCAAATTAATTGAACCCGACAATATTAATAAAATTAACAATCCTTAGACTTTTTGCCTAGAGTATATCCCAAGTAAGTTTGATCCTGTTCAAAACAAAGGGGGGGGGGAGAACTCACTGAGAGTTCGCGGAAAATTCGCATCATGTGACAAAACCTGATTGGTTAATGTCATTAGCATGCGCCATTACCAGGGTGTGGCTTGCTAGTGGAGAAGTAGTGTTCGTAAGTTCATACAACAATATCAACATTTACATGTGAAATAACAAACTCTCACTGGCATCGTCATCATTACAGTATATCAATTAGCAAACAAAACATAAAGGATTCATTGTTCACGACGATCCTGCGGGACACCCAAGCATATCTTACTCTCTCCACGTACTTGTGATGACATGCTTTCTCACGTGCGGACTATGACAGCCACGCCTCTTTGTTTTGAACAGGATCATTCTTACATATAGTACAGTGGTGATGGATTTGCATGTCTGGGGTCGATCACTTCGAGAAGTCTCTTCGAATCCACTCTGTTATCGTAAACAGCGGTACCGTACTGCTGTAGTACAGTTCACTTCAGGCCTTTAAAGCTCAGATTTCTAGACTTCTAGTCCAAGACTTGTGTTTTATGTTCTAAATAAACCATAAGCCATTCCCAGTCATAAAAAGACATTTCACTTGTGTTTTCTATGAAAGATTACATTAAACATTCGCATCTCTATTTCCTATGTCTGACGTCACACACGAAATTAAAAAAAGCATCTACGAGCCGTTGTCAATAAACAGATAAAGTATTTTCACTTTAAGCTACCTTTGAGACGGGACATCCATCCCGATATTAATCATTAAATCTATTTATTAAGGTAGGCCTATATTTTATATTAGGCCTATTACAAATTCAACATTCAGCGAAATAGTAAGATAGAAAGTGTATAATAATTGCATTATAATTTTTATAAGAGCTAGCAGCTGCTATGTAGTATTTCTGACATGAGCTAGAGGTTTGTCTCGTTGGGTGCGCAATATTAACAATGACCCCATTGTGCTGAATCGAGATGGGATATTTTAATTTCAATATATTGTCGGAGTATATTTAACTTTCCGAAGCATCCAGTGTATGCCTGCATGCTAACATAGCGTATTTCTATAGGTAAACAAATAAAATCATGAGAGTAATTATCCAGCAAGGCAGTTTTGATATCTTTGCAAAATCAGGCCTACACGAGGGAATTTTTTTACCAACGCCTAACAAAAAAATACTAGTATTTCCCGACATATGTATCGATATGGATATCATTATGATACCGTTACGTCATTTTATATTAAACGTATTAATGTAGGCCTATGGTCGAACAAAAATATGTTTTGCTATCAGCAGGTTATATAGCGTAGGCCTACTGTAGGTAGAAACGAACAAACGATACCCTGGGACACTCTGTTTATGGAACATGGGGCCATATGACCCAAGCCGTTGACTGTAATAAGCGATAAGCACAGTTTAGGCCAGTCCGCATCCTCCGAGGTTCTGGGCGGTGTGTTGGGTCGCGTGTGAGCTGCTTGCGATTCCGTTCCCACGCCGCACCGCGCCTGTCGCCTCCTTCTCCCGTCCCTCTATTAACAATTTTACTTATACCAGTGCTTTCTGCAGATGCATAATTAATGTGTAACATTTGATATTATTCAAGTGAGTGGACTCAGCTTTAATAACTGTGTTGCAATTGAATTACCATCCTTTGTGTCAATGTTAGAACATAATTTCTAACCATTATATTTGAAGTCTGCATAAGGCTTTGTCCCTGATAATTCGTAATAACTTAATGTACTATCTAGTGGAACTTAATGTGTATAATTCACTGGTTGTAGATTAGGCTTTCATGAAAATAAATAAACAAATAAGCATACATTGGCAAGGACAGCCATTATAGAAAGAGTAAGATTTCATAATTAATAAAAGTATGCTGATTAAGCCTATTTTATCACATGCAGTGTATTAGGCCCACATGGTAACCGCTTCTACATTGAAAATCAGATATAGGCCTAAACGTTTTAGTTCATATAGGCCTAATGTATTTATATAGGCCTATAGAGAGAAAGAGCGAGACAGAGAAAGAGGAAGAAAGAGAGATAGAGAGAGGGGAGAGAGAGGGGGAGAGAGTGAGAGGGGGAGGGAGAGGACAAGTCGAGTGAGTCAGAGACTAGTTTTGAAAATGTTGAGCTTTAGAAAGAATGTTTGTTCAGTTTTCACGAAAGCATTAAGTTTGTTTGAATTATTTTACTCCACTGATTTCGGTGGATACTTTTGGTTTAAGAAAGTCATTAATGATTTTTACTTTCTCTGGCCATACCATAGGTTCTATAGGTAAAGGAGGTATTGTGTTCAACCCCCAAATTCAAAGTTGACATAAATAACATAACATAACACGTAACATAACATAACATAACATAAATCACACGTTTTGAAGTCTCCTGAATAAAAAATACTATTTTCAGAAACATGTCTATGTGTATAGTCACCGCTTTTAAAGGATCCTCAGGCGGCAACCCTCTAATTTAGTATCTCAACCCCAACCCTAACTAAACCCTCCATAAACACCCCATAAACATCTTGAGGTTGAAAAGCCGAAATGGAAGGAAGGGAAATGTTGGCGCGTGCCTAAGCATAAGATTCGCATTGTTGCCACAGTTTAAAAACCTTGCAGCTGATTTCCACAAATCTGGAGAAACAACACAAGTGACATTGCAACAAGGCCTGACCTGGTGGCAGGGACCACCGCATTTGTTTAGGGGTGGGTAGACCCTAATAATCTTTTCCAGATGAGGTAAGTGGTCCGACTTAAAAGCTTTTAGGGGTGGGTAGACCCTAATAATCTTTTCCAGATGAGGGGAGTGGTCCGACTTAAAAGCGTTCCGCTCGCTTTGTAGCCGAGTGGGGTTCGTTTGGGCGCGAAGACTATATCTGTGAACAGCCTAGCTCCAGGACAAAAAGTCGTGTGAAGACACTTTGTATTCGAGTTGGGTACCTCCTGAGGATGTATCACGAAGATTGGAGGTGATTTTCTCTTACTTTTAAGGGGATTTCTACAAGATAAAAACAATTTTTCGCTATTTTCTCGAAAACGGCTCTAACGATTTTGTTTACATTTTGTGCATGAGGGCTTACAGCTTACTGAGATCTAAAACTCATTTCAAACATTTTTTCGAAAAAAATTTTTGACCAAATTGGAGATCTCACAATCGGATTTACAATGGAAAGTAGCCCTCAAGAAAGTTAAGAGAATCACACACTTGCTGATAATTGTAAGCACATTGTGAGTATGACCAAGTAAACAATATTTGTATAACCTTTGGTCTGAAGTTTGTGAAATTTGGGCTGAAACTACAAAGAGAGTATTCATTAAAGTAAAAATAATAAAACAGATGTGCTGCTATGGTACTTTTGTAAATAAATCATATTATCCACGATTCTTCTACTGTGAAGGACATTTCACTGACATTCTTTTTATAAGTTGATATTATATCCTTTGTGTTTTTAATTAACAATAAATTAGTCACAGCCTTATTATAGGATTTAGGCCAATGTTGGAGTAATTTATCGTTTTCTTCAATCTGGTATTTCACTTTCTCCCGTCCTAGTAATTGTAGTAGCACACAGTGCTTCATATATCTGAAGCCAATATATGATTTGGCTTTTTTTTTGCACGATACTTCTATCTGCCTTGTGTTTCATGAGTAGAGCCCGGATTTCCATGCAAATGCATGTTTTTAAATACTTTGGTTACACTTATCAAACTTCGTAGTTACTCATTACATGACTTATGGATTCCAAATAACCATATTTCTTCCGTGCATGTTTGCATATTTCGGCCTTTTTATGGCAATATTCATGCATAATGCATGAGTAGTAATGGGCTGCGTTTGAACAGGTTTACGCCATCACTCACGTGTTAGGTCCAATCTAACAACGCGTACGTACGCGCCTGCAGTTAAGCCCTTTTGCCAACGACGCCTGGAAACGCACTCTTACGCAAGTCTTTTTACCAATGTTGTTAAGCCCTTTTGCCAACGACGCCTGGAAACGCACTCTTACGCAAAGTTTTTACCAATGTTGTTAAGCCCTTATGCCAAGGACGTCTGGATATGCACTCTTACGCAAGGGTTTTTACCAATTTTGTTACGCCCTTATGCCATGGACGTCTGGGTACCCCCTCTTACGCTAGGCTTTTTACCAATTTTGTTACGCCCTTATGCCATGGACGTCTGGACACCCACTCTTACGCACGGTCTTTTAATTGAAGTTGTTACGCCCTTATGGCATAGAAGCCGGGATACACACTCTTACGCGAGGTTTTTTTAGTCCTTTTTTTGGGGACGTTCGCAGTTGGGTTCTTTGGCTATCCCATATGAAGTCCTTACAGTTTGAACTTTTTTATCCTCCCAACGTTATGTTATGACCTTTTGACAACTGTATGGACGCTATCCCAGGACTTCCATATGACGTCATCATTATATTACGTTCTTATGCATGTTAATTTTATATTTATATTTATTTAATAAAATCTTGTCATAGAGGTGGACTCGAACCATTCAAGTTATCATTACCGACTACCTGATTTTAACCGCGTGACCACGGTGACATTCGATAATCCATCCCTAACATTGTCTGATATATAATTCAGTTTTTCCTCAGTGACGTCATGGTTATTCAATCTTGTACTTTCATAATTGTTTACTAGATGGCAGGTGTGTACCATACTATTCACTAGATAGCGCTAGTTAACAGTCATTACTTTCAGAATTATCTACTAGATGGCAGTTGTGTACCATGCTATAAGATGGCGGCTAGCGGTAAATTCAAACTTCAAAACATTGTCTCATATAATATTCAGTTTTTCTTAGTGCTGTCATGTTATTCAATTTGTGCTTTCATAATTGTCTACTAGATCCTGCTAGTTAACAGTCATTACTTTCAGAATTATCTACTAGATGGCAGTTATGTACCATGCTATAAGATGGCGGCTAGCGGTAAATTCAAAATTCAAAACATTGTCTCATATAATATTCAGTTTTTCTTAGTGCTGTCATGTTATTCAATCTTGTGCTTTCATAATTGTCTACTAGATCGCGCTAGTTAACAGTCATTACTTTCAGAATTATCTATTAGATGGCAGTTGTGTACCATGCTATAAGATGGCGGCTAGCGGTAAATTCAAAATTCAAAACATTGTCTCATATAATATTCAGTTTTTCTTAGTGCTGTCATGTTATTCAATCTTGTATGGTTTTGTGACTGACGTCAGAGGCGGATTGTGCGGATTGTGCGGATTGATGACGTCACAAGTGGGCGTGGCCTATGACGTCACAAGTGGGCGTGGCTATGACGTCAGTGGTGGATTGTATGACGTCACAAGTGGGCGTGGCTATAACCACGTGATTCAAAATGGTGTCGGTTCCGGTTCCTATTGCAAATGGCGGATCAAGCGCGAAATTCAAAATTTGGTAATTCATAATGAAAATGGCTACGTTTCCGGTTCCTATTTCAAATGGCGTAAGGTGGGAAATTTAAAATTTGTATATTGTTAGATGGCGGTTGATTTGAAAATTGCAAAAGGTGGAATTTGGATATTACAATTTGCAAATGGCGGATGGTGGGAAATTTAAAGTTTATATATTGGTAGATGACAGGTGGACTGTTTTACAACATGGCGGCATTGTGTACGTCACAAGCGGATTGCTATAACCTATCTCAACAGTGGAGTGTTTTATGACGTCATGACTTACGTCACAGGCGGATTGAGCGGATTAGATCATATGAGAGGTGGATTGTTTTATGACGTCACTTCTTACGTCACAGGCGGATTATGCGGATTGGGAGGAATGCTATGACCTATGTCAACAGTGGAGTGTTTTATGACGTCATGGCTTACGTCACAGGCTGATTGAGCGGATTAGATCATGTGACAGGTGGAATGATTTATGATGTCACAGCAGTTCAACTTTATGTCTTTTTTACATGGAAGCATATAGATCACAACGTATAAATGCAACGTCATCAGTTCCTCCACATAGGTTTTCTGTAAGATGACTATTTCAGTAAAAAATATCCCTGAGAGCGTTATTTTATTCCTTCAAGTATTTTTATAAATATGGTAGCCATCGTCTTAAAACTATATTTTATTCGTAAGATGATAATCCTAGCCCAGGGGTTAACTCAGCTTCTGGCTTAGCGGGTCAGTGTAAAAAACATAGCCCATGTCTTGTGTATTACATACTAAATTAGTATTACTAGTCAACAGTATTTTTATTGCGGTATATTAAAAACTTATATTGTAATATTCCAACGCAGAATGGGTCTTAGTTCGACAATCTGGGCCTCCTAATATATTATCAGACGCAGTTGGAAATGTAGAGAAGCGATATTTTATTCCTTCAAGTATTTTTATAAATATGGTAGCTAACGTATCGAATAAGCTTGGTATAATGATGGAATAATATTATGTTAATAATTACAGGTTTTTATAAGACCGACACTGTATGTGTTATATCAATACAGAACTATGCTCGCACATTGTTTCATTGTACGCGACAGAATTGATGATGCAAGCTCTAGTTATCTCCTTACTATATAGTCATATGATGCTGTACTACAAGATGCTTCTCTTATCGTTATCTCGCAACTTCACTCTTTGAGACTTTATCTCTTTAAATCCCATTCGAACATATTATAAAGTCGCAGACAAGTACCTTTAAATTTTAAATCCTAAACATAGCCCATATGTAAATATTTGAAAACTTTATTCCGTTAGGATGGAGAAGAATATTTATAAGCACGTTGGTCTTTCCGGAATTACTAGGCCCACATATAATACACCTAGTGCTGCTGGGAAATAGTATGCTGTGCTTGCATTCGTCTTCTTCTCGACATAAGCTATCCATTGGGAGGATCTCCAGAGACACGTTTTGCTTCTCAACCTTCATGACTGTAAATGAGATTTTTACAATGATGCGAATGTTTTTATATAAAAAGTTATAACATGAGGATATTGTAATCAGTATGGCGCCGCGAGTAGAACGAAGCAGACGTCGACACAGCGCTCGTGGAAGTAATTTAATAAACACTCTGATTGATAAATTACCTGTGCAATTACACATACCTGGGTATCGCTTTTGTGGACCTGGAACTAAATTGGAAAAACGACTGCAAAGAGGTGATAAGGGAATCAATCCTCTAGACGAAGCCTGTAAGGAGCATGATATAAGTTACGCACAGAGCTCAGATATAAACGATCGGCATAAAGCAGACTTGAAATTGGCACAACAAGCCTCCAATCGTGCCAAGGCTACCAACGCGAGTCTGGGGGAACGTGTTGCAGCTTACACCTTTTCTAAAATTATGAAAGGAAAAGCGAAAATGGGTGCTGGAATGGATACCATTAAAAAACTAAAAGCAGCATATAGAAAGATACTATCGAATAAAAAGGACAAGAAAAAGAAGAGAATGTTGAAATCGCCAAAGAAAATTGGTGGTATACTACCTCTGCTACCTATATTTGCAGGTTTATCTGCACTTGGGGCTCTCGGTGGTGCAGGAGCACATATCGCTAAAGCTGTAAATTCTGCAAAGTCCAATAAGAAACAGTTGCTAGAAAACATTCGTCATAACCATATGATGGAGAGCATAGCCTTAGGGAAAAAAGGATCTGGTATCGTGATGCATGGAAAAGGATTGTATCTAAAACCTTATGCGAGCGGTAAAGGACTTCGTTTAAAAAAAAAGCCCTAACTAACTACGACTTGGAACGATACGCTAAAAAACTAGATATTCCACATTTTAGAGGCGTGTACATGAGAAACAACTTACCATCCAAGCCATATAAGCATGAGCGAATCATTTTAAATCTCGATGACGCCTCAGGACCTGGTACGCACTGGGTAGCCTTAAAAAAGTATAACAAGAATGCTTTCTATTTCGATAGCTACGGATACTTACCACCTCCTATGGAAATAGTAAATTACGTTGGACCGCATACAAAATTACTTTACAACGTTACACGCTATCAGAAATACAACACTTTGATTTGTGGTCATTTGTGTCTAGCATTTTTACTATAAAAACCACCACCTCCAACATTTAGGTGTTAAAATGACTCAAACGTTCACACTAAGCAGATCCACGTCCGAAATCTCCAACACGTTTCATCCACCTATTGAGCTGAAAGATGGAGCAGACTACGAGATTGCTTTGCTGCGGTTTGAATCATACAATTCTATACCTAATGTGTCTGAAAACAACAATTCGTTGATAGTGATCTATGAAGGAGGTAAGGAACATGTCATCAGCATTCCAACTGGAACGTACGAGATTGAAGATATTTCAGATTATATAGCGTACGAAATAAAAGCTCTGACAAATTCTACTAGAGACCTCAGTGAAATATTTAGAGTTATTGCCAACACCAACACGCTGCTAACAACAATCTACTCTTTCCTCGAAGTTTCTTTCAACGTTCCATACTCTGTGGCAAATTTACTGGGATTTGAAAAGTCCGATAGAATTCCTAAAAGGACCGCCACCGTTTCCAAGAGACCTCCAGACATAAACGGTGTTAACGTTATAAGAGTAGAGTGTAATCTTGCAAGCGGATCATTTCTGAACGGACAGTCGACTCATACCATTCATGAATTTTTTCCCACGGTGCTTCCTGGATACAAGATCACCGAAGTTCCATCATATTTGATTTTCTTACCTTTAATCAACATACAAAAAATATCTGACATTACAGTCTCTCTTGTGGACCAGAAAGGACGTCTTATCGACTTTAGAGGAGAGCGTGTATCTGTGAAGATTGCAATAAGGAAAAATGGGTCTTAATTTTAACAAATATGTATCGCCCACTAAGCAATCTCAAAAAATAAGTCTTGACACCGTTAAGATTAAAAAAGTTTATAATCCTACGCACTGTGAAAAAGACCACACTCCAAGTCGTAACGTCGTGAAGGTAACACGTGTGAATAAGAAGTATCTCAAGTCTCTAGGATACAAAGTGTTATAATATGGATATCCTCGCTGTACACTCCAAGGCTACATTTGAAGATGCCATAGAAAATTATCAATATCATGGATTTAAACCGTATAACAACTCGGCTCTTGGTGAAAACGATGAAATACGGATTCCTATTCAGGCTGAAAACTCGTATGCATTAGTAAGCAGGAGTTTTATTATGGTTTCTGGAAATATAACCGATGATAAGGATGCTGAATATAAGGGAAAGGTGGTAAATAATGGTTTCCTGTATCTATTCGATGAAATAAAATTAAATCTTCATGGAGAAACAGTTGATCGTAGCAGAAACCCTGGAATTACAAGCTTATTGAAAGCAATTTGTTCTTACACCGTTCTTGATAGCGAAAGATTGGAAAACTTTCATTGATTGGGTGGATTCACCCCTCCGATGATGATGTGGAGACTATAATAAAAAACAAAAAGTTTAATGTATGCATTCCTCTAAGCCACATCCTTGGGATCGCTGAAGATTATGATAAAATATTCGTCAATGGTAAGATGGAACTTGTTCTTATGAGATCGAAAAACACGATCAATGTCACCAAAGGAGAAGTTAGTAAAATTACCATCACGGATATCGAGTGGATGGTGCCTATCATTAAGGTCTCTGATGTTGAAAAAATAAAACTATTGAATATGTTGGGATCTGATCGTTCGCTGACAATAGATTTCAGAAGCTGGCAGTTGTATGAACATCCATCATTACCTCAAGCAACCAACATTTCATGGAACGTTACCACATCTCCTCAGTTGCAGAAACCTAGGATGGTTATCATAGGATTTCAAACTGCTAGGAAGAAAAAGGAAGCCGACTGCTCAAAGTTTGATTTAGGTGATATCCAGAACGTATCTGTATACTTGAACGATAGAAAGTACCCCTATCACTCTTTCGTGGTAGACACTACAAATGGTTCGTATGTAATCCTTTATGAAATGTATGCTAGATTTCAAGAGTCGTACTATCAAAAACCATCCAATCCTCTCCTTAAAAGAAGCGATTTTATCACACATGCACCAGTCTTTGTCATCGATTGCACCAAGCAGAACGAAGATCTGAAATCGGGGGCTTGTAACACCAGAATTGAAATTTCTGCAGGAAACAATATACCAGCAAACACAAAGGCTTATTGCTTAATTCTACACGATCGAAGTGTAGAGTATACTGCATTAACCAACATCGTTACCAATGTCGTGTAACAACATGATTATAATCGACTGTGAAGGATATCAGTCAAGGTGCAAACAATTTATAGCTAAAGAGGTTGCAGTGTCTTCGGTGGATGATAGAATTGCACATTTTGTTCTCCAACCACCTAAAAACATTTACCCAGATACAAAGTCGCAGCGGTACATCGAATCCAACATCCATGGAATTCCGTGGCAGAGTGGATACTTACCCTACGACGACTTGAAGCCTGTTCTTGAAAGTGTTTTAAAACCAGTGGATGTTCTTCATTGTAAAGGACTGGAAAAGGTTCGGTTTTTTGAAAAACTGTTGCAGAGACCTGTTATAAACATGGACGATCTTGGTGTTCCAAAGCTTGACAAATTAAGAGACTGTGAAACCAAATGTCTTTTTCATAATGACTCTATTATGAAATGTGCATTGCGAAATGTTATTATGCTTACGCTGTGGAAGAAATCCCAGTAAGATTGTAATAAAGTGAATAAAATTCTATAATCCTGAGTTGTGTTTTTTATTTCACAGTCCCTCATCCTAGGAATTAGGAATAGGAGATGTTAGGGAAAACTGGACTTTGTCAAAGATGAGAAAATCCAGCTATGAAATAACTTACAAAAGAATACATTTTTTATCACTTTGGGTTTATTGAATATTTACAAGTTCAATTTCACTTGAAAGTCTCCTATTTCTAAAATGAATATCACTCATGATCTTGAGAGTCTCCAACTTCTGAAACATAGAAAAATAAAAAACACATAAGAATTTAGCTTACGATTGATAAGAATGGGAAATGTTTCATGTTAATAACACATACCTTTCTAGAGATTCGATGAATGTAGGGTGCCGGTTGTCGTGTTGTATAGTAACTTTTAGTCTGTTACACACACTTCACTCTGAGTCTAAAATCTCAAAAAGTTTCCCATATTACACAAAGTTGAGAACGTGGTAGTAGTATCCATCTGACTTCGGCTCCTTACCATAGTACACCAATGAAAGTTTCTCCTCGTTCATCTGTTGAACCTTGGTGGTAGAAAAACACTGCATCCAATCATTAAGTCTATAACGATTCTCCTTCCATACCTTGTATACACGGAACGAGCTTCCTTTACCGGATAAGCAAGTCGAATTTGTAGCTCGCTCAATGGTTTGGTACAATTCACATCAGGGACGTACGCAGTTGAAAAACGTTCTAGAGTGGATACTATAGGCGTCTTCTTACTCTTGGTTTCTTGTGTATTTGGTAAATCCGCTTGTGATGGTTGTATGGTGGAGGACTGCAGCGTTTCCCACAAGTCCTGCGTTGTAATATCCACTATATCAGCAGCAGCAGCTGTAGTAGATTTAGGTGCACTTTTACGACCACGCTTCAATGATGACATGTTGTAAGCTTGAAGACCACTGAGGATATGACGCTTCTCTCGCAAATATTTTAAAACGTTCACTCATAGCTCATACAATCTGTTTCATTTACGACTAACCTTGAAACAAGTATGAACCTGTCCTGCACGTGCCGTGTAAGACCTTGAAACAAGGTTGAACAAGTCCATAGTGATGCCGTCATACATAAAGAATTCGTGATTCAGTTGTAATGTAAGATGTACTTCCGGCCAGGTGTTGCTCTGGCGTACGTGATGAAACGTGGGAAAGTAGAGTAATGCTTTCACGCAAAAAAGACATAAAGTTGAACTGCTGTGACGTCATAAAACAATCCACCTGTCATATGATCTAATCCGCTCAATACGCATGTGACGTAAGCCATGACGTCATAAAACACACCACTGTTGAGATAGGTCATAGTATTCCTCCCAATCCGCATAATCCGCCTGTGACGTAAGAAGTGACGTCATAAAACAATCGACTGTTGAGATAGGTTATAGTAATCCGCTTGTGACGTACACAATGCCGCCATGTTGTAAAACAGTCCACCTGTCATCTACCAATATATAAAATTTAAATTTCACACCATCCGCCATTTGCAATTGTAATACCCAATTTCCACCTTTTGCAATTTTCAAATCAACCGCCATCTAAAAATATACAAATTTTAAATTTCCCACCTTACGCCATTTGAAATAGGAACCGGAAACGTAGCCATTTTCATTATGAATTACCAAATTTTGAATTTCGCGCTTGATCCGCCATTTGCAATAGGAACCGGAACCGACGCCATTTGCAATAGGAACAGGAACCGACACCATTTTGAATCACGTGGTTATAGCCACGCCCACTTGTGACGTCATACAATCCACCACTGACGGCATAGCCACGCCCACTTGTGACGTCATAGGCCACGCCCACTTGTGACGTCATAGGCCACGCCCACTTGTGATGTCATCAATCCGCACAATCCGCCTCTGACGTCAGTCACAAAACCATACCACTCTTGTGCTTTCATAATTGTCTACTAGATAGCGCTAGTTAACAGTCATTACTTTGAGAATTATCTATTAGATGGCAGTTGTGTACCATGCTATAAGATGGCGGCTAGCGGTAAATTCAAAATTCAAAACATTGTCTCATATAATATTCAGTTTTTCTTAGTGCTGTCATGTTATTCAATCTTGTGCTTTCATAATTGTCTACTAGTTCGCGCTAGATAACAGTCATTACTTTCAGAATTGTCTCCTAGAAAGCAGTTGTGTACCATGCTATAAGATGGTGACTACCGCTAAATTAAAAATTCAAAACATTGTCTCATATAATATTAAGTTTTTCTCTGTGAGTCATGTTATTCAATCTTGTGCTTTAACTAGATCGCGCTAGTTAACAGTCCTTACTTTCAGAATTGTCTACTAGGAGGCAGTTGCGTACCATGCTATAAGATGGCGACTACCGCTAAATTCAAAATTCAAAACCTTGTCTCATATAATATTCAGTTTTTCTCAGTGAGTCATGTTATTCAATCTTGTCCTTTCATAATTGTCTACTAGATCGCGCTAGTTAACAGTTATTACTTTCAGAATTGTCTACTAGAAGGCAGTTGTGTACCATGCTATGAGATTGCGACTACCGCTAAATTCAAAATTCAAATCATTGTCAAGTTTTTTGAAAATGTAAGAGTGGGTTAAGACGAATTTTATATTTAATGCAAAACAGTGCTGTGTAAAAAACTGGTTGGAATATTTGAATTTTGTAATACTACTGCTACTACTACTACTACTACTACTACTACTACTACTACTACTACTACTACTACTAGTACTATTACTACCACAACCATCACCACTACCAGTACCATCACCAACACCATCATTTTGAAATACTACTACTACTACTACTACTACTACTACTACTACTTCTACTACTACTACTACTACTGCTACTACTAATACTACTACCATCACCATCACCATCACCACTAACATCACCATCACCAACACCAACATCACTACCACCACCATCACCACCACCACCATCATCACAATCACCACCACCACTACCATCACCCTCACAACCACCAGTTTCAACACTACTACTAAAACTACTACCACCACCATCACCATCACCACCACCATCAGTACTAGGACTGCTACTAATACTACTCTGTCAATAATTAGTAGTAGTATAAATTTAACGTAGACACTGTTCACACAAAGAAGTTTGAAATCAGAATGAGATCTTGCAATTTTACAACCAGTATTTATATGGTGCTAGGTTTATGACACTAGATCGTGACCTAATTTTAAAGGTGTCATATTTATGGCCATTCTATAACAGAAGACTTCCGGTAACTGTACTTTGTTTAATAATAAGGAGAAAATAGAATATAAATCAATCGATAAGACAGTTCCCGTATGAAATGACGTGTTGTTATAGAATCATAGCTAAACGAAGACAACTGGTAATAAATCTTGCTACAAGATCCGGAAATAATTACATATATAACGGTTATGCAATCGTGATTACAGAGTTCCGTATAAATGTTACGCTTGTATTTCAACAAACCTTTACCTTTAGAGATGATATGATAAAGTATGACTAACAAAGTTCCGTTACAATAGTTAATTCTGACTTGTAGATAGAAAAAAGTTATGTTTTTCTTGTACTTCACAGGAGTTTCTGATATAACCCTACATAGTTATGCATTAACAACTAGACCTTTGTACCAGTTTGGATCTTATTCCTAAAGGTACGGAGTTGATAGAGAAATTCTCATTTCTGAACAGTATTTTATAATTCTGTCAAAAACTTATTGATATATATAGACAGTTAGTTGATTTTTTTAAAAGTTTTTTACATCGATAGTTGACAATTTAGGCTATGTACTAGTTCTCACCATTTATGCTTTACGTACAGACTTGATAAAAATATCATTTGAGACGATTTGATACAAAATTACATTGTAAACAGTATTTTATTGTTAGATGGGTAGGCAGTGTACAGAATTTATGTAGAGAGTTATACGTCGACAGTTTCATTTTACTTAACATATAACTATTACCAACACACACAACCCTTAAGAGCAAATCTTTTGAATTTTTTAGAACACTCTTAGAACATGTTCTTCCAAAACCAAAGAAGTTTTATCGTCGCCGTTGTGCCTGAAGCTGTCTTCTAAGCTGAAAGATGTACAAAATATACATATAAATAGAATGTATTTAGGAATCCCGAATGCTTTATCACTACTTTGTTATACTGCAGAAAAAAATGATTGAGAATGTGAAGAGTTTTGAAAGTTGAAAAACAAAGTGTTTAAGATTGTTCGAAAAGCAATACATGAAAATCAATCGGACATGATATGTTTCTAATATTCTTGTGATGATCACGAAC
Source organism: Ectobius pallidus (assembly GCA_964059195.1). NCBI lineage: Eukaryota > Metazoa > Arthropoda > Insecta > Blattodea > Ectobiidae > Ectobius > Ectobius pallidus. Next base: position 137,197,679 of record CAXKWD010000003.1, on the reverse strand, counting down.
TTCACAATATGTTTAACTATGATTCATCACTATCGTAAAAATATTTTATATGAAAACTATTTTTTTTCATACTAATACAAGTAAAGAACTCGTCAGATTCTAGTTTTAAATAACATATGTGATGTTAACTATGTGTTGTCACGAGACATCAGAGCTAAATCTGTCTTACCCTCGGGTTCAAAGCTAAAATTAGAGTGAAAGTGTGCGATACACAGTGCTGATATTACATAAAGTTTGTTTAATTTTCACTGTGTTGTTTAAACATAATATTTAAGATTTTAAATAACATTTCTAATATTCAATGGAATGAAGGACTGTTTGAAAATTTTTAACTCGTTCAATTAAGGATTCACAAAAAACTTAATTTTTGTTATTACTGTTTAGAAGTTTAAATGTTTATTTCCAGATAGAAAAGGAGACTTTGTATAAGACCGAGAGGATGATGAGGATGTTGCTCTTGACACTCACACGTTAGCAGTAAACAAAACAATGATAAAGTCTGAAATGTTTTTACCTGTTTATATACCGGTCACCATTACTCATTGGCCTGAATTAAAATCTAATGTCCTGTATCAATCTGTCAGAGAGTCATTCACCTTTTACCGTTAACGGGTGTTCGGAATTAACTTCCCTCCATGAGGCATAGACATGATTCGACACGTCTACCACAGACATCCGGATTGATATCAAGAAGGTCATACATCTTTTTCCGTTACTCCATACCTGGAATGAAGTCTAGACATGATTCAGCAGGTCTCTTACGGAGAGAGAGAGAGAGAGAGAGAGAGAGAGAGGATTTGTATTAAATATGTATGAAAGACATGTTATATCTAACATGTAGATAAACAGGCTATTTGTACAATAATAATAGTAGTTTCAATTTCACCTACTGTATATAACAGCATTAATTTCTTATACACAAGGCATATAATATTCAGTAATCTTTACACATGTCAGCGAATCTCGATATATTTAAGGAAATAACTAGTCAGAGGATTTTTATGTGATATAACTTTCAGAAAATATGTACATCGTTTGCAAATAAAAGTGTATTGTAGCAACATTTTATTTCTTTGCTACAAAATATAAGTTTACGGATTGTTAAATTACTGTATTAATCATAATCAGCTCACTTCACCCCTATGTATTGAAAGATAGTTATCCCTTGCATTTAACCTTGTAAGTTTTCGTTGGAAGACAACTTTGCCTAATGTACAGATGTCCTGTATAAATAGTCTTGTGTCTAAAATGTACCTTTATATAGAGAAAAAAGTCCTCTTTACAATAATACGCATTTAAACAGAAGTTGTTCTTGGAATAATATGCTCAGCGATTCTATAATATGTTTTGCTTCGAATTTCTTTTCCCGCAGAAAATGTCCAGGTAGTATTAATTTACTTAGTACATTAGTAACAAATATGAGTGATTTGTATTGCAAATTTAAATAGAATACCGTACCGTCTATTAAGTTTTTTCTAAAACCAACTCATTTTATAAGCAATAATTACGATTTTTGGTCATTTATTTTAAAATTTGGGTAATTTCTTTTATTTATTTCTTGCTATTTTTAGGGAATACATTCATTTATATTTTGCATTTGCACTATTTTTTTTGTTGGTCATAAAATATCTTGCGTTAGTAAATACATTAAAATCCTGGTTCTAATAATAGGGTTCCTAATCATACTGTTTTATTATAAATTACTTTAACGTTTTAATTAAAATACTTACGTAGGGAAATAATAATATAATCCCAACAATGTAACGATAACTTGAAATGAACTTAACAAAATCTACATTATAATTTTTACCATATTGAAAGTTGACTTGCAGTTTGTTTCGTGTATATTAACACCAAGGAGTTTTCAGTCCCAACCTTAAATGAATGTAATGATTTCGGTTTTAAAATGATCACATAACATTTCTCTGCTACTAAATTTACATTCTATTTTATTCCGTCATGAATGTTGATTTCCATTTACAGTTGTATGTAAAGACAAAAAATGTTATAACGTTATATGGAAATAATTTTTGAATAGTGTCTTTCTGTTTTTTTAAGTTAAACACAAAGTTGTGGAAACAGTTGTATGCAGAGACAAATATGTTATAATATGTGTTTGAGCAAAAGAACATTCTGCTAAACACTTGCATCCTTTTCTGAAAAACATCGCACTGTTTGTTTTAATACAGTTGCAGGAGAAGAGAAAAAAAGTTATAATGTGTGTTTGAACAAATTATAATTCTGGTAAACACCTACATCCATGGAAATAATTTTTCGGATAGTGTCATTCGGTTCTTTTAAGTTAAAGACAAAGTTGTGGAAACATTTGTATGCAAAACAAAAAAATTGGTATAATGTGTGCCGTTCTTAACCATACACATCACTTTCGCTGCATACAATCGTGTTCATCAGGAACACAAGTACAATGCTACATTTCACCTGTACCGCAAACATCCCAGGCCAGGTCTATGAGGACCTCACCTCACCTTTAGTTTTATTTATAAACTTGCAGTTTCGGGCCCCATCTTTTATGCTCATTTGTTGGATCGCCCGTTTCTTCTCATTGTCCTATTTGAGTATGACACAACACACACTCGGCTACATCCAAGTATCCATTATAGTAGGATCCATTTTCGCACATTTTGTCCAAGTCCATAAACGGTAAGGGCCAGTCTTTAAAAGTTTTACGTCAATCAGATTGTTTAGACATATCAAGCGTCGTCCCATTATATGGCATAAAATATAGAGCCATCCTACACATCAAGCTTCTCGCTCACGTACGGTAAAAAAAGTTATAATTATAAGTTCTTATCCTGTATGACACTGAAACACGTTTGAACCTGAATCGTACGCGTATGAGGATGAAATAATTTCGAGCAAGTCTGTAGTGATGCAATATCCTATGATGTCATAAATAAAGAATTTGCTGATGGAACACCTACGAATTTTGTGAAACTCTTTAAGACATCTCTAGACAGAGAAGCTCTACACGTCATCCGAAACAAAAGTGCTGAAGGAATGGATGCCAGAGATGTCTTCCCTGACGTGAACACCGTGAGTCCTAACATCATAATTTTTTTTGAAACGTCAGAAGCAGGTCACTATTCGTCTTTGAAGGTACATACTTGTGCAAACATACTGTACAAAACTGTAATGTTTTAAAAGGTAGCTCATACTTGTTTGAGTAAGCATGTTTGATACATAGGTTCTACCCCTGAAGAAAACTAAATTATTTTACACAACTTGTGATTAAAAACTGTAGAATATTATTTAAATGTAGAAATATTACTAACTTCTTCCTGATTAATTTTGAAAATGTCTTCCTTGTACACTTCAGTCGCTATGAAAAAGAAACTAAGTAACTCTGCACACACTCTATTACGAAAACTAAATTATTTTACACACCTTGTGTATAATATTATTTAAATGTAGAAGTATTACTAACTTGAACCTAATTAATTTGAAAATATCTTCTTTGTACACTTTCACTCGCTATGAAAACTAAATTATTTTTACAAGTCATACTTGAAAACTGACGGAATATTATTTAAATAAAAAAAATTATTCACAAAAATGATTAACTTGTTGTTAATTAAATGAAAACTTACTACTTCTCCACTCACGCTAATACGAAAACAAAATTATTTTACACAACTTGTGATTAAAGACTGTATAATATTATTTAAATGTCGAAAATATTACTAACTTGAACCTAATTATTTTGAAAATATCTTCTTTCTACACTTCAGTCGCTATGAAAGTAAAATTGTTTACACAAGTCATGGTTGATAACTGAGAAAATGTTATATAATAAAAAATGTATTTACAAAAATGCCTAACTGTTGTTAATTAGAAGAAACTTATTACTTCTTCAATGATGCTAATACGAAAACGAAATTATTTCACACAACTTGTGATTAAAAACTGTATAATATTATACAAATGTAGAAAATATTACTAACGTGTACCTAATTAATTTGAAAATGTCTTCTTTCTACACTTCAGTCGCTATGAAAGCTAAATTATTTATTCAAGTCTTGGTTGAAAAACTGAGAAAATGTTATTTAAATGAAAAATATATTTACAAAGATGCCTAACTTGTTGTTAATTAGAAGAAACTTACTACTTCTTCACTCATGTTAATACGAAAACGAAATTAATTAATTTACACAACTTGTGATTAAAAACTCTATAATATCATATAAATGTAGAAAATATTACTAACGTGTACCTAATTAATTTGAAAATGTCTTCTTTCTACACTTCAGTCGCTATGAAAGCTAAATTATTTATACAAGTCATGGTTGAAAACTGAGAAAATGTTATTTAAATCAAAAATATATTTACAAAAAATGCCTAACTTGTTGTTAATTGGAAGAAGCTTACTACTTCTTCACTCATGCCAATACGAAAACGAAATTATTTTACAGAACTTGTGATTAAAAACAGTATAATATTATATAAATGTAGAACATATTACAAACGTGTACCTAATTAATTTGAAAATGTCTTCTTTGTACACTTCAGTCGTTATACAAACTAAATTATTTATACAAGTCATGGTTGAAAAACTGACAGAATATTATGTATATAAAAAAAGTATTCACAAAAATGTTGTTAATTAGAAGAAACCTACACCTTCTACACTCACGCTAATACGTAAACAAGAAACTTACTACTTCTGCACTCACGCTAATACGGAAACAAGAAACTTACTACTTCTCTAACTCATGCTAATACGAAAACTAAATTATTTTACACAACTTGTGATTGAAAACTGTATAATAATATTTAATTGTAGAAAATATAAGTAACTTGAACCTAATTATTTTGAAAATGTCTTCTTTCTACACTTCAGTCGCTATGAAAACTAAATTATTTATACAAGTCATGGTTGATAACTGACAGAATATTATTTAAATAAAAAAAAGTATTCACAAACTTAAAAGAACCGAATGACACTATCCAAAAAATTATTTCCATGGATGTAGGTGTTTAACAGAATTATAATTTGTTCAAACACACATTATAACATTTTTTCTCTTCTCCTGCAACTGTATTAAAACAAACAGTGCGATGTTTTTTCAGAAAAGGATGCAAGTGTTTAGCAGAATGTTCTTTTGCTCAAACACATATTATAACATATTTGTCTCTGCATACAACTGTTTCCACAACTTTGTGTTTAACTTAAAAAGAAAACAGAAAGACACTATTCAAAAATTATTTCCATATAACGTTATAACATTTTTTGTCTTTACATACAATTGTAAATGGAAATTAACATTCATGACGGAATAAAATAGAATGTAAATTTAGTAGCAGAGAAAAGTTATGTGATCATTTTAAAACCGAAATCATTACATTCATTTAAGCTTGGGACTGAAAACGTCTTGGTGTTAATAGTACACGAAACAAACTGCAAGTCAACTTTCAATATGGTAAAAATTATAATGTAGATTTTGTTAAGTTCATTTCAAGTTATCGTTACATTGTTGGGATTATATTATTATTTCCCTATGTAAGTATTTTAATTAAAACGTTAAATTAATTTATAATAAAACAGTATGGTTAGGAACCCTATTATTAGAACCAGGATTTTAATGTATTTACTAACGCAAGATATTTTATGACCAACAAAAAAAATAGTGCAAATGCAAAATATAAATGAATGTATTCCCTAAAAATAGCCAGAAATAAATAAAAGAAACTATCCAAATTTTAAAACAAATGGCCAAAAATCGTAAATTATTACTTATAAAATGTGTTGGTTTTAGAAAATCGTTTAATAGATGGTACTGTATTCTATTTAAATTTGCAATACAAATCACTCATATTTGTTACTAATGTACTAAGTAAATTAATACTACCTGGACATCTTCTGCGGGAAAAGAAATTCGAAGCAAAAATAATATAGAATCACTGAGAATATTATTCCAAGAACAACCTCTGTTTAAATACGTATTATTGTAAAGATGCCTTTTTTTCACTATATAAAAGTACATTTTAGACACAAGACTATTTATACAGGACATCTGTACATTAGGCAAAGTTGTCTTCCAATGGAAACGTATAAGCATAAATGCAAGGGACAACTGTCTTTCAATACTTATGGGGTGAAGTGAGCTGATTATGATTAATACAGCAATTTAACAATCCGTAAAGTTATATATTTCTAGCAAAGAAATAAAATGTTGTTACAATACTTTTATTTACAAACGATGTACATATTTCTGAAAGTTACATCACATAAAAATCCTCTGCCTAGTTATTACCTTAAATATATCGAGATTCGCTGACATGTATAAAGATTACTGAATATATTATGCCTTGTGTATAAGAAATTAATGCTGTTATATACAGTAGGTGAAATTGAAACTACTATTATTATTGTACAAATAGCCTGTTTATCTACATATTAGATATAACATGTCTTTCATACATATTTAAATACAAATCCTCTCTCTCTCTCTCTCTCTCTCTCTCTCCGTAAGAGACCTCCTGAATTATGTCTAGACTTCATTCCAGGTATCGAGTAACGGAAAAATATGTATGACCTTCTTGATATCAATCCGGATGTCTGTGGTAGACGTGTCGAATTATGTCTATGACTCATGGAGGGAAGTTAATTCCGAACACCCGTTAACGGTAAAAGGTGAATGACTCTCTGACAGATTGATACAGGACATTAGATTTTAATTCAGGTCAATGAGTAATGGTGACCGGTATATAAACAGGTAAAACATTCCAGACTTTATCATTGTTTTGTTTACTGCTAAAGTGTGAGTGTCAAGAGCAACATCCTCATCATTCTCTCGGTCTTATAAAAAGTCTCCTTTTCTATCTGGAAATAAACATTTAAACTTCTAAACAGTAATAAAAAAAAATTAAATTATTTGTGAATCCTTTATTTAAACGAGTTATAAATTTTCAAACAGTCCTTCATGCAGATCTTTAAACCAAAAATGAGAGACGAAAATAATTGCACAGTTAAAATACCATTGCATATTAGAAATGTTATTTAAAATTTTAAATATTATGTTTAAACAACACATGTATTATCAGCACTGTGTATCGCACACTTTCACTCTAATTTTAGCTTTGAACCCGAGGGTAAGACAGATTTAGCTCTGATGTCTCGTGACATAACACATAGTTAACATCTCATATGTTATTTAAAACTAGAATCTGACGAGTTCTTCACTTGTATTAGTATGAAAAAAAATAGTTTTCGTATAAAATATTTTTACGATAGTGATGAATCATAGTTAAACATATTCTGAAGTTCGTGATCATCACAAGAATATTAGAAACATATCATGTCCGATTGATTTTCATGTATTGCTTTTCGAACAATCTTAAACACTTTGTTTTTCAATGTTCAAAAGTCTTCACATTCTCAATCATTTTTTTTCTGCAGTATAACAAAGTAGTGCTAAAGCATTCGGGATTCCTAAATGCATTCTATTTATATGTATATTTTGTACATATTTCAGCTTAGAAGACAGCTTCAGGCACAACAGCGACGATAAAACTTCTTTGGTTTTGGAAGAACATGATCTAAGAGTGTTCTAAAAAATAAATGCAAAAGATTTGCTCTTAAGGGTTGTGTGTGTGGGTAATATTTATATGTTAAGTAAAATAATACTGTCGACGTATAACTCTCTACATAAATTCTGTACACTGCCTACCCATCTAACAATAAAATACTGTTTACAATGTAATTTTGTATCAAATCGTCTCCAATGATATTTTTATCAAGTCTGTACGTAAAGCATAAATGGTGAGAACTAGTACATAGCCTAAATTGTCAACTATCGATGTAAAAAACTGTTAGAAAAAATCAACTAACTGTCTATATATATCAATAAGTTTTTGACAGAATTATAAAATACTGTTCAGAAATGAGAATTTCTCTATCAACTCCGTACCTTTAGGATTAAGATCCAAACTGGTACAAAGGTCTAGTTGTTAATGCATAACTATGTAGGGTTATATCAGAAACTCCTTTGAAGTACAAGAAAAACATAACTTTTTTCTATCTACAAGTCAGAATTAACTATTGTAACGGAACATGTTAGTCATACTTTATCATATCATCTCTAAAGGTAAAGGTATCTTTAAATACAAGCGTAACATTCATACGGAACTCTGTAATCACGATTGCATAACCGTTATATATGTAATTATTTCCGGATCTTGTAGCAAGATTTATTATCAGTTGTCTTCACTTAGCTATGATTCCATAACAACACGTCATTTCATACGGGAACTGTCTTATCGATTGCTTTATATTCTATTTTCTCCTTATTACTAAACAAAGTACAGTTACCGGAAGTCTTCTGTTATAGAATAGCCATAAATATGACACCTTTAAAATTAGGTCACGATCTAGTGTCATAAACCTAGCACCATATAAATACTGGTTGTAAAATTGCAGGATCTCATTCTGATTTCAAACTTCTTTGTGTGAACAGTGTCTACGTTAAATTTATACTACTACTAATTATTGACAGAGTAGTATTAGTAGTAGTGCTAGTACTGATGGTGGTGGTGATGGTGATGGTGGTGGTAGTAGTTTTAGTAGTAGTGCTGAAACTGGTGGTGGTGAGGGTGATGGTAGTGGTGGTGGTGAGGGTGATGGTAGTGGTGGTGGTGATTGTGATGATGGTGGTGGTGGTGATGGTGGTGGTAGTGGTGTTGATGGTGGTGATGGTGATGTTAGTGGTGATGGTGATGGTGATGGTAGTAGTATTAGTAGTAGCAGTAGTAGTAGTAGTAGTACTAGTAGTAGTAGTAGTAGTATTTCAAAATGATGGTGTTGGTGATGGTTGTGGTAGTATTAGTAGTAGTAGTAGTAGTAGTAGTAGTAGTAGTAGTAGTAGTAGTAGTAGTAGCAGCAGTAGTATTTCAAAATTCAAATATTCCAACCAGTTTTTTACACAGCACTGTTTTGCATTAAATATAAAATTCGTCTTAACCCTCTCTTACATTTTCAAAAAAACTTGACAATGATTTGAATTTTGAATTTAGCGGTAGTCGCCATCTTATAGCATGGTACACAACTGCCTTCTAGTAGACAATTCTGAAAGTAATAACTGTTAACTAGCGCGATCTAGTAGACAATTATGAAAGGACAAGATTGAATAACATGAAGCACTGAGAAAAACTGAATATTATATGAGACAATGTTTTGAATTTTGAATTTAGCGGTAGTCGCCATCATATAGCATGGTACGCAACTGCCTTCTTGTAAACAATTCTGAAAGTAATGACTGTTATCTAGCGCGATCTAGTTAAAGCACAAGATTGAATAACATGACTCACGGAGAAAAACTGAATATTATATGAGACAATGTTTTGAATTTTTAATTTAGCGGTAGTCACCATCTTATAGCATGGTACACAACTGCTTTCTAGGAGACAATTCTGAAAGTAATGACTGTTAACTAGCGCGATCTAGTAGACAATTATGAATTCACAAGATTGAATATCATGACAGCACTGAGGAAAAACTGAATATTATATGAGACAATGTTTTGAATTTTGAATTTAGCGGTAGTTGACATCTTATAGCATGGTACACAACTGCTTTCTAGGAGACAATTCTGAAAGTAATGACTGTTAATTAGCGCGATCTGGTAGACAATTATGAAAGCACAAGATTGAATATCATGACAGCACTGAGGAAAAACTGAATATTATATGAGACAATGTTTTGAATTTTGAATTTACCGCTAGCCGCCATCTTATAGCATGGTACACAAGTGCCATCTAATAGATATTTCTGAAAGTAATGACTGTTAACTAGCAGGATCTAGTAGACAATTATGAAAGCACAAATTGAATAACATGACAGCACTAAGAAAAACTGAATATTATATGAGACAATGTTTTGAAGTTTGAATTTACCGCTAGCCGCCATCTTATAGCATGGTACACAACTGCCATCTAGTAGATAATTCTGAAAGTAATGACTGTTAACTAGCGCTATCTAGTGAATAGTATGGTACACACCTGCCATCTAGTAAACAATTATGAAAGTACAAGATTGAATAACCATGACGTCACTGAGGAAAAACTGAATTATATATCAGACAATGTTAGGGATGGATTATCGAATGTCACCGTGGTCACGCGGTTAAAATCAGGTAGTCGGTAATGATAACTTGAATGGTTCGAGTCCACCTCTATGACAAGATTTTATTAAATAAATATAAATATAAAATTAACATGCATAAGAACGTAATATAATGATGACGTCATATGGAAGTCCTGGGATAGCGTCAATACAGTTGTCAAAAGGTCATAACATAACGTTGGGAGGATAAAAAAGTTCAAACTATAAGGACTTCATATGGGATAGCCAAAGGACCCAACTGCAAACGTCCCGAAAGAAAGGACTAAAAAAAAACCTCGCGTAAGAGTGCGTCCATGGCGTCTATGGCATAAGGGCGTACCAACATCAATTAAAAGACCGTGCGTAAGAGTGGGTGTCTAGACGTTCATGGCATAAGGGCGAAACAAAATTGGTAAAAAGCCTAGCGTAAGAGGGGGTATCCAGACGTCCATGGCATAAGGGCGTAACAAAATTGGTATAAACCCTTGCGTAAGAGTGCATATCCAGACGTCCTTGGTATAAGGGCTTAACAACATTGGTAAAAACCTTGCGTAAGAGTGCGTTTCCAGGCGTCGTTGGCAAAAGGGCTTAAGGACATTGGTAAAAAGACTTGCGTAAGAGTGCTTTTCCAGGCGTCGTTGGCAAAAGGGCTTAACTGCAGGCGCGTACGTACGCAAACCGACGCCGGCGTCGGGGAGGGGGTTGTTAGATTGGACCTAGCACGTGAGTGATGGCGTAAACCTGGTCAAACGCAGCCCATTACTACTTGCATGGTTTGGATTTTGTTGGATTAATACAGCATATTCAGACGTTTTTAATGCATATAAACAACCATTTTCTGGTTTTAGTGCATAATATCAAGTTACCATGCATAACTGTGCATATTATGAATGTGCCTCCCTAAAATCTCCGCTTTTCACAGAAACGTAAAAATGTTGTATTGTATTACCATTGTTATTTGATTGTCTTGGCAAAGAGTCTGCCACCTGCATCAATTTGAGTGTGAAAACTACTGTTTAGGCGTACTCTAAATAAACAGTAATAAGATCTCCAGGTTACAAAAGAAAATGCCGACTCGCCGACCCTCACCACCTTCCATTGAAAGATAACTGCTAAACAGAACGTTCACTGATCGAATTTGTCAGTCACTAGCCATTGTTGAAGACGTTGAATTACCTTTGGAATCGTGTTGTGGAGAAATGGGTGTGACAGTTAGGGAAATACTTAAGAAGGTACTTAGTTCAAATCCTGATCTTAAACTTCTTAAAACAGTGAAAGACGTATTATGTGGAAAAAATGTAAGAGACATGGAATTCGATCTCACCATCAGTCAAATTTCTTCCCGTAAGTAGACTATGCCCCTTTTACTTCTTGTGAAGTAGAAAAATACTTTTCTGCGTTCAAGAATGTCCTAACTGATAAACGCACGAGTTTAAGTGAGGAGAATTTGGAAAAATTCGTTGTTGTATATTTTTTAAGAGAAATTGAAATATATTGCAGTACAGTGCGGATTTTGATAGTGCATGTTTCGCCCTTCATTGTGCATAGGCTATTTGGAGATACGATAGTGCATGAATGCATGCAGACCATTCTGGAGACCAGAACGCTTGGCGAAGTTTATGGAGAGGGATGTAATGGACATAAAGATGTGCGTAAATGGGTTCGTGAGTTTAAACAGGGCCAGACAAATATTCAAGATGAAGAGCGAAGTGGAGACCAACAACAGCCGTCACAGATGAGATGCTGGCAAAAGTTGATGCATCGGTGTGACAAGATCGACGCGTCACTACTCGTGAACTTTGTTTATTGCTTCTTTATACTTCTAAACGTTCCATACAGGATGTTCTGTGAATTTCAATCGGCGGAACTTGTTTTGCAGTAAGAAACCGCATGAATTCGCGGAGGCCGCATTTGGCGGGGACGGAAATCGGCAGATCCATTTCAAACAGCACTATCTCGGACACTAAAAGGTTCAGCGGCTGCAGCAATGGCTCGTTTGAAAGAGAAGAGATAGCGGGACATGGCAGTGGCGCCAAATCTCTCGTCCGACGTTGCCAGCTTGGGCTAGAGTGTTGGAGACCTTACTTATTGACCAACCCTCGTATTATGTTATAAACTCAATTATAAAGTGTTGTAAAGTCAGATTTTTTCCCAATCCATTATCAATGTGGCATTCTCGGGTGGGGAATTTTAGCGAAAACAACTCTTAAGTCCCATTGCCTTTTGCAAAAAATAATAATAAAAATCTGGCTAAAAACCTTATTGATTCCCCAACTAGCGTAATATTTGTGGAATTTGACCTTTTCAGTTTTGACCAACTTTACACGTTTTCATTATTAAAATATTTTCATAAACATCGTACACAATACACATCCAGTGATCATGCATACAGCACTACACGAAATACTAATCTACCTCTAACAGAACCCAAATGTCTCATATCGCCAGGATTAAAACATAGCTTTAATTTTGGTCTCCGCTTTTATAACTCTATAATCTGAATGTACCCGGAACTCTAAGTATACCCCACTACTAAATTTAATAAACTTACATAAAAATTGTCTGTAATTTTAAATATTAGCTGCGTCTAAGATATTTATGTTTGATTCCTTTTAAGTCATTATTTTTAAAATCGTCTTTTTTATTGTTATATCACACTATTTTATGTCTTTTTTTCAATCTGTTCTTTATTTCTCCTCTTTCTTCACCCTGATCTTTTTGGAACTTCACCCAAGTACGAGGAGTCTTGTATTATTATATTTAGGCCTATTATGCGTATGTTGTACTACATAAATTTTGTTATATTTTGTTTTTCTTTTTTATTAAATAGAGTTTTGTAATAATAATAAATAATAATAGATAAAAATAGATAAAACAACACTTTCCTAAAATAGTACAATATTTTCGTCAATGAGTTAAAATATTAAAAATTACAAGTCTTTAGGTTATATCACTGTCACAGAATTGCATGTCTTTGTAGGGTCCTCTTCACCGTTCATAAGATGGATATGTATAATTTCAGCTTAGTCCTTCGTCAACTGGGTCAATGCTTACCACGTCGTACGCAGTATGAGCCCTACCTACTTGTTGAGCCTACTGATTGTGTAATTCTATCAGCACTAATGAAGATCCTACATACAGTAGACACGCAAAATGTTAACATTTTTATTTTATTTTTTGACAGTGATATAACCAGAATACTTGTAATTTTTAATATTTTAATCCTTGACGAGTATATTGTATTAATTTAGGAAATAAGCTGTTTTAAATGATATGACTTTAAAAGGCTTTTAAATTGAGATTATACCATAATGTGTAGTAATGTAAAGCAAGTAGATTTTAGGTCTACTATGTAAGGGTAATTCTCACTTTTAAAACAAAATTTGTGGGTAAAATGCGGTTACAAATAGAATATTGTGCAAAACAACATAACCCTCAACGGAAATGAAATATATAACTGATATTATTTGGTGGTCATTACATAGAACTCCGTCTGTGAGTGTACTATGTTGCCGTGTAGCCTACGCCTCTGTGGTCTAGTGTTGCTTACTGTGGATGTAGAGGTCTGGGTTAGATCCTTAGTACTTTTCGGAATTTTGAGAGGTAGAGAGGAGAACTGAGAAGCAACTTGAATGAAGTCGGTATGCTCTCAACCTTTATTTTTTCCTAAAATTTATTCGGAGGCACTTGGCACAGCGATCGGATACAGGCGCTATCTCTGCAAAGGATGTAACACCACAGATATTTTTGATATGTTAAGTTCTATAGAAGTCACAGCTAAACTCCAGTCGCCTAGTGTTTTATCTAAGTGTGGCCATGATTTATATCGTGTTCAATGCGCCGTGCTAAAGCGAGAACTTCTCTGCTTCACTCGTGATGCGTGTAGCCGGCGTCCAAGACGTAAGGGGTACAAGAAATGCACGCCTGTAACTAGCCTCCTTCTGTAGCGCTATATCAATGGCGGAACAAGATCTACCATCCGACAGCTGCGTCATCTACCTCCATCTTTCGACATCGGTAGATGGAAGAATTTATGGCAAATCTTCAGCATTAGGGCTGTCAGCCAAGGCCGTTATTGGTGGTCTTCGTGATCGGAACCGCTACTTCTTTATCAAATAGCTCCTGAGTGGTCCTCATCAGGCTGAGTGCACCCAGATCTTCCTACCTTAGAATTATTCGAGGAGGTACTGGGGATTGAACCCAAACTTGGGGATCACAACGCTAACCACTTGACTATGCAGTCAGTCCCTTCTTGCTACTTGAAAGAATTATTAAACAACTCTTTAAATAACTTTTAGGCGTAGAGAACACCAGGAAACCCCCAAATCATATAACTCTTACATAGTTTTTGGAAATTAACGTAACCTAAAAGAAATCACTTTTTTGTTCCATGGAATTAAAATAAGTGATATCATTTAGTTACTGACAAATGTTCGTACCTTTCCACGCAACCGTTTCTGCATTACTAGGCCTACTCTTCGAACTACAAAACACTTTGTTACCGTAAAATAAACTTATTGATTCTTCTTGCTGTACATCATAAAATGAAACTGTTCTATTTTACACTAGCACGTGTCCGCGGCTTCGCCTGCGATAAATATTTAAAAAAATTAAAAATTAAGAGCATAATAGTTAAATCATTATATTTATTAACACCTAAATCACATGGACTACATACCACGATTAGATAGCATCGCCTGGTAAAAGCGACCTCAGATTCGAGTTCCTTGGTCCAGAAAACCCCTGTATAGTGAGTTTCGTCCAAATAAAACAATGTTTGACCATATTAGGGCTTAAAACATTCAAGCGATCGCGAAAGTTTAATTTCCAAGGTATGACAAAATAGACAAAGCCAACTGTAATTGTCAAACTTCCATTTAATTTAATTCCAAACCCATCTGAAACAAACTGTTTTAATGTCAAATGTGATTCGGATTCGATAATTCTGTGTAAAAAGGGATTAAGTATTTTCAAAAACATTTTATTTTTGGCATTTGAAATCAGAATTTATCAAAATCCTTTCTTAGTGAGCACCTACATTATGAAACGAAGGTACTGTCAAAATTCCAAGTCTCTACCTGTTATAGTTTAGGCTGTACGTTGATTCCTGTCAGTCAGTCAGTCAGGACAAAGCCTTTTATATATATAGAGATTGTTAGTTCTTCCAGCGATAAATGACACACAGCTTACTAAAGAGTAGGCAGGGTTTGTACATCATAAAATGAAACTGTTCTATTTTACATTGTTATTTCTTCCAGCGATAAATGACACACATCTTATTAAACAGTAGGCAGGGTTTGATTCCTGCAACGATTAATTGTAAAACTTGGATTAATTGTTGTTTTACTGAAGATCTAGTTGTCATTAAAATGTATACTCGCGATTGAAAATTAATGCACATGAATGAAATTAAAAATCGAGGTGCGTGCTATAAAATCGAGTGTTGAGGTATAGAACGCTTATGACTTACATTACCTAGATCTGGGACCCGATTTTCGGTTCTAACAGCTGACCGGGATCCAATTTACCTAGACCCCATGTTAACCATCTTATTAGTCATTACATTAGATAAGTTATCGTCACGATATAATACAGTGTAATTGATATAAACTTGGTTAAATTTGTATATTGACCTATTTTGCTAAACGTTTGCGAAGAGAGTTTTAAGTTAAGAACTTTTATTCGTGGATATTACTGATTTATTAGAAATAAGAACGACAGTATCTTTTGCCCGTAATTTAGTTTTCTTTTGTGAGGTTTTATGGATTTTAGAAAGTATTAAAGCATTGGTTCCCGAAACGATGTTGGTTCATCGATCGCATCAGCTTGAAGCTGTTTTGCTGCCATCTAGGCACAATATGACGAACTAAATAGGGATTCAACTTAGTCGCTCGAGCTCTGTAAGAAACATAGTCGGTTAATTTAGCACGCTTGTTTTAACCATTAGGAACGTAATTTTTATCCCATGATGTAATTGTCAAGAATTTGGTTAGAGAGAATTTTAATAAAGTGAAATTAGCCTATTAATATATTTTGTTTAAATGCTAAAGTAACAATTTCTCTACTTGAATGAAATGTTTGTCATAAAAATTTATTATAGTATCAGAAATAACCTTTTTATTGCATTAACTACAGTTGTCGGAACGAATGAACCAATTCCCACGTGTTTTTTTTACCCCCTCTGATTTACGTCGTGATGGGCCAGCTCCTGACAGAAGGAACTGATTTCATTACTGTGTTCTTCCTTCCTTCCGCGCCATAATAAAATTATGATCATCATAAGGTGTTTACGGCATTGTCGCATTCTCACATTGATGCTCATATTACTTCACGTAATGGGGCATGTTGAGGAACTTCAATAAAAAAATCTGATATGAAGCACACATAACTTCCTCTACCCAGATAAAAGTTTGCCTCTTAGTATAATATAGGCCAATTATGTATGTGATTCTCTGAATGTAATTTGGTGATAAAATGAAGATAAGGTCGTTACCACACCGTATCGCATCCCCGGAGGATACATAATCCAAGTAAAATATGATTAATGCATTCATACAACTTTCTTAACTCTCAGCGTGGCCAATAAGTTACATTTTCCTCACTTCACATTCTCATTTAGAATAAGAGGCCGTATTGCAAAGAGCGAGTAGGCCTATGCAGTTCTTTCAATCTGATGCAAAGCTTTATTGTTCAGCAGAAAACACTGAGTTTCTACAAAAGGTGGGTGATTTATAACTACCCTTCAGAGACATAAACAAAAAATGTTCCAAATAAAAGTTTTAGCCTTTAGTATAAGCACTCCATATACAAAATTTAATCAAAATCGTTAGAACCGTTTTCGAGAAAATCCCAAAAACGAAATTTTCTTCATGTAGGCTAAAGTTCCCTTAAAAGAAAAGGCAAGTCGTCGCCAATTTTCGTGTCACATCTTCAGAAGATACCTACTCCAGATAATTTTTTTTGATCTCATAAGATTTTCTGTTCTGGAATTAGGTTGTTCTGAAAATGTTTCTGAAAATTGGATTCAGGGACCTCAAAATATGTATTTATGTTAAAAACTCAACTTCGAGTTCGGGGTCAAACACAATATTCCCTCTACCTATAGTACCTATTGTACAAGCAAAGGAAGTAAAAAGTGGGCGAAAATCACAACGTAGTCCTTTATCCTCTCCGCAATGTGCTTTGCTCGAAAGGTTAGAAGTTGTTTCTTTCGACGTGACGACTTTAGGACCAAATTACCCATTTAACGTTGATTATTCCAATCATACGTCACATATTTTATATTGACCAATAACGTTTAGCATAGCCTCGGATACCGATCTATCATGGTCGTTTATTTTATAATAGGCCTACTGTAAACTTGCTAGGAGCACGAGGATGCGGTTTTAACAGATAAAAAGCCAGGTTGTAACTGGAATCGTCAGTTAACAATATCCAGTGATTAATACGTCACATGCTGCCAGTGTACAGGATAAAAACTCATTATTTTATGCAACTTAACTTAGCACTGGTTAAAATATGGTAACTCATTCGGTTCATCGATTGATCATTAATGCAGCATGACGTGGTCTCACAGCTGACAATATTATTTTCATTTTAAACAACAGAAGTAAGACAGTAATTATTATTTATTTAATTTGTAAGAATTAATTCATGGGATAGTCTTAATTAATCCTACCCAAGATTACGAGTTTCATCAGACAATTCGAAACTATCGGTAAACTTATAATCTCTTGTGGGATTACCTACGGCAAAATTCTAGGCTTGGGTTGATTTAAAACTATGGCGATGGAAGGAAACCGAACTTTGAGAAATTTGGGTTGATGAACTGCATTGTCACATTCCACTCCAAATTTCTCTGAACCATGGTATATTATGTCATGATGCAATATGGTGGTTGGCTGCACTGCTTTCTAGTGAAATGAAGTTGCATGGTAAAGGCAATACCTCCTGTAATAGACGGTTGATCAAATCCATTCATTAATAAGCTATTCTTTAAACGAGAGTATTCTACCAGTAACATCGTAAGTTACAATAAATTGTAGCTAATGTTAATATTTTATTCATGGATTTCTGCGAAATAGATTTAATGAATTGTTGTACATTATGTTCCGTTTATTGGCATGTGAAACTATTATTTTCCTTTTCAGGAAGAAGAGGTGAAATTCGATCCCTCATCCATCATGAAATTCATTTAACATTTCGAAAGTGGTGTGCAAAGAAAGAAAGAATCAAGCAAAAAAAGAAAGACCAAAAAAGAAAAAAAAAGAAAAAGAAACCAGCGTAGAACAAACAATGATACAAACAAAAAATTATAAAGAAACAAACAAAGAAAAAAGAAACGCAAATACAAATAAACAAAAAACAAAAAAAACTCAAAACAAAGGAACAAAGAAACAAAACAGAAACAAACAAAGACATAAAAACAAAGAATAATAAAGAAACAAACACATAAAACCAACAAACAAAAATTAAAGAACAATAATATCCTCGTGCAGTTAAGAAGCCTTCAGAAATCAACAGTCTAAAGCAGGCTTGAGAAATATAGGCCTAGATGAATTAGGAATGCTGAAGGTATTAAAATAAAATAAAACCTTTTATTGATGGTATATGATTGCGATTAAATATAGTTTTTAGGCTTGTACAATAATTACGGAAGGTAAGATCTTAAAACTAGTTAATCTCTTAAAATTTATTCTTAAACTTCCCACTAGATTTACGAGCTACACCATCTCACAAACAGCAATGGCACTAGAAGAGTAAACTATACCTAGAAAGAGGCAATATATTTACATTTATATAATTTTATGTTGCTTTGACATATAACAAACATTTCCCGACAATATTACGTTCTTTGCCATCTAATTTTTCTAATTAGGCGAGTATTTGTGCTTCCTTTTCATTCTTTAGTGGGGAAGAATAGTTTTTCTAGTTCATGTTCTATTTTTAATAGTTTCGTATTTATAGTAAGGATACAGGTGTTAAGGGAGGAAATTCAATTAAACATTCAATGATCTTGATCTTACTACGATTTCGTAGAAACTTTTGAGATGTGTAGCCTATAATCTATTATTAAGATAGAAGTTGTGTGGTGTCTTCTACGGATATATTTGTTCATCTAATATAGGCCTAGGTGATTATAACTTAATATTCTACTGTCAGTTTCGGATGTCTTGAGAAATGAAATAAACAGTGGTTGTAACGGGAGCAAAACTCGCTTTGAAATTCTTTCTTTCTTTCTTTCTTTCTTTCTTTCTTTCTTTCTTTCTTTCTTTCTTTCTTTCTTTCTTTCTTTCTTTCTTTCTTTCTTTCTTTCTTTCTTTCTTTCTTTCTTTCTTTCTTTCTTTCTTTCTTTCTTTCTTTCTTTCTTTCTTTCTTTCTTTCTTTCTTTCTTTCTTTCTTTCTTTCTTTCTTTCTTTCTTTTTTCTTTCTTTCTTTCTTTCTTTCTTTCTTTCTTTCTTTCTTTCTTTCTTTCTTTCTTTCTTTCTCTTTCTCTTTCTCTTTCTCTTTTTCTTTCTTTTTTCTTTCTTTCTTTCTTTCTTTCTTTCTTTCTTTCTTTCTTTCTTCTTCTTTTTCTTTCTTTCTTTCATTCATTCATTCTTTCTTTCTTTCTTTCTTCCTTCCTCTGCCTTAGTTTTACCTCTCCCTTTTATGATTTAAGCGACCGAAGCCGCCCGGGCCACGTTGAAATTAATAGAAATAAATAACACTAAAGTGCTGTTTTCGAAATTAATTAGGGTAATACTGAATGTACCATGCACACAACTCTTTCAAAATTACGTTTGCCTGTCGTTGATCTTAGACATTCACAAGTCACTAGGAAACTGACGACCTGTGAAGCGAAAGAATGTGAATTGGGCTTAGAGTTGCAGGGGGTGTTTGGCCGCTGTCCAATAGGATATGAGCATTCAAACTGAGATCCGTACCTGTTTCTCTCAACACATCTGGCATGGACAATAAAGCCAATATATTATCGACGCAATGTTTACCAGTTATGTAAAACATATTCAACACAAAACATAGAGAATAAAACAAATATGGAGGCGTGGCGTGCAAAGGTTATTTCGTAAAGTATGACGAGATGAGCGTGTTTCTTAGGTAAGCCTACCCTGACAGAATAAAGGAAGGTGTTTTTAAAACGTTTTATTGAGAAGGAAAATGTCAGGATTTTCATGAAGTCAAGAACGTTACCTTGATTTCTGTGTTACAGCTTCTCTACAAATTTAACATACCGTAGTAAGGATTCGTGTGTCTCCCTGGTTGGACTTAACAGGACCGATGATTATAAATATTTAGTTCCCTTTGTTTGCTTTCATTTCGACAGAACATCTCATAATGATAGCAACGGAAGTGGGTTTCGACATGGTTGTGCATTGTCATTGGTGAAAATCCAATAATCAAGTCTTATTAATTATTTAATTGCAGCAGAATGATCACCTTTTTTATAAGTATTTCAGCTTTTGTATCTGTCTGAAGGTTTCTCACTGTATACATCAAGCTCAATCGGCTGATCGGTTTTGAGCTATGCTGTTTATAGATGCACATAGATATACATACATTTTCCTAAAGCCGGCATCTTTGGGCTCAGGAAATTTCAAAATGTGTGTTTATGCTGAAATCTTGAACCAGTCTGAGGGTCGGTCTTCCATTGCCATGAACCTTTTGAGGTCAAAGGAACTACTGAATTATTTTCAGAAAGAGGTCTCTTTAGTTGATTGCAGGAAACTGTGTTGGCTATAGGTTCCATTCCACAAATAAAAACTTTAGACTCCTTAGCGCTACATCCATGGTGGACTAGGCCTTCCATTCGACCGCTGCATCATCTACCTTAGCAGATGGCAGGATTGGGGGTATGTGGCCAGTAGGCCAATACCACGGTCATTAATTATGGTTTCCGTGACCGCATACCACAAATAAATAGATGAATTTGAGAACATGGCAAAAAAAAATAATTATCATTTGAAAAATAGTCATGTATAATAGACGAAAACTGAAAACCCTCCTGCATTTAATTTAGTCTGATCCCTAATCCTACGATTAATGCACACGTTACGACAAATCTGTCTCAATGAATGTCATGTTCTATTTCAGGTTTAAGATGTTAATAAATCAATGAGAAGTGGGACGTTACGCATGCTACCATCTCTCGACAGTAAGGTAAACTAAAATCGATAGGTGAAGATGGGTAGGTTCTGTATCATTGCGCATGGAAGCTACTCACATTAGATGGTGACGGGATGTTGGTATAAATTTACTATCATGAAGTTTTATATTTCTTGTCGCAGATTTGAACATCCTGATGGTAACTGAGAGATGTAGTGATTATCCGTGATGCGTATAAGTACTTCAAGCACAACAACAATGACCACTCCCATCGAACAGACAGTAGATAACAATCTGAAGGTAAGAGCGATCAGCTGCTTTTGACATTACGTTTTTAGGTTAGGAAAAATACACTCAAGTGTATTGCATGTATTAATTGCATGTAAAACGTAGATTTCTTCAATCATTATAGGTTCGTGATTTTCATGAACGGGCATGTTACTAGGGAAATTCAATCAATTCAATTATTTAGAATGATATTAATAAAAGAGTAGTATATTATGTCTGAATTGAGATAGGTTATTTTAGCTTCAAACTCATGAGCATACTTGTACCTGAATCATATTGTTTAAAAAATTGTCGTGCTGTCCATATTCAGACACCAAAATGTCTATAATCACCACACAAATCATTACCGTAGAAAGCAAATGTAGGCTATAACAATTTGCATAGCCTATATGCATCAGATTAATCAGTGATTTATTTAATTTTTGCAGCAACTATATTTTTTGACATAAAGAAGTGTAGGCCTATTCGAAATGTGATAATTAATTAATGAATAGGTAAGGTCCTAATAACTTACAACGTGCAATTATAACTATGTCTCTTAAAATCAACGCTTGTTTTAGTTGTGTAAGGACATACGAAACAACAATTTCAAATTTTCTTGTGAGATTTTAAAATATAAATGCCGGGATTATTCGGAAAGTAACTTCCTTTAAAAATTAAAGAAATGATACTTTATTTTTGGAACTTTTACTACACACAAAGAAAACATGTAAGTAATTTTCAACATAATTTCCATTCGCATTCAGACCTTCTTAATCGTACCGTTCCACAAGCTTTGAAATCCGCACTGCATAGAACTCTGCCACCTGTGATTGTCAGGCAGTAGACACCAGATTTGATCGTTGTATCTCTTCCATGAAGTCCAGCAACGATTTATACACCTTGCCTGTTCCAAACACAGTTTCCATGAGCTTCTTTGTTGAAAAGGTACGAGAATGGTGAAAAAAAAAGACATCCAATGCCATGGGGTCACACCAACTCTCCTACGAAATCACTGAAGTACCTCCAAACATGTGTTTATTTCAAAAATATGATTTACGCTAATGCCGTGAAAATTTAACCAAGGTGCAACATTGTACTGCAACATTGTTGCACTGAATACTAACATAGAGCCAAGTCAAGTAAACTGCGTACCCTACATAATAATCCTGCTGATGCGGAAAATGCCTGCTTAACGCACCGGCAGGGGCCGACCACTGTATAGTATTTGTGTGTGTGTAGCTCTCTTTCTGTTTATAGAATGAAGATTACTTGAAAATCTTTCAGTGAGGCCAATCGTTAAGGGTAATCAAAGAGAAAAAGTAAATTTTTCACCGATTCACGAACTGTGACCAGCTCAGTAGGCAGACCTTCAACACGGAAGCTGAAGGTCTTGGGCAGGAACGAGAAACTTAGGGTGATAGGGGAAGTGTGTTTACGCTTAGAGTAGGATTACTTCCACAAAGTCTCTGGGTTTTTACGTATATACCTTAGGAGCGAGTCTCACCGTTCCTAGAGTTCCTGCCTAGGGGAGGTAGCTGCACCCTGATTGGCTCAGCTCTCCTATCCCACTCCACGTGTTGTCTGTCTCTCTCGCTGCGGCATTATCCCTCCACTCAACTATTATAGTATTTTCTACGACTGGCGACATGCTGCATGATCTTCACTCTGTGCTCAATAGTAGCTCACTGATCTTACGCGCAGCGAATCCGCGCAAGCTGGTAACGAGACGTAACGAGAAGCTCGCTGGCTGGGTTAGTCTTCAGAGACTTTGTGGAAGTAATCCTACTCTACTCACTACACCGGCCTGAACGGTATCAGGTATTCAAGTATGCTTTGTGTACAATGTCACTAGTTTCGATTTTATGAAGTACACGTAAGGAGAATGAATATCTTTCTACTAAAAAACCAAACTTCATATGCCATGAACGCACAGCCAACGCCATCTATTAACAAGATAGAAATCATTATTGTGAGATTAATTGCCATAGCAACCGGGAAAAAAAGGGCATCGAATGACTAGGACGAAACTGGCTATGTGGGTTTTTTTTAAAGGGGGGGGGGGTGTCTGCGGAACACGAATCTGAGGTCGTTTATTTCCCAGGGAATCGCACTTTAATCGTGAAAAGTACATCGGAACGGGGATTTTATTTTTAAATATAAAGTGTTTTAATTATTTATGCATGATTTGGGTAAGGTTTATGAGTCTGGGGTGCGTTTTAACGGTTTCATTTAGAATATTTATGCACAAGATTCATTTTATTTGTCTTAATTATCATATTTGTTACGGAAATACATTATAATTAAGAATTAGCCTAAATTATGTAATCCATGCAAATTATGTAAAAACGATGTAAGTGTTAATAAATATATAGTTTTAATTATTTTTCTGTTAAATCAATTATTGAAATAAAACATCTAGCAGTTGAGTATATAATCGCTGGTGAAGCCGCGGACACCTGCTAGTACTACACATATTAGTTCTTACAATCGCTTCTGTCGTGCAGACCCTGCATAAACAAATAGTGTGTTCTGTGAAGGAAAGGTGAATTTAAATATGTTTTACCTAAAAATAATATTAATAATCACAATAAAAATAGTATTAATAATAATAACAGTAAATGTTATCTGTCCCTTTTACGGACATTTAAGCGACCCATGATGCCCGGGCCTTACAGGACAGCGACCAGTCGAGAGAGGGATAATCTATGGATCGCATATACTTTTCTGAGCAGACTAGGGCATGGATGAGTGATCAACCCAATGCCGGAGCCACCTCCGAGACAACACGAACACACAAGACGAGACATACCATTCACACACACACTCTCTCCAAACAAGACGAGGATGGGATGAAGATGATAATGACAGCCAGATATCCGGGGAACACAAGAGCCTAAAGTTTCCCGACATTTGTCTCACAGGTGAGGAAAATCATGGAAAAAACCACCTAGGTAACTTGTCCCGGGCCCGCTGCGTGAGAACAGCGAACGCATCCCTTACGCCACTGCGGTGGACAATAATACTATTAACAATAATAATACGAACAATAATATGAACAATAATAATATTAACCATAATAATATGAATAATAATATTTAACATAAATAATAACCATGATAACAGTAATAATAATAACTACAATAATAATTCAAAATACAGCGCACCATTATGATCACTTCGGGACGCAGCTAATCTGTTAATATTAACAGACTGATAACAGTAGCCGAAGGAATTAAATTAAAGTTATTTATTCATATATAAGATAATACACTACAAACAGAATTTAAAATATTTATTCATAAAATAATACGTAACTGTGAATCGTTAAACCACTCATAGCCTAATACAGTAATAGACTGCAAGCATCTATTTTTTCAACCATTAACAAAGTTTTCCTTTAGGAGCCCATTAACCAATATCCCATATTCAGTTACTAGAATTTTTGGAAATCTATACTGATTTGTCGTGAACATCTAACGCCAGTCTGTTCTAGTCTTTTCATTTTACACTAGCCATCACTGTATGTCAACACTGCTAGCTTCATAAATCAAAAGCTGCAGCTTAACTCTGCAGTTTATTTATGCATGTTTTATTGCTTAAAAGAGAAAGTTATGTATTGTCAACCCCTCGATTTGGCCATCCTGTGAGCTGGGAACAGAATTGCTACCTCCAGTGCAACACAATACAATTGAATTAGAAAAGAAACCCTTAAAAACGAAATTTTGAATGACGTACAGTACTTGGAAATGAAATCGCAAAAAGGAAAATGTGACAATAACATAAACCGAATCTTTGATCACAATAAACAGCATTTTTTTCAATGTATCAGTATTAATCCCTACGGGACTTCATAAAAGTGATAACATTACCCGATTCATAACAATATCCGCGATTACATTAAGCGGCGTTCACTGTATTGAAAGTGCACTCGTCACCTATTGCGCATGCTGTATGCGAATTAAGTGTCATGGAATTAATTACCGGTTCGAATTCTGGTCGGGACAAGTTAGGCAACCTAGGTGGGGTTTTTTCCGGGGTTCTTCCTCACCTGTGAGTTCATCCGGAAACTTTAGGCTCTTGTGGTCCCGGATGTCATCTGACCGTCATTATCATCTTCAGCCCATCATTACCTTGTTCGGAGTGAATGTGTGTGAATGGCGTGTCTCGTCCTATGTGTTCGTGTTGTCTCGGAGGTGGACACGGCAGTGGGCTGATCACTCATACGGGGACGCCCTCCACGTCCTTGTCTGTCAAAAAAGTATGTAGGGATATGTGATCCAAAGATAATCCCTCTCCCGACAGGTAGCGGCCCTGTAAGGCCCGGGCGACGTGGGTCGCTTAAATGTCCCTAAAAGGGAGAGGTAACGGTAGATAGAATTAATTACCGGGAGCGGAATAAAATGATCCGATCGAGTAAGCGTCAATAGTCTAATTCTTTCTTTTTCTTACAGCTAGATTAACCTCTCCCGTTGTAGGGACATAGTAGTCTGATACTAGCTGTAAATAATAATAATAATAATAATAATAATAATAATAATAATAATAATAATAATAAAGTGACAATAATAGTGGTAATTATAATGATAATGATTATAATGATAATAATGCTATAATAATATCAATATTATATTCCCTCCGTTCGGCGTAGACTTCATAAACGTCCCTGCAAGAGAGAGGTGAAACAGGTGGAAATACACAATAATAATAATAATAATAATAATAATAATAATAATAATAATAATAATAACAAAACAATAAATATATTTGTTAATGGTGATTTGAGAATGTTTAATCGCACTAACGTTTAGGTATGATACATGATATTTATTGTATTAAGAAAATTACAAAAGAGTCTACTGGATTCAAACTAACATCTAACTCTAGATAATGTGAAATTAAGTTAAGATTACAGCACAGGAAACATCACACCGCTGAACACGGCAGAAACACGATAATGTGTAAAAGTTTAAAGATGAGAGGATCATAATTTTTCTCTTCGATAATAGCAACTATAGTAAATATAATAAATATAATAATCATAATCTTAAAGTTTATTCTTCAAGCAATCTTTGTGATGGATTTATTGTAATATGCTATGCTGGGGGCGGGTGAGACCAAAATGTAGGAGACCAAAATGATCCAGCATATGCCGTATTTTACGGACCATAAGACGCACTTTTTTACTATGAAAACAGAACCTTGAAAGTTGGGTGCGTCTAATGGTCTGAAGTACACGAAAATTAAAATTATGGAAAATATTCCCACAATACCATAGATATACACAAGGTGTTTATAAACGATAAGATAGTTACAAATTTTGGCACAGACTGTATATTAGTGCATTGTCACAAACGTAATATGAGGGTAGCTGGAAGTCAGGTAACTTATACGATGCGAAAAGAAAGGAATGTTTTGAGTTTTTTTTTTATACGAAAGGAGTTGTCTCCGTCGGATGGTTTAAATGCAGGCAGTGACCTTTGAACAGCCTAGTCGCGTTATACTTACCGTATGCTGAATTGAGGGTTAGAGGTGTCAAGGTATTTTCAGTCTTTCATGAGAAATCAGTTCAGTTGTTAAAATTTACGCGATGCCATCTGTACAGGAGAGATTTACACTGATTCCATTGTACAAGGTTATAATTTGTTTCAACTCCTTATTGAAATGGTTAAGAGAAGACATTTGTGATTGTAGTTATTGAGATGCGAACCACGGTGGAGTAGTGATTAAGCTTCAACTTCAACTTCCACGAACCAGTTTTTGTGGATGGAGTTGGAAGTGTGGTTATGACTTATGACGTAAGATCTTCCAGAAGTCCCAATTTGGCATGGGTAGTCATGGGGATCGATTCCCGGCATCAGACGACTTTTCTTCTATAGGCCTACGGCGAACGGTTTTAGAAGGCATATGAGCTGAGCCAATGCATGCTTGCGACAGCTGCAGTGCTGCCAAATATTGCTCTCTGAGCGAGTAAGGCGCGGAGATAGAGGTAAAGAATTAAGAAATAACATTCGTCGCGTAGCTTTGTTTATTTCAGATACGATAACTTGAGAATTTCACGGTGTAGAAATGTGGCGTTTGGACAGACTGCTTCAAAATTCCTTTTCGCTTATAGCTACGGACATTAAAATGACGAATTTTAATAGCGTGAAAAATAGGAAACCTTTACTAACTCTTGTGCCGTGGGTGTCCGAACTAGGCAACAGCGCACAAATATGATAGGCTAGTCGCGCTAGGCGAGCTCCTCCTAAGCCTTGCCTCATATGCTACTATCCCCGTGTGCCACATAACGTTACACAGTCTATAATTTAGATGTCACACAGTCTATAAATTAGATTTTTTTCTTTCTTCGCTGCTTAGCCCTACAGTTGTTGCATTTTGTATCGGAAAGTTATCTTCAATCGCATACTATCCATTTTATTAGCGATTTGTGAAAATGTAAATAGACTGTTTTATTTAATCAAACTGTAATTAAGAATATCACATGTATTATTGAGTGTAATCTAGGGGTAAAATCATTAGCATACACCGTACAAATGATCTTTTCATGCATTCCTTTTACTGCAACAAGTGTCTCCGACACAGACAAATATTATGTTACTTTGTCGGAGCTTTAGACAGTGAACGTTCTAAGTAACTAACAGTAAGTGCACACTATAGGCCTACAAATATCCATGTTTACACTAACATTCCGAACGTCATTACATCTACACCAAAGTCACCTGCTTTAATGAATAAAGCATGTTGAGTTGAACCGGAAGGCCTGGTGGTGCAGTCAATATCATAGGCCTACTAGATTTCTGACCCCATGGTTGCGGGTTCGATCCAGGCCCAAGCCGGAGGCATTTATTTATGCGTAAATGTGACAGGTGTCTTGTAGTTTTACAGGCATGTAGAAGAAGTCCTGCGGGACAAAAGATCGGCACAGCGGCAAAGGTCACAGGCCTAAGTTGCAGTAGCATATATCCCCGTCGTTAAATAACCACAGCCTATTTATTACCTTACCTACCTTGAGGTGAATCCAATCAGAATGCAGTAACCAATAGCTTACATTATTTTCAATTAAGCCGGCTTCCTTAACTGTGGTAGCTAAATGCTGCCTTGAGGCCGTGGTGCAGGAGTCCCGCCATGGGCATATATGTTTGTTTGCGATACAAAAAATTACACATAAAAATTCTTTTAGACGTTGTTGGGAACACAATAGTAGAGCCTACTTAAGTATTGCAGCAGGTGATTCATCCCCTAGTGCATAGGTGAGCAACTGAGGGGAAACGTTTTAGTCCCCATCCCTTGCTGTGACGTAAGAAACCTGTTCTTCATGTTCAGTGTCACGTCGAAACTGCTGTATGCTGACGTCAAGGGCGGCTGTAGTGGGAGAAATTCCCCTACCGTACAGTGACACGATGTGCACCAGTAGCGCACCCATGCCCTAGTGTGTGTAACACTTATACGAGGCGGGTCCATAAAGTGAGCTTCCCTCGGACCGTTTACAGAAACAAAGCACTTTCCAAGGACATATTTATTGCAACAGACACAGCCAGTGTTCAGCAATTTTTCAACATGTTTGCCACCAAAACTGAAACATTTGTCTTACCATGACACCAAATTTTGATCACCTGTGTCGTGGAAGTGTGCCGCCACGTATTTGAACCACTGTGTGACAAACATCTTCGCCTCTCTGTCAATATCTGTCATTCTTTGTCATTTCTTTAGGTGTAGGAAAAGATGGAAATCACTGGGAGCGAAGTCCGGGCTGTAGGATGGATGTTTAAACACCTCCTAGCAAGTCTCCTGCAGAAGTTCGTCTGAGAGGTGTTTAAAAATTCACCCTAAAGCCCGGACCTCGCTCCCAGTGATTTCCATCTTTTCCTTCACATAAAGAAATGACAAAGAATGACAGAGAATAACAGAGAGGCGGAGATGTTTGTCTTACAGTGGTTCAAATACCTGGCGGCAGACTTCTACGACACAGGTGTTCAAAAGTTGGTGCCATGGTAAGACAAATGTTTCAAATCTGATGGCGAATATGTTGAAAAATAGCTGAACACTGACCGTGTCTGTTGCAATAAATATTTCCTTGAAATTGTGTTTTGTTCCTGTAAACGGACCCAGGAAGCTTACTTTATGTACGTGCCTCGTACTTCATTATGAAATACTTTGCTGTCCTGACCTCAATGTCAATTCGTTACTATTGAAATAAAGTCAGGTAAACTGATATAAGAAATGATTTTGTTTAATCATTGATAATTGCAATTGTGATATGCAGAAAATATTTATTTTTGTAATCGATTTCCAAGTTAATCTCGAGATCGATTCATTAAGCAGGGCTTACGGAAAAGCAAAGGACTAACAACCATATGTGAAGGAATATGTGGGTAGTGTTATTTGTCAAAGCTAACTGTATTGCAACTTCCAAAGCCACATATAAACACTGTAAAACAATATGTTGTTATGAGAACTGATTTGCATTTGATAAATTCTGTATATTATATTACCATAAAATAGACACTAAATTGGGATTTATTCCGGTACCAATCAACCGATTTGATCCAAAATCAATAGCCTTCTTCCCATGGACGTTATAAATGCATATACCAAGTTTTATACAAATCTGATAAAGCGTATTTGAGTTATCGCGCACACAGGCACACGGGTAGGCAGAGAGGCAGACAGAAAGTACCATTCTGGCACTTAATATCAAGATGTAAGATATCAGTTCCCTGCAAAACACGAATTAGGTGACTGAAAATGTAGTAGTAGTAGTGTAAGTGTTTATTACAGTAATTAGATTTTTACAAATTCTAATGCAAACAGTCACATAAGTCCGCATGGACCGTACATGCTTACGCAAAACACAACCTAAAGAAATAGAACAAATAATATAAAATACAAAGAAACTAAGTTTATTCCTCATCCTCCACACCCGCTTTTGCCGCTTTCTCAAACCTGAGCTGTCTCGCCTTCATTAAATACTTCCCAATGCATTCCTCAACGTTTTTGTCCGCTAGGAACTCCAAACATATTCCCTGCACCCTATTTGATTCCATAAAAGATACTGGTAGATATTTTTATCTCCAACCTTCACAATTCGCCAAAATATGAAACCATGATTCTTCCCCCTTACTTTTGGGACAAACTCTCATTGCGTTTTCATCTGTGATCATTCGCCACGCATCGAATCTAATCCAAGCGAGCCTCAGTTACTAACTTTGCATCCTTTTCCTATGTACAGGTAAGGAAAAAAAAAAGCAGACCTACTCTTGTAGCTGATTTCAGAGCCTTGTGATACGTAAATAAATGTAAGAGATGTAACGGAAACGTTTGTTTTCACAATCAATGCAAATAACGTGAAATTATTTCTCAATTCAAGCAATTTATCGGCTGTAGAACAAATTTCAATACATTCCCTGCTATCCTGTGAATGCTGCTAGGCAGGGGCAGTGGCTCATATCGGCAACTTAGATATTTTAGTCGGTCCGCTTTTTCCCCCTACCTGCACTGCTCCTTCCCCCACTCCAATTTCAACCGCGATTGTAATTCATACATTGCGCATTTGTCTGTTCTCTATCAATATCCTTCAAACGGTTCTTAAACTTTCCTCCATACACTTCTCCTATTTCCCTGCCCATCCATCCAAACGTATCCCATCCTAATTGTTTCTAATCCCTTTCTTAATTTAAAAGTCCACGTATTTCCTCCTAACCATAACTGTTCTTGATAACATATTGCTCTAAATAGAGGCTGATGCCCCAGCATAAGTTGTAACCAATATTTCACCAGCCTAATTTTACACTCTATAGTCCTACAATGCGCTCCAAACTATCTCATAATGCCACAGTTTGCAGTGTTTCTCACTTCGCACACAATCCCTTTCAAAAAACGCGTCCTAACCTGATCTAGATTCCCTGTTTGTTCCCAACCCCATAAGTCATCGTCGATCTCACTATTACCCCATACAGAGTTTCCATGTGTCTGGAATTTTGCTACGTATCCGGAGAGTCTCCGTTGCTTTCAGTCCCGCATTATGTTTCGTCACCTCTATGTGCTTTGCCCATCGTCCGTTCATAGTAACCGTCAATCCTAAATACACGAAGTACTTCACGTTATCCAAAGATTGTCTTGCTTACGTCCACGTCTCTTCCCTGCTATAAACCGATCCGTTCTTAAAGGTCATAGTCTTAATCTGTTTTGTATTAACGGTAAGTGACCATTCCTCGTAGTAAGTCTGAAATCTGTCTAGTCCCAGTTGTAGACCGTTAATCATAACATGTCATCCGCGTATAAAAGCACAGGTACATTTCACCTTTCAGGTGCTCCCATATGTATCTGTCCCATTATATCAACAATATTGTCTATAAACACATTGCATAATAAAGGAGACAAAAATACAACTCTGCATCACCCCCATCTCGCTAAAAAAACTCTCCGATACCCTTGTACTGTCGTACTTTATACAAAATTCCACATTTTTATAAATCGTCTGCAGTGCTACAATCATCTTCCCCGACATCCCTTTCACCCACAATTTATGCCATAACGCCTCACGATTAATTGAGTCAAACGCCTTCTTCAGATCTATAAAAGCACAGAGCAGTTTTCCACGTATTAATGATATTCGTCTCCCACGTAATGTGTCCAGAATAAATACCCCATCTATGGTACCTTCTCTAAAGTCAAATTGAAATTTTACTAAATTCCGTTACCCAGTCCTTTATTCTCTTATACAGTATTCTGCAATATATTTTCTCCATTATTGGTAACAGAGTGACTCTCCTATAATTGTCCGGAATTCTTTATTGGTCCATTCCCCATATAAATTGGCAGAATAATTCCCTGGCTACAACACTGAGGATAATCCCCACCACGAAACGTTTTCTTGAAAATCTGGAGCATCACCAAACCAAACTCATTAACACTTAACTTTAAATACTTCAGGCGGTAACACATCCGAACCCGGAGCCTTCCTATTTTTCAACCTTTTAATTGCCCTTATGGCATTCTGTATAGTAATATCTTCATGCAAATAACTAAAGCCTACTCCACTTCGAATGATGCTCTCCCAGTCACAGCTGGTATTCTTCCTGTTGTTCTCCTGCTTGAGGAAAGGATAGCCAGGTAAAAATTGCGGAAGCAAATTTATTATCAATTAGGTATACTTCAAATTCGACCAAGGGAATTTGAGCGCTTAGATCGATCACATCTGTATGAACGCATAAACTCACAGTTAATAGATATTTGGCATCAAAAATGGGTAGTTGCCCAAAACGATAGCATCACTCGTGATTTTTTCCCCAAGTATCAGAAATAGACTTAAAATGCCATGGATTAAATTGGACCACTTCGTCACACAGGTATTAACTGGCCACGGCAACTTTGCCGCTAACTTAATCCGCTTCTCTCTCACAGATGACGATCTATGCGCTTGAGGAGAGCGAACCAGACACCATGTATCAGATGCTATACACCGTATTTTACGGATCATAAGACGCTATTTTTTTACCTTGAAAACAGAGCCTTGAAAGTTGGGTGTGTCTAATGATCCGAAGTACACTAAAAAAAATTAAAATACTCGTAAATATTGCCGGAATACCATGGTTATAGACAAGGTGTTGTAAACAATATGATAGTTGCAAATTTTGGCACAGACAGTACATCAGT
Organism: Ectobius pallidus; assembly: GCA_964059195.1. Classification (NCBI taxonomy): domain Eukaryota; kingdom Metazoa; phylum Arthropoda; class Insecta; order Blattodea; family Ectobiidae; genus Ectobius; species Ectobius pallidus. The sequence continues at coordinate 137,164,534 of CAXKWD010000003.1, read as the reverse complement.
TCACTTGTCACAATAGTAAAATGAGGGTAGCTGGAAGCCAGATAGGCCTATACAGTGCGAAAAGAAAGGAATGTTGAGTTCTTTTGTACAAAACGAGTTGTCTCTGCCGGGTGGTTTAAGTGAAGACAATGGAACCCTAAACAGTCTTGTCCCGTTACACGTACCGTATACTGAATTGAGGGTTAGAAAGTGTAAAAGTGTTTTCATTCTTTCATGACAAGTCAGTTCAGTTGTTAAAATTTACGCGATGCCACCTGTACAGAACAGATTTTCGTACAACGCAGGTTTTAAGTTAGAAGTGATATACACTGATTCCATTGTACAAGGTTATAATTTGTTTATTAAATGAAGTATATTATTCCCTTTAATTTTTTTTAAAATTTAGAATCACATTAAATTTCTTTTCCTTCAAATTTCCATTCTAAAATCAAGGTGCGCCTTATTGTCCGGAGCGTCTTATGGTTCGTAAAATACGGTACTTGTCCTCGATATCGAGAAGATCGACTAGGGCAGAGGAGGAAGGGCAGAGGAGGAGGAAGGGCAGAGGAGGAAGCCTGGGCACCAGATCTCACGTTCTGAACGCGTAAAAACACCTTCCCAGCACTATAATGAATAACACACCAAAGTAGACGGTCATTTGGCCACTACTCCAATCCGAGCGAGGTTTTTGAGGGGTTTCCCTCGTTCTAAGGCGAATGCCGGACTGGTCAATAATCCCCTCAAACAGATACACGCACTACAAATCTTTAGAATACGTAACTACACGTCACTAAAAAAACACTCCGAAAATATAGCACATAAGACCTATCCGCACTTAGGTCTATCCTGCGCCAAAATACAAAGACAAAAGTAGGCCTACACAGCCCAAACACGTCACACATCAACATCCCCTACGGATGTACATAAGGGAACAATAGGTATACACACATCCCATATGGTTAACAAAATTTGGTTTGACCGGAGGTTTAGGCTTAATTGCTTGGCACTTCGGGGGTGAGGGTGGGCACAAAAAAAAAAATGGTACTTCGAGCCACTGTTTCAAGGCTACTATTGCTCGTTTCTTTGTGACTCTGCTGAAAATGTTCCTATGATTCCAAAACAATATTTGTCTCCACCTGAAAGATCTTTGAATTTAGAGAGTTACTTTCCAAGCATTGTAGACTATCAAAATTTAGTTTAACTTGGTTTATTCGTTTAGCTGCTCGTTTTCAGTTTCATTATGGATTTACAGTGAAATCAATAATTAGCTAATTGGAGTCAATAAGATGTAGGATGAACAATTTCGAAAAATTTGAAAATGAAATTTTTTATAGTTTTAACAAATTTCATTACAAGAAGAGTAGAATTGCACAATACTGATATAGGAAGTTTGAAAATCGATTCGATTGCACGTACGTTCCCGTGTGGATAATTTCCGCGTTTCTCTCTGCTGAAACATATCGCAATTTAAAGGGGAGCTTTCTCGTTCTGTTGTCAGAATCCACTCACGATATAATTGTGCTTCGCCTGTGCTAAATGGAAGTGGAGATTTTGTTGTGTTTGGTACCGAGTATTGAACGCTCACGAGTTCCACTTACTGCATCTGCACCAGAATACATTATTTCACTCATTCGCCCCCACAGGTTTGTTCAAATTCGCAGTTTAAGAGGGGAGTCGAAAGTTTGGACGGTCATGCCTTCGTAGAGATCTTGAATACTTGTTGATGGATACTACTCCCTTACAGTTGTACTCATAGAAATTATTAAGTGCCAGATTCTGAGTTTGTGAGGTGGACAGGAAAATGTCTGTCCGTCTGTCTGTCCGCCTGTCTGTACGCGCGATTCCTCAAACACGCTTTATCGGATTTTCATGAAACTCGGTATGAACATTTATAATGTCCATGGATAGAAGCCTATTGATTTTGGATCAAATCGGCTGACCAGTACCGGGTAAAATAGGCATTTTTTTAAAAACAAAAAGTAGGCTAATAATAATATAAATCCATCAGTATATATTTAAGAAAGAACAAAAATATCTCACATACTGTACAACATTTAGGTTTATATTTTAATATTTGTCGGAGGAGACAGGTTTTAATTTTGAATAAAAATCAAATTAATTCATATCTGAAAAACAAATTAATATAGCCTACTAAATGAAATTTGAAACTACAATTTCTGTTTACGTTTTAATTAAGCTTTCAAATTTCTAGGAAAAATTGTTTAGAAAATCACTCTCAACACTTCGGCCATCCCTTAAGACATAAGAAAAAGACATTTAAATGTCAGCTTTATTTACATTATATTAGGTTAAGACAGGCCTTTCCAACTCAAGAACTCTGCGCTGGGTTGCACCAGCGCAGCACCCATCACCACACTCCTTCCCCACGTAGCGGCCGGTGCGACTGCATGTGTGCGTCAGACAGTACAATTTATTGGTAGCTGACCTCGCTTTCTTGGTGGATGTAACGTCTTATTTAAATATTTAGTTGCAATGGAGAAATTAGTTAATTAGTACCATGTGTGACAGAATTAAGGCTATGAAAATGCAGAATTTATTGTTTAAAGATCAACTTAAATCCGGAAATTTTGACAATTTTCCTTCATTTGCACGATTAATTCAATGCCCATTCAAATAAATTAATGATATGGCACCTCAACTTAAAATATTTCTGACGCCATATTTTGTCCTGAAAATCACTACCATGTTTCCAAACAGAAGTCATAAAAGTACAGGTACTACCACTACACCATTTACTTTCATTTTACAAAGGTATTCATCCACAGAAATTTCCCAGACTTCACGCACTTGCCTTAAACTTTACGCCAGTGTTCAAGACAAATTATGCATGCGAACAGATGTTTTCAATTATGAATTTAAATAAAAGTAAGACCAGGACTTCTCTGTCTGATGTTGCCTTAAAGGCTGTACTTTAAATATCCATTGCCAAATCGATTGTACGCAATACTGGTAAATTAGTTGCGGCAAAACGATGTTAACAATCTACTTACCTTCTAAATGTACACAAAGGCAAACACAATGTATGTAGAGAATAAATGATGTGTTTATGTGTTCACAAAATTGTTATTAATAATAGGCCTATTCTTTTCGTCAACTGAGCGCTGGCTGGACCTGTGGAGCTTCCTCTGGTGTTACACCGGTGCTGGCCAGGTCTAACATCATATGAATTCATAGAGTATTTTAGGTTAATGTTCAATTTCATAGGGTACGATTTTTCAGTGTCTGCAGGATAAAGCTCGAACTAATTGTGCTTTTGCATTTAATCAGCAACAAACTACAAATAGCTCTGTATTGGTGCAATTGATGGCATAGCCTATATGGGGTTTCTAAAGCCTCTGCATGGTGTGCTCTTCAAAATGTTGACGATAAACCAATAGACACAGCCATTTTTTTTTCTGACGTTCCTTCCTCTTATGTTTTTCAAAATGTTTATTACATATGGAACCTTTCTATAGAATAGGCCAACCATAAATCTCTTCCGACATATGATAGCCAACTCGATGAGAGATCATGGTTACTCGGTTTACGAAGAGGTTTCCGGTCTGGCCACTGATGGATGTAATCGGCGTATAGAAATGATTGCTTTTTTACCATCTAATAAAGCAGGATATATCCTGGATCCGACTATACGTTTCGAGACCCATAACGGCCAACCCGAAGAAGTTGATGCCGAGAAGAAATCAATATATGAACCAACCATTGATTTCTATAAGACTAAATACAAACTAGAACGTATCTCTGTCCATGGGCTGATGATCGGTGCACGAGGTACAATTCCACAACACCTCGTCCAGGTCTGGGATTCCTTTGGCCTTAAAAGGATATGTCTTCAAGATATGGCCATATCTGCAATACGTGGTTCAATAGCAATCCTTCGTAACCATCTCTATACCACTTGAATTTATTTATTTATTCATATGTATATATATATAATAATATTATCATGTTTATGCATCGAATGTGTGTGTGTCCATTAATGTGTTTTATGTGAATTTTTATTTTCTCATGTACTATGTTTCTATTGATCATTGTTATACTTTGTCGTCATGGCAGCCTCCTAATGGGGGAAGTTTCTCGAAATAAATAATATATGAGGCTTTGTCCTAACTGACTGACTGACAGAGGATCGACGTAGAGCCTAAACTGTAATAGGTAGAGACTTGGAATTTTGACAGGACCTTCGTTTCCTAATGTAAGTACTCACTAAGAAAGGATTTTGAAAAATTTTGATTTTAAATGCCAAAAATCAAATTTTTGAGAGTACTTAATCCCTTTTTACACAGGATTATCAAATCCAAATCACAATTCACGTGACAACAGTGTATTGTTGACAGTGGCCTCAGGTAGGTTTGGAAATAAACGAGACGGGAATTTGAAAAATTAGAGAAGCTGTCATTATAATTCATGTTATAAATAAATATTAAAGAATGAAATCCACGAAAATAATGCAGAATGTGCTGCAGTCACATAACTTTGTCTACCTGGACATAGAAAAAATAATACGAGATATGGTAATATGTATATCGCAGGGATTTGGGGAGGGAAGTATGAAAATGATATTGAAGTTCATTTTAATTTCATTCCCGAAACGGTTGTATGGCAACATGAGAGTAAGAAATAAAATATTGCGCAAAGACAATACAATTTTATGCCCCGGAATTTCTGTTTCTTCTTATTTCAACTCCTACCAAGCTTGGTGGATAGAAGCGATGGGATGTAAATTCTTACATCCTCTAGAACCATAAAATCTATATCAAGCGTTTTCTGAGCGAATAGGTTGAATGTGATAAGTCGTTTTTCTTCATTTCAAATTCTAAATACCTATCTAAGGGCCTAGAGTTTGAAAATCGAAAGTCCTTCATAAGTTAATTTCCAAGTACAAAATATAAAACCCAGGTGACTCCGGGCCTTTTAAGCTGGTAGTCTATAATAGGCCTATATTACCGAATTTTTTAAATGTATGAAGAATAATATATATGTAGAAAAATCTGTAGAATAAAAGTTTCCGCAATTCAAAAGGGTATCATTGTAACAACGTTGTCCGGCATTTTGTTGTATTAAAGTATTGACCATATTATAGTTCACAAAAAAGAAAATTGTTATGCAAGAAACATCTTAAATGACGCGATACCAAAATGTATAAAGTACATTACAAGATATAAACGTGTTTGGTCTACAAAGTTCAAGTTTTGTACAGTAGCACAACTAGGCATAATAATTTTAAGTTTATGATAAAGATTTCATGAATAGTTATTAAGAAATTCTGAGATAATCCCGCTTAATAAAATGGACATTATGCCTAACGCCTTTCTACAATAACACAGCAATCGTTATCATTTATGAATTGCTCAATAGTTAAAAGGCTTTAAAATTTCCTTAAACTACGTTATTCTGCAATTCCTTAAATTTTTCTCAGATATGCTATTAGACAGATAAGCTATATATGCTATTATTATTATTATTATTATTATTATTATTATTATTATTATTATTATTATTGATTTTATTACTATCATCATCATCATCATCATCATCATCATAATCTTACAGATATTTTACACCAGGAATCATGAATATCTGTTCAATTATTATTTAAGTTTGTTCTCTATATGGCAGATGGTAACTTCATTTCAGAATTATCACATACGAATGGCATTAGATTCACGGTTATGTAACACGGTTTAATTATAGAATTGCTGTGTTTTAAGAATGTGACGTACCTAAATAAAGATAAAGGCTATCGGTCTAAGGGATTGCACTGGCCTAGGTATGTACCGGGAAGATGTAAAGAGGATGTGTCGATGATCCGTGATATCTCCGTTCGTTCTTACTCATTTTTTAGATGCCAGAATATTGTTCTCTAAGATATACTTTATTTATGGGAAAATTGTCAGAATAGGATTACACCTATTTCAACACACAAACATGCATATATATAAATTGAAATAGGGAAAAATGTCTGTCCGTCCGGGTGTCTGTACGCGCAATAACACAAATACGCTGTATGAGATTTTCATGAAACTCAGTACACACAACTTCTTCTTCGAGGCTTACGTATAGTAGCTAATCGAGAGCATCAGCAGTAACGGATTTGAGAGTTTTACAAGTTTGATATTTCAACATTTTGTCGTATCTCCACCGAATGTAGTTTCCATAGAGTTAGACTATTTTTATTAAGTGCCAGTATGGTACTTTATGAGAATGTGTGGGGGACGGGAAAATATCTATTCGTCCGTCCGCCCGTGTGCCTGTACGCGCGATAACTCAAATACGCCTTTTCGGATTTTAATGAAACTTTGTGTAGACATTTATAATGTCCATGGAAAGGAGTCTATTAATATTGGACCAAATCGGTTGACCGGTACCGGAGTAAAACCCAAGTTAGTGTATATTTTAAAGGCTCGACAACTCAAATACGTTTAATCGGATTTTTATGAAACTTGGTATTCGCATTCATAATTTCCATGGAAAGAAGTCTATTGATACTGGAACAAATCAGTTGATCGGTACCGGAATAATGAGCAATTTAGTGCCTTATATGACAATATATCAGAAAGGCGCGATAACTCAAATACGCGTTATCGGATTTTCATGAAACTTGGTATACGCATTTATAATGTACATGGCAAGAAGCATATTTATTTTGGACCAAATCGGTTACCTTTACCAAAGTAACAACTAATTAAAGGTAACTTTTTTTTAAAACATGTTTATATACCTACTACAATGCCACATTTCTAATCAGTGTCCAATGCAGTAAGATGTTTGTTTATTTCGTTGATCGAGTTGAAATTGAGTACTACATTAATACTGTTATATAGAGAAGGTATATTACTGTAAAATAACTAGCGGAGTTCTTTGTCACTGAATTTTGAGAAATGTTAACATATTGCAAGAATTTCAAGTTGCAATACATTTAGCTTTGACAAATAACACTATTCCTTAACATAAGCTTGTCAAACCAGACCGTTAAACTGAGCGAGGTGGCCGAAATGGTATCGTCTTGGACTCGTATTCTGGAGGTCCCTGGTTCAAGTCCTGAAACCGGCGAATTTTACGTGGATTTGTTTATTTATTTTTTGAATTTTTTATGTGAGTATGCGATTGTCAAGATATCACAGATCTGTAGTTCCGCTGATGCTGGACGATTTTAATCTGATTAAAAAAACTTATTATCTGCATATCATAATTGCATTTATAATTAATTCAACTTTGTTACATCAGTTTACCTGATTTTATTTTAAGTAAATTTTGTACATTTTCCTCATATTAAATGATTTTGCACAAACTTATAAGACAGCTAGAATCGCAAAGTTTGTCAGGGATATTGGCACAGCCAACTGCCATAAGCGTGCAAAATTTAATGTTTCTTAGCTGCCCTATAAGTATGCAAAAACTGATTAGATATCCATGATGTAATTCACATCCACGACAGTTTGGATCATCCACTTGTTAACATTGATGTTTATCCTCTTCCGTGTGAGCTAAAAACTTGAAATTTGTTTTTAGCCTATACCCGGTGGGAAAATTAAAAAAGTCAGATTTTCGTTTTTTAACTCTTCAAAATAAACTTTGAAATGTCTTCCCTCACCCTCTGACATTCATTTTACCCTCTTCCAGATAAGCTAGAGACGTTTGGCGAACTCATCTTTTGGCATGTGCGCACTTGTTCCAAATTGATACATGCAAGCAGCGGAAATGTTAAACCATAGTTAAAAGCTGTGCTGCTTTATCTGTTCTATTATATGTTATTAATATAATTTTCATCTGGTACTGTGTTTTATCAGTTTAACCGATTTTATTCTGTGTAAATACGAGTGCAAAAATAAGCTAAATCAAATTTTACAAGAAACAATTTTCGTAAAGTCAATATCGGTTTTAAAAAATTGCGACTCATAGGCTATGATTTTCTAAATCTGTAGGCCTATATTATAACCATGGATTTTTCTATTTTCTCTATTCTCATAATGAGCGAAAGCATTTTGGAAGTACGTAAAACCAATGTCTGCGAATGTTTGTAGAAACTAAGGCTATCTCGCGAAGACCTCTCAGAGAACTATTACAGCCATTTCGTAAAATATGGAAATTTTTTCCTCGAAGAGAGAAGTTATAAAATTATTGTAATTGGGTGATCGAAAATAAGTTTAAAACCTCAAATTCTCTGAATTTTAAGGACTTAGGTGTATCTGAAGTGGTTTCATGTGTAAAATATGTCAATTTACTTATTTATTGCGTTGAGTTACCTTTTTTTTGCCATTTTTAGCATGATTTTAACACTCTTTAATACCAAGTAATCAAAAGTAATCAGCTATGTCCATTTTCATTTGAGATAATATACATCTTAAGGTACAATTTTGTATAAGATTAACTTCAAAAAATATGTGTGGTTAATTACTATGTAAAATAACAAACAAGGGAATTTTTGTCCCACCCGTAACAGTGATAGTTTTGTTAAATTATTATTGATGAGTTAAATACATTTTCTGACAACCTGGAAACAGTTTATAATTTGTATTTAATCCCTCATACCTTCATATATAACAACATTAAGACCCTAACAGTAATAGCAGAACAGAAAATGAGCTTTTGTTTTGCATCATTAAAATCAGTGTCCAAATTATGTCCCACCCGTAACAGATTTTGAAAAACAAATTTAAAATATTTAAAATACATTTTAAATAATGCTTTGTAGTGTGGAGGAGAAGGCATTGTAAATATTACAGAATGTGAAGAACCAATTCCAGTTTATTATTTATGATACGTATTAAACAAAAATAGTTTTTATAATTTGTTAGAATGTCCCACCCGTCATTATGAAATGGCTGATTACGAAGAAACATACAGGTGATGCTAAAAAAGAATGTCTTTCGAGACAAATTTATGAGGAATCAAGAAAATGCTCTTTCTGTTTAAATAAATCATAAAATTATTAAAAAAAAACAAAGTAATATACAGTACTGTATAATATATAAATACCATAGGCTATATGTACGAGTGATGGGGCATAAGTGAAGAAACTATTTTTTAATTGAAAATGTAGGAGCATTTTTAAATTTTGAAACAAACAAATGAAAGATCTGGAAAGTAGGCTATGTATAATGCAGATTATGGGTACTAGGAAACAAACACCCATACACGACTGCATTGTGTCGCTCTAATGTATTTCGGTAGTTGGAAGCATGAATGCACACATATTCATTCCATGATCCCTTAAAATTCTGTACGAATGGGTATTATTCCCCAATTCTTCCATCAGCTCCTTGTGGTATTATCTGGAATTTCTCCTCGGATAGTGACTATTTTGACGTAAGGATGCTGTCCACATCTTGTAATATCCATTCTGCAAGGCGGATAACTCACAACTAAATTACTATCGCCTCTATTCGTAAAACCGTACATCTCAATGCAACCAACTGATGTGTCCATATACTAGAGATGCCACACTCTCTCGTGATGTACAACATCTCACGGTACCGTCGCCTTATTTTGAGAGAAAAAAATAGTTTGTATAACTTATGCTGCATCTCTCGTGTGTATTACACATACATTGAATTTTTAAGCCGTGAAGCCTATGGATTAATTTATAATTATGGACATATCACCTTTCACTTGAAGCTAAGAGGACATTTCCCCTTTAGACCAATACAACTTGTTTGGCCGTGTTCTCTTTTATGTGGAATCGTCAGCCTTTTCTTACAATAATAGAGCTATTCCTCCAATGCCATGTTTTATTACCGTAATTATAATATGAGCAATGATTTTGCTAAAATATTATTGACTCTTACTTTACCTTATTGTTATTTTTAGAATAAAGAGAATAACAAAATATATAGCACAACATTTTTTGCATTCGAGCGACTTCTTACATTTAATGGAATGCAATTAATGTTCTGACGTACCAATATTTAACAAACGATTAAGAACATTGTGTATGCCATATTTTAAACAATAATATTCGTCGTCATTGCCTCTCTTTAGGACAGGGGTTATAGGAAATTTTATTTCTGCAAAATTGTATTACGAGTAAGAGATAATTCAAGCAACATGTAATGCCGAAACATTCCTTAACCCAAATATATAATACCGATCTCATAAGATTTACTTATAGGGTGGCGTGCACCATCCAGGAGTAAATCTTACTAAAGTAGTAAATTTAAGACGGAGACCTGGAGTATACAAGAACCAGTACATCTGTCTCACTCTTTAAGTCATACGAATAATGTGCTAGAGTGAGACAGACAAACCGGTTTTTGTTGCGTAAGGTTCCCTTCCTAAATTTACTACTTTAGTGCTACTCTTTTAGTAACTTACTCTTTTAGTTGGTGTTGGAGAGCTCAATTGATAGTTACTTCTTTAGTTGTTACTAAAGTAGTAAGCGATTTTTACTAAAGAAGTAGTCGAATTCTGCGCAGAACAGAGCAGAAACGTTAGTGCAGCGCAGCAGAACACGTGCATTTCAATTGCCAGTATTATTCAAGTGCCAGATAATGAAAAGGAAAGGTTCGCTGAAACAATGAATATGAATTTGGGTTGTTCCAAATATTACTAATGACAATCTTCATGTTTTAAAATAGGTCTAATAGTAATGTTTTATTCATTACTAATTATTTTAATTCCTTCAATTGAGTATTTTCAGTTTAGTAGCCTACGTATGGGTACTGTGATTACAATTTTTGTGCAAACTATTTCTGTATTATAATGCAAACAATTGGAATTTCCAGTTGATTTTCATAATTGATTCACTGCCAATATTATAATTATTTCTCTCATAATAATAATATAGTTCTAAAATATATTAAAATATTTATACTTCCTAAAGTTACATATTCTTCCCCAAAAACGATAAATCAATTATTCTATAGTTGTTTATCATAAATCTCACTATAATGAATTATTAATACTTATTGACTGTTTAACAATATTAATAAGAAGTATTACACAAAATCATGAAAAAGGGGGGATAAAGAGGATAACAAAACTAATAAGGGGCATTATGTTTCTGTCCTTTTTCAAATGCACAGAACATTTACTTAAAAAATATTACCTTATAAAAATAATAATAAGTTATTACAACTGAGAAATGTAATATTTAAACAAAAAATGGCGGTACAATATTTCGGAAGCTATGAACTCCAATAATAATTATGTAGATGGTTGTGTGTTTAAAAATAATTTCAGTGACTACTTCTCTAGATCCTGTGCAGCTTCAACCTCCGGGCCCCTCCTTAAAATTTTCTTTCGGCACTCATGTTGGCATTTTTTTCTATATAGTTTATAATGCTTCTCACTTTCCTGTCCACAGGGTTAATTAAATAGTTAGCAGCATACTATAGACCTGCAGCAACTGTTATAGTTTATTCCCAAACATGAAAGTCTCGTCTCACTCCACCATTCGAGACTTGGGGAGTGTTTAAGGAATGGTTTTACAATGTGTCCCCTTCTCAATGTACGCTAATCCCAGAGTCAGTCAAATTTTCTTCCGATGTGGCCTGTTTGGACATTTTTACACCTGGGTTAGAAAAAAGGACATATTATTCATTAACACTGCGGGTGCAACTATTGAACTTTTAGCTCTTATAATTATTATTATAATCTGGCATTCGCAATGTTGTGCTTTAAGTTAAGCTATAGAAGTGTAATGTAATAAAATTAATTTACAATAATTACATTAAATCGTTTAACAATGAGAATCACCTATTGTTCAGTAATTCTATGGTTAAGTAGCAGGGGGAAGTGTTTTCTGGGTAGCTCCAAGAACGGAGGCTTTCATTTATTGGAATGTACTATACCTCGCCGATATCTGTATCCATATGATTAGCTTGAAATACATCGTCGTTTTCTGACCCAAAGTTAGGGAGAACTGCAACATCTAAAGGCCGATCCAGCTAGGAAGATATTTAAGAGCACATGAGCTCCTTGTACCGTGCAATGCAAACGTCCTTTCCACTCACTCTTCCCCTCACCTTTGGTGGACGTCTTCCTAGTTGGATCGCTCTCCGCAATGATATTTCCACATTTGACTGGCTGAAATCACATGGATGTAGTGAGAATCTGACATCGTTTCTTCCAAACGCCAAAATTTCATGTAAGGATTTATGAGCTTAATTATTTACGTTATTAACCCTGCAGTGCTCGCGTGCTATTTTAGGACATAGAAGCTCGCGCGGCGTCTGAGAGACGCCGTTCGTTTTTTACGTTGTTTCTATTTTTTTATGTTGTTTTGAATGTTCATTTTGTTTATTGAGGGTTGTCATAGTTTATTTAATATTATTGAACATGTTTTGTATACATTGCTTAGTTAAAAATATGTGTATTAAGTCAATTTATTGAAAATGAGCATTTAACTAATCATATTGGACACAAATCCATATTAGCAGATTATGACTTTAATTAATTAACAATAAAACAATGTTGTTAGGCATGTAACCATTTTTAAATAATTTTAAATTATTATTGTCCTAAGACTTTGTAGGCATAACAACTTTTACTACTAGTTACTGATCTCTTCTTATTCCGTTTAGAAACTTTGTCCCGCCCTACGAAATATTTAGGCCTATCACATTCACTATATTCATTATCATCATCAGCTTCTTGCTCAGTATCCGTAGACTCACTTCTAGACTCCGCAATGTCTTCTTTAGGATCACTATCGGAATCAAGTTCAACATCATCACCATTTTCTTCTTCTAGCAACTTTGCACTATCTTCCAATCATTTGGATCAGAAAGCCTAAAGATAAATAATTTCCATCATAAAAGATTGGTATTGTAGGTTTATGATCACTAGTTTCTGCAAGAAATTAGTTTTAAACCAGTAACTTACCTTGTAACAGTAAAGCTCGCGCGGCGTCTCACAGACGCCATCTACATTTTTGCAACAATAACGACACTCCACTCTTGCTAGGCGAAAACTGGAGGGTTGCCGCTTGGATATGTTATTTAAGAGTAGTTGACCGAAAGGTAGTTGGTAGGTCAGCACAATGGCCTCATAGGTATTCTAGATATGGTGAAATGAATCTGGTCTGGCGTCTGTCAGACGCCACGCGAGCACTGCAGGGTTAAATGCCCTACTAGGTATGGTTCGCTTAATATTTATTAAATCACCTGCCACAACTCTCATTTTTGGTATACAACCTTCTTCATCTCAATAACTTATCCTCAGTTTGAACTATGTAATCCATTTAATGTGATATGTAACTCATAACTCACGCAAATGCCACAGAACACACTTACTCCACAACTTTACTCCACCCCCTGAGTAGGAGTAAATATTGGCCTTATTTACTCCACAACTTACTACGTTAGTAACGTACTCCGTGTTGGTGCTCTCCACCACTTGTGGAGTAAGTTCATTTACTCTGGGAGTAAATAAAATTTTTTCTTCTTTAGTACATTCCTCTATGTTGAAAGCCGCCGAGTTTAGTTTACTCCTGGTTGGTGCACGCCGTCCTTACTAAAAGAGTACGGTTACTAAAAGAGTAGCTTACTAAAGTAGTTAGAACTAAAGAAGTAAGGCTTACTAAAAGAGTAAATGGCATGAGTTTGGTGCACGCCACCCATAGTGTAGCCCGTAACAAAATGGTTGCCGGCGTGACCTTGTTCTGAGTCCAAATGATGTAAACAACTTTTTTGTCACTTCTGCTGAACATATCGCTGCATCAGATGATCAATCTCAACATGACTTATCTTCAAAATTATAATTTAGTTCAACATTTGATGCTCACTGTCGACCATTATTCACTAAATTAGGAATAGTCTCAGTTTGTGCCCATTACATTTATAATAGTATTTTGGTCCAATTCAATTTGCAAAATTCATATCACAGCTATCCTACCAGGTTTAATTATTTGATAACCAAACCCAATGTAAGGCTGGGAAAAATCTAAACAATGATATAGCAATGTTGCAGTGGATATGTTCAATAGATTAACCAGAGAAGATTAAGCACATTCGATTAGTTTGAACAGATTCAAAAATGTGTTACAATCTTGGTTAACTGCCAACCATTTCTATAATGTAGAAGGATATTTGAACGCAAATGTTGATTTAATATTTTGATATCTTGACCCTATTTCATTTCAATAATTTATTATCATCATTCTGTACTATGTAGCCTACTATATTTCAATATGCTTTTTGTTATCTGTATCATGTGTCTACATTTTATTTGTATCATGTAGCTACGTTTTAAGTAGTACTTTACTGAACGTTTGAGTATTTGAATTTGTACTAACAAAATCCAATAACTGTGCAATACAGTTTAAAGCATTAAATAAAGATTGATTGACAGTGAGCCTAATTTGTGAATTGGGTTTGGAAAACATGTAGGCTTACTAATGGAGTACCTCTTTGCTACTACAGACCAGAAAAAAATAAGAAATTTAGTTGGAACGTTCTAAAACTGTTTAAAATTTCTAAGTGAATTAAAACTGCGATGGAGGCTTTTACTCTTCACTACATCAGTACACCCCGTCATTAAATAAACATAATATCCAGCCATCCATCCATCCATTCCTGACGTTCCTGACTGCTCTAAATATACAGGAAATAAAAAATGTTGTCCAAAACGATCTATTAAAACCAATTCAATCGTCCTATCAGCATAGTCTCAAACAATCTGCATCCAAAATGGCCATCACTGGTTTGAAACCGCTTCATGAACAAGTTCGTAATATATTAATAATACATTGATGCTTATGCACTATGGGGACCGTTTAAAATTTAAATTGGCTAGCATGTTCAAATTCTCTAGTGCTTCATGTTAAAAAAAAAACTCCAGTTTCCCATAAGAAATTAATTTTATTAAAACTCGGCTGCTTCGATTTAACAAAATGCCTCATGACAGACTTTACCATTCAATCCTTGTATAAGTGTTCTATTTTTAAAATCTATGTTTCTATATGTCTGTCCTATAACTCTAAGTTCATAGAAATGCAATCATATGCAGGCTTATCTAGCTTCGATCTTGTGATGCTTGTTGGAGAACGAGGAATGTTCAGGTCTAATCAAATTCACTGGTCTATCAATCCGTCAAGAGGAAATAGTGGTTCCGCAGTGGTTAGGACCCTGTGCAGATGATAGCTTCAAGTGCTTGCCAATAATTTATTCTTTATAACGAGTCAATTATTTGGATGAGACTAACATAATATTATTTAACATATATTAGATATTATCAGTTTTAGCAATAATTTAAATCAATTCAATAATTCAAATAATTAAATAATTACAGTGTAAAATAACTGGATGGTACGCATATAAACTAAACTACACTCCGGACTCCTACATCCCTGAAGGGACTAGACCTACCACCTGACCGCGGCGTTATCTACCATAGGCAGATGGCAGGATTGGAAGACATGTGGTTAGCATGCCGACACCCACGGCGGTTAATGGTGGTTTCCAAGACCGGAGCCGATACTTCTCTATCAATCGACACAGAAAATTGTGTGATATAGGCTATGCTCATTCTGAATGTTTTAAGAAATTCGACTAGGAGAGAAAAAATGTTCTAGTGGGAATATGTGTGTCCTTGATGCACAGGCAGGATAGAGATTCCATCTGGCGATGTGAAGCGAATTCTGGCTAACTCAGTTGGCAGAGCGGCAGGAATAGCCGAAGGTCCTGGGTTCGAATCCCAGTGTCGGAGGAATTTTTCTCATAATATTCTCATGCAATGTCCCATAGAGACAATAATCTGTGGTTCATGAATGTATAGGCTATATCAGTTTCTATATGTTGATAGTCATGCATACAAACTATAATATTGTGACAAAGCCCAGAAAAGACTCTCTGCTAGAAACTGCTAGAAGGAGGAGTCACCCAGAAAGAACTAGAACGACGGAGTCTAGAAAGATCGCGCTCCCCTAGTGGACGGGCGGCAGACGAGCGCCAGTGGGCACGAGCGCCAGTGGGCGTGACAGCAGCACGGCTATTGGACCACGCTTAGTGGGGAAGAGGCCGGAGGAGGAGCTCGCGCTAATGGGTGTGCCCGCGCAGCGCACATTCAAGATTCCGCGCGGGCGGAGAGCTTTCCAGACCTCGACTCTGGAACATTCGTCGAGACTATATAAGGAGCGGGAGCAACCGACGGAGGGAATTCAGTGCAGTTCAGTACAGTGAAGAGTCCGTGAAGAGTCAGAGTCAGCGAGAGGCAGTCCGTGAGTAGCGGCGAGCGTCAGCGTCAGAGGGTGAGCTGGACGGAGAGGACTGATCAGCGCGGCCTCAAGTGAGTGTGACTTGGGGAGCTGAAGAGCCGGTGACCGTAGAGACTAGTGTGACCGGAGGGACCCGCGAGCGGAAGACCTAGTCAACGGGGAACTAGTGACCGGAGAGAAGGGTGAACGGAGGAACTAGTGAACGGAAGAGCTGGTGAGCTGATCTGGGCTGAGACAGTGCCGTCCCGGGGAACTCTGCGCGACGGGTGGATCGTACAGCGGCAGCGAGGACTGTGGAGCTGAACGGCGCGACGTGGGATTATCTCGACTGGGAGACCGCACAGTGTGTGCGAACGGAACAGTGCTGTAATTAGGACTGAGCACAGTGAGAGTGAGCACTGAACAGGACAGTGAACTGGCGAACAGTCTGGAGTTTTCTGACTGTATTGACAATTGTTGTAGGAAATAAAGAAACCTCCATCCTTCAATTATAAACTCGGTGTTCTGATTTTGAACCCCGACGAGCCCTTGTTACAATATGTATTCATGGATGCATATATCAGTCTTCTATATGTTGATAGTGATGCATACAAACAGCTATAATATGTATAATTACTTATATATATATATATATATATAAGCTGTAAGAAAAACGGAATATGCCGTTGAAACCAACACATGTATTTTTATGCATACATAAGCCTACATGTAGAAACTAGAATGCATGCTAATTTTGAGAGAGACATTAATTTAAATAATAACTACTTGTTTCTAAGGTAATAACCTGTAAATGATATCTAGTCGGCCTGGCTGGCGCATTGAGTACGGTACTGACTTTCTAAGTCTAAGGTCGCGGGATCTCTCCCGACTATCTGTGATAGTCCCGTGTCATTAGATTTACAGGTATGTAAAAGAATTCATGCGGGACAAAATCATGACACACTGGTGAAGTCTACAGTCTTAAATTGCTGTATACCTTTATCGTTAAATAACTATTTACTGTACCTATAAGTAATAAGAGTCATAAAGCGAAATAAGCCTGGTTCTATTCCACAGAGAATCAGATGGGTCCCAACGAATAGAATTCAGAACTGACCAATAAAATATGTGGAAACTGGCAGGATTTTAATTTGCTAATGGTGTACTGTGAAACACATGAAAAACCCAATGTTATAAGAATGAAAGATAATTAACTAAACGATGAAAAAATATGTTCTACAAACTTCCTCACACATAATATTTTAAATATCGAAGTTTTTAACTTGACAGAAGAAAGTGGTATGTAGTACCATTTTGTACAACCTTCAACTTAAATAGATTTTTGCGGATGAGGAAACCATGATAAATCCAAGTCAAATTGACCAGCCACCTGGTTTGAGATTTGAACCCACCTCTCTTTGATTGTATTTTTTGTGTTCATTACGACTGAGGTGTACTGCATATCACAACAATAAGTTAATAAATAGTTTTCTTGTTACTATGGGAAACAAAAGAATGTCTACTATCGTGTTTCCGTGCACATTCAACGCCACCTATTAACATGGCAATGTTAATTTGTGAAATTAATTGAAGATGCCTTGCTTGGTTGCCATACTTAATTAATTTGTTTATGACGTAACAACATACAGAAGCTTACATTTTTTTTACATAGGTGGTAAGTATCTGTGCTAAAATATATTACAAAGTTTGCAATTTGTCAGTAAAGCCTACTATGTAGACAACATAAACATGCCAGATGATAATCAGATAAACAGACAAACAAATCAGATAAACAATCAGATGATGCACATAATTAAAATTAAAATATTTACAAATACTGAACATGGCCCATACAGATTAAAGATACACAAATGGATTGTTCATTTTTTAAACCATCGCCTGTGGTCAAAGGAATAGGACGTATTTCCGTCTCCATATTACAGACTGAATATGGCATTTTAAATGCCGAAATGCATCTCTATAACTGTAGAAGAACGACCTAACCAAGCTGAACAAGATGTTTAATTTCTAACTAGTTTTTCTTATTATCACTTCACATCTGATTTTAAAAGTGAACAATCTATTCGTGTTTTAATTATTTTCTTTTAAATAAATGATTTAAAATAAGCATGTAGAGTTGAGTAAATAATCTTGGGCGAAGCCGCGGACACCTGCTAGTCATTCATATTTTAATTAATGTGTGTTCTGAAATTCTGTATTTTGCATACTTATTTCATGTTTATCGCGATATAAATTAATTTTATAAAGAAATACTGTATGTAGGCCTATAAATAGTTTTAATTTGAATTTATCCACAACTTTACTGTGCAACGTTTTCATGCATTACTTACAGTAATGTGGAGGCTTAGAAAAATAGAAATGGATTCAAGTAAAGTACCCCCAAGTAATTTTTACACAAAAACGAACGTAGCTATTTTATTAGTTATAGGTAGCTGTCTCGAAATTTACATTTTTACTAAAACCGTTAGACTTTTTTTTAATAAAAAATTTGAAAAAGGTTTTCGTGAAAAGTACTTTAATATTTTAGTTGGCCTATAGAAATTAAATTCTGGGCGGTTCGATAAAATTCCTAAAAAGTCCTTAGTACCTAGCCTATACTGTTTACCCGCTACGTTTGTCCACAGACAGACGGAGAGACAGAAAGACAGACGACATTCCGAAAACACTTTTTTTATTTTTCTAGGCGTCGTGAAAAGCTTTTCCTGCTGTTATCTCGATTTCGATTTATTGTCACGGTCACAATAGTCTACTTTCTCTATACTACATATATGCGAGAAAGTAACATTTCTACCGTGTTTTTTTCTACCTTTCAAGTTGTCGTAACCTTCTTCATTTATTCTTTCAATACTTCCTCTTCTCAGGCCCTGTTTTGTTGCCAGAATCAATGTAAAGGAGTTTTAAATATAGGCCTATAAAGCTGAGTACTAACATAATAATAATAATAATAATAAATTTAAAATATCCAAAAGTTATGCATGTGAATTTTAAAATGTAAGCCGCTTTAAGTAGAACGATGTGTCCTAAAAGCGCATGCTTATACAAATGTGCATTGAAGTGTATGTATCACCACTTTGCTTCCAAGTCAGCTAGTACCCACTCTATTCTGTCTTAACATCTTTCCGATTGATCTGTTTCCGATACCACATTCCCTTGGGCATTCTCGTAATAAAAATAGTTTCGCTAGAGGAAAAGAATGATGGGAAAGTCTATTATATTACATTTTCTTTTGGGAAAAAAAGCACAGCCTTCAAATAATTTCGAAAGAAAGTAAAACTGTTTATATTAATTTGCACGAATGGAGACGAAAACTCCATATAGGCCTACATTATACTGTCTTGGGAAAAAATAATCCTGACAGATATAAAATGCTGCTCTGCACAACTTTGTTCAATTTATTATTGTTTCTCGGGGTTCTAACCGGGTGAGTTGGAGGTTTGGTTCCAAGCTTTCGGCAGCTATCTCTGCTGCCATTTTTTGGGAGAAGATGCTATTTGCTATTGAGAATTGAGAACTTAATTGAATTTGCTATTGAGGGGGAGGTGAGAGATGAAAATATAAACATAGGAACATTAAATAAACGACAGTTAAGATGACATAAAAAAGGAGGAATGTTAATAATCAAACTAATTTCTTTCAGTTGGCTTTGTAATAATATTTTTACGAGAAATAATGCTTGTAATTTTACGTTTCTTTTTCTCTGATGGGTCGATATCATACTATGTATAGGCCAAGAAATGGGGTGTAGGTTAATTAATTTCCGGAAAGCTGGAAATGGTTTTAAACTCTTCATTTTCATGTAAAATGGGTTCATTGAATTTTGCACCAATTTTCTGCTTGGGCTGTATGATTGGTGTAAAAAAAACCTAGAAATTTTCTAACTTTCTTCCGTTTTCACTAACAATTCCTAAACTATGCATTTATAGGAAAAAATTTACTCTTTTGTAAATGAGAGTAATTAAAATTATTTGTCGAATGAGCAATTTACATTTAAAATTATGTCAAGTCGTTAGGAAGACTTGGGGTTTGAAGCTTACTAAACATGGGCTCCTCTCGTTACCATCAACAGCCGAACACATCTCGCAGGAACTGATTAATAATACTGCCTGAAAATGTTCGAAGGCGTGCCGAAATACTTGAGTTGCAGTGAACCCCCCTACGGGAATTTTGGAAGGAAGTGCAAGGTTCCCGCCCAAGGAAAGCTATCCTAAATTAAAATACGGACCCGCCCAGAGGATAATTGGGTTTCCAGGAGGATCAAGTTTTAAAATACTGAGACGATCAGCAACTTCTTGTTTCTTTCTTATTAAATTTTGTAATTTCGTAGTTTTATATATATATATATACATGTGTTTTCAAATAAAATAAATGTACAGAATAATTACATAAAACACAACTAAAATCATGTCACTCTTTAGTTATCAATGCAATTCATTAGAATCTGAACAGCCTAAATACAGTTATTTAGAAATAAATAAAAATTCAATTTATTTTCCTGAAGGGACTGAAATCAAATGATTAAAAATAAAATGTATATATACATGTTTTAATTTACATAGATTATTTCATTAAAGTTCTGATAAGAAAAGAAATATAGATGGAGACAAGACCAGAAAATACTACGGTTGGGCTGCCTCCTCGGTCCAACACGTAGGCCTCAAACACATTGGTCGGGGGGGGGGTTGAGAAATATACTAAGTTAAATGACTAAAATAACAATTAAAGAAAGGGGGAAAAATGATAATATGTGTAACTTAAATGAAATAGGTTAACGCAGAAACGTTTGAGAAAGCAGAACTACAAGGGATGGCCGAATATCAAAATAGACGCCTAGTAGCGGGAAGGGTGGGAAAAGCGGCAATCAACCAAGACTTCACATTACATTAACAATAAAGAAAAGGAATCAGAACTAAGCTATACTAGTATATCTAACCAATACGAAGAAGAAACATAATAGAAATAGAAGCAAATGAGTGAGAGGAAAATGACTTTAATACAGACAAGCAAGACGCCTATAGCCTAGAAAGCCGGTATGGCCAAGCGTGGCCCACCCCGATTTTGGATTTGGTATTCTACAGACATGCCTCAAAGGAAAGTGTCACAAACATTTCTGCATCAACTAGGAATCTTGCCCAACAAAATCAACGCATTTCTACGTCTGAAAACGCAAAGGAATCCTACTCTACGCTTCTGGCTTTACCAGCCAGACGCATGTACAAACTTACAGTCATAGCGACCATCATGTGAGAGAGCGAGATGCCGGAAATGACGCGGCCACATAGCCGGGAACAGTCATTTAACAAACTACCGCCAGATAGCGGCTATGTATGGAGAATAGAACAGAGAAAGCTTAAGGAACTT
This sequence comes from Ectobius pallidus, assembly GCA_964059195.1. Classification (NCBI taxonomy): domain Eukaryota; kingdom Metazoa; phylum Arthropoda; class Insecta; order Blattodea; family Ectobiidae; genus Ectobius; species Ectobius pallidus. The sequence continues at coordinate 137,143,023 of CAXKWD010000003.1, read as the reverse complement.
GCCACCTTTTGCCGCTAGTCGGCGCCACACTACGTAAACATTAAAAATGGCTGACTTTACGTAAAAAAAATTGAGACGGCGGGAATGTCGGCTCAAATCACCCCCTCTTTTCTTAAAACTTCCAGTTTTAAGCAGGGAGAGTGATCTACCTTTTGTTGCTTGCTTTCAAACAATTTCAAAACTAAAGTTTATTTACTTTCTGGTGGGAGAACTTCTGGTCTGGTCATGCTATAACAGGTGAATTTGACTGTAGAGTGAGAGTCTTGTTTATAGTTGCCGAAGATTATTAGTGTTGTCACTACAAGTTATTGGTTTGGTAGGCTACCCTGTTAATTTATCACTGCCTTCAAAATTTGCACTTGTCTAGTACGGGAAGTCATATTTCGGATATATTCAACCAGAAGGTGCGCCTTGTTGGATGCCCCGTCAACACAATTGGCGTCTGGTCCTGAATGGAAAACGGAGGCATATCCAACACAACTGGAGAACTAGCACTTCAGAACTACACTCGGGCCACTTCATGCGGGGGTCTAAAGGAAAGTACCATACGTTGTGCTGCCCGGTCTCGCGTCAGGTCCCACCGGGGTCAGCTGGATACACTTACACTAGACCGTCCCATGTAGCCACACTTGAGCGAGAACATAGTGCTGATATGGTGAAATTTTGGCGGCAGCTAGGCGAGACATCTCTGGATGTTGGTTTCACGTGAGTAGCCTGCGCTCAACCATGTTCACCGTAGAGTGCAAATGTTTAGGGTAGACCTTTCTCTGCTGTCGTTCACCATTCCAACATCTTGAAGAGCATGCCAGCGTGGATCTCCACCAGAATTATAGACACATATAACTGAAACATAAATTTGAAAGCAGCAACACCAAATTCCAAGAACTTTACTATACTGGGGGACGGAACATTTTGAAGTTACTTATTTTCAGATTACATAATTACATACAATTCAGATAAAGGTTCGATATACCTAATCAAATTTACATTAAAGAAACAAGCCTAGAAGTTAAAAAAAATTACACAATTAAAAAAAACTTATTTCTTTTTCACGTGGCTAATATGCCATCTAGATATCTTACCAGTTGGTGGATCTCGCACCAACACCGTGACAGGAGACAGAAACTCAACAATCACATGAGGACCATGGAAACGAGGAGCCAATTTAGAGCTGAACTTCGCAGCTGCATCACTACGGGGAAAGTTTCTTACAAACACTTCATCGCCCACCTTAAAATTAACTTGACGTCGGCCCTTATTATACTTGTTCATCACCTTGTTGTGAGACAATTTTAAGTTATTCGCGGCTTTTCTCCACACTTCTTTAACTCTCTTGTTGTCGCGAGGGTCAGGGAGCAAATCGTTTATGGACCAAAGATTACATAAAGGATTATTTGGTCTAAAACCCAACATCAGAGTAACAGGAGGGTACATATGGGATTCATGCTTCGCAGAGTTAAACGCAAACTGAAGCCAGTAAAGATTGTTATCCCGGGAGGAATGATCCTCCGAGTGGTAAGCAATCAGAGCAGCCTTCAGATTGCGATTAAATCGCTCGGCATGGCTCGGTTGTGGGTGATACGGCGAAGTTGTGATGTGTCTAACACCCAAATGAAAACAAAACTTTTTGAATTGCCTCGAAAGAAAGTATGCGGCATTATCCGACACTAAAGAACGAGGGAATCCAACCACAGCAAAAACTTTTTTCAAACATTCAATAGTGACATTAGTATTAGCTTCCCTCACCGGAATCATCCAACAAAATTTTGTAAAAGAATCTACTATAACCAAAATATGAGCATCACCAGACTTTGACCTAGGAAACGTCCCAACGTAATCTATAAAGAGTCGGTCCATTGGTGGTTTAGGAACTTCGGAGGCAAGGAACCCCACCTTTGTCATTTGTGCAGGCTTAGAACAGGCACAAATCTGGCAAGCCTTTACACGAGCTTTGACATCGGCATCCATGCCTTTCCAAACGAAGTATTCCTTAATTTTACATTTTGTTTTGTCAATTCCGAAATGGCCACCTACCGCTGACTCGTGGAAATAGCTGAACACAATGTCAATTAAAGTGGAAGGCAACATGATACGAGATGGCATTCTTCTAGTAGGCGCACTATACTAAATGCCAGACTTAACTACGTACTGGGAACTCTTAACACCAACTTTCATACGCTCTATAATAGGTGAAATTTCTTCATCCTTGGCTTGAAATTACTGAATAGACTTAAAAGCTAGGGGAAATTCAGACAGAATGCCTGCAACTAGCTGGGGCTTAACATCTGGGCAAATGACTTTATCTGGGACTACTTCTTGAGTTTCTTTTACACTAAACATACGTGATAATGCATTGCTACTTTGTTATCAGAGCCTCCAATGTGTCTTGCGGAGAATTTGAAAGCTGATAATCTAATGGCCCACCTAGCTATTCTGCCTGTGGTTCTAGGCTTGGCTAAAACCCAGCTGAGAGCTTGACAGTCTGTTTCCAGCTCAAACTCGACATGTTCAATATACATGCGAAATTTCTCCACTGCAAACAGAACCGCCAAAGCTTCAAGCTCATAAGTACTGTACACGCGTTCTTGTGCGGTCAGAGTTCTAGATGCATAGGCGATAGGCCTACGACCATCGGGAGAATCTTGTAGGAGCACACAACCTACTGCAACATGTGAGGCATCGGTTTGAATGATGAATTTCCTATTGAAGTCAGGCATCAAGAGAACAGGAGGATTAACTATTCGCAATTTATGTTCATCAAACGCTTTCTGACAAGTCCACTTAGGTCTACTCCTTTCATTATTGTTTTAAGGCAATAATTGGTCCTCCGCTATCAGAGATTCTTTCTAACATCCCTACCCATCATTTCCCTCTACGGCAGGGTCATATGCCGTTCTTGTACCCAACATTACTCCGCGCCTTGAAGTATTACTTCAAATAAAGAAAATAACTGGAATGCAAGCTATAATGACTGAAATACACTTTTGCATGTAACACTGATAAGCACTGACTCTACACTACTAGACTGGCAACACACGTAAGGCTGTAAAGGTCTAGATGAATGATGACTGGACTCCAAACAGCTGATGTTGTATCCATAAGTGAAAAAGTTTCGACTTGTACGTAACAGCTGGAGCAATAACATTTGCAGTGAAGATCAGGATGCTTATTGAAATACAATTTGTAGAAATGCTAATCTTGTAGAATCTTATTAGGGAAATGCATGATGATTTCTGTCTATCATTCAGGGCACAGCTGATGATATTAGGTTACTAACAATGAATGGACATCTTGGATAAAGACCATTTTAAACATTGACTGTAATTGTAGAAAACAATTCTTGCTAGGTTTCTTTTACATACATCACAATGTAATGTGTTGATTTTTGAGATGTCTTGATAACATAGTCGTTCTCTTACTTGATACTTGATATATATACAGATGATGCAAGTAAATAGCTTTTCACTATTTTGAAGAAGACAAACACTGCTGTGTGTTGTTGTGAGAATGTAAAGCTCTGTAGAATGGATCTACTTTACACTTTGAATTTCCACTGTCACTTATTATAAACCTTTCTTGACTGTTGAAAGATTCATTGTGAAGGGATGTATTTAACTGTTCGTTCCTATCCTTGAAGGAAACGTAGTTGTTGCGAACTGGTTTGACCGCTGCACTGGGTCTATTTCTCTCGAAGCATTGGCTCTGCTTGTGAAGAGATGCCTTGCTTGAATTGTTGCGAACTTTAACTGGTTTAAAGTTGCTGTGTGATGAAGTATTCTGTTTATTTTGACTGATATCAAAGCATGTGAAGGCGTATGCTTTAGACTGAGCTTGCTTATTTGTGAAGTGTAATAGCTTGCTGTGAGTTGAGTTACACTTACAATAAGAATGCAGAGAACACATTTGTACCTTGTGTTCAGAAGAGAAACAATTGAAGCATAGCTTCTTGGATCGTACACAACTCCATCGCTGCTGCACTGTTAATTTGCGAAATTTGTTGCATTTGTGTAAAGCGTGGTTTAGTTTACACAGAGGACAGACTTGATGTTGTGTAGATTTGCTCGTTACCACAAAAGAATGCATTTGTGGCTCTTCATCTTCTGAGAGAGAGTCCCTCGGGGAAGAAACCCTATTCATGTCATTATGCAAGAGTTGACTATGAACTGATTCCCCACAATTACAAAAGGATTCTAATTTGCACTGGTGTACTTGATGATTCGATGAGAAACAGTTTACACACAGGTGCTGTGACTTGACGAAATTCCATCGCTCGTTGACTGGAATTTGTCGAAATTCATCACAATGGTAAAGCTTGTGATTTTTTTGACAATAGGTACAAGATACTCTGGTTGTACCTTCATACGACTGTCGCGTTTCATGGACAGTGTGTTGTTGTGTTCGCAGCTCAACCTTTCTTGTAGGTGATGGGTTTGACATGTTGATAGAAGTTGCTAAAATCTCTAATGTATGTGCTTTAGATTCTAGGAACTGTATGAGCTCTTGAAGAGACGTAAAATGCTGCGAGTCGATTTTACTCTCAAATTCTTTGCGCGTGCTGTCTGTTAGGCTGTTTAACAGAAGCTGCGTTAGGAGAACTTCATGTAGCGGAACTTCTAGAGATAGAGCTTCTACTGCGTTTAGGTTGCTCTGAAAACTGTTCAGAAGGTTCCTCAGTTCTGTTACACTGTCTGCTTTCATTTCTGGCAATGATAACAGCTGTTGCACATGTGATGTGGCTATTAATCTTGTATTATTATAGCGATCAGAAATCAATTTCCACGCTACTGGGAAATTGTCACTGGTAATAGGTAGATTTTCAATTAGCACTTGCGCTTCATCTTTAAGAGCCGCTATAAGATAATTGAATTTCTAAATTGGATCTAGAGATTCATTATTCACAATAAGGCTAGTAAACGTATAATGAAAATGTTTGAATTTTGTCTTATCTCCATCGAAGATGGGTAATTCTAAGGTAGGTAGAGGTATGACTCTGCTCTGTGCATTGCAAGAATGCGAAGTGTGATGTGAGATATCACTATGATGAGAACTTGCACTATGCATTGGCTGTTCATGTTGATGTATAAGAGCACTAAGTTTAGCTTTTAACACTTTGTAATTGTTACTCACATCTTGGTCGTACTGTGCGTGAATGTCTAGTTCACCTTCAGCCTCAATGAGAGATTCAATTTGAGTTTGTATAGCTTCGTAGTTTTGCCACTGTTCATTGAGAGTGTCATACTCAACTTTCAATCGGAATACATCAACTTCTTCTGTAATGCTGTCACAGCACTTCTGTATGTACGTGAACTTTCTTCTGATAACCTTTCGTTTCTTCGTAAGTGATTTCATCTCTTGTTCCATGCTGGATGTAGGAAGAAATACTTCTGGATGCTGAATGCTGTGATGCTTCGCTCTGAAGAATCTTGCTGCTGTTCTATCTTCGTTGTTGAAAACCTTTTACTGCGCTAGTCACCGCAGCTGGATGATAGCTTAACTCACTGCACACTGCAGCCTTGATGTGATTGCAGACTGACGTCTTGTAGTTCTGCTTACTTGGAGTGGCTTGGGCACTGCCAACTTGATGACATCACTGGACCATGATTTCAGAGTAGCTAGAATTCTTATGCCGTCCGATACGCGGTTGCTATGTGATCTACTGGGCGGACCCGAGGAAACGTTTGAATTCTGAAATCCGTACCGATGGTAGAAGAATGCCGAGAAGAAACCGTATATGTGTGAGAGTTCAAGATTTGTCCAAATTACATGCGGCCCGGAGGACCATATGTTGGGTACAAAAACGGCATATGACCCTGCCGTAGAGGGAAATGATGGGTAGGGATGTTAGAAAGAATCTCTGATAGCGGAGGACCAATTATTGCCTTAAAACAATAATAAAAGGAGTAGAGATAAGTGGACTTATATCGCAGGATGCTGGATTCAGTGATCCTCGGACTGTAATATTGGAACAAAACCTTTAACATGTAATGAACGATGGAACTTTATTATCACACAATATAGGCTAAATAAATGCACTGAATAACTAATAGAAAAATGAATAATAAATAAACTGAAATCTGATATTGATACACTTGCACTAAACAATGGATTGCGGTTTGGCGGTAAGCTGGTCACGTGGCGATAAATTTAAGGGATTTATGCCAGCAATGAATTATATATCAAAATGCTCGTAAGCATTGCTGTGTTCCTTTTAATATGATTTAACACCGATATCTTTAGAATAATACACAAAATAGCCGATTCACTGTGACCTCGTGGGATTGCACAATGCACTCAACTATAGACGAACTTCACGACTGATCTATGAAGCCGAGATTAATGAAATTACTGTAAATAGTGTAATTTAAGTACTCGCACACGATAATACTTGTATCTGTAAGTATTATGTACTTATTCGCAGTTTAAGAATAATAACCGATTATGCTATTGTCTTGCAACGGGCGCGAAAATGCAGAGCGATCCAACACAGACTGTCTTGTGTGGACGCAGGCTTCTAACTAGCTTGGCGGTGACGCCGTTTAATATCACGAGACGTCTTACAAGTAAGCACCTGCTGGAAATAGTGCCATGATCAGGCGGCAATCACTTGTATCACTGCGCTATATTAGCTGACTAAGCGGGAATAGATTTAGCGGAGCGTTTGAATATAATGACTAACTAGAGACATAAAAACACGCTAGTAAAACCTATAGCTTGCGTGAACATCACTGATAAAACAACTAAAGGCTAAGTACATATGCAGGTCGAACTTAAAATAATTTTCTGTGTGATAGTAGTAATAGATATTAGTACAATTTACTGGTGTTTAGAAAAATATGTGAGTGGTTTTAAAACTGGATATCGATGGCATGCGAATACTATTTATCGTTGACAGAGAAAAATGTGTGAGGGATCTGTTTCAATATGAAGAACAGTTGTTATCGAAATAATACAAATATCTGTAATTTTATTGAATGTGTTAATAAACTTTAGCATTAGCATTATTTCTTCACAGTTGTCATAGGCCTGTTTTTATTGCTCACGATATTTCTTTTTCAAACTAGTTGTTAATCGGACGATAACATACAGTGCATAAATGAAATGTCAGGTAGTATTCTGTTTTTTTTCTGTCTCATCAATGTTTGTAACGCTTAGATAGCTCTGTGAAAATTACCTGTAACGTAAGGAGGAATTGCAGGGGACCCTATTTCGTAAGCTAAAATAAAGCGTGTTAACATGAACCCGTACTAATGAAATATTCAAGGCTACTTTCTATCACTCTTTTGCATTCTATTAAACATAAACTTTTTAAATCCAACACCCATTTAATTACACCTGAAGATGTTTATCTTCGTAACACAAGACATATCCTGGGACTTCATACTGTAAGGAGGGATATGAAAGAAATATTAACTCATGCTATATCGTGTTTGCAGAGATTGTCTAGTAATCAGGAATGAAGGTAAACTCTTTCCACAAGCGCAAGTTGGTAATATGTTTATTACAGTAACCTTCAGACATCAGTTTCTTTAAACAACAAATTCCTACGTGACGTTGTTATCAAACTCTTGCAATCTGGTGAATTGCCTGAGGGAGAGAGAGAGTTGCAGTTTTAACTATAGGGTTTAGTTCATGCGTGGTATTTAATTGAAGAAATGACTGTTAACTAGCATGGTACATACCCGCCCCCTAGTAGACAATTTTGAAACCACAAGATTGAATAACTGAGAAACCTAACTTTCATATTCTGAAACAACCCTTGCAGGTGGAATATGAAATCTTACCGTGGCCACACGCTTTAAAACAGGTAGCCGGTAATGGCAACTTGAGTGGTTCGAGTCCAGCTTTATGACATGATTTTATTAAATAAATATAAAATGAACATGCATAAGAACGCTATATGGTGATGACGTCATATGGAAGTCCTGGGATAGCGTCCCGACAGCGGTCAAAAGGTCATAAGCCTTGATAACATATCGTCGTCGAATAGAATGTGGGATCATATGGATAAAAAAGTCCAAACTGCAATGACTTCAAACGAAATAGCCAAAGGGCGTCTCTTCCAGATGTTCCTCAAGGCCTTGCGCATGGGTGCATATCCAGAACGTCCCGGAAAAAACAAAACCCGATCCAGAGGGCCTAAATGATGAAAAGCCTCTGAATGAACCTGGAATAGAACAGGTTTATTCAAAATGACTCCCATGACATCACAGGACGTCACGGATCAAAGGACATATCTAGGCGTCGGGGGCGGCGTCGGTTTCCGAAAGGCGTCTGCTTGAACCGGGAGTAGCACAGGCTTACAGACCACATCTACATTGTTCTAATCGATTCCCGTCACGTCATGGGACACCGCATCAAAAGACCTAGCTAGGCGTCTGGGGGGCGGCGTAGGTTGGGGGCGGCGTAGGTTGGGGGCGGCGTAGGTTGGGGGCGGTGTCGGTTCCCTAAAGGCGTATGATTGAGCAGGGTGTAGCACAGTGCGAAAGGACGTATCTCCATTGTTCGGTTCGAGTCCCGTGACGACACAGGGGCGGCGTCGGTTTTACTTTACCGCTCCACCCTTACTACTAACATGTATCACGCGTTTCGGTCGCTGAAATTCGGCGACCGAGATTCGGCTTGTACTCTAGTTTTTAGGCATCTGAAGGCGCGGTTATTCCGTCCGTGTAATTTATAACATTACGTACCGATTAACCCAATGGATATGGGTTTCGGTCGCTGACAATCGGCCGCGTTTTTTCCGTCCGTGTAACATGGCCCTAAGGCTGTGTTCCATATTCGAGTGCGGAAGTGTGCACTTACAGGCCTAATATCCTATCGCCATCAAACACTGCAAAGAGAGCAGCCATTGAGTGACTTGCCAAGTGGGCTCTGGACTGTACCGAAAAATCGCATAGCCTAACATTGGTTATTTTATAGTTTATTATAGCTGCGGCACCTTTCACTGGCCCAAGCACCCGTAAAGAGGATCCGTGACCCCAATAAATGAAAAAAGTAAATTTCCAAACAGCCTAAGCACAATTACTTATTTATATTTAATGCAGAATAAATCCAATAATGAAAACCCTACGGAAATCACCTTCTGAATACAAAATTAAGCAGTAGGCCTATACAGTTATAGCAGATTCAAGAATATTTGGCTGAAAGCCATGTTACATATTGATGTTCACCGGTGGTGGGCTGAAGGCCAGTTTAGTCATGTTTACTTCAGCAAGTAGGCTAGAAGTAGTTCGGTACTATTTCCTTATGAATGTAGACCGTTCCATTTCTAAGGGTAAGTGGGTATATCCTACAATTCAACGAGTACTAAAATAATTGTAGTCGGGACATAAAGCTGAACACATGAAATCCAAATTCTGACGGGCTTCCCATATACTTCACTGGCAAAGATGGGTGCTGCGGTCGCTTGCTAGGTTAATATGATCTAATGTTGCTCAAACCTTGATCAACTAGGAACCGTTAGTCCACTGGACACCAAGTTTCTTCACGTGACATACCAGTTCATACCGACTTACGCCAGAGTGCTCCGTTCCCCGGTCTTGTCAGCCGTTTCGAAACTGGGTTTCACAATACTGCAGTATTCTAAGAGTTTTGAATTTCCGTTATGCTTTTGGTTCGTTCATTTAATTAATTTATTATTTCATTCTGGTTTTATTTTGCTCTACGATGGAAGGATTGCAGGCACTTGTAACATTTGTAACTTGGTCTGCTGTTGGAAACATTGGGGTCAGGCATGCACAAGGGCTTTATGTTTTATCCAATTATCCGGATATTTGATTTTGCGGATCGGGTCCGGTCCCAATTAATCCGGATAATTAAAATTCTACTGTAGATACGAGTAATGTACTACAGTGAGATAGACTAACTTGTTTGCTTTAGGGACAGTTCTAGAGCGGATAATAGGCAAAATCGTGATACACCCAGTCCTTAATTAGACTAACTTACAATTAATTTAACCTAAATAAGAATGAGATTTTATAGATTAATTTTTTTGATACCGTATTGTTGAATACATTAATTTCACAAGATTAAAATTAAATATTATTTCTGTTTGTAATTCCGAATGTCAGACTTCTAATTTGAACACCATTTATACCAGTCGTGACACTAAAATTTAATGTACGGGATTTGGTTGTAGGTTGGGCGCGTCTAATAGTCCGAAGATCACAAAAAAGTATGGTAAATATTGCTAGAATACCATACTTATAAACAAAGTGTTATAAACGACAGGATAGTTACAAATTTTGGCACAGACTGTACATCAGTGCACTTGTCAGAATCGTAAAATGAGGGTGGCTGGAAGCCAGGTATAGGCTACAAGGTGAAAAGAAAGGAATGTTGAGTTCTTTTATACGAAAGAGTTGTCTCAGCTGGGTGGTTTAAATGAAGGCAAATGACCTCTAAACAGCCGTTACATTTACCGTATTCTGAATTGAGAGTTAGAGGGTGTAAAAGTATTTTCAGTCTTTCATGAGAAATCAGTTCGGTAGTTAAAATTTGCACTATGCCATCTGTACAGAAGAGATTTTCATGCAACACAGGTTATACTTAGAAGTGATTTACACTGATTCCATTGTACAAGATTATAATTTTTATGCAATGAAATAGCCTATATTATTCCCTTTAAAATTTTTCCTTAAATTTCTTTTCCTTTAAATTTCCATACCAAAATCAAGATGCGTCTTAAGGTTCGGACCGTCTTATACTCCGTAAAATACGGTATATATAATTTTTGTTAATTCACTTTTTTTCTCTGCATATTATTGGACGAATTTTTGTCTTATGTTTTAATATAGGCAGATCAATATTGTATTATTATTCTATTGCTGTAATTTGTATTACTATGTATGATATCTATTGTATTTGTTTTTTGTACATTTCTTTTAATGTATTTTGTATTTATCCTGGTTGAGTGGAAGATAATGCCCTATGGCCTTAACTCTGCCAGGCAAAATAAAACATTATTATTATTATTATTATTATTATTATTATTATTATTATTATTATTATTATTATAGGCCTATTATCTGTATCAACTCTATTTAACACTCTCTGCTAAAATTACTGAATTATTGCGTGGAATCGAACTGTTAGTAACTAATAAGTAAAGGAGTTTGATGCAACCTAGCTACACTATACATACTCGTATGCTAAAATCCGGAGGAAGGGGTAGAAAAATATTTGCAGTGGGACACTGTACATTCTTGAGGAGCCGAGTGGAAACTGCGCCAGCTTATCAAGCGGAAAACCGGTGTTTTATTCTGGCATAGTTCAAATTTTCATTTGCAGAATGAAAGTTCTTTAAGGCGATCGGTTTTATTCATTATACATAATACCAGCTTAAATTATTGTCCGAAATTATCCTGGTTTTACTTTGGGGTTTTCAATAGACAGTTACCGTTTATCACTACTAGATCAGACTTCCTACTATCCTAGATTTCTATTTCCCTATAGATTTTTAGCGAATGTCCATAATAATGATGTAAAGTTGGCTGCAAGTTCCAAGTTCCAGATACTGCGTAACGTCATCGCCCGCAAACACAACATGGCATATAGCTTAACTAAACCATTGAAATTGGTTGTAATTTGTTTAAGAACCTGATATTAGTTATGTTTAGGTGAGTCAATTCTGGATGCACTAGATTACCTGAAGAATTAAATAAGAATATCGCTGAGCGACATAAAATCCACTGGAGCCAATACTGTTTTATATTGCCATCTATTATGGTTATTTTAAATAGCTGACCTGTGAAACGAGTGGACAATACTGACTCTACATTGTAATCTCAAACGATCCTTAACAATTTTAATTAGTCTACATGTTTCTGGTCATATGTCTAGCAAGCGAACAACATACTAATCCCGAGAACAGGAATTTCTTTTGTTTTGCCTAATACATCTGTTCGTTTTTGTGTTCAAAAGATAATAAAAACCTGTTTATTCAACTAGTTCAACATTATTTACTAACATATTAACGGGAAGCGAACCCACAACCTTCGGTAAAGACGTTCTGTCAATGAACAAACCACAGCAATAACTGCAAGTTCGTTTTTGTGGACCGCCTCCAAAGAACTTTAATTTTCTAACGAACAAAAATCTGCTCAGCCTTTTTAATCCTAAAGCCTTTCTTCAGACTTCAATTTAAAACTAAAAGTTTACTCCGTGAAAGTGGATCATAATGTTGTTAAGTAGCCCAAGTCGATAAGCAATTCTGTAATGTATTCTGTTATGCTCATGTGGTCATCGTAAACATGTTCTAATTTGTTAATGTCCGTAATAACATTAGTGAAAGAGCAGTGTTCCTAGTTTTTATGTACAATATGGCAGCACGCTTCTAGCACATCATTGTAAACAAGTAGACAAACAGTGTTAACCGTGACAGAGGACATCTGAACAGAAAGCTGCGACAAAAAGATCTTGATATGTTGATAACATATTCAACTTATGTGGACATATTTTTCAACGGGAAACCTTTATATTACGTCTGTAAAGTGCTGGGTCTAGTTCCTTTTACCAAACAAAAAAATTCACTAAGGAAACAGGAGACAATAGACCTAGTATCCTGGCCTCCATGGAGTACAGTTCTATGGGGTGTGATATTGTTTTGCCTTGTATTAACAGGATTTGTGGTGCATGTAATTCAGGTTCTCAGTGCTCCGAGTTTCACTCTTGCCGATCTCACGATCTTCACTGGCTCACGTCCATTAACCTACACCATGGCAATGTTAACTATTCTGCTTAATTTTACAATTTATCGTCAAAAAATTGCACACCTCATACAAACAACAGTAATTGCCCATAAGATCTTAGAAAAACTTGAAGGGAAACAAATATGTTTTGAAACTAAAACAACGAAGTGTGAATTTAGTTTTTTGGTGCTCTTTCTGGTTTTAGGTTCCGTCTTGGATCCTTGGTTCATAGACAATAAAAAGGTATTTATAGGAGAAGTATTGGTTCGCCTTGCTCATATTATCCAATTATTTAATATGTTTGTGATTTATAAATTAATTTCCTTTATTGGAACGTGTTTGAAGAAAGTGAAAGAGATTTTTGAAGTGGCTTTTGTAGATAAAAGGAACGAAAATCTGGAAATAAACCTGGATAAACTTTACTGTTTCGAATCTATTCAGGGTGGACGCATATTAAATGCGAGGATGGGTGGGGATGAGCTTGAAACTTTAATTGAAATTAGATATATCTATAAACGATTGTACGATATAGGAAATAGCATGAACTCAGCTTACGGAGTCTCACTTCTGCTTGAGATGACTCGTAACCTGATTTCCACCATAACTCATGTACATCCGATTATCAGCATTCTTACCAATTCCATGAAGTCGTCAACAATTGTCAACACTTCTGTAGTGGGCTACGCTTATTGGGCACTTTTCTTCGTGCTTCGCCAGGTAGCTATCTGTATTAACTGCTACAAAGTGGATCTTCAACACAAGAGACTCCTGGATGGCATCCAGTGTTCTTTATTAAGCCATAGTAAGAAACGAAGTGTTATTCAACAGTTGAAACTTTTTAACAATCAAATTCTTGCGAACCAGATTGAATTTACAGCTTTAAAATTCTTCACTATTAATTTACATTCTCTAACAACTTATATTGCCACTGTTGTAACATACGTCGTTGTTCTGGCTCAATTGAAATAACAGGGATATTATCACTAATATTGTGTTTGATTCTGTAGGGTTGGTTGTTAAATTTAACTCAGTCTGAGATCTTGACAAACCGTACGAGGACATAGAGATTTCATACTGTGTTAGTCACTGTTCATGAGTTTATCAAAATAGAGCTATATTGTGTACCTTAGACATTTTGTTAAAGTTTTATAGCATTATGTTAAAAATATAAGTATATTGCATATATTATTATTATTATTGATATTATTATTATTATTATTATTATTATTATTATTATTATTATTATTATTTATGTTAATTAAGAGTAATTACGTTTATAGAAAAACAAAATTGTACGTGTGCAATGACATATTATTATTTTATACTTACGTCTTAAAAATTGAGGGGAAGTAGGAGGCCTTTGCCCGTTAACGGATGCCATAGGCTAAATTCAAATTCAAATGAAAATTATTTTATTACTTTTTTGCCTAGGAAATATTTTAATGCATGATCGTTTTCAAAAAGCGTATAAATAATAATACGTTATTATTGATAGACTGTTATAACAATTAAGTCGTTAAACAAAATAACAATAGGCTATGCCAATTTAAATATAGTCACACTACATAGTCTATTAGACAAATCAAAATTTAAATTTCCTTAGCATCATATTATTCAGAAGTCATGTTTTAAATGTTTTCTTATATAGGCTAAATTATTGGGCTAAGCTACATTATGAAGTTGAGGCAAACGGTTATAAAGCTTGCAGCCAATATACATAAAATACTGTGTAGTCGTATGCAGTGTAACCCAGGTATCTGTAGCAAATGGGCATTTGTAGTTGTTTAAGAGTGTATAACATTTCTTTCAACATACAGATTAAGATTAACTGCAAATTGTAGAGTTCTTAATTTCTTTTAAAAAATTCTGCAATGAGCTGTCAGTTCCGACACATAGTAAGATTTTTCCCAGGAAGTAATACAATAGGATATTAAACTATAAAATAAGTCAAAAGTAGTAGTTTGCAAGTGATAGGGTGGTACCATAATTGCTTAAGATTTCTTGATAAATATACAATATTGCTGGATCCGGTATATACATGTTACGTTATAGGCCTATACTTGTTCCAAGTTAGCCTAAAAATCTATCATCAATCCTGGTCAAAGATGCCAACATTTGGTTTTAAACTAAAAAGAATATACTGTTTTGTTGACTTAAAAATAATCCACAAGAATAAAAGTATGGTTATACATTGTCAATTGAATCTTCCGTAAGAATTTTAAGCTCACCCAGACAGAAATATGGTTAACTTATTAAAATGTGCACGTAGTGGAACAATTTATAACTAGATCACTGTTATAAACTATCTAAAAAAAAGTCCCGAAACTAAGCCCTGGGGATTCCAAACTTAATTGATTTAGTTTCTGTTTAATTAACAGCTATCTTGAGCTATCTTTCTTCTTTCATACAGATATGATTTAGAGAATTCAAGTTCGATACCTTTACAGCACTGGGTGCAAAAAATTTAGGTTTCCAATATGATAACATAAACCGAAAATGGAAGAGAAAATACTAACGTCGAAAAATACGAGGGATGGAGCATAAGTTCTGGCAACTATTTCTTTTCTCAAAGTAAGGCGATGGTACCATGTATGTCTCGGGGGAGTGTAGCATCTTTAATATATGGACGCATCGTTTCCTATCATTTGATCTAGCCTAGGTTATACGAATAGTGTTAGTGTTAGTGTTAGCCCATAATGTCCCCGAGGGGCACGGGCCTCTCTCCTGGGAAAGGTGGCTTGTGTCCGCAATCCCGGTTAGCCATTCTGGGAAGGATCTTCCTATTAATACTTATGCCTATTTATGGTCCGATATGTAGTATATACACTGTGGCTTTAGGTCTTCGCTTTTCGGTCGTGCACTGCTTTCCTGCTCCTTGTTATTTACTGTCCTCATCCTGTATTGTTGTTTTGGATTGCTGTCTTGACTAGAAGTTGCCATCTTCCTCTGTCTTTAGCTGTGGTGGTCCATCTGTTGCCGAAAGTTGCCTTTATATACGAATAGAGGCAATAGTAATTTAGTTGTGAGTCAGTCGCCATACAGAATGGATATGTGGTATCCAGTGAGAGAGTGTGCTAAGCCAGAAATAACGGAATCGAAATATTTTGAGATTTGTATTTGGCTTTCTAATGAGAAAAACTTTTATCAGAATTTACATATTTCAAAGTGTTTACAAAAATTAACTTCAGACCACAGTGCCAACCGTTTGTAACCTTCTTAAGGTTTTTATTTCGCTGTTTTTCGAGATCTTAAAAAAAAAAAATCAAAACTTTGAAGCGCCATATCTCGGTACGTATTTGGTTTTAAAAATTTAAACATTGAAAATGGTAGGAAATTTAATGCTCTTTAACTTTTGTAATGAAATGTTTTCGGCTATAACGCGTTGTTTTGGAGTTATAAGGAAAATACTACAAAAATCCAACAATTTCGAAGTTTTCGGCTGCCTTGAAGTTCGCACAAGGTTCTCGAATTTGAAAACATGGATTTTACACCACAGAATACCCACATACAACATACAAAAAATTATTAACTTCGGACCTTTTTCCAGGTAAAAGTACCTGGTGACTGGATTTAATCCGCGCCCTGCATATCACGTTACTAATGCTTCCGAGCTGGCTTAGCCCATTCTCTCACTGTAGAAACGGCATTCCCTTAATTATGAATTTTTTTTTCAAGAATAGATAAGGAAGGAACCCACACAAACCTTTAATATTAAGTTTACAGTCACACGACTATATGTACTACACAGAGATGACAGTAACTCAAATTTGGAAATTTTTTGCTTAGCCCACTCTCTCACTGGATGCCACATATGTAAACAGCATTCTTACGTCAAAATAGTAACAATCGAGAGAGAAATTCTGGAGAATGCCACAAGGAGCTGATGTAAGCTTTGGGGGAAAATACCCATCCGTACCGAACTTCAAGGGATCATGGAGTGAGTGTGTATGCGTGCTTTCATGCTTCCGACTACCCCCATATACCGCCATATACCACCGATACAGTCTTGTTTGGAGTTTTTGGGGGTCTGTTTCCCTCCCTATCCTTCATCTGGTATCCACAATCTGCATTATGCATATTTTCCATACCCTACCTTTTATACTGTACAGGAATATTTGGAGACAGATTTTATTTAACGACTAGCTGACGAAACCTATTAGGCTACATTGTATGGTTAATGGTTAAATAAATATTATTATTATCATTTGTGTATTTTTGTGTACCAGTATTTTAAATTTTTAAATTTTTTCAAAAGAAAAAATACTTGCCATGATTTATGCTCCACCTCTCGTATGTTTTTCCATGAAATGACCATAATAATCACGTGAGGATGATGATTTTCCTAAATATCTGTGCTGTCCAATATTGACCACTCATACCACTTATATGCGTAAAATGTAGAAACATGCTGGTAAGTAAATTGTTGGGTAACTTCAAAAGCTGGACGAGGACAACGCTACCATTTATGGTAGATTGTCATGTATGGAAATCGTTCACGTTAACGTAAGTAGAGAAGATGTTCGAAAGTGTTGTAATCTCATTGCAGAGAAAACATCGTGGATTTGGATTTGTGCTTGTATTCTAAGAAAAGGTTAACCAGTATTTTTAATCTTTCAGTAAGTCTTTGATACCGGAAGCGAAAATTACATCTGGTATAAATAGGGTATTCTTACTACTTATTCATTCGATTTGTATAAAAGATTAGGATTCATTATTTGTAACACCTTTTAGAATGGAGAGTCGCGTACGGATTTGTGGAAGCCGATCACAGTCGTCTCATGGATTATTTATAGTCAAAGCTAAAAACACTGAAAAAGTAGAGGTGTAAATGTGGAGGTGGATGGATGAATCCAATCCACACGAATGTAAAGAGATAAACATACATCTTTCAATAGACTGTCATTAACTTAGCAAGCGATGTTTGAAAATACACAGTTGTAGTTCGGCGACTGAGCGATAGAGGTCGCTGAATGCCTGAGTTAAACGATCGATAGCATCAACATGGTTTCGCTCTTATTCCCTCTCTGGGCATTTAAGAGCATGCCTTGAAAATGTATGTAGCAACCACCTTTACGATGGGCGGAAAGACTTGCACCGGTATGTTAAATTGTGTCAACACAGTCCAATGATAATAATGGTTAGAGGCTGTTCGTTTCATCGTATTGGTCAGCTATGGGTATATTCGAAGTAATTTCATCCTTTGTATTATCGGGAAAATACTTTCCCATTATTTTATATACTGTATCTTTTAAACTTTTGTACTTTATGTGCAGTCATTTTGATGAATTAATTTTTATAGCTGTTAATAAATATTTACAAACTAACTATAAAGAAAGTACGGTAAGCTTTCACTTTTGAGCTCTTAGGGTTTTTGGAGGTTGAGACATTTGGTTCATAAAGGACGACCCGTTGACCTCAACCCAAGATTGCTCGTAGTAGGTCGTCTGAATCACCCTGACTGCATAGTGACACCAGAAATATTAGGCAACGTGTAAAATTCCACTGGCCTCCTCCGAGGCTCGGACTCAAGATCTTCCTGGTTGTGTGCAACACCTTGATCAATTGCGTCACTAATAAGGTAGGGTAGTTGGCCTACAAAAAATACGAAAACATGTTTAGAATTAAATTTGTAAACTCTTTAACCCTTAAATTTACGAGACTCAATTTCTCATACACTTTGTAACCCTTCCTGGTCTGCAAAGAAAACATTTAACACAATGCTTAAGCCTATAGTTCAGTTTTTTATCAATATTCTGTAATTTTACTTGGGAGTTAAATTTTTATTCCAATTTATTTCTTGTCATTTAATTTCAAATCGAAGACAAACTACTGTCCTCCCCTAGGATAGGCTACATGATCAATTCAAGATTTAACTAAAATTAGAGTTTTTGCTGTATGTCAACAAGAATGGGTGAAGAATTTCGTCACGGAGTCTAAACCGTTCTCCAAAAGAACTTATTATTTATACTAGGGTTTTAGATCAAGATTATCAACCTAAGGTCGAAACTGATTTTATTCCAAAGGAAATTTTTGTTTTTGTTCATTTAAAACGGTTCCAACGATGCTTAATAATTATCCCTTGATATAAAATAACTTTGTAGGGTTTTCTACAAAAACAATTTGGGAAGTAAAGCCAGGCCAAATTGTGTTCAATTATCCTAATTGATTTTATTTACCGTCTTAGGCTTGCAATGTTTTTTTTTTATAGAGAACAGTTAAGTTCACTAAAATGTTCTTTCGGAGGAGGTGGAAGAGTGTGTCACGCGATGACAACAAGGACGCGGTCAGGTAAAATAGAGTGAGGATAAACGGTGAAAATTCCATTCTACTTTTTTAATGAAAATATGATCAGATAAATGATCACCAGTTTACACTGTACACTTAAATTAAGACCAGTGATGTTTATGAACATAATGTTTTATCCTATCCCCATGTAGACTGCAAATAGCTGCACTAGAGGCGAGCTCTGGTTCGCTATGCTTATCACATGCCATGCTAAACTTGAGTCTTCAATCCCTGTACAAACACTCTAGGTCTGGTAATAAGTAATAGCAATTAGAAATCTATTGGAATGTGTACTGCAACTCGCACAAATCATGATCTAAGTGTACCATTCACAAATAATTTAACTTTTGGACTGACGTGACTATCATACCAGGTATGGATTACACTTTAATAAACTTGGAAAAACAAAACTAAGTAATGAAATTGGTAAAGTAATCTATGAGCAACTTGGTGCTCTTAAGTCTAACGTAGAATCTGAACAAAAAAACTAACTTATGAAAATTTTAATTTTAATCTAGAAATCATACATCAAAATGAGAATACCTTAACCAAGAAAATGTACAAACCAAACATCAACAATGTAAAAGTTATAGTAGAAAGGTTAAAAAACAAAAAGTCAAAATATCCTCCACCACAATGTTCAGAATGTATGTAACAAAACAACAGAACTTGAAGTTATACTGTAGATAAATCTTAAGAATTTTGACGTAGTATGCATCACGGAACATTGGCAGAACAGGGAGCAAATAAATACAATTCACATAGATAACTTCAAACTTGTAAGTGTATACTGTAGGGAAATGTATTGTCATAGGGGGTCATGTATTTACGTAAGAGAAAATATTCAAACAAAAGAATGTAGTCATTTTTATCAATTAAATCAGAATAAAGAATTTAAAATATCGGGCATAGAATTAGTAGATGCTAATATTGTTGTTATTTGTATACAAAGAGATTCAGAGAGTTTTTGAAAACTATCTGAACAAACTCGAAACAGTAATACAGAAACTTAGGCAAAAACATAAAACTTTCATATTATTTGGAGACTGGAATGAGGATTTCCTTAAAAGTAGCCCAAAATTCTTAAATTTACATAATCTTCTTCTTCTTCTTCTTCTCTGTTTCACACAACTTTGAGGTACGTTGAATCAATCACTTCTTAGTGTTTTGTGCTT
The DNA here is from genome assembly GCA_964059195.1 of Ectobius pallidus. Classification (NCBI taxonomy): domain Eukaryota; kingdom Metazoa; phylum Arthropoda; class Insecta; order Blattodea; family Ectobiidae; genus Ectobius; species Ectobius pallidus. The sequence continues at coordinate 137,122,874 of CAXKWD010000003.1, read as the reverse complement.
TAATTTTAGCCCAGTATTGCTTCATTCTTTCTGAACTTGCTTTTCTTTCGTCTTTACTGATCTGGATCATTCGTTTGGTTTTGATTTTGACCTGAAACCTCTTTTTCTTTACTTTGGTTATTTTTTAGCAGCTTTATCTATGAGCATATTTTCTGTGATTTTGAGTAATTTTAAATCCTTTTCCGTTTCCTTAATCCAATTTGGTTTGATATTTTTGTTGCGGAAATATTTAAAGATGTTTTGGTCAGTCTATTTGGGTCCATTCTGAGGATGTGTCCATAAAAATCAATTTTTCTTTTCCTCCTTGTGTCTGAGAGTTTTTCAGTCTTTAGGTAGAGTGTTTCGTTTCTGATGTGGATTAGTTTGTTGTTATGGAACTTACGGCCTAGGACTTTCCTTAATATATTTCTTTCTTTGAACTCCATTCTTTCAATTGGGCCATGATTGGTGATGGACAGTGTTTCGACTGCGTATAGGGCTTGATTACGGTGTTATAATGTCTTATCTTTGCATTCCATGAGAGGGACTTTTTATTATATGTATTTTTGGTTAGTTGGAAGGCCAGTTCAAATTTCATCTTGCTCGAGATTCCAAGACGCTCCGACTCGTGTAATGCCGCTGGCTCCCCAGAATCCGATTGTGTACGTCGGTGCGGTGGATTTTCCACCTGGGCTATTTTGCTTCACGTCACACTCTTCCATGATTGATAATACTGTGTATGGGGGTGACTCTTACGAGCCACTAGTCTATATAATCTTCTATTATTGTACAATTTCGCAAATATTGTTTAAAAGCCAACTATAGTAACCATAAACACAGAAACATCACTAGATGCGATAATAGTTAATACACCGGAAGGAGTTCAATACACATTAGTCATAAATCTGGGATTCTCATACTATCAAGCACAAACCCTAGGTCTACAGGTACAAAAACAAGTTTAAGTAACAAGTAAAAGTAACAAAACTTAGGAATAGATAAATTATTAGTAGGAACATCGAAGAATTTCAAGTTTTATTACAAGGAGAAAAGTGGGAAGAAATTTATGTAGAATCTAATGTTAATCGTAAGTTTAATGTACTCTTAGAATCATTCTTTAATTATTTTAATGTTGCTTTCCCATTTAAATTATTCTAATCTAATCACACAAAGACAAAGCGTGGATCACAAAAGGAATTAAAATATGTAGTTCAAAATTAAGGTTCTACAGTAGTGCCATGCCGCGGGTAAAGGAAGGGAAGTGGCCGGGCGAGTCCCTAACTTATACCTTTGAAATGACGTATTACACCCCTTTCCTTAACATAAACAATATTTATTTAACAGAACTAACCAATAAAACAAATTGATAACACAAATAATTAAAGCACAAATAAAACACGTTTCTTCTAATTCCATAATAGTTACATTAATGATTCCTGAGGTTAATATTACATGAATAATATAGGAGTTAATTATTATAAAGATATGATAGGTTCTTGGTTACATGTGTTACTCTTATTACCTAATATATATTTATTACAGATACATATTCTTATTACGACTATAATATTGGAAACAACTTAATCTTCTTTTCTGAATTTAAGGATTCCTACTCATGCATTATTGCTAATATTACAATTGAAATCGATCTAATATTCTTGTCTGAATTTAAAGGGATTTCCTTAAATAAATACACTTTATCAAACTACTATTCCACGTAAGCCAGTCTCTTGAAAATAATACAGAAGTTTACTTACATACAATAAATATGCCCAGCCGTTCCACCATGATGTATGTCCAATAACTATAACTTTAGCCAAAGGAGTCTTTCGCCGCCGGGGATAATTCGCACAGTAATTATCTCCTGAAGATGTCTCAAGTAGATATCATGATGAGCAGAACGACTGGCTGGGTTTATATACTGGCTTACACCCACGGAGACAGGAAGCTCATCCTTATACCTTTTATGGACATTAATCAGCATAATAACTACTGGAGTTTGCCTTACACAAGGATCGAACTCAGGAAAATCTGATGCAACATCCTATATTTATTGAGTCACGTATGACACTATTTTCACAGGAAGATTTGTGGTCAGTTACATCCTGTGAAGTTCCCAAGATGTACATTTTAATATTTCAGATGACCACAAAATCCTGTCGGTCTTTTCCTTTGTTGCAACATACTAGAGATGAGTAAGTGTCATATAATCATGAATAATAAAATAATTAAATTTAGCAATATTCAATAATATATCAATTAACCAAAAGAAACATAAATAATATATAAAATATCCTGATGGCTGTCTGGGCCATCACAGTAGATTAGAGAAAGCAAGTAACTTGAACCGTGAAATATTAGATTATGTTCAAAATGATCACAGAATATACAGAAAAGTAATTAAAGATGCCAAACGAAAAGAAAATGATCGCTATATAGGCTAGCAGCAGCATCAACCAAAACTAAAGCAACTTGGCAGTTAATAAACAGAGAGTCAGGAACATTCAGTACATATATAGAAAAAAACGATATAATTACGCTCAAAAGAAGGAAGATCACACCCCCAAAGGGTAGCTGAGCTATTCAACATTTACTTTTCAGAAACAGCAGAGACATTATAGGCCTACTTGATCCAAGATGTGTACGGAGCAAAAGTAAACAACTGAATGTGAAAGTACAAACCAGAGTTCACAAGAGTTCGTTTTTGAAAATGATTAGTAGATTACATACAAGTAAAGTCAATTTGGGTTAAACGTCTTGTATTGCTAGGTACACCCCCAATATGTTGACTTCATATAGTTAGGGGGAACAGAGTCATCATTAACACTTGCCAGAATGTTTTTACAGTTGAAATAATTATTGAAATAAAATGTATGCACCTTTCTTCTGATAGCACATTTAATCCAGTCTTCTGTGTCATTCACTAATTATCTTTGATTTTGGTTTAATGTTAACCTGTGACTTGACACCCCCTATAGATCTGTATTCTTTAAGAACTTTGAAAAACGTTCTTGAGGCTTTCCTTTCGCCACTTTCGCTCTTATATCTCGCACAGTTACTTCAGGGTTTTCTTTTAATAATGTTTTGTATACATTTACAATCTGGACAAATCTCTTCCTCGCACATGTTTCTTTATTGTGATGTAAGTTCTGAAGGCCCCGGTTCGCAATTTTCTTCCATAATTCAGAATTACCGAGACTATGCTGCTTATCCCTTTTACTTACAAGATATTACGGTGTACTTCAACTCACGTTATGTAAACGAAAAAAACGAAATAATTAATTTTGTATTCAGTATCTCCCGGTACTTGGTTTTCTTCAGAATCAACAAAGTTACCACTTCAACGATAAAAACAAATTAACTTTTTTGAAAGAGATATGATGTAAAACATATACGCCTATGATATTATTACGAAAGCAAGCAACTCACTTAACAGAACTTATGTTCTCACATAAGGTACAAATAATTTCACGATGTGTGTGGAATGGAACTATACATCTGACTGAGCTAGTCGCACTATCGTAAAGTATGCGCTGGTGCGATTAACCAATGAAACGACAGGACACAGTTAGTCAAGGTAAGTCTGTTTTTTATTTTTGATCCGTACACATCGTGGATCAAATATAATTAGTGTGCCTCACAGTACTGCAAATGACATAACTTGTCTGTCTGTGAGGTAGACTATTAAGGGCAATCAGTCATAGGAGAGAGGTTCCATCTGAAACTGAGAAGTTAACTCTGGCTTAGCTCAGTTGGTAGAGCAGTGACACGGATAGCCAAAATTCCTGGGTTCAAATAATAACATACTGGAGCAAGATGGGTCGAAGCCTGTCTCTTGTTCTTCACTTCCTTCCGGCGGAGGTTCAATCATGTGTTACACGCAATCATTCATCATAATGAGTAAAATTGTTTAACCATTCTTGAAACAGTTCAATAGCCTATGTTATTGCATATTATTGTGATTCAAGAATAATTTTAAGGTATTGAATTATTTTTAATCATCGGTTTTCTGTCAGATCCAAATTCATTTCAAACCGGTTGATAGAACCAGCTTAATTTCTTCTGGTTACTGTGAAGGCATTCGTAGTGATAGAAGGCTATTATTTGCTTTGAAGTATGCTGGATATCCAACCAACATCCATAAAAAGGAACATGAAAAAAGGAAATATCTATTGTACGTAGGATAATTTGTCCTGGGGGCAATTCAGCCCTACAAGATCCAGAGGTTTATCTGGAATAGGATTGTATAATGTTTCGTAATAGTAGCGTCAGCATATCATCATGAAAACTAGTATAGTCTACTAAACTATAAATATACTATATTAATACTATACTAAATACTGTATACGTTTTTCCTTTATATCACGCCTGACAAGTATAAGAACAGGTAAAACCTGCATTGAAGTTTAGAAGGTATAGTGAATGTGATGGTGGGAGGGGAAATTACTTTTGCTAGTTGCTGGGTCCGTTAAGAGAATGATACTGGAACTGAGTTTTAAAAATTCCAAATTTCCTATTGTATTATATATATATATATATATAGAAGCTAATGATCCAATTGAGTTGAAAGTTTGTAGGGTTATTAATTATTATACTATTGACAGGGTTTACAGAAAAATACAATAGGAAATTTGGAATTTATAAAACTCAGTTCCAGTATCATTCTCTTAACGGACCTATATATATATATATATATATATATATATATATATATATATGTATATATATATATATATATGTATATATATATATATATATATATATATATATATATATATATATATATATGTATATATATATACATAAATTACAGATGAACGACAAAATCAAAATGCACGATGAGCATTAGTTTCCCTATTTTATTTTAATTTCTTTCTGTCGCTACAGATTGCAAATACAAAGAATACCATTTCAATTAAACAAACAGGAAAAAATCCACAGTAGAATGATATGTAATACAACTAAATCAACGAAATGAAACAAAATAAAACAGTATGCAAACTGTGAAACATATGAAAACATTAATCCTAGAAACACACGCTACAAGAAAATGAAATAACGTATATACTTTAAATATAACCTACATTATCTAGGAGAGTGACCATATAAATGGTTACGCATGATCCGTACAGAGTCCCTCAATACGAGAAGACTTATTTCATAGTACAGATGTTGGTTTAGGCAGAACGATCTGCAAAAGTCCATGAACATTTTGGTGATAGTTCCAAGGCTACCAATCATCAGTCCAATTACAGATATTTTTTGTATATGGTATTTTTCCTTAAAGTATTGGACCGTGGGTTTATAAATTTCCTTTTTTTCGCAGTCTACTTCTTGTGGCTGCTTGGAATCTCGTTCAAATCGAACAGTTGGATCAATTATACGAGTATAACCCAGGTCCCTCTTTCTGTCAAGAGCAATGATGTCCACTCTTCTGTTGCTTCCATTATCAGCAACGCAATGGACTTCTTCGTATACTTCAAGCCCTTTTTGTGTCATTGCTCCTAATGCGTTGGTGACGAGTGTTCCGCAGGAGTTCACCATGTGGACAGCAGCCTAGAACATGAGCCAATGTTGGACACGTGAAGCCAGAATGAAAAATTCAATGCCATAGCCGGGATTTGAACCAGGATCTTCGGCTCTCCGTGCCGATGCTCTAACCAACTGAGCTACCATGGCAACGTGCCGGTACAACATTAAATTCTCCAACTGACTCACAATCCCAGTATACCATCAGGCGTTCTCAATGTGAGATACGAACCCAATGGCGACTTACAACCTGTAAGTACTTTAAGACCCGGGCTTTATAGTAAAACACTAGTAGGTCACAGTTTCCATGGTAGCTCAGTTGGTTAGAGTATCGGCACGGATAGCCGAAGATCATGGTTCAAATCCCGGCTATGGCATTGAATTTTCCATTCTGACTTCACGTGTCCATCTTAGCCTATACACGGCCAGTGTGAAAGAATTATCATTCCACTGTGACCTACTAGTGGTTTACTATAAAGCCCGGGTCTTAAAGTACTTACAGGTTGTAAGTCGCCATTGGGTTCGTATCTCATATTGAGAACGCCTGATGGTATACTGGGATTGTGAGTCAGTTGGAGAATTTAACGTTGTACCGGCACGTTGCCATGGTAGCTCAGTTGGTTAGAGCATCGGCACGGAGAGCCGAAGATCCTGGTTCAAATCCCGGCTACGGCATTGAATTTTTCGTTCTGACTTCACGTGTCCATCTTAGCCTACACACGGCCAGTGTGAAAGAATTATCATTCCAATGAGCCAATGTTTCTATCTCGCTACAGTGCCTGCAGCGGTTTCCATCCATACTGCGTCCATGGTTTGCCCTTACGGGAGCGACATTACTAGAGACCGAATTTTAAAAGGAATTCCTTTTTTTATATTTCATCACAAAACGTGATAAAATTGAACAGGGCATTACTGAGTACGTTTCAACTGCAAATGACCTGGTTTTAACGTCCCTTTTTTTTCCTTTTTTAGGCCCATTTCCCTTTTTTTTTAGGAACTTTCCTTTCCAGTACCTTTTTTGCTAATTTATTTTGAAAAATTCGTAAATTACCCAGTATTTGGCAATATGAAAACATTAAAAATTGTTTTCACTGATTCACCATTGAAAAGATAATTCCTCCCAGCAGAATAGAGCGTTACAGGGAAATCACAGGCTTGCCATTGCCTAAGTTTCCCATTGTAACAAGGTGGGGAACATGGATTTCGTGTGCTATTTTCCTCTGTGAGAATTTCAACAAAATCAAAAATGTCATCAGTCATTAGATGTTGCAGAATCAGCAGCCGTAGAGCAAGCAAAGGCTTTACATAAAACAAACATGTATTTCTCTGTTGAATTTTTTACACTCTCTTACTTTTATATCCCTTTTTTCCCATCTTTTTTGGCAATAATTTTCCTTTTTTCCAACCTTTTCTTGGCAATAATTTTCCCTTTTTTCGTCCTTTATTGGGTGAAAATTTTCCCTTTAAAATCCGGTCTCTAGACATTACCTTGTAGTTTGATGGCGTCTCTATTTCGGAGCTCCTAAGGCCTTTTCTAGTTTCAAGCCATCTGTTGGCCAATGGACACTCTCCATACAGTACAACGCCTTTTCCGTGAGTTCTTAATTGACACAATTTTTAAATTCTTCATTTCGCAGATAGCCTCATATGTCAGGTGTTTTAACTTTCACCATTTCCTTATCAATTTCTAGCGCCTCCAAACATCGCAACTTGTCAGCACACAGATCTCTGGTGGCATCGACATACTGTACTCATTGTTGGAACTTTTCAGGATTCTACATGCGTTAAATTGCTGAAGTGGGGCCTCCCATTGAGCACGGAAGGCGCCAAGTCCTTTTACCTTCCTAGAAAAATAAACCATTGTAACTTGTGTCAGTTGGCAATTGTAGTATCTCCTTGATCGTGCTCTTTATGATTTTATCCTCTGTTATTAGAAATGTTTTAGACAGCTGCAATGCATGGAGATTCTGAAAACGATAGATCAGTGAAGGCTAGGGTGACCAGACGTCCGGATTTCGCCGGACATGTCCTGCTTTTTTGGTATTTTGTGAGCATCCGGCCGGCTTTTTATGGGAAAGGCAAAATGTCCGGCTTTCTGTCTTACAGCAATATAATGTACACAATATTGAAATATGATATATAAGATTTAAAACATGAGGTCAAAAGTTTGTCGTTACATGAAAAATGCGTATTTGAAGGAAATGTTGATGTTCGTAAAAATACGTGTGGTGACCCTGCTTCCGGTTACCTGCCACAACACTCGCACTCGAATTTCGCGTTCAGATCGATTTGTTACAACCAACCGTTTTCACTTCCTGTTCCTGCTTTTGTTGTTCAGAATCATTGCCGGCTTGTATTTGGTCGTAAGTTTGTTTGATTCCCGATCAAAGTGATATGTCGAAGGTAGGCAGTGATGAAAGGAAACCCGACTTAAAAAAACGAAAGTGCAAATTCGGTGATTCCATGAAAAGTAAATACCCATGCTTCACTGCGGGTCGAGTGGAAACCGAAGCGAAATGCACTATCTGTGACTGTTACGTATCTGTGGCTTCAAGAGGTGCGTTGGATTTAGATCGTCACCTAGCTACAAGTAAACATGTTACTTGCTTTAAAGGTGCATCTTCTTCTCGTGTGGTAACCTCGTTCTTCTCACCAAAATTTTCGAAGATAGACGAAAGCGTTAGTGCAGCTGAGGGTGCATTATCATTTCACACTGTACGTCACCACCAGACTTACAGATCAATGGATTGTACTTCATCACTACTTCCTAAACTGGTTGAGGATTCGGAGATCGCTAAGAAGCTACAATGCGCTCGAACAAAAACAGAGGCCATTGTTAACAAAGTACTGGCTCCACATTCTCTTGAATGTGTACTAAAATCTGTTGAGAACTCTCCATTTCTGGGAATAGCAACTGATGCCAGTAATCATGGCAGTGTGAAATTATTTCCAGTCATGATACAGTACTTTGATTGGAAAATTGGTGTTGTCTAAAAAATTATTGATTTATGTAGTTGCGAGAATGAAACTGCCAAAACAATAGCAGATGTTCTGCTTAGTGTTTTGAAATCACATGGTCTTAGTGATAAATGTGTTTCATTTTGTGGTGATAATGCAAATGTAAACTTCGGAGGCATCAACAGACCTGCTTCAGGAAACAATGTTTTTGCCCTACTAAATAATGTTTTGACAAATGATCTTGCAGGAATAGGATGCCCTGCCCATATTCTCCACAATACTTTGCAGCATGGGACTGATTTATTGCCTGTAGATATAGAGTCTATAGTTCTGAAGATCTTCAATTTCTTTTCCATATACACTGTTCGCACTGAAAAGCTTAAGCAGTTCTGTGATTTTGTCAACATAAATTATCAACAGTTGCTTCGTCACTGTAAGACACGTTGGCTAAGTCTTTTTCCGGCCATTGAGAGAATTCTTAAGTTGTATCCTGCTTTGAGGTCTTATTTTCTATCAGAGTCTGGTGTCCCAAGAATCTTGAAAGATTTCTTCAAAGATGAGTTTTCTGAACTGTATCTTTCTCTAGTTCATTCACTCATGAATGTATTTCATACTACAATTAATGATCTGGAAAAGGAACACAACTGTTTATTGGATATAGTTCGGATTCAGAACTCTGTTTCAAAGTGTCTGGAAAACAGGTTGCAAAATAAGTTTATGCCAATGAATATTCCCCAAAAGCTTGACAGTCTAAGGGAAGATGGATTAGAAACAGAAGTAAACAATTTCATAAACTCTGCCCTGTGTCTGTACCAGTCGTGTAAGGACTATTTAGATAAATGGACTGTTCAGTGTGATGAATTTGAGTGCTTTTATTGGTTGAACATGAAATATTTGAAAGAGAAAGACTGTACTTTCAGTGATATTATTCCTTCTGTAAAGTACATTAATGAAAAACAGAAATGTATTGTTTTGGATGATGTGATATTGTTTGACGAATTTTGTGCTCTAAAAGAATTTGTTTTGAAGCAAGATGAAGCATTTTTCCTGGAATCAATAGATTTTCAATGGAGTAAGTTTTTTGAGCAGGCTGTGAATGTTAAGTGTTTTCAATCATTGCTGCATATATGTCAATTATTTTTTTCAATAATTGCCCTAATGCCAATGTTGAAAGGGTATTTTCATTAATAAATGCCCAATGGTCAGAAGAAAGAAACAGACTATCAGTAGAATCAGTAAAGGGGATTGTAACAGTACAGTATAATTTGAAACATTTTACGTGCAAGGAATTTCATGCCTATTTGTTGAAATCCCCAGAACTGCTGAAAGACATTTCCTCTTCACAGAAATATTGTTAAATCCACTTGGTTATTGTATTTGTTGGATTTTAATTTGATTGAAAAGGAATTTAACGTGTTGTCAGGCTTTTTCTCAAAATGTCCTGCTTTTTTCCTTCAAATGTCCTGCTTTTGAAAATTTTCATCTGGTCACCCTAGTGAAGGCAATATAAATTGATTAACAACTAAAAACTTCTGCTCAGGTTTTAGGAGAGGACTACCAGCTAGTAGATTTAAATGTGTTTTGAGTTCATTGATTGTCTTATTCGTATAAAAAAATCAGCTGGTCCGAAAAATGTATGCCAAAAAAATTTCCTCTGATTTGCCAATTGAACTAATTAGACAATCAGAAGTAAGGGAAAGTGGGGAATTGTCATATTGAATAATTTTTCTATAGATATTATAATCCATTTGATATAACTTTGTGTTGAGAATTGTTAGCTGTCTTTTGTTATGCGATCATTTATAACTTATAGTACTATCTTATGGATGTTATAAAAAAAATTCTCCCTTGTCATGGTTACACATTTCCAGAATGTTTAAGAACTTACACTTGTTTATTAAATTTCACATTTTATTCCTATTGTATGAATTTGTGTCGTAATTACCCTTCCAAAGGCACATTTTATATTCTGAGAATTTTTCGTTGTTTTATAACTTTCTGGACGCCTTCAAGTGAGGGATAATGATCGAAATAGCACGAATAGAATGACAGGAATAAGAAGAAGAAGAAGAAAAAGAAGAAGAATGAAATAGAATCTGAAGACTACTGTCTCAGATACAACCAAGTCTAAATTTCAATACAACGTGATCTATTTTTTAAAAATAGAAAATAGTTTTGCCAGTTCTCTTGGAATTTAAGAATATACACAATAGGTGGTATCTTGCGGTGAGTTTTAGATTTGTGAATAATCAAATTTATTAGGGTCTACTTTAAAAATATATGGTAATTATAACATCATGAATGATTTTTAAATTATTGTAATATTGTTTTAATTACTTATTTTCGCACTTTGCTCGTAACAAAGCTAAGATTCAGATGCTACGACTGTGTCTCTAAATGCTTTCTGTGTTAATAGCATGGAAGGTAGTGGGAAGGAAAGTTAGCTACGAGTGCTTACTGTGAAAAAATGTGTTAAATTCTTTAAACATCATAAAAATGGATTTAAAAACATGAATTTTGACTCGAGAGTTGAGACACCCTCGATGACAATGGGCCTACAGATGTTGTTACTACTCCAAAGAGGCCTACATAAAATTGAAGACGGCAATCGCTGGTTCAAGAGGTAAAAGCGTACATACAACTTCAAGGGTGAAACCTTTTGATTTTTTCGTAACGCTAGTTTTATATAGACTTTCAGAATTCCCTATCTTTGAAATAACTTTAAAATATTTAAATAAAACCGACCAAGTTATGCAATTAAATATATTCTAGGGTGCAAATACAATTTCACGAATGTAGAAGTTCATAGCTCATTTCCTCATTACTGTATTCTTCAAAACTGTTTAAATCATAAATTCTGCAATTTAAAAGATAATTGCATTAAATTTAGCTTGGATCTTTTTTATTGAGTGATTAACTAACTGTAGCCTATCCCCTTTCTATCTCACCTTTAACTGAAAATATATTAACAATTCTGCTACAGCTTGTTAATGTTTTTTATGAAATGTATCCTTCGTGAAATCTCTCAATTAAAGTTCAAAATTAATAAGGTATGGTATTTTTTGTTTGTTTTAGCATTCAGAACAAGTCTTACATATAACAACAAGTATTACATATAAAATTTCAACACATGTATTTTTATGATGAGTAATACAACTTATAAAACATTTTTAATGGTCGAAGTTTTATGTAATCCTTTATAAGTGCAATTTATATTTTAAAATGTATTATTAATAAAGTCAGGTCTAATCTTATATCTAACAGGATTATAAGAAATGCATTTTAGAGAAAATGTTGGGTATTACTTTCCAAAAATATTTGAAAATCAGGAAAATTAATCACCATTCGTTTGTGATTTCGGTGCATGCCGAATTAGTGTGGTATTGTGCAGTGAAATTTGTCAATGAATCTACACTGACACCGAAACGCATGCACAGTATATTGCAAATGGTCAATTTCGAGGAAAAGTTGATAGCTCAGCGTAGTTTTGAATATGCTTCTATTTTTTCTGCGCTCGTATTCCTCTTCTCTCCAGTACACAGTATTAGCTGACTATCGCTAACATAAGATTTATCTGTAAGTTATCACATCTTCTACAATTCCTAATTGTTTTGTTTTTGAAAATTGCAGAGAGTACCAACGTGGTTCGGTTAATTATTATTATTAATATATTCGTAAAACAACTAAGAATAGGCTAAATCAATTGAGTAAATCATTAGTTTTTAGATTTTATTGAAGTATTTTCTTCACATTGTGTATAAATGAACTGGTTACTTATTGCAAACTGAAGACATTAATCGCACTTTCGATAAATCTTCACTGACAACATCCCGTTGAATCTGAACTATTTTTTTTAAATTTGGCTTTATTTATACTCGTTTGACAATCTCGATCATATCTCGAGTCAGTTTCGTATATGTACTAGTAGGTCGTGAAACTATTTAGGTAGCCTACACAAGAGGCCACCATGGCTGCGCCACCAATCCTCTTGGTGGCGTGATTTGTTTTGCTCAGCCACCAGCCTCGCCACATTTGTACATAGTCTTTCCCGGTGCAGATCTTATTTGTGTAGCGTATCCTTCGGGATGCGATGCGATTCGATGTGGTAATGACATACCCTTAATTTTTACAACCAATTTACATGAAGAGAATGTCATACATAATACAGTGTATTGAGAGGGAAAACTTTTTTTTGGCTGAGGAAATTATGTGTTTCCCATCAGATTTTCTTCAATAATACATTGCGTGCGGTCTAGCAACCCAGAGGCAATGTTACAAAAAATATTATTTATGCAGACAGGTACTCTTGACAACACCACCATACACTCTTTACACATCAATCACTGCTATAGATGAAAATCAATACACAAAATAAAATAACACTAAATATTCTAGGCCAATCAAAACTAAGAAATGTCATTATATATAAAAAGACGACATACTCATATTCATACAGGCCTACTTGCAGTCACATCAGAATTAAGCACATATCTTACACAGTAAGTTTTTAAAACTGGCGTTAACGTGAAACTTTTCGAAGGTTTTTGCAGGTATTTCATTCCTATCTTGAATCCATCCACTTTTAAAAAATGTCAATATCTTTTACCTAAACACCAACTTGAAATTTAAGGGTCAAACTCACTACTTCCTCAAACTATAGTGCCCATGATAAAGCTTTACAGAGTGTTCGGAAATTCATGTTACAAACTTCTAGGGCTAGTAGAGGGGACTTAGTAGACAATATTTAGAATAGTACCCCATGTCCGGAAACATACCGTTTACGTGCTTCAGCCATTACAATGTGTCGGATTTGTCGGTGTTGTTTTGAAACCGTACAGGCAGTACATGACGTCAGAAGAGCACCATGTGAAATGAGATGTGTCGTAAGGCACAGAAGTAAATGCCATTTGACTCATCATAGAAGAAAGTCAAATTTTTTGGTAACAATGTCAAAGTAACAAAAAAGAAATCGTTGATCACAATAACACTTGTATCAACAGTGGAAAAAACAAACTTGTTTCTTTATTCTGCACTGGATTTGTCCCACACGAAACTTCTCACTACAACAGAGGCTCGATGTGACGACCACCAACGTCGTTGCACACATTGTACCGACGAATCATGTTCCGGTACACTCGTTCCATCACACCTGGTGTCCCGTTAATCTCTTTTGCAGCGATCATCACTCGTGCCAGCAGTTCTTCCTCGGTATCTACAGGAGTCTCGTACACCACACTCTTCATACGACCCCAGAAGAAATAGTCCAATGGCGTTAAGTCCAGCGATCGTGAGAGACATACAATAGGACCACCCCGGCCTATCCACCTTTGCACGAATCTTCGGTTCAGATATCCCCGGACGTCACGTGTAAAGAGCGGCGGTGCGACATCATGCTGAAACCACAGTTCCTGACGGACATGCTTGTGAATGGGGCTCCAGGCATGATACCACATCAGGGTAAACGTCTCGTGCCATCAGGTAATCCTCTGACGTCATGTACTCCCTATCCGGTTACAAAACAACACCGGCAAATCCGACACAGTTTAATGGCTGTAGCACGTTCGGAATATTATCTATTAAGTCCCCTCTATTAGCCCTAGAAATTTGTAATATGAATATTTCCGAACACCTGGTAGAAAGTGGGTATAAAAAAGCTTTAGTAATTTTAGAATTCTTATTAGGTCTGTAACATAGCGTAAACAGATGTCCTGCTTATGGCAGGATACGCCCTGTGTTTTTTTTAAACTTAGGCCATCCTGCAGCCTGCAAATATGCTTTAAAGTGTCATAAATATTTTACTTGAAAAATTCATCCCAGTTCTTCCTCTTCATATCCCTATTGGAATAGTCATCTGCGTTCATTCTCTGCTTCTACATTCATTTTTGTCTTCAGCAATACACCATACACGTCTGGCCGCACCGTATGTCACATCTCGTGTGAAGAGCTCCATTTAACGAAATGCAATCACCTGGTGGCACTTCCAGCTTGGCCGCTTCAAAAATCATCGCCCTTTCACCGGGATTTCTGGCCGCGCTTAATAAGGACGCGGGCACAACCACGTGTGAAAAAGTTACATTTAATATAACATTTAATATAATGAAAACACCTGATGGCTCGGCCATGGTGACCTCGTGTGAAGGGGCCCTCCTAATGTCGATATACTTATGGCGTCTGTTAACTTCAACGGATATTCAATCTTAATGAATATGATACAGCATAAAATGGCGGCGATGATTAATCTGTATCTGTATCTGGTGCCCTATAATCCCCAGGTGGGGCGAAGGGGCCTCCAAGTGGAAGTTTCATTACCTATACCAATTTTGATATGCTTAGTTTTCCGAGAGAGGGTAGAGGGACAGGTGGTAAGCCCATCGCCTCGCAACCCCCCTCTGGAAACTAAGTATTTCTTGGACGTGAAAGGGCCGATAAATTTTGTCCAGAGGCTCTAATTTAGCCTTGGAGTTCTTTAACGTGCCGTAAATCTACGACACGGGACCCCCAGCTTAAAGTCCCTCCCGGAGGACCCCGTGCCCAGGATTTTGACGTCCTGAAAAATCCGTCGACCGCGGCCGGGTTTGATCCCGCGCCCTGCGGATCTAGAGGCGGACCACCGCGGCCGACTGGCGATGATTAATGGTAACTAAATATCCAATTCGGCATTTGCCTTTAAGACTGGAAAATCATGAAATCCGCATGTCAAATTGCCCGGCCATGAGATTTTAACCCGGGATCTCCCGAATGCGAGTCCAAGATGCTACCATCTCTGCCATGTCGCTTAGTTTAAATTATACCTTTAATAATAACAATAATAATATTAAATAATATATTAATAATATTATAATAACGATAAAGATAACGATAATGATATTGATAACAATGATAATGTTGGCTATAATGATGATGATGACGATGATGAGGATGATGATAACGACGACGATTATAACGATGATTGTATTGATTATAATGATGATAATGATAAATAATGATAATGATAATAAATAATAACGATGATAATAAATAAATAAATATGATATTAATAATGATGATAAATTATGATGACGATGATGATAATGACGATAAAAGAAATCTTTTGCAACATCCGGTCTCACAAACTTAACCGCCACAGATATATTTGAAGATAATATTATCTAGCATTTAACATAAGGAAGTGACACATTATAATGTTATTTCCACTCCTCGGCCAACAATATCTTTTAACACATTACCGATCATTTCTTACCGTTATAAACTAGCGGGAAAATCTGTGAAGAGATCATCCATGACTTCGGATTCCTAAAGCTGTTTCCTTCTTCCATCTCACTTACATACTTTTCCTTCTCTTATACTGTATGTATCTTACACTCAGGTCGAAAGATATCGAGGTTAAGTATCGATTCCTCGAAAAGTTGGTCGGTAGGGCGCCACTGTAGGCTAGCATAGCAGGGCTAGCAAGTAGTAGCAATCTGCCACCCGGTAGTACGCCATGCGGTCCTGTTCCGCTCCCGGTGCTATAGTATTATTATACTGGTGACAGTGGTGAATTCAGTGACTCTCATACTTAACCATCATGGTTCATTCAAGGGTAAGTTCTCAACCTATTTTTTTATTGGCATGGAAATAAGAACACATATACAATATTTTATATATTGGCCAATACGTTGTTAATATGTCCGAGTTATTCATAAATCCTGGCTGATTGCTAGAGAAGAAATGAAAAATCAGCGTTATATTTCAGATCTGAATTAATAATAAAATGACAGTACAGAGCTTTGTGGATACTGGTACATCCTGTTTTGTATAAGAATTAGTGGTTATAATTTGGCATTCCATATACTTATACTGTTGTCTTAGTTTATTTCAATAGAAGCAATATATTATACTAGCATGTGCCCGCGGCTTCGTCCGCGATAATTATTTCAAATTTTAAAAATTAAGAGCATAATAGTTAAATCATTATATTTATTAACACCTAAATCACGTGGACTACATACCACGATTAGATAGCGTCGCCTGGTAAAAGAGACCTCAGATTCGAGTTCCTTGGTCCAGAAAACCCCTGTATAGTGAGTTTCGTCCAAATAAAACTATGTTTGACCATATTAGGGTTTACAACATTCAAGCGATCGCGAAAGTTTTATTTCAAGGTATGACAAAAATAGACAAAGCCAACTGTAATTGTCAAACTTCCATTTAATTTAATTCCAAACCCATCTGAAACCACTCTGGTAACAATATGTTTTAATGTCAAATGTGATTCGGATTCGATAATTCTGTGTAAGAAGGGATTAAGTATTCTCAAAAACATTTGATTTTTGGCATTTAAAATCAGAATTTTTCAAAATCCTTTCTTGTGAGCACCTACATTATGAAACGAAGGTACTGTCAAAATTCCAAGTCTCTACCTGTTATGGTTTAGGCTCTACGTTGATTCCTGTCAGTCAGGACAAAGCCTTTATATACTAGCATGTGCCCGCGGCTTCGCCCGCGGCTTCGCCCGCGATAATTATTTCAAAAATTAAAAATTAAGAGCATAATAGTAAAATCATTATATTTATTAACACCTAAATCACGTGGACTACATACCACGATTAGATAGCATCGTCTGGTAAAAGCGACCTCAGATTCGAGTTTCTTGGCGCAGACAACCTCTGTATAGTGAGATTCGTCCAAATAAAACAACGTTTGACCATATTTAGGGCTTACAACATTCAAGCGATCGCGAAAGTTTTATTTTCAAGGTATGACAAAAATAGCCAATGCCAACTGTAATTGATTTGACATTGAAATGTATAACTGAAAACTTATGTTTTGAAAACGCACAAAATGCACGTTTTTTGCCCGTTTTTCACTCATAACTCACGAACGAAAACTAAAATTAAAATTCCGGCTTGGAGGTGCATTTTCCGACCCTTCAGCCCACCTATGTTTAAAATTTCAGATCTCTGCGTTCAGTAGATTTCGCTGGACATCGAGGACAATTCCTTTTATTAATACAGATAATATGAATTATAATGATACCTTCTCTAATTTGTCAAACATCCATTTCATTTAATCCAAACCCACCTGATACAACTGGCAACAATATGTTCTGTGAATTTGTTTGGATAATTCTGTGTAAAAAGGGGTTAAGTATTTTCAAAAACATTTAATTTTTGGCAGTTAAAATCAGAATTTTTCAAAATCCTTTCTTAGTGAGCACCTACATTATGAAACGAAGGTACTGTCAATATTCCAAGTCTCTACCTGTTATAGTTTAAGCTGTACGTTGATTCCTGTCATTCAGTCAGTCAGTCAGGACAAAGCCTTTTATATATAGGCCTATAGAGATAGAGATTTGTATTAGTTCTACAACTGTCAGTGTTATAGTATCATATTTATTAGCATCTCTTATATGGTAAACGCATGGCTATTTTTTGTATTCAAGATGTATTCAAGTCCTACAGTACATAAATGTAAAATTCATGAGCATAGTGCTGTTAAATGTTCTGACAACCTACTCATATGAAAGACAATCCATCCTCATATCTTTCTGGTCTTTTCTAAATTCATGGTTGCCTGTTATGGTTAGGCTAGTCAAGGACGGGGATATACTGCAACTTAGGCCTGTGACCGAGGCTGGTATGCCGGAATTTTGTGCTCCAGAAATTCTTATGCATGCTTGCAAACCTGCAGACATGGGTCTGTCACATTTACGCACACACATATATGCCATCGACGGGCCAGGATGCTGTATACTTGTCAAAACAAAATTTTGTTACATAACACAAAAATAAAGTTAAACACATTAAATTAAACCCTTCTTAAATTTTCGGGATAAAGTTACTTAGAAATATTGGCTGCATTCCTATTGGAAATATTAAATGGGTCCTCCGATTTTGAGAAGGTGTATCGACAAGAAATACGGTAGGCCTAAATATTATAAAAGGCCTATGCTGATTACTCAAGGTTTTTGAAAATATTAACAGGAAATTCCAATAGTTGGTGCTGTGACTGATCCTGGCATTTGTTTCCTTAGCCTATATCTGCATGTGCTTGAAGTAAGATGAGAGAAGTAACAATTATTAGAGTTTTATTTTTCTATTTATTAGCGATAGATATTATTTTTTACTTGAGCCCAGTAAGAAAGAAAGTGTAGGCTACTGTACAATTTTCCTAAAACCAAGTTCCTACTCATGTAGCCAAAATTCAAGATGTCTTTTCAGGCAAAGTAGGTGGTATAAATTTTAGAACCAGAAGTACTTGGGTAATTAATGAACTCTTCACATAGTGTAAATACTGCGGGTTTAAAATCATTAGAGTTTGTCATTTTTCCTTCAAGTAGATTATTGGTATAGATTACTGACAAAATAAAATAAGGTAAACTGATATAACAAAGTGCCAGTATGTTTTTGTTGAATCAATTATAATTGCAATTTTGATATGCAGAAAATAAGTTTTTCTAATCAGATTAAAATCGATCAGCGTCAGCAGAACTACAGATTTGTGATACCTTGACAATCGCGCACTCATATAAAAATAAAATAAAAAAAATCCATGTCAAATCGGCCGGCTCCGGGATTTGATCCGGGGGCCTCCAGAATAAAAGTTCAAGGCGTTACCATTTGGCCAACTCAGTCAGTTTGACGGTGTCGTTTGATAAGCATAAGTGAAGGAATAGTGTTAACTGTCAAATTATACTGTCAAATTATACCGGTAGACAAAAATTAAAAATCATGTGACTTTTAATTAGTCGTTACTCTGGTACCGGTCAACCGATTAGGTCCAAAATTAATAGGCTTCTTGCCATGGACGTTATAAATGCGTATACCAAGTTTCATGAAAACCCAATAAAGCATATTTGAGTTATGGGCCTTTTGTTATATAATACCATAAAAATGCACTAAATTGGGCATTATTCCGGTACCGGCCAACCGATTTGGTCCAGTATCAACAGATGTCTTTCCATGGACATTATAAATGTGCATACCAAGTTCCATGCGTATTTGAGTTATGGCGCTTTTAAATAAAAACACTAAATTGGGTTTCACGCCGGTACTGGAGAACCGATTTGGTTCAATAACAATAGGGTTCTTCCCATGGACATTATAAATGCGTATACCAAGTTTCATGAAAATCCGATAAAGCGTATTTGAGTTATGGCGCGTACAGGCACACGGGCAGACAGACAGACGGACAGACATTTTTCGTCCCCCACACACAATCTCATAAAGTACCATACTGGCACTTAATAAACGCATATGTTAGTAAAGGTACAAGACGATAATGCCATGTTTTATATGACGCTTCAATGCCAATGCTTCGATATGAGGATATTTATTTTTCCATGTTTTTACAGTGTATTTGTGTTTTCTACATTTACCATTGAGAGTTCTAGATATCATGGTAAGCTCTAGTCCCGTGACAACTTAGGGTAGTTGCAGTTCACTCCCGGGAACTTCATGCTGTAAATATTATCTCTAATGCAATCCCTTGGAGTGCAATTATTACGACTCTAAACTACTAGCTCAATATTAGGAACTTCCAAGCTTTGTACAAGATTACATTTCTGCTGTTTCCGTCTTAGGAGGCAAAATTTACTCGAAATGCAGTTATGACCATGTAAAGTTCTGAGATAAGCGTCAAAATTCCAATTAGTTTACAACTCCATTCCTGCCTTTCCCATACCAGTGGCCTCATGTAGGTGAAAATACTGTGGGGATCAATAGACCACCTCACCGTAATCCAACCGTCCATGTTATTATGCATAAAAAACATTTCGGTGGAAGTGGAAATGCTGGGTTAATCATCAGTACTCGATTTCACGTAAAATAAAATAATAATAATAATAAAATCAGGTAAGCTGACGTAACAAAGTGCCAGTATGTTTTTGTTTAATCAGTTATCATTGCAATTATGATATGCACAATATGCATTTTTAAAATTGATTTCCAATTAAGCTCCATATTTATTCATTAAGCAGGGCTTACGGAAGAACAAAGGACTAGTTTTTTTTTATAAATCAGATTAAAATCGTCCAGCATCAGCTGTACTGTACAGATTTGTGATATCTTGACAATCGCACACTCACATAAAAATAAAAAAAATAAAAAAGTCAAATTTGTCGGCTCGGGATTTGAACCATTGAACTGCAGAATGTGTGTCCAAGACGTTACCATCTTCTCCACCAGGTTCAGATTAACAGTCTAGTTGGATAAGCGTATGTAAAGCAACAATGTTATTTGTCATAGCCAACTGCATTTTAATCTCCGAATCCTTATAAGATCACAGTAAAACAATTGACTATGTTGTCATGATAACTGATTTGACTTTCATAAATTCTTTCGAATATGTATATTTACATAAAATAGGCACTAAATTGGGAATTACTCCGAAACCGTTCAACCGATTTTATCCAATATCAATAGACATGTTCCCATGGACATTATAAATGTGTACACCAAGTTTCATGGAAATCCGGTAAAGCATGTTTGAGATACCGTGTCTTTAAAATAGACACTAAATTGGGTTTTACTCCGGTACTGGTCAACAGATTAGGTTCAAATTCAATAGGATACTTCTCTTGGACGTCATAAATGCGTATACGAAGTTTCATGAAAATCCGATACAGCGTATATCAGTTATGGTGCCTTTCTAATATAATACTATTAAAATAGGCACTAAATTGGGCATTACTCCGGTACCGGTGAACCGATTTGGTTCAATAACAATAGGGTTCTTCCCATCGACAATATGAATGTTTATACCAAGTTTCATGAACATCCGAAAAAGCGTACTTGAGTTATGGTGCGTACAGACGCACGGACAGACAGACGGACAGACATTTTTCGTCCCCACACACAATCTCATAAAGTACCATACTGGCACTTAATAATAATAATAATAATAATAATGATAATAATAATCACAATAATAGTAATATTAATGACAACCACAACGATAGGATTAACATATAATTATAGCAATAACAACAATAATTATGCAACTAAAATATAGCTAAAATTCCCTGATACAATGTAGGCTGTACATAATAGTACAGAATAATAACGTGTTTAATAGTTATTTATACAAAACTACGTTAATATAATCTGGTATACACGTAACCGGGATACACCGTGTGCAGTTGCTTGAGACACTGCGCTACGAAAATTCCTGGGTTCTATCCCTGATATGGAATTAACGATTGATTTCTTGTAGATCTATGGCTCGGGGAAATAGGCAGTATCTCGCACTTGAAACCTAGTTTTTAATTTTACATTTCTGTTGCAAAAGGTAAAAGTTTTTGACAGTAAGATATCTACATTATAGAACATTTACTATTTAATATGAATATTTGGCGAATTACTAATTTAAAGGAATTGCCTATAAATGTCTATTTTCCCTCATAGCCTACTTACTTAACTCTAGATGTCTCCTATAGATTTAAAATGCATTATCATCACCAGTTTGGTCATTATGTGTGAAATAAGCTCAGTTGAATAGAAACCTTACAGTAAATTGAATGCAGCTGGCTTTTGTGTCCAGATTTCTGTTACACAGCTGACTGTGTTACTATATTGGAGTGCCATGTACAACTAAAGACATCCCCATATCATATCAATAAAAAGAATATTCTTGCGTGTTCTTAGCCCATTTGTGTGAACTGTAGGATTAACATAATTTCATTAACAGCGAAACGTAAATAAACTGAAGCAGATAGTATTATTTGAATCATTAGTGAATTTTGGCCTAAGTGTTCTAGCACTTGAAATGTTTCGTATATTTTAACCGTTAAATTTATGAAACTGATAATAGGGAAGTGGTTTGTGTGAAAGTTCGGTTTTTCTCGCTATAGTGCAACAATTTAAGATCTGGCCTCTGTAATATATTAAATGCATTGTTTTTTTTAATTTTATTTTTCAATAAAGACCCCAGAGAGCAATAATGCTCATAACTAGGGGCAGTACATTATAATACACAGAGAACAACATTACAGTATACGAAAACTAAAAAAATCTTCATTACGCTACATCCCTGAAGGCCTACCAACCGACCGCTGCGTCATCTACCATAGGCAGATGGCAGAATTGGGGATCATGTAGTCAAGCATGTCGATACTCATGCTACTGATGGCTTCTAGAGCCGCTACTTCTCCTTTAAGTACTCCTCAGTTTGGATTACGAGGCTGAGTGCCCCCCGTTCCAGACCTCCCTACCTGAGAAATATCCGAAGAGGTATCTGGGATCGAAACCAGGCCTGAGGATCTGTAACCAGTGGTACCAACTACGAGACCATGAAGGCGATCACAGTGTATTAACGTACCAATTTTCAAATAAATCAGCACATTTTTTTTTTCTAGATTATTGTATTTGTCAATAGAAGGAAAAGGTGTTTTTAAGTTTTCTCTATTATGTCAAACCACTCTATTGGGTCCTACAGAGACAATATTCTGTGGTTCATGAATGCTTATCTCCATCTATTATAGAATATTTTTTGCATTTGGCTCTGGTAGAGCTTATTTCTGTTTAAATTTGGCACTCGCTAGCAATATAAGTACGATAATTAAAAGAAATTCCGGAATTCCAAACGTCATTTAAACTCATTGAGCATGAAATAGTAATTTTGGGTTTGTTGGTAGGCTATGAGAGAATGTCATTGCTTAGTTTTATAGGCGTCGTTCGAATTAATGTTCACTGAACATTGATTATGTCTACTAATTAGCAGAGGTGTGTTTTATGAATACATGCAATTTGAGGTATACAATGAACAACATCAATGGAGTGGCGAGGTTTTGAATGAAACCTGGGAGGGAGGGCTCCAGTATTGATTGCGGTCACTACTCTAGTGTTGTGCACTTCGCGCGAAAAACTCCAGCTGTAAGGAGGTTACTCGCCGTGAAAACGTTCCACTTGTCTTTCAAACGCTTTCGTTTTGTACGTTTTCGTTAAAACGTCTACTGCATTATTTATGTTTAGTTGAAATAATTTTCTTTTATATGCACTACATATTTTTGTAAAATCAATTACAGAGGGCCCATATTTTAAGATATGTAATCCCGTTGAAAATTACATGTTTGGTCAAAAATATAATTTTTGTTTGTTTTGTATTGCATAAAAGAACCACATTTGTGTGCTTTGAAATGGTGCCTGATTTAGCTTATTTAAATATTCAAACAGGAAGTGATTAAAAAGTAAGTTTAAATACCATAGTGGGCACAGATTTTACAATTTGAGTGCAATTTTGTCCTTGTTTTTCTCTTAATTCTTTTTTCTTGTATTTTCAACACAAATGAACAAAACCTATACTGAAATTTGAGTTAGAATGTTCATTTATACATGAAGTGGAAGTTTATGAATGGGGGAATGTTATGAACTAGGAATTTCATAATACTCTGAAAAAATGCAACTGTGGTGTAGGTTTTATGTAGGGCTAGTGCTATTGTTGATTTTTTAAATTTTGAAAATAATTAGCTAACTACATATGCTAAGTTCACAGCAATATATGGTTAAAAAGGAACAAATCGGTGAAATAATTTTCAAGATTTTATAATTTTTGTCAATTCTATGGTTTTTTGAAAATTAGCATATTTTTCTACTTTATTTAGGGTTTTCTCGTAAAAATCTAAAGAAAAATATGGTTGTAAAATGTGGAGTTTGCCCTTAAATGTGAACGCATAAAATAACACATTTTATGTGTTCTGAGAAGTTTTGACGAATGATTTGGTACAACTCACCCACCCTAAATGAAACTTTCTTTTATATTACGATCTGACGGAATCTTGCGAAATTTCCGCCATATTTACTGCTCAGAATTTACAAGAAAATACTGATTGGATGTTGATGGTGTAACACCATACAGCGCAAATACTGAGAATGCTGGGTAAATATGCCAGGCGCGAAATTAATTAAGTCATATTAGGAAACGTGGAGAATTCAGTGTGCCCTGGTAATCTAATATCACTGTTCCTAACCTAACTGGCCCTAACCTAACTCTACATGTCACTAACCCTAATATAATTTTCCCTAACCTACCTGCAAGTAACCTAGCTCTACATGACATTAGCATTAGTATCACTGTTCCTATCCCAGTTTCCACTAACCTAGCTTTACATGCCACTAACAAAAATGTCACCGTTCCTAACCTAACTGCCACTAGCGTAGAATTTGTAGAGGTGGGTTGGTGCATTACGAAACGCGAGTAATTCAGAATGGCCATGCAAAACTAATATCGTCGCTAACCTACTTTCCACTAACCTATCTTTACAAGTTGCACTGGTATCACTATTCCTAACCTACCTGTCGCTAACCTAGGATAAAATACAAATTGCAGTGATACCGTGGTACGCAAAATACAGAAGAAAGCAGTTGGCCTTCTGCTTCGGAATAAACATCGCAGCGTCCTTGTGAACCTGCGGGAGCGGACCCTCTTCATTGGGACTATGGCCATAATTTATAATCCAGTACAATGTACTTGTTTGATATTCAAATTTCCTAAAGATAGATGTTTCGGAGCTACATCTAATTGTAATAAATGTTAAGTTAATCTAAAGCGAAAGTAGTCCTAGTGGTGAGTTGGATATGAGTGCGTCTGCCAGACTCACTCCTTGGCGCTACATGCATCCCTTAAGATATATCCGAAGTGACCAACGGTGACACAGCACGTAGAATTCCAACTGACAGAGGAAATCACATGTTTCTGTAGTTTCTCTACCGACACAGTTCAACCGTCTGTACAGTACGTCTAGGTGGAAATGAGTAGACTTGCACATTTCCTATATTGTCTTGAAGTTTTTATAATTTTTTGCGTTTTCTTTAATCACTGGCTAATAGGAGTTCAAAATTCGGTATTATCATCATCATCATCATCATCATCATCATCATCATCATCATCACTATCCAACCGATTCTTTTCACTCTGAAAGATTATTGTTCCAATTGTTACAATTTTCACTGACACGTAGTTCCATTAACTGTTCCTAAGGCTTTAAAGTTTAATGAGACCTGTCGTGCATCACTGCATATTATGAACCAGGTGAATAATAGTTTCACCTTTTCCCAAGAAAGTAATTTCGAGTAATTGATATATTTATGGAAAGTGAATTTTGTTGTTGCAATCATATTTTAATAAGCTTGTAATTACGTTGCTGCAAACTTCAGTTTCTTGGCAAATTAGTTGAGTAAATAAACATCGACAAAATAATTGTTTCAGAAGATGAAAGACAACTTGTGATTGCAACGTAACTTCTCTTTTCTATTCAACATACCTTAAGAAAATACATTGCAGCAACACTCTCACACATATTTTAATTATGGGTAAACATACAGTACCGGTACCGGTACCGGTACCGGTACCGGTACTGTATTCCCACACTGAACGAGTGGGTAGCTGTAAAAATACACGTGGCCTACATTATGTTCCATGCGTTTGTGTTCTCCTGTGTAGTCCTAGGCATACAGTATTTATGTTAGAATGAATCTACGCAACTCGTATTAACCTTTAACATTTGAGACTGTGGGAAGGTATATATTGTCCGCTCTAGATCCGGCCCTAAAGTAAACAATTAAGTCTGTCTCACTCTAGCACAATACTCGTACCTACTTAAGAGTTAAATATATTTGTTTCACATACAGTCCGCGCTGAATTATTCTGAGGACAGTGGGATAGGCAGGTACTGCCCGCTCTAGAATCGGCCCTAAAATAAATTCATTATTATTATTATATATTATATATATATAAGGCCCGGGCGGCTTGGGTCGCTTAAATCCTAAAAGGGAGAGGTAAAACTACGAGAAAGAAAGAAAGAAAGAAAGAAAGAAAGATATATATATAATAATTAACGTTCAAGAAAGTTTTTCTTTAATGTATAAAAGTGTTTCATCGATTTGCCATTCGTTAAATATCCTACATAATAGATTTCCTCTACTTTCATTGAGTGATAACGCATGTTTAATTCTATATTTAAATCAGTTGCACTAATAACATTCTCGCTTCGTTAATTCACTTACGACATACATGTAGCGTAGATTGCCGCCAAGTTTCCACAAGGTCAATTATGCTACATTTGAAATTTGATTCTTCACCGTAAACGAAAACAGGTTCGTGGGCTAGTTTCTCCTAAAATGAAAGGGGTTAACATTACAGGTCCAGAGGAATATTTGATACTAGTGTGGATGAATTCCTGAGTAATTGGTTGTTTCAGCGTCTGAAACAGCAAAGCCAAGATTCGATACCCGACCGGAATAAATTTTCCTCTAAAGAGTGTATACTGTGTATATTGTATATAGAAATATATTGTACATCACTATTGTTCTAGTTTGAATACACAGTCCTTCTAATAATAATGTATTTATTGGTAGATTTGTAATCAATGTGTGTAGGTCTAAATATATGTAGAATGTAATTATCGATGACAGAGTCTGTTATTTCATGCATTTGTTGGTCACAAACGTTAATAAAACGATTTGAAGGTTGAACGCACGAGTAAACACGATTTATTGTGAACAATCCAAATTGCGGGGAAATATGACAACTGCACATATCTATGGACTCATGAATATATTAAGTATTTATTTATGGGATACCATTCGTACCAACAAGGTTTGTTAGCCATGCCATGGAAATATATTACAATTGAACTAACAAGTAAGTTGTTATTTATGGGCACAATACAAACTGCGATATCCCTTTGTAATATATT
The DNA here is from genome assembly GCA_964059195.1 of Ectobius pallidus. Taxonomy (NCBI): domain Eukaryota; kingdom Metazoa; phylum Arthropoda; class Insecta; order Blattodea; family Ectobiidae; genus Ectobius; species Ectobius pallidus. Next base: position 137,095,735 of record CAXKWD010000003.1, on the reverse strand, counting down.
AATGATGATGAAATGCGTAAATATTCCCGAAGAGAAGCTGCATTGTGTATTCACCACCAGGTCTATACGTATATAACTTTCCAGTATTTGTTCTAGTTGTTAATATACAGGCATGAATAATTAAGGATTTCAAAGATATTTATTTTAAATAACTTACTAACGTATTCTTTTTTATTTTAATTTTCCATTTGAGCTAGTTTATTAGTGTTATGCGCTAAGCTCTAGAATTCCTTGAGCACCGTGTTATTTGAGTAGTACCAAGTGTAAGTTACAATGTCGCCAACATCACAAACTTTACTATGTGGAGACTTAACTCAGCAGATGTCAGAGTAGTCTACGGATTATAAACAAAATACCGGTGTGTTTAGTACGATTGTAAATATAGAGTGCTTCAAAGAAATGTATACACACTTTGAAGTGTAATAGAAAATCTATTTTCCATTCAACAAGGTTAAAAATCTGGAAATGGAAGGCTTAAAGTCCGGTTTGAAAAGTAAATGACTTTCTGATGAAAATGTTGTTCATTGTTCAAATGTTAAATTGTTGATGTACCAAAATTTAAAATGGTGGCCTTCTGCATCATTACACTTCTGAATACAATTCCGTACTGAGTACTGATTCTGTACATCGTACCAAAGTGTCCAATAACATATCTGCGCACACTGCTTGAATCTCATTCCAAAGTGTGTCTAGGTTACGTGGTTTACGCTTGTACACCTCATCTTTTACTGTGCCTCAACTGTTAAACGATTGTTGAAATTATTGTTGGATGATTATTGAAAGTATTATTGGCACGATTGTTGAAACTATTCTGCTGCCACCTGATGAAGAAATATAACATTAATTTCTCCCAGAAAGTTAACCTTGTAGAACGGGAAGAACATTTTCTATGACAGTTCAAAGTGTGTATACATTTTTTTGAAGCACTCTGTATAATAGATTTAAGCAAGTAACCGTCATTGTTAGTGTCACTGTCACTGTTTTTAGAAGTTACCACAGGAAATTATTCCAAACGAAGAAATCGGACTTCTTAGTGTAACGAAGTTTCGTTAAAGGTGTGGATGGAAACAAAGCTGCTGCGACCCATTAATGCCCAGAAAAGAAAAGTTGAGTATGTTTTGTTGTGATTTTTCTAACATTTTATAACTTGATGCTAATAACTGAAATAATGTTTTTTATAAGTTTTGTCTGTACTTAGTCCCATTTTTCAATGCATGATATTCCGTACAATGGGAAAAAAGATAGAAAATTTGATGCAGAAGAGGTCGCTCAATCATCAATAGATCTCCTGGTACTTACTTGGTTCGTGGCAACAGCACTCCGTCTTTGAGTTATTTATATTTATGTTTAGTGTTAGCGCAATTAAATTCTTATACCAATCTGTATACCAATCTTATAGTTCTTTAAAAGAACTACAGTTGTGAAGCCTACATACAGCTATGGTTATTTACTTACTCATATGCCCAGTCCCTTTATTAATCAATAGCTAAATGTGAAGCACTTTATCTATTTATTCATAAATGGACTCTGCTCCTTGTTCATTCATTACTGGCAGTTGGACGATCTGTACCCCCTACTGTAAGTAACCATCTCCCCTTACAACCTGAGTTGGTTCATTCATATTTTCTCTTCACAAGGGTAACGGAGTTCCCGCAGACCACTTGTTTATGTAGTTCCTTAATTCTAGGTCATTCATCCATACATCACTATCATCTTACTTCTAACCCATTCCATCACCCGCGAACTTTAATATTAAACCAACAACTAATTTTAGTTAAGTTTACAGCAGGATTTCTCACTGTCCGTACACATGAACACACGCAAAATGAATATACTGGAGCCCTGGATTTTTACGGACCAAGGAGGTCTAAATTCCGCTGTTTCACGAACATATATAAGAGCAAATACAATAATTTCACTGGGAAACCTGCCCCAAGTGTCAATAAACAAAATAAAGAACCATGAAATAAATTCACTAGGAAATCTGCCCCCAAGTGGCTATACATTAACTAAATAACAATAAAATACATTCGCTGGGAAATCTGCCCCCAAGTGTCAATAAACTAACTAAATAACAATAAAATAAATTCACTGGGAAATCTCCCGCAAGTGTCAACAAACTAACTAAATAACAATAAAATAAATTCACTGGGAAATCTGCCCCCAAGTGTCAATGAACAAAACAGATAACACCACAACATATTTCTGACGAAAATCTATACTCGTCAGTCCAATTGAAATTTTACATTTCTGCATTCGTTACTATGCTCGCGGTCACTCATGCGTCTCATACACCATCCTTACATCATCTTACTCATTATGTTTGGGGCTTATCAACTACCTCTTCAGTCTAATCATACTAAGTACCCCTTAATTCCCCCTTTTGTAGGGCCTAGCATGAGATAAATTATTTCTGCCTTTAATTTTACCCGTGTGAGGGTCGGCTACCTCAAAGGATACCCCGTTGAAGATTTGGGTAATTACTAGGGGTCCTTTATACAAGAGCTCGAGTCGATGGGTCCTTTGATTTGGGGCGGATGACAGGTTTTTCTTACGTATAAGAACTTCATCGCCTACAGAAGGGTTCCAGATTCTCTTTTACCGTCTCGCACGGTCTTTCCTTTTCTGTGCTTTCATCCTGATGCTTTCAATGGCCGTTGCGCAATAATCAGCAATACATTTTCGTTCTACCTCAGCCGGAATTGCGGAAGGGATTCCTTTAACCAATGCCATCGGTTTTTCTCCGGTCATCAGCCTTATCGGTTCTACCCCTGTAACCGGATGGATCGTGTGGTTTTAGATGTCTTCTATGGGCTGACAAAATTTCACCCACGTAGAATGTTTTCGATTGCATAGCGCCCTCAAATACAGCAACACGTCCCTTAGCTCCCTCTCGGCCGGGTTCGATTTCGGGTTGAATCGAGGCAAATAGTCATTTACCAGTTTTCTCAAACAGTCGGATGTGTCTGCTCTTCTTGTATTGTACAACTTAATGAAATGAGTAAACACGTCATAACAAATAAAAATGTACTTCATCCCATATGGTCCAGTGATCATTGGCCCATGATAATCCAGGGCCAACAAGTCTCCTTTATTTTCCCTAGTGATAGTCATAGGGACCCGATCGTATTTTACATTGATCTGCTTTGCCTTTTGACAAAGGTCGCAGCTACTGACATATTTTCTTACTTTCCTTGCTAGGTTCTTTATGTACATCCGAGTCGACAAACATAGAATCATTCTATCGGTTCACGAATGCCCTAGCCCTTCACGCACTGTCTTAATTATCACATTTTCAATCTCCTGCGGCACGTACACTTTCCATTCCTTGCTCTCCTTCCCGCATAGCTTGTATACCACGTCATTTTCTATTCGGTATTTTATGTCCTTTTCTGCTTCCACTGCTTCCTCTGAAATTTCCCCTAGCGCTAATCCAACCAATTCAATCTCGGGGTCACTTCTCTGATTCTCTGCAATATTGCGAAATCCTTGTCGCAATGTCGACTCCTTGAACATCTGTATCTGCATTATGTTCACTTGATTGTTATCGGTTTTACGGTTCTCCGGTATTTCATTTCTCATCCTCGACAGGTAGTCGCAGAGAATATTGTCCTTCACCGATATGTGTCGTATTTCCATGTCGAACTGGCTATGTTCATTAACATAGTGTGACAGCTTACTATTTCCTAACTTTATTTTATTTAGGAAAGTGAGACTGATATGGTCCGTGTACACAATCACTCTTTTATTGAAAATGTACTGCTGGAACTTTGTCAATGCATGGTACATTCCTATAATTTCTAGGCATGTTACCGATCCTTTGCTTTCAATTGGCGTGAATAGAAGTTGTAGCAATTAAATGTTTGGCGCCATCTTCATGTTGTTGCATTAGGATTCTCCCTACTGCTATTGCGGAGGCATCAGTATATATTTCGTAGTCCAGGTCTTCTCTAGGCCTTTCTGAGAAAACGGAGTTCTGAAACTGTTCCTTTATTTTCCGGAATGCTTCTTCTACGTGTGTCCACTTAAATTTTACTTGTTTTCGTAGTAATCGTCTTAGTGGTGCGACATACTCGGCATATTCGGGATTGAAACGGGATTGGTAATTAAAGTTGCCCAGCACTTTTTAACTTGGCGCACCGTCCTAGGCCTATCTATCTTCATTATCGCCTTTATCCTTTCAGGATCTGCTGACACGCCCTTTTTAGAGATGACATAGCCAAGAAAATTCACTGACTCTTTTATCAAGTTTATTTTATTGGGGTTCACTCTCATCCCGTTAATTAACAAAGTACTTAATACAGCATCCAACCTATCTAGGTTTTCCTCGAAGTCATTTGAATGGACCAGGACGTCGTCTACAAAAGCTGTGACCTGGGATCCCGTGCCTTAAGGAAACATTATCTGGAGTTCCCTCAACAATGCGCTGCCTGAGGTCTTCATCCCGAACGGAGTTCTTTTGAAAGTATATACCGCCACCTGGTGCACAAACCCGCAATTCTTCCTATCCTCTTCCCTTAGGACTATTTTCCAGTAGCTTGACGTCAAGTCAATGCTCGAGAAGAATGTGGCCTGTCCCATCTTGGCTAATAAGTGATCTATAGGCTCTGTCTTAAAACGATCAGGTTTTATATATGAATTCGCGGTTCTTAGATCTAGAGTCATTCTTAATTGGTTGTTATCTTTCATGACGCAGCATACTGGATTAATGAATTCTGTGTCGGACGGTTCTATAATATCGTCCGCTAACATTTTTGCAATTACTTTATTTGCCTCGTCACTTATTGCTAATGGCAAAGGCCTACTTTTGTTATTATAGACTGGGGCGTTTTCCATTTGAATAGTATGTTGATAGCACAGGCTAAGCCCCGGCGTCCTACTGAAAACTTCGATGTTCTTAATTAGTACACCCATTAACTTGTCCTCTGTTCTAGCGAAATATTGTTTACGCTGTTGACGTTTTCCCATGGGATATTTTAGATTTCAGTTATGTTTCCCTTCTCTGATCCATTTTTGTTTACATCGTCATGAGTTTCCTGAGTATTAGAATACAATCCACACATATTCATTTCACATCTCTTCCCTAAGTAATATATTTCTTCGCAGTGAATGCCATTCATTTCATTTACTTCACTTACTTCGGTCGGACACTCTTGATCTACAACCCCGTTATTTGTTGGACACTCGTGGTCTACAACATTTGAATTTGCATGATCGCCTTCTTGCGTATTTATGCCTTCCACAATAAAGTACTCACTTTGAATTGCTTTTTCAGCTTCCGAGCACCCTACATCCTCAATTTCATCATTCGTCAGAAACGGTACATGTATTTTATCGCCATTGTAGCTTATTATTATTTCACTTTCCCCAAAATAAAAATCCCTTGATATTCATGTAGGCTCTCGCAACCTAAGATGACTGGGTGGGCGAGGTTTTTGACTGTCAACATATAGATTTCGGTTCCCATTGTTTTATTTTCAGTGGCACCATTAGCTGCTTGTCAATCTTGTACTGGGATTTTCCTATCGCGGTAGTACAGTGCATTGCTGGGACATTGTAATTTTACTTTATTTTGCTTCATTTCTTCATAAAACTTATAGCTACAAATGCTGTACATGCTCCTCGAGTCTATCATTATTTGTGTGGTTATATTCCCGATTTGTGCTTCAATTAACGAAGGTTTTATCACCGTGTTACCCTCTCTAGGCTTTTCCCCACTTGCAGTTGTATTTCCATATCCAACTCCCATGTTACTTCCATTTCTTTCATTATGGAGTCTCTCTACAGCCGACACGGCATCCTGATCGCCAGACGTACTACGACTCCCTAATACGTCCGATCTTAGTTTAAATCTAACCTCGAAGTGCTGGGCTCTTCCCCACTATCACCCTCATTTTCTCTTGCGTCATACTCCCTAACTCCTGGACTCAGCGTTGCGGCACTGCCACCCCTTACTCGACTCTGAATATAGTTCTCTCTTTCTCTATTTTCCCTCGGGCGGTATTGGTTGTATCCTACATACCTGCCGTCCAAGACTTCCCCATTTCGTTCGGAGGCACTCCTACTTACTCCGTTAGTTTCTCGAGAAAAACTCAGGTGGTTCACCCCATTCTGAGGGGGGTGTCGTCCTCCCGGACTGCGATAGCCATTTTGGTTGAAATTTTGTTGGTTGTTCCCGCGAAAATTTCCTTGTCTGTGCTCGCGGTTCCTGCTATCATTATGATTCGGCCTATTTGCTTCTCGGCCACTGTTATGGCCGTTCTGAAAATTATTTAACCTCTTTCTCGCGGCTCACTTGTATGTTCTGCCCGCTCCTTAACCTCATAGTTAACATTACTGTTTCCTCTACATGCGTTATCACTGCCTTCCTCAAATTCGGATAGCAATTCTAACACCTCGGCATAGGATGTAGGCCTAGCCACGATGACATTGTTGTATATTTCGGACTTGAAATGTTTCATAGCTAGCTGCAATACATTTCTCTCGGCTAGTGGCGGATCAAGAGATTTTGCTAATTTTACTATTCGTAGGAAATAGTTAGACATCGATAAGCTAGTATTAGGATGATATTTCCCCGAATACACCTCATTGTGTGCTTTCATCTGCCTACTGGAATTCCAGAATCTTTGCATGAACAGCCTCTTGAACTGTTCATAATTATTTCCGTCAGATACCAGCAAACCAAACCAGTCTTTACAACGTCCCAGGTCCCACCATGCTATGTGAAATCACCAACAGCTTATACTCCTCTGGAATTCCTTTTAGTTTCAAGTACCCGTTTAAAAATTGCTTTAAAAATTGCTGGGGGTTTGTTGAATCGTTGCCACTGAATTACGGTAGGCTGAGTTCACTACCAATAAGTTGACTGATATTTAATGTTGTTGGGTTAATAGGCCCTGTAATATGATTAGACTGAATGCTGTCCCCACTCCTAGCTTCAGATTGGTGTGGATGCTTGGAGTCCTATGTGCGCAAATTACCGATTCATTTATTGGCAATGTGCCCAAATTGGCAAAATTCATTAACTGTGGGCATAGTCCCTGCACTCCTACACCAGTTCCTCCGCCTACACTTTCTTTGTCATTTAGACCTTTTACCCTTCCGGCAATTTCATTAAGGTCTTTTGATATAAGTGAGACTTTTTTATTTACTCTCAATATTTTTTAATTTAGTTGCTTCTTGCCCTACGCTATTGTCAATTTGATTTACTTTAGCTATCACTTCATTCAAACTGTCATGGAATTTAGCTTTCACTTCAGCGATTTCCCCTTGTTTAGTTGTTGTTCAATCTTTTTCCATCCTTTTTACTCCCTAGCCAATATTATCACATTTCGTATCAAGTAGCTGGCATTTCTGTTCATATTTTGAATCTATCTTCCCTAAATTACAATTTATTTTGGATTCAAGTTCTTTATTGTTTTTAGCCATTTGTTCTTTAAACTCGTTTTGGCTTTTCTTTATTTCGCTCGTTATGAGCTCAAGCCTTTGATCTACCCTATTTGACAATTTTTCAGCATTTTGTTTTATTTCCCCCACCTGCTTAGACAATTTTTCAGAATTTTGTTTTAATTCCCTTACTTGATTTGATAATTTGTTAGAATTTTGTTGCATTACTGCCATTACGTCTGATAACGTTATTTCTTTATCCCCTTCGCCTTATTTGGATTTCCAGGCGCTGGGTTAGTACTTATTTCTTGGATCTTATTATTTTTTTAATTCCTCTTATTAGAGCGGAAGGGTCTTTTAAGTCATCACCATTAATGTTATTACCCATTTCATTATTTTCATCCTCCAACACATTACTTTCGGTGTTTCCCTTATTTTCTACAAATATTTCCTGACTCAGCATCCCTTGCCCCTCCGGTAGATCTATACTATCCATCTTGTTAATTTTGTTTTGTTTCTTAATATCATTTATACAACCCTTGATTACGCATGTCATTTAGTAACACTTTGTAAAATGTCATGCGTACTTACCACAAATTTTTAAAGTTAATACCCTCTTATAGCTAATAACATAAAATGTACTCTGCTTCAACAATTATTTGCAATATTTTATTTTACTTAGTTGAATTCAAAGAAAATATATAATTTTTTTAAATTTATTAGAATTTTAAATATTGGTTCTATACTTTTATTTATTCTTTGAAAATGTTATTACGAAGATTTTTTTAAAAGCATTTATTCGAATTTTAAATATTGATTCTATACTTTTAATTCATTGTATTAAAATTTTATTTGCCAGATTTTTTTTCAAAAAGAATTTATTAGTATTTTAAATATTGATTCTATACTTTTATTTTAATTGCAATTTTTTAAACTTATCTGTAGGTTCGTTGCTGCAGGCTGGTCTTCCTCGTCTCCTGTTGATCGAAGTTTCTTGCGATCTTGTCTCTCCCCCGATTACCATTAGTCCATATCCTTATCGCGATGTGCCAGCTCCTTTTCTTTTATCTCTCTTCCTTCCGTTCTACTTTGTCTTCTTCTTTTCCGTCTTTCTGGGTTCCGCCACTCTTCTTTCTTCGTCCCTTTTCCACTATGTCCGTCACTCTTAGAGGCCCCACGATATTCCGTCGTAACATACGATATTAAATTTATGTCTCGGTGATTTTCTTGCAGCTCCACGTTGCCAGTGCCATAATAGTATGATGCAGAACAGGTCGCTGAATCATCAAGAGATCTCCTGGTACTTACTGGGTTCGTGGCAACAGCACTCCGTCTTGATCTCCGGCCACAGCTATCTGGATGTCGGACGAGCCACGAGGTCCTCTTCTTCTCCCAGGGGATTTGTAGGGTTTACTTACCGGGGGCACTATTGTTCGAATCATTTAATTAATTCTTCTGGTTTTACTGATAATAATGACTCAGAAGTTCAGTTTTGGAATAGGCGATTTATTTATTGCAGTTAGGTAACACTATGCTTTACACTTTAGTATTATTTTTCAATGATCTAGCGACCTGATGGCTCACTGAAGAGTAGTTCCACCCACACTCGTTAATATTTATCTACTCTCGTCACTTCACTCTTCCCGGTAACCCTTCGTCTTAACGCGGGCGCCCGAAGTTTCTACTCTCTCAAGTGATAAAATTAATAGTTCACCAACTTTAATTTCCCGTACGTTGAGGTACGTCCGTATTATTCAAAATGGCACACTTTAGGGTCGGAAAATAAATAACAACCCGCAGTACCGTACTTGGTTTCGCGCAACGATTCCTAGTGCTCGCCTCAATTGGGGCTCTCGTAGCGACTGAAACTTGAATATCTCGGTTGTAATGTCGTGCTACAAGTCAGTGGAACTACTCTTCAGACAACTGGTAAATCAGGTCCAAGTTTGGTGTAAAATAGCAATTATTAGGGTATAAAACCCCCTCTTATTGGCCATCACTCCTGCATGGTGTTGTACGCACCTCTCATTGTGGGCGATTATTTTCAATGCCCGTCTACACGCTCCACTGCGCAGCAGAGGGAACTGTCTCCTGCCACACAAGAAGTCACTGATGGCTCAAAGGTTTTGAAGAGCCTGATTCCCAGAATACTGTCTGGAGCGTCTTCCACCTCTGCCAGCAATGTGAAACCTAACCATGTCCCTTAGCAGCTTTGAGTTATTTATATTTATGTTTAGTGTTAACGCAATTAAATTTTTATACCAATCTGTATAAAGGCTATTATCTTAAAAGAACTACAGTTATGAAGCCTACATACAGCTATGGTTATTTACTTACTGAAATTGTACAGTTACTCACAGTTATGATATATGATATTTATTGTACTAAGAAAAGTTACAAATGAGTCTACCGGATTCGACGCTTGTCATTTTACCGGTAAACATCTTAAAACATAATAATACATTTTTGTGGAAGTGTATATGAACACAAGGCTGCTAAACAATATAAACAGGTTTCCTTCCTTCCTAATTTTTTAAAGTAAAAAATTGATAAAATGAAAAAAAATTATCTCTGCTTCCCTTTAAGCAATGTTCGTACATCTTTTTCCTGTTCATGTCAGACCACCATTTTTAATTCAATTCATCTTTGCGTAACCATAATTGAAATTAACTAAATGAATAAAATGCATTTTTTATGGGATTCAACAACCCTGAATTAATCTTCTAAATAAACCTTACCTTATTGATATTTATTAGAATATTTGCCTTTTGGCCACTACTCAAACTCATTATGCATAATGCATTGTACTAAGCTACATAACATTTCAATAGTGATTTATTTTAACTAGCATATTCTTTAAATTTGATGTTTTGGAGCTTTGTTCGCACTACACTGACTGTTGCATGCAGATCTCTGGCCGTTATTGAAGTCGGACACGCATTTCTTTGCTAATTTTATATGTTTTCCTTGATCTCACTGCTTACTGACAATTAAGATCCGCGCTAAAAGATTGCAAACGTCGTTTGCTTTTCGTTCCAATTCCTGCTGCTTTGCCTGCATTTTTTTTCCACCCTTCCTGTAACAAACCTCTTCCATGGATCCTCAGCTGTTAAATTGCTGACTAGTGTTGTCTTTGCTTCCACGTCATCTGATTGTATCTGCGACATCGGATGAACTGGTCTATGAGCTATTTTTCCCCTAGGAGGTGACGTCACGAATCTGGAGTCATTTGCCTTCAACTCGTCTACGCGCAGGCCGGCTGCCCCTTCTTTACAAATCTTCTGACGCCTTTCCTGTTTGTCGTAGTCCGTTTTGTCTTCCAGCTTTACTCTATCCATGTACAATGCCAAATTTCGGAAAGTTTTCTTTCCTGCTTTTCTTAATTCTTTCATTGTATGCACCAACAATTGGACAATTATTGTGGGCTATTCCGAAAAAGTAAGCATAAAGTATGAGCGCCTTCTTGCTGAGAAGTGTAGTCACTCACAAGTTGTATGCTAAAAAACAACGCGACGACAGAAAGTTCTGACTCACCGGCAGATACCTTATGCTCACCAAACCCACATGAAACATGCACCTGCATAAACAAAGTTATGAAATAAACAAGGATCTTCTCGCAGTGGGAGATGGCAGCCAGATCAGTGTTATGAAGAGGAAGACAATTAATTCTATCAGGTCTCTCTGAAGTTTAATAAATGAGGGCTTCATAGAAACGTCATTTACATCATATCACAAACCGCACTGGCTGGAATTCCATTAAGTTTTCATTGAAATTTTGAAACAAAACAACATTCTTTTCGCAAAATCCCAGGTATCAGTAGTTCGGCTAAAAAAGTAGAAGCTACGAAAACACTTGTCACACGCATAAACTAAAAATTTAATTTCAAATTAACTGAAACACAAATACAAAAAAAAAAATACAAAACATAAAAACCAGAATATAAAACAAAATAGATATGAAGAAAACCGGGAACAAACTCACCAAATTTCAACAGTACAATATAAACAATATGCAATAATTTTATTAGTTTTTAGAAGTTTACAATAATAATCACTATAATACAAGTATTCACAAGAAACTTTAAGTGAAGTAATATAATAAATGAAAATATTTATTTCCATAATATTTTAGGATTAAATTAGTTTAATGAAAATTCGCTATAACATAATTACAACATTTAATATAATTAGTATTTTAAAAATGTGATATGAAACATTCATATAACTCCCTCTACTCTTAATATAGCCTATTCTAGTGTAGAGTACACCTGTGAATTGCAGTAGTGCGCATTCTCTTGTATCATCCTCGTTTCCAAGTCGCATTATTCGCGAGGCAAGACCAAAAAATCCAAGTCTATATTGTATAAAATGAATGGCTTATAACTAGCGTTCAGAGAATTTCTTGGGATAAGTTTTTCAATTGGTACTTATTATAATATATTATAGTAGGCCTACATAATAAGCAGGCTTTAAAACTTAGTGCCCGAACCCACAGAGGTAGTTGATTCCGGTTGCCAACAACCTGAGTATAGGGGGTGGAGGGTGATTGCGTAGGCTGATAAGACAGTCATTGATAGTAGTACTGAGAAGCGAATGCTCTCGTAGTACGGTGCATCTCAAATTGGTAAACAGTGTACCTTGTCATTGTGCGTGTTTAAATTTATAATACGTGTTCGGCATGCCGAAAGTAAAGTGTTCTAAAACGCAAACGTATATTGAAACATTTGGGAGGGACTATTATACACAAACAGGAGAAAGTATCGTTTTGCATGATTGTAATGTGAGTTTAGAGAATGAGAAGTTATTTTGTGGTCTTCCTATATCTGTATTACGGTTTGTTTACTATCACGTGAACTAGCATATGGTAGCTAGGGCATACGCTGTTAACATATTCGATCCCGCACTAAGTTTTAAAGCCTGATAATAAGCCTATAAAATTGTTAAACCTATTTCGAGAAAATTAAGAAAAATTAAATTTTCGTCAAATAAAGTGCTTGTAAAAATGAAAAGAAAGTCGTTGCCGTACCTCGTGTCGCATCCCTGAAGGATACACAATCCAAATAAAATCTTAATAAATGCACTCGAATACTTTTGTATAACCTAGGAGTGGCAGTACACCTTTCTTCAAATTCTAAATAGAATAAGAGGCCGTGTTGCTGAGAATATGTATTCAGTTGTATTAGCCTGATGCAAAGCTTTACCGTTCACCAGACAAGATTGAGTTTCTATGAACGACGCCTGCCTTGTAACTACCCGTCAGAGAATTTTTTCGAAAAAAATATTTCAAATAAAATTTTAGCTATTAGCATAAGCACCTCAATTACAAAATTTAAACAAAATCGTTAGACCCCTAGTACCTAGTACTGACAGAGGAATTAAAACTAAAAAAAATTTAGTTTTCATTCTTTCTGGAATGTCCATATATTCCGCGCGAATCACCCTAGTAGCATGCTGTGAGTGTGCCGTTTTGGTAGCTCACAAATTTCCTACTTAATACTCCCGCCGCTCTCTTGTTGCATGCGGAATTGAAGCGGGCACTAAGCGACAGAGTACAAAGAGCGTCATGTTACGTGGGCGCAGTGGGTGGGGGAGTCTGCAGGCTTTTTATGCATACGACTGCAAGTACAAACTTGAAATCTGCCAGTAAGAACTTCATACTCTTTTTTTAGAATATCCCCCATTGTCTCCTGAGTTCTCTTTCCTTCTCAGATAGGTCTTTGTTTATGTAAATATCCGTACCTCTTAATTTAGGTGTCATCTTAAATGTCATGTGAACTATCTGTTTCGTGGCAAATTGCGCGACTATCATTCGTTTGCCCATCCTATTACCGATCCGATAGGCCTCGATAATTTCCCAGCCCTGAAGTTCAGGATCCTCCAGTTTTTTCCTGTAAAATTTCCATTATCTCCATTCTAGGCGTGATTCCTTTTTATCTTCTACCCCTGTTAAAACTAGATTGAATTCTTTATTTTTCTTTTCTTTATTTTTCTTTTCTAATCTTTGTATCCTGATCGTCAGTTTTTCCACTTCCTTTTTCATATACTTGATCTCCTCGTGGATCTCCTGCCTCATTTCTTTCGTCGCCACAATAATTTTGTACTCAGTCGCTCTTCCAAGCCATCTAATCTTTGAATTATCTCATCAAAGCTATCCTGTCTGCTCGCTGGTCCCGGGTTCACTTCAATTCCACCTATCACCAGGAGGGCAATAATTATGAATGAATAAATCAATGCGTTGGTGTTGTCTTCTTTGTTTATTTGCTCCTTCATCCCCGTCTTTTTATTCACAAAAGATCCAATTGTAGCTCTGTAAACTGTTAGTTCTACTCCCATTGTCCCTTTTGTCACTTTTAACCAATCTTCCAGAGCTCAGTCCACACACGTCCTCTCTCAACTGTTGTTTACTTAGTACTGGCTAACTGTTATGTGTTTGTTGCCTTGAACTCGTAGAATTTGGGGCAAAATTAAAGGCTAGGAGTTAAAATAGTTATCAATAAAAGTTGTGCTCCCATATCCCATATATCCTTCACAAAATCTTTGAGTTATGCTTGAACCAATTGCTGTCTTCGTTCCCAATGGCTCCTGAGTATGACTCAAATTTCAGGAGTGTCCAGGCACCAGAATTTGCGCCCATAGCGCACAGGCTTGCCACGAATAAATTGCTTTACACAATGGCGGTCATAATATGTTTTCATTGTTTCGTCAAGTGAGAACTTATCGCAGGAGGGGCCATTGCTTTATGAAGTTTGAGGTGAAGTGGAGATGCCTCAACATGTAACTAGTCAGCCATTGTTGGGCACAAAATAATTTTTCACATATTGTTCAGTCATAAATATATGCATTAAACGCTTGTTTAGAAATGACTTGCCTAGCATTATGTGTTTCAATTTACTTTATAATCTAACATGTTTTAAAGAAAAGGAAATAAGGTATATGGTCTCTCTGTGTGTGTATATATACATGATATATGTATATGATCATGTGTTCTGGTCTTGCACCACATTTGTAATCTGATACAGTGATCACCATAACAAAGTCTTAAGGAATTTTTCGTATTCTCGACTCACGAAAAATGTTTTTAGCCATATATTTTAAGAAACTCTTTACAATATTTATGTTTAACCCTCTTGAAAGTGATGTTGGTATTTACCAATATAATGTGTCAATGTCAATAATGTTCGGTTTGATCTTCAATGTCTGATTTTGGTATTGATGCCTGTCTTGAATGTATAATTTAATATTTCCCATGTATTTCTCATGTGCCTTTTGCTATCACAGTGTTTTTCAAACAATCGAATTCTACCTGCCTTTATACCTTTTGTGCGCAATTTGTAAAATGCAGTGTTGTTTCCTTTCACATATGAATGTAAGTTCCTTCTGAAGAGAATGCTTAGTACTACGAATTTTTGGCATCTTTCTCAGTATTGTGAATTCTATAATAGAAGAATTAAGTACCCTGAAACAAATTAAGCAAAAGAAATAAGAAACAAGGATTCTTTACGTACAGGATTGAAGTATAGTATGTATAGATCCAAACCAAGCAACCACGAGGAAGTAATGAACTTTGTTACGAAACATACTGCACGTTCTCACGCCACAAGAGCCATGACGTTATTTATCTCCGTGCATTGCAAATTTCAGTCTCATAACTTTGTAACCCTACGCCGAACCCTGGATATTAGTTTAGCAGTGGTATTCTGAATTGCACGCATTCGCCATGTGCTAAATTGAATCTCTTCCTGCAGTTCGTTCTCGCAAATATATCGATAAACTCTTAATTTCTCGTGGGATTACTTATGATAATCGTTCTTGTTAGTTTTCCACAGCTTGGGACGGCATGGTCAGTAATAACGGAGCAAACTTCACTGTTCACTGGATTGGGCGTTGTTGAACTGTTCCGTGTTATGAATTATTTAGATACCACCTATGCTCAATTATTGATTTTTAACAGTACCGTATGGATTCAAATTAAATTGTAATGTACAGCAATATATCCATGCAATATATCCATATAATTTTAATACAAACAATGTTACATAAAATGTCATCTTGAGAGTAAAATTCGCAGCTCATTTCAAAGTAATGTTGTTCCTCTGTTCGTTTCGGCGCCTTATTGGGTATCGTACTCGTAGGTGTGATTGTGGTCAACATGTTATATGCATCTTCCGCTATAAACAGTTAAACGTAAAATAAATCATGTGATTTTAATATGCATTTTTATTAATTACTTTATTGATATCTTTCTTAATTTACATGATGAATTTATTGTTATTAATATGATTTATTTCATTATACTGTGTATGCTGGAAACATTAGATAGTAAATGCATACGTTAATAATGCTATTGTTTACTGAAAATATATTTATTATCTTTCTTACTCTGTTCAATGAGAATATGCAATATGCAATATGCAAAGAAATGACATTTACTTATTTGTTATTATTTTACCTGTGTTCATACTCCTTTTAGCTTCGTGCCAAATATCAGGAGTTCGGGATCTGTGTCTGTACAGTCGGGTAGGCCATGGGACTATTTCTTGTCAATTGTTTCTATTGTCGATGTATTTAATGGAGAAAATTTCAACTGGTATTAATTTAAATGGATATGATACAGGATGAAATTAATGTTAAGGATGATTCATGGCATGCAATTCGGCAATTACGACTGGGGAAACCATGATAAAACCCATGTCAAATTGGCCGGCCCCGGGATTTGAACATGGGACCTACCGAATGCGAGTCCAGGACGTTACCATCTCGGCTACCTCGCTCGGTTTTTAATTGTTGTCTCACTGTAATTTCATATAATGAATGTAGTGATCCTCATAATGAAATTCTCTACCCGTTCCTTTAAGCTTGTAGTGTATTGTGTAATATACTCTCATAAAGGAAACAGAAATTTATAATGAAAACTCAGCCCTCAGTGTTCTGTTTCCCTCTTTTGTTTTTTTCTCTGTTGACATTGTTAAAAAAAGTTACGGCGAAGATAGTCGCAGTAGTCTGAATACGAAAGAACACAAATAAATGTGAGTGTAAAACTTTAGTAGTTATTTATTATACTACCAATAACACTTCAGTGGTGACCCCGTTGCATCGGCACCTCAGTGGTGACCCGATGGAAGAAGTATAGCAGACTACAGCTGGAACTGCTCAGGAAAGCCAAGAAACCGTAGTAGCCCGCGTATCTATCAAAGTTCCGCCGTTTTGGAAGCCTGATCCGAGGATATGGTTCATTCAACTTGAAGCACAATTCCGTAACTCGAAGATCACCCAGGACCAAACTAAATATGACACTGTGGTGAGTTCAATTGACTCAGAAATTCTGACACAAGTGGCCGATATTCTCACGAATCCTCCGTCTTCCGGTAAATATGATGCAATAAAAAAGCGTCTTATTTCAGCTTTCGCAGATAGTGAAACGCAACGAACACAGCGACTATTGACATACTTGGAACTCGGGGATCGTAAACCGTCGCAATTACTTTGTGAAATGAGAAATTTAGCTTCAGGCAAGGTAAGCGAGAATTTTCTTAAAACTTTATGGTTACAGCGGCTACCAAGAGAAATGCATGCTATCCTGTTAGTGAGTAGTGACGATCTGACGAAACTGTCGAGCATGGCAGGCAAGATTTGGCAGCTAAAACCCACAAGCTCGTACAATGTTGCTCCTATTGCTGTTACGCAACCAATGACCAACTCAATAGAGGAACTGAGGAAGCAAGTTTCTGAGCTCTCACTCTATGTTGCAGAGTTGAGTAAGCATGTTTTCGCCGACCGCCGCCGACAGGGTAGACCAAAGTCTAGGTCCAGATCCAGAGGTAGGAATGCAGAAACAGGACAGACAGCAAAGGTAGGAAAATGTTACTACCACACTAAATTTGGCGAGGAGGCATACAGATGTCTACAACCATGCAGCATGTCTCTCCGAGCTACACCTCACAACGGACCGGAAAACTAATTCCCCAACTCTCCACGGCGACAGGGAGCCAGGGGTTAGAGCTGAGACGCCTTTATATTAGTGACAAAGGGACAGCAACCCAGTTCCTGATTGATACCGGTGCAGATGTCTCTGTAGTGCCACCAACACACAGTGAAAAGAAGTCACCAAATAAACTTGAACTTTTTGCAGCGAATGGTACTAGGATCCAGACGTATGGTCAACGACTTATGACACTTGACCTTGGTTTACGTCGAACATTCAATTGGCCATTCATAATCGCAGAAGTAGGTAAACCTATAATAGGAGTCGATTTCCTGTCGCATTTCAATTTACTCTTCGACAGTTCTAAACATCGCTTAATAGACGGGAACACACACTTGACCGCGTATGGTACCTCTTCTCACAACTACAAACTTCAGGTTCAGCTAACGGAAATTAATAACCGATATCAGCGGATTATACATGAATTTCCTGACATTCTGCGATCTAACATTCTCAACACAAAAATCGCAAGCCACCACATTGAACATTTCATCGAAACGAAAGGCCCACCAGTGTTTGCCAAAACTAGAAGACTCTCAGCTGAAAAACTCTTAGCAGCCCGTAAGGAATTTGACTTCATGCTCCAGCAAGGGTTATGTAGACCCTCGAAAAGTTGTTGGGCTAGTCCTCTGCACTTAACTCAGAAAAAATCTGGTGATTGGAGGCCTTGCGGGGATTATAGGAAACTCAATCATATCACAGTACCCGACAGATACCCTATACCTTTTTTAACCGACTGCAACCACATCCTGCATGGAGCTTCCATATTTTCATCCATTGACCTTGTACGTGCGTACCAACAGATACCGGTGCAAGAAGCGGACATACCGAAGACGGCCATCACAACACCTTTTGGACTATTTGAATTTCCATTCATGCCTTTCGGACTAAGAAACGCAGCACAGACCTTTCAAAGATTTATGGACATGGTACTCAAAGGGTTAGATTTTGTCTTTTGTTACTTAGACGATATCCTGGTTGCTTCTCCAGACGATAAAGTGCACCTTCAGCATATCCGCATCCTCTGTGAACGTCTAAATGAATACGGCTTATGCATCAATGTTGCCAAATGCATTTTCGGTGTGCAGCAGATCAAATTCTTAGGGTACGAAATCAGTCCTCAAGGTCTGAAGCCTCTACCTGAGAAAGTTAGTGCCATTAAGAATTTTCCAGAGCCACAGTCAGCCACTGGATTGCGCCGATTCTTGGGAATGGTAAATTTCTACCACAGATTCATCCCAGAATGCGCCAAGCTGCAACAGCCCCTCTCAAAATTACTTAGCGGACACAAGAAAAACAGCACAAAACTGCTGGACTGGAACGAAGAAGCACAAACCTCTTTTGCTGCAATGAAGGAAGCCCTCTGCAACACAGCGGCCCTGGTACATCCTATTCCCGGAGCTCCACTCTCCTTGGTAACAGATGCGTCGGACGTCGCAATAGGAGGAGTTCTTCAACAGGATACTGACGGCGCAGCCCGACCTCTCAGATTCTTCTCACGAACTCTCACTAAAGCACAGTCCAGATACAGTGCTTATGATCGCGAACTATTAGCAATATATAGCGCCATTAAACATTTCAAGCATCTTTTAGAAGGCCAGTCCTTTGTAATTTTCACGGACCATAAACCCTTGGTGTATGCTTTTCAACAGGATTTGGACAAGGCATCACCCAGACAGGCTCGTCAATTACAGTATATTGCACAGTTTACGACGACAATACTATACGTTGGTGGCCAAGACAATATCGTGGCTGACACATTGTCACGTTTAGCCACCATAGAATCTCCCTCACCTCTAAATTATGATCATTTGGTAGATGTACAATCGGATGAAGACCTCGAATCACTGCAACAGAATCCCAGAATGAAAATAGTAAAACTCAGTCTGCCGGATAGTAGAAAGCAATTATACTGTGACATATCAACAAAGCATATACGCCCGTATATTGCACGCAACTTTCGACAAGCAGCCTTTTCATCTGTGCATCGTCTTTCTCACCCAGGAATCAGAGCAACAACCAAAATGATCACTGAACGATTTATCTGGCCCAATATGAAGAAAGACTGTCAACAGTGGACACGAGCATGTATCGACTGCCAAAGATCAAAAATTTATCGACACACTAGATCTCCAGTTGGACAAACCCAAGTTCCCAACGACAGATTCAAACACATAAATGTCGACATCGTTGGACCTCTACGTGTGTGCCAAGGATTCAGATATCTCCTCACGGCTATAGACAGATACTCTAGATGGATGGAAGCTGTACCAATAGTAAACCAAACAGCTGACTCTGTTGCACAGGCTCTAATAACCACTTGGTTTTCACGATTTGGTATTCCTGTAAGAATAACTACTGATCAGGGTCGACAGTTTGAAAGCCAATTATTCAAATCCCTAAGCAAGTACCTAGGTTTCCAGAGCATCAGGACAACCGCATACCATCCACAAAGTAATGGTCTTATCGAACGACAACACCGCACTATGAAAGCAGCACTCAAATGCCATCTACTACAATCCTCATCGTGGGTAGACTCATTGCCTCTAGTCTTATTGGGCATGCGATCTGTGGTAAAAGAAGACTTGGGTCACTCAGCCACCGAGCTGGTCTATGGTACACCGCTCCGTCTTCCAGGAGAACTGTTCACCGACCAGCCTACCGTATCACAGTCTGACTTCGTGAGACATCTCCAAGAGACATCTCCAAGTCAGATATCAACCCATGGCAAGAAACCTGTTTTTGTGTCCAAAAATCTCGCCGACTGCTCTCATGTTTTCGTACATCATGGACCTCCATTATCCTCACTCCAACCTGCGTACGACGGTCCCTACCCAGTAAAGAGTCGAACTGATATGTTCTTCGACATTAATATCGGAGGGTTAATAAAGCGAATCTCAGTGGACCGCCTGAAACCAGCTTTTCTATTGGAAGAAGGTCCCCATAGTGTTACTAACCCTCAACAAGAAACTCGTACTGATGTGACTGAACATTTCACCAGATCAGGACGCAAGGTCCACTTCCCTGCACGTTTCTAGGACACTATTGCTGTCACTAGGGGGGGAGTGTGTAGTGTATTGTGCAATATACTCTCATAAAGGAAACAGAAATTTATAATGAAAACTCAGCCCTCAGTGTTCTGTTTCCCTCTTTTGTTTTTTTCTCTGTTGACATTGGTAAAAAAAGTTACGGCGAAGATAGTCGCAGTAGTCTGAATACGAAAGAACACAAATAAATGTGAGTGTAAAACTTTAGTAGTTATTTATTATACTACCAATAACACTTCAAGCTTGATAGAAAAGGCACGCCAAATTTAAACAAGCTTGTTCCTTTCTTTTTTAGTAAAAAATTAGTTTTCTGGTTAGTCAATTTTATTAACTTTCTCAAAAACCTTTGGGATTATTAAATATATTGTCGAGTCAGATGTGGTTCACGGGTAATGTTTTGGATATTGCACATAAATATCCCAACACATGAAACGGGCCTGATTTTAATTATGAACTAACTTCTTGGTGTAAAATTGTATCATACAAATCTATAAAGTTAGCTTAAGTTAGGAAAGAAAATGAGACTGTTTTATTGTGTACCGGCACTTCTCTAGAAAT
Source organism: Ectobius pallidus (assembly GCA_964059195.1). Taxonomy (NCBI): domain Eukaryota; kingdom Metazoa; phylum Arthropoda; class Insecta; order Blattodea; family Ectobiidae; genus Ectobius; species Ectobius pallidus. The sequence continues at coordinate 137,074,762 of CAXKWD010000003.1, read as the reverse complement.
GTATTGTATAATTCAAAGAACATTAAAAGCTTCTGTAACACAGGAAAGAGGGATGATTTCCTCTTCTGCAAACATTCGTTCTCTACACTTTTTATGGAAGGAGTATACGGCAACGCTGGGGTTAAACTGCATAATATATGGTAAAGGAAGGAGGGGATGTTAGCATACCCATAAGAATGCAGAATAGTTCCCAGGACTTGCATTACTCTGTTCGCGTTAGAATAATTTATCAGAGCAATCTACTGTTCTATTCCTTCTAGAATTGTTTCTTTCTCCTTAATAATAATAAACCACGGAATTACATACATATTACTGTTTTTTAATAAAATGATGAAAATTAAGGTTAAAAGAAGTGCAGTCATCTCAGTAATGACGTACTCCAGAATAGCAGGAATCACTAAGAACTAATTTCCACGAGGAACAGTCGGTGCAAGAAAAATGGGCCGACTCTATTGGTTAGAAAATTCAAGTTCTATGGAGTCGTACACAGAACGACTTGCAGTCATTGCTGTAATGTTTTTTTCATTGAAAATGTCTCCGCCTTTTGTATCGATTGTGATTTCGCTTCCCGTTAATTCATTAATAAACAATGTTATGCTAGCTTAATCTTCCAGAAACATATATAAACATATTTTATTTCCTTTAACATACAAACAAATAAAATGTCATAAGCAACACTACAAAAAGCCTGTTGGGATTAATATCTCGCTCTCTTACTAGACATAATTATGCCCAAAATCTTATAATTGAGTCATGTTTGAATTTCGAATGTATTGCCCACTCGTTTCACTTTAGCTCCTTCGCTTGCTAATTCGATAACCATAACACATGGCCATATAATTCATTGGAGTCAATCTTGAATTATATATCCATGTATTATTGTTAATACATTTTATGTTGCTCAACGATATTCGTATTTAATACTTCAGATAACTTAGTGTCATTAGAATTGACTCTCCATTTCATTTAACAACAAATATCAGGTACTTAAAATAATCAAACCTAATTTAAATGGTTTAGTTATATGCTATGTTGTGTATACACAAATTAAAGCAAGGAATAGAAATCTACAGCTATCAAATCTGGCTGAAAGCAATGCTAAATATACTGTGAATTTGCAACAATGCTGATTATGTCAAATTTCTGACTTAACACATTCTGAATTTCATATGTCATTGTATAGCGTCATAAAATCGCTACACGAAGATGATTATTACATTTTTACAACTAATTCATTTTGTTACCATAAAAGGAGTAAACCAAGAGGTCGCGGATTCGATCCCAGTTGGGGAGGTTGAGTTTTTTATTTGCCTAATCATTATGGAGGCACTAGACTCTGGGGTAGACTCAGCCTCGAACAGAAATGAGTATCAGGAGCAATCCTAGGGATAAAGGCGGTAAATGCCTAGCCTATGTTGTTGGAATGCTTCTATAATCCAGTTTTTCTTAAATGTCCATAAATTGAATAAGGGTCTATTAGCAAACCCAGTAATCCCCACTTTGGAAAAAATAAATATAGAGATGCTATCAAATAATGAAAGTTAAATGCTTTTCCTACCACATGTTTAGTGTATGTGTTGTAAATTCAATTTCATACATAAAGGAGAAGTCAGTAGGAAATGCATTGAACCTTCATTCTCCGTATCTCAATTTTTTTTTCTAAAGTGAAGATTGTTGGGTTTGTAATACTTCCTTTGCCTGCATGCTGTCTATAGATGTGAAATGATGTCCCAGCTAACTTCAAAAATTAATCAAGCTGTGATCTAACACTTAATCAATAAAACGTAAAAACAAAAGCACAGTAGGGAGCCTAGGAGTTGGCGAGCGATAGGAATGCATGTCGCAATGCTAGAAGCATAACATTATCCATCCCTTCTTCAGGCCCCGCTCGCAAACTCCTGAGCCCCGCACTGTATAATTCGGAAAATATTATGATTTTTTAAGGAACAAATCAACAATATCTTCTGGGTTCCTGTTCGGAAACATGGGTGAAGTCTTTATGAAGGGCTTTCTTCTGTCTGGGTGGAACTTTAGGCGCGTGCTCGTGGCCGGTGGAATGATTCAAGTTCCCACAGTTACAGTTAAAATTACTATGAAAGTAACCATGTACCTCATCACAAGAGATTTTGGAAACGTCCTCTTCTTGCATCCACACAACACTGGTGCCTTTTTAGGGAATTTTCTTTCAAGCGCATAAGTTCAGCTTCCGAAATAGAGTTCATTTCTCTTGTGATACTATATTTAAGTTTTCCTAATATTTTGGAATTGATCTATACACTTTATTTTTCAAGTTTCCCCATAAATAACAGTCACGTAGGCTACTGTTAAAAGAACTTAAAGGTGGCATCACAAGAGAAATTAACTCTGTCTCGGAAGCTGAACTTATGCGCGTGAAAGAAAATTTCCTAATAAGTTGTCAGTGTTGTGTGGATGCAAGAGGAGGATATTTCCAACATCTTTTGTGATAAGGTACATGGTTAATTCTATTGTAATTTTAACTGTAACTGTGAGAACTTGAATCATTACACCGTTAGCGGCTTTATTTGCGTAGATACTTCACCCGATCGCTCGTGAGTTAGAGCTGTGGCCGCCGCGTCGCAGAAACCCGCACGATTGGCCACTCTTACGTGAAACGCACTGTACAAGTCTAAGTAGCACAACACAATTTTCGTTAATTTATATAAATAAAGTTTATATAAAGAAACTTTCTTAATATTGTACGTGACAGAAGGTGACACGGTTTCTTCTTACTGGCTTCGAACAAACATTAAAATGTACCAACTGTCTTCATCTAATTCATCACTTTTCTTTATAAAACCAACATTGAGTATGTCTAAAGATAGAAAATATATTCTCGTGAGGGATAAAGAAACCCCAAACTCATCACTATTCAAATGTTGTCCGCCAGCCTTGTCTGCCAGTCTTGTTCTTTAATGGAGAAATGCAAGATACTTTTGCTCCATACAGGTGAGTCCAACAAAGATAATTTGCATAGGATGTTTATTTTAGTAGGCCTGTTGCAGTACAATAATTTAATTTTAATACAAACGAGGAAAACTATAATAGGATACATACGAGGGAGAGTCAAATGAAAACCGCAATTAAATTTTCCCACTATTTTACTGCAGGAAGAATGTTTGCTTGTACATTATTTTTCTAGTTGGTCCCCTCCTAGTTCAACGCGCTTAAGCTATCGGATAGGAAGTGCTTCGATACCACGTGAGAAAAATTATTTTTGTTGTCGCTGTAGCCACTCGTGCACCGCCGATTGGACGTCTTCATCAGATTTGAATTTCTTCCCTCCAAAGTTATCCTTTAATGAACCAAAGATGTGGAAATGTGATGGTCCCAAATCTGGCGATTATGGCGGATGTCGTTGACGGTTTTCATTGTTGCACGAGGAGCATGAGGACGGGCGTTGTCATGTTGAAGCAAAGCACCTGCACTCAGCAATCTCCTCCGCTTTGACAGTATCGGTTTTCCACATATTTGGCCCATTAAAGGAGCACTTTGGAGAGCGTAAGTTCAGGTCTGATGAAGACGTCCAATCGGCGGTACACGAGTGGCTACAGCATCAACCAAAATCATTTTTCTCACGCGGTATCGAAGCACTTCCTATCCGATGGCTTAAGTGCGTTGAACTAGGAGGAGACTAAGTAGAAAAATAATGCACAAGCAAACATACTTACTGCAGTAAAATAGTGGGAAAAAATTAATTGCTGTTTTCATTTGATTCTCCCACTGAAACATACTGTTTTATAGTGGTGCGCATTCAATGCATAATTCCATGTAGGCCTAACTGTTACTTTATGGAGTTTGAGTGTGTTGACGTTATATTCTCGGTTTATGATGTGCAATGAAAACTTTTTTGTATTAAACACAACAGGACTGAGACAGGGAGAACGATGCGCAGTTAAAACAATTTGCGACGAATTACGAATTTGCTGTCATTCCAAAAATATGAAGCGCTCGCATTGAAATTAATGAAACTGTTGGACTCGCTGATTTAGTGGAACAAACTAGCGCTCCCTTTTATAGCTGGAATTTAATATTATCGATCACACAGCGAGCATTTTGTGATTCTCGTTAAAGGACGCACCAAACCGAATACTGTACACTATAACTACTACATTATAACTAATTGAAAAATATTCCTTCCGGGATCGTTGCATGAAGATATATACTCAGATCGGAACAAGTTACGTAAGTTGGGAAAATTTCTCCGCGACTTGTAAAGTATTAAAGTTCTTACATAGCATCACATAGTAGGCTATACTTTGATCAGATTCTTTTGAGACAATGGAATGGGTAGATATTTTCGGCTCAAGAACCGGCTCTAAAATAAACAAGTAAGTCTGTCTCACTCTTACGTAGATAGGAATAATGTACTATATAGAGTGAGATAGACGTACTTGTATAGGCCTACTTTAGGTCCGGTTCTAGGGCGGACAATATCTACACATTCCACTGTCTCAATAGACTCTGACCGAAGTGTAAAAGCGAGAAAAATGCAAGAAAGGAAACTTAAAAATCATTGATACTTCCGAAAGCTAATGTTTTATCTTTGACATAGGCAATAAATATTAAAGGCTATGCTAATGTTATATCCCAGAACAACATTTTAATTTTAATAACTAGGTTTCAAATGTTCAAACAAGGATTGCAAGCTTAAGTTTAGTGTTACATGTACCCAGCATGACTTCACTGCGCATGGACGGTCTATTCACAGCATAAGCAGAACGCGTCTCTCATAGCCTAATCCTTTATTGCATGATGAATGGTGCAATGGTAGAATAATATGTGGTAGGGAAACAGGAGCACCCCGAGAAAACCTGCCCCGACAGCAATTTTGCCCACCACAAATTTAACATGGATCCACCGAGATTCGATCCTGGGTCCCAGCAGTGGAAGGCGAGCGGTCTAACCACTCAGCCATGGGGGCGGCCAACGCGACTGTAATGCCTACTGCAATGCACATCTCCCTCCTTCCCGGCTGCAGGCTGAGATTTAAAATACAAGTCAACAATAACCTGTGGTACTGTCCGTGCATTTAGACGAGAGCACTGTAAACACAATGCGCAGTGGAATGGTGCACGTGATTCATACTAGCAACACACTGCACTCCCGTCCCTCCCTTATCTCTGCGGCGCATGCAAGTTCTCTCGTCTAAATGCACAGGCTGTATATGATTGTATATATACACAGTTTTTAGGTAGATTTTCGAAGAAAAATCTACCTATTGCAATGGATACCACTATATGATTTTCGAAAAATTCTTTCATATCTTTACGTTTCATGCTCCCCTAAGTACGAAACCACCGCCCGTTCAAAAAAAATTTTTGTGATATTTATATATATATATATTTATATATATCTTTACACGATAGCGGCCGTAATTTTGAAGATATTTGAACCAAATTTTATTATGTTATTTCTAGGCCCAATAGTTCGGACAAGTTCGTTAATGGGCAAAATTGGCCCAAGGGGGTGGTCGGGGGAGGGGGTTGAAATTTTTAAAAATGTATATCTCGGCCCCTATGAAGTATAGAGGGAAACTTTGTTTGAATAAATTAGAGTACTCCCTATGGAGTTCACAGTGACACCAACGATTCGGGGGTTCGAGTGAGGGTGGGGGTGGAGGTGGGGGTGGGGGATGAAAATTCGAAACTTTTGAAACCACGTCTTGTGGGGTATCGTTGAAAAGCTCTTGATGAGTACTCTACAAATCAATAAATAGTTTCTTGATAGCTCTCATATTACGCGAGATTTTAATGTTTGAAAATAATAACACTTAAAAGAATTATTATAATATAATTTTGTCTTGTTTAGCGGCTTTGCTAATTTTATTCATTGCTGATCTTGCGCACGGCCTCCCGAATATTATATCCTATTCTTGTTTTCAAAACAAATGATTGTAGGCTCTTCCTCTTTACCGAATTCAGTTCTTATTACTGCAGGTTTACCATGCCAAGGCTAAAGAAGAAGAGTGCTATGCAGCGACAATAAATTAAACCAAAAGCACTTCGAAATCTACCTCCGCCTGTAGGCCTGCCTAAAGGGATTTTTTTTTTCGAGTTCATCGTCAATGCATGCATTTAATGCAGATTTCAGCAAGTTATTGTGATATATAGTCTACGAAATATTTTTCTATGAAAACAAATGTTGGCATTGAGTTCACGCTAATTTCATGATTAATAGTCTTGATGATCACACATATGTCGCTGACCCATTAGTCAATTAAAATTTGCAAAAGTAAAGAAAATGCACGGGGGAGGTGCTAACTTACTGCACGTGGAAGGACGAAATGGGAGCCTGGTATTCATCTGTCTGACGTGAAACACAATAGGAGTAATGGACAGTTGGAGTCGACCTCTTATTAATAATAAACGATTTTGGCCGACTTAGATGTCAGGGAAATGGACCACATAAATATTTTGTTAAAATGGAGCTTTAACTTCACAGATGGCCACATCAGAATTACGGCCTTTGTGGGAAATTACTCTTCATCATCCATCATTCTTGGTCCAAATAAACTCGAATCCTTCCACTGAACAACCTGGGGAGGAATGCTTTCAGCAATACACGACGTTTGATTCATTACAGTAAATGTTCCAAAAGAAAGAAGAAAAAATACTGCTTTCATTGAATTGTGAAAACAAAAACTTGGGCAGAATTTTCTTAAAGAAATAAAATATTAGCCAACCATATTATATGCCTATTTTAGAGAGTTTTAGACAGCGAGATCTCGTTGTTAGTCCTGATCCGATGGACTTATGCTAGAATGTTCAAATATGGCTTAGAGCAGTGGTTACCAATCTGGGGCACGCGCTCCTTAGGGGTCGTTTAACAGGCTTAGGAGGTGCAGAACGATTTGTAATTAGTAGGGGAAGGCATTTAATGACCATAAAATAGTGATAAAAATGATAAATAAAAAATGCATTTATGACCTAAAAATAATGAAAAAATGACACGAAATTTAAAAAATAAATTACCAATAAATTTTTCATTATGACTTATATTTAGTTTTTTTAAAGTAATGAATTGCTAAAAGCAATTTAACGGATGACGGTGCGTTATATATGAATTTACAATATAAACACATTTATTTTATTACTAGAAAATAAGTAAATCTATACTACTTAGACACCCTTAGCGAAAAAGAAAATCTTTCTGAACTGGCATGCCCATCAAATTGCCCATAGCAAATTAATATGTGCCATTTAAAAAAAATAAATAAATAATTCTTTATTGCTTCAAGACAAACTGCTATGGGGTTTACAATAAACCGGAATTTAAATTAACTAAGAACACTTGGCAGAGATTTTCAAATAAAAAAGAAAAATAATAATAATAATAATAATAATAATAATAATAATAATAATCTTTATTGTCGAAGATATAAGAAATGTATGGATAGTGTCAAATTTTCCTCTAATACTGATAAAAAAAAATTAGTTTTAGGCCTATTGCTTACAAGTTATGTGATTTAAAAGGCCTACGCGTGCATCCTCCAAATTGTATGGGCATATCTGTATTAAGATAGATTTGACATGCTTTCTAAATAGTAATAAATTTAGAGTACTGATATTAACAGTTAAACTATTATATAATAATTGTAAACCAAAAACCAAATGAGTTTTACTAATTGCAGATAAATGGTGAGACGGTGTACAGAGATTATTTTTATATCTTGTATCATAATTATGATTGGCGCTATTTTTCTGAAATCCAGAGGAGTTTAAATGAACAAGTTCCAAAAGTTTCAAAAACATACAAAGCATATACCGTTAACAAGTTGTGTTTCATAAAATATTCCCTACATGAAGTTCTATGGTCAACACCTGCTATGCATCTGACGATACGTTTCTGGACAATAAATACATCATTTAACATGGCAGCAGACCCCCAAAAACAAATACCGTACGATAATCTAGACTCACCTTGTGCGTAGTAGAAAGAAAGTGTAATATTATGGTCAAGAATATTTCTCAAAATCCTGATCTGATAGCAGACACTGTTTAATTTCAAAATTAAATTCACACAGTGTTGTTTCCAGGACATATGTTGATCATATTCAACACCAAAAACTTAGTGGATTCGAATTTATTTAGCAATTTATTTTGAATACAAATGCTAATGTCTTTCAAGTTTTTCTTCTGTGGATTATGAAAATGAATAAATCCGGTTTTATTAAGATTCAAATAAAGAAGATTGTTATCATACCGGGTTTTTAAACCTTTTAATAACTCGTTACACTTTGTTTCAAAACGCTGTTCACTTTCATCGTATAGCCTACTACAACCGAGGTGTCATCAGCATACATACATAAAAAGTAGTCTCTCAAATATGTAGGTAAATCGTTAACATATAGTAAAAACAATATCGGTCCTAAAATGGAGCCCTGAGGGACACCAAAATTAATACGTACATTATTAGATCTATATTTCATTGCATGTTCTTTTGTTTTATGTAATATTTCAACATTTTGAGACCTATTCTTGAGGTAAGAAGAAAACCACTGTAAGATAACCGCTCTTATACCATATCTTTCAAGTTTAGTCAAGAGCAAATTGTGATTCACATAGTCAAATGCCCTGCTCAGATCACAGAATATCCCAAGCGGGCACTTGCCCGAGTCAAGACAAGACAAAATTTCTTTGTGAACACTATAAATTGCTGTATTAGTAGACTTTGATGGTCTGAAACCCTGCTGATTTTCATGAAAAATTGTCTGTTGTCTAAAAGTAATAATTTGTACATGGAAAAACTCCTCTCTACCTCCACTGAAACATTACATAAATTCCCAAAAATTACCTAAAGTGCAGAAAATGACACAAAAATTTCCCAAAAATGACCTATCTCTTTAAAACGACGAAAAATGCAAAATAAAGCAAAAAAAAAAAAAAAATGCAAAAACTAATCGTCCTTATATAATCAATTATTTCATAATACACATTTAGCCTATATATATTTCAGCTATATTTTAACATCCATGTAAAAATAGATGCAAGATCATCAAATGCCTTGCCCTAGTAGTTAGTAACTTGTTTTTATACAAGCTCGAAAAAACTGTACAATGTGACTTAATCATTACTATCACTAGTTGATTTAATATAATGTTTGTAAAAATGTGTGTTTATTTAAATTTGTTGTGCTTGTTATGTTGTCTTGATTTATATTCTTCCTTTAAGGTAGTAAAAAATGGTAGACAGGACCTAGTGACTTGCCACATCTCAAAAGGGGTGCGTCAAGAGGATAAGGTTTAGAACCCATAGCTTAGAGCGTGCGATCTTTCCGCGCATTAAATTCCTCACCATGCTTTTGGAAAAAGTAAACACAATTTTAAAGTATTGTACTCTTACAATCCTCACAACCTCAAAGAGTGTGAATTGTCTACTGTTTCTAAATCTCTTTCTTCCTTCTATTGGGTACTTCCGTCATACTATGGTTGTGGGAGACGGACTGTAGGAAATCGCTACTTTATCCAGGTTAATCTCAGGTTGAAAACTTTCACGCTCATAAGAAGAGTTCAGGACTTTTAATATAATAAAAATTATGAGTAAATATATAATTTATGCTGATATTCTATTTCTACCTACAGTATACAAACTAATTTCGACGAAAAATGGGTTATATATTTTAATAGATTATTTAGTAAAAATACCAACAAATTCATGCAATAACTACAAACAGCATATTAAATGTTAACTACATAAGTGAGTTAGATGATGAAATTAGTAGTAATGAAGTTCCAGATATTATAGGAAAAATATTGCAAAAACAAAAAAGTCGATTGGTTTATACGGTATACTGTTATAATGTTGGAAATTAATTGTAAATCATAAAGTATGGCTAGACTTGCTAACTAAATAGGTTACCGAGATAAAAAATAAGGATAGGATCCGGAAAAGGGAAGACAGCATTCGTGATCTCTAATTATAAATATATAGCAAATTTATAATAATTATCCACGTTATTCCCTCATAAAGTAAAGTTGTTTTAACAATTATAACGCCTAGTTTAAAAGAGAACCAAGATTATACTTTTTTATATACAGTATTTTTTCAGTTTTATAATTGTGGTAGATCTTGGTTCTTATACGAGGGCTATTTTTTTTTTAATTAGATCGGTCGCAAAATGACAACCATAGTGAAAATCAAAACTGTTTTATTTGGAAGATTTAGGTAAGGTACATAGCAAATTAATATGTGCCATTTAAAAAAAAAAAAATAATTCTTTAATGCTTCAAGACAAACTGCTATGGGGTTTACAATAAACCGGAATTTAAATAAACTAAGAACACTTGGTAGAGATTTTCAAATAAAAAGGGAAATAATAATAATAATAATAATAATAATAATAATAATAATAATAATCTTTATTGTCCAAGATATAAGAAATGTATGGATAGTGTCAAATTTTCCTCTAATACTGAAAAAAAAAATTAGTTTTAGGCCTATTGCTTACAAGTTATGTGATTTAAAAGGCCTACGCGTGCATCCTTCAAATTGTATGGGCATATCTGTATTAAGATAGATTTGACATGCTTTCTAAATAGTAATAAATTTAGAGTACTGATATTAACAGTTAAACTATTATATAATAATTGTAAACCAAAAACCATATGAGTTTTACTAATTCCAGATAAACGGTGAGACGGTGTACAGAGATTATTTTTATATCTTGTATCATAATTATGATAGGCGCTATTTTTCTGAAATTCAGATGAGTTTAAATGAACAAGTTCCAAAAGTTTCAAAACATACAAAGCATATACCGTTAACAAGTTGTGTTTCATAAAATATTCCCTACATGAAGTTCTATGGTCAACACCTGCTATGCATCTGACGATACGTTTCTGGACTTTCAGGACTTTTAATATAATAAAAATTATGAGTAAATATATAATTTATGCTGATATTCTATTTCTACCTACAGTATACAAACTAATTTCGACGAAAAATGGGTCATATATTTTAATAGATTATTTAGTAAAAATACCAACAAATTCATGCAATAATACAAACAGCATATTAAATGTTAACTACATAAGTGAGTTAGATGATGAAATTAGTAGTAATGAAGTTCCAGATATTATAGGAAAAATATTGCAAAAACAAAAAGGTCGATTGGTTTATACGGTATACTGTTATAATGTTGGAAATTAATTGTAAATCGTAAAGTATGGCTAGACTTGCTAACTAAATAGGTTACCGAGATAAAAAATAAGGATAGGATGCGGAAAAGGGAAGACAGCATTCGTGATCTCTAATTATAAATATATAGCAAATTTATAATAATTATCCACGTTATTCCCTCATAAAGTAAAGTTGTTTTAACAATTATAACGCCTAGTTTAAAAGAGAACCAAGATTATACTTTTTTATATACAGTATTTTTTCAGTTTTATAATTGTGGCAGATCTTGGTTCTTATACGAGGGCTATTTTTTTTAAAATTAGATCGGTCGCAAAATGTCAACCATAGTGAAAATCAAAACTGTTTTATTTGGAAGATTTAGGTAAGGTACATAGCAAATTAATATGTGCCATTTAAAAAAAAAATAATAATAATTCTTTAATGCTTCAAGACAAACTGCTATGGGGTTTACAATAAACCGGAATTTAAATTAACTAAGAACACTTGGTAGAGATTTTCAAATAAAAAGGAAAATAATAATAATAATAATAATAATCTTTATTGTCTAAGATATAAGAAATGTATGGATAGTGTCAAATTTTCCTCTAATACTGAAAAAAAAAAATAGTTTTAAGCCTATTGCTTACAAGTTATGTGATTTAAAAGGCCTACGCGTGCATCCTCCAAATTGTATGGGCATATCTGTATTAAGATAGATTTGACATGCTTTCTAAATAGTAATAAATTTAGAGTACTGATATTAACAGTTAAACTATTATATAATAATTGTAAACCAAAAACCATATGAGTTTTACTAATTGCAGATAAATGGTGAGACGGTGTACAGAGATTATTTTTATATCTTGTATCATAATTATGATAGGCGCTATTTTTCTGAAATTCAGATGAGTTTAAATGAACAAGTTCCAAAAGTTTCAAAACATACAAAGCATATACCGTTAACAAGTTGTGTTTCATAAAATATTCCCTACATGAAGTTCTATGGTCAACACCTGCTATGCATCTGACGATACGTTTCTGGACAATAAATACATCATTTAACATGGCAGCTGACCCCCAAAAACAAATACCGTACGATAATCTAGACTCAACTTGTGCGTAGTAGAAAGAAAGTGTAATGTTATGGTCAAGAATATTTCTCAAAATCCTGATCTGATAGCAGACACTGTTTAATTTCAAAATTAAATTCACACAATGTTGTTTCCAGGACATATGTTGATCAAATACAGCACCCAAAAACTTAGTGGATTCCAATTTATTTAGCAATTTATTTTGAATACAAATGCTAATATCTTTCAAGTTTTTCTTCTGTGAATTATGAAAATGAATAAATCCGGTTTTATTAAGATTCAAATAAAGAAGATTGTTATCATACCGGGGTTTTAAACCTTTTAATAACTCGTTACACTTTGTTTCAAAACGCTGTTCACTTTCATCGTATAGTCTACTACAAACGAGGTGTCATCAGCATACATACATAAAAAGTAGTCTCTCACATGTATAGGTAAATCGTTAACATATAGTAAAAACAATATCGGTCCTAAAATGGAGCCCTGAGGGACACCAACATCAATACTTACATTATTAGATCTATATTTCATAGCATGTTCTTTTGTTTTATGTAATATTTCAACATATTGATACCTATCCTTGAGGTAAGAAGAAAACCACTGAAAGATAACACCTCTTATACCATATCTTTCAAGTTTAATTAAGAGCAAATTGTGATTCACATAGTCAAATGCCCTGCTGAGATCACAGAATACCCCAAGCGGGCACTTGCCCGAGTCAAGACAAGACAAAATTTCTTTGTGAACACTATAAATTGCTGTATTAGTAGACTTTGATGGTCTGAAACCATGCTGATTATCATGAAAAATTGTCTGTTGTCTGAAAGTAATAATTTGTACATGGAAAAACTCCTCTCTACCTCCACTGAAACATTACATAAATTCCCAAAAATTACCTAAAGTGCAGAAAATGACCTAAAAATTTCCCAAAAATGACCTATCTCTTTAAAACGACGAAAAATGCAAAATAAAGCAAAAAAAAAAAATGCAAAAACTAATCGCCCTTATTTAATCAATTATTTCATAATACACATTTAGCCTATATATATATTTCAGCTATATTTTAACTTCCATGTAAAAAAAGATGCAAGATCATAAAATGCCTTGCCCTAGTAGTTAGTAACTTGTTTTTATACAAGCTCGAAAAAATTGTACAATGTGACTTAATCATTACTATCACTAGTTGATTTAATATAATGTTTGTAAAAATGTGTGTTTATTTAAATTTGTTGTGCTTGTTATGTTGTCTTGATTTATATTCTTCCTTTAAGGTAGTAAAAAATGGTAGAGAGGACCTAGTGACTTGCCACATCACAAAAGGGGTGCGTCAAGAGGATAAGGTTTAGAACCCATAGCTTAGAGCGTGCGATCTTTCCGCACATTAAATTCCTCACCATGCTTTTGGAAAAAGTAAATACAATTTTAAAGTATTGTACTCTTACAATCCTCACAACCTCAAAGAGTGTGAATTGTCTACTGTTTCTAAATCTCTTTCTTCCTTCTACTGGGTACTTCCGTCATGCTATGGTTGTGGGAGACGGACTGTAGGAAATCGCTACTTTATCGAGGTTAATCTCAGGCTGAAAACTTTCACGCTCATAAGAAGAGTTCAGGACTTTTAATGTAATAAAAATTATGATTAAATATATAATTTATGCTGATATTCTATTTCTACCTACAGTATACAAACTAATTTCGACGAAAAATGGGTTATATATTTTAATAGATTATTTAGTAAAAATACCAACAAATTCATGCAATAACTACAAACAGCATATTAAATGTTAACTACATAAGTGAGTTAGATGAAGAAATTAGTAGTAATGAAGTTCCAGATATTATAGGAAAAATATTGCAAAAACAAAAAAGTCGATTGGTGTATACGGTATACTGTTATAATGTTGGAAATTAATTGTAAATCATAAAGCATGGCTAGACTTGCTAACTAAATAGGTTTACGAGATAAAAAATAAGGATAGGATCCGGAAAGGGGAAGACAGCATTCGCGATCTCTATTTATAAATATATAGCAAATTTATAATAATTATCCACGTTATTCCCTCATAAAGTAAAGTTGTTTTAACAATTATAACGCCTAGTTTAAAAGAGAACGAAGATTATACATTTTTATACACAGTATTTTTTCAGTTTTATAATTGTGGCAGATCTTGGTTCTTATACGAGGGCTATTTTTTTTTTTAAATTAGGTCGGTCGAAAATGACAACCATAGTGAAAATCAAAACTGTTTTATTTGGAAGATTTTGGTAAGGTACATAGCAAATTAATATGTGCCATTTAAAAAAAAAAAAATTCTTTATTGCTTCAAGACAAACTGCTATGGGGATTACAATAAACCGGAATTTAAATTAACTAAGAACACTTGGCAGAGATTTAAAAAAAAAAAAAAAAAAAAAATAATAATAATAATAATAAAATTTATTGTCGAAGATATAAGAAATGTATGGATAGTGTCAAATTTTCCTCTAATACTGATAAAAAAAATTAGTTTTAGGCCTATTGCTTACAAGTTATGTGATTTAAAAGGCATACGCGTGCATCCTCCAAATTGTATGGGCATATCTGTATTAAGATAGATTTGACATGCTTTCTAAATAGTAATAAATTTAGAGTACTGATATTAACAGTTAAACTATTATATAATAATTGTAAACCAAAAACCATATGAGTTTTACTAATTGCAGATAAATGGTGAGACGGTGTACCGAGATTATTTTTATATCTTGTATCATAATTATGATTGACGCTATTTTTCTGAAATTCAGATGAGTTTAAATAAACAAGTTCCAAAAGTTTCAAAACATACAAAGCATATACCGTTAACAAGTTGTGTTTCATAAAATATTCCCTACATGAAGTTCTATGGTCAACACCTGCTATGCATCTGACGATACGTTTCTGGACAATAAATACATCATTTAACATGGCAGCAGACCCCCAAAAACAAATACCGTACGATAATCTAGACTCAACTTGTGCGTAGTAGAAAGAAAGTGTAATGTTATGGTCAAGAATATTTCTCAAAATTCTGATCTGATAGCAGACACTGTTTAATTTCAAAATTAAATTCACACAATGTTGTTTCCAGGACATATGTTGATCAAATACAGCACCCAAAAACTTAGTGGATTCCAATTTATTTAGCAATTTATTTTGAATACAAATGCTAATGTCTTTCAAGTTTTTCTTCTGTGGATTATGAAAATGAATAAATCCGGTTTTATTAAGATTCAAATAAAGAAGATTGTTAACATACCGGGTTTTTAAACCTTTTAATAACTCGTTACACTTTGTTTCAAAACGCTGTTCACTTTCATCGTATAGCCTACTACAACCGAGGTGTCATCAGCATACATACATAAAAAGTAGTCTCTCAAATATGTAGGTAAATCGTTAACATATAGTAAAAACAATATCGGTCCTAAAATGGAGCCCTGAGGGACACCAAAATCAATACGTACATTATTAGATCAATATTTCATTGCATGTTCTTTTGTTTTATGTAATATTTCAACATATTGATACCTATTCTTGAGGTAAGAAGAAAACATCTGTAAGATAACACCTCTTATACCATATCTTTCAAGTTTAGTCAAGAGCAAATTGTGATTCACATAGTCAAATGCCATGCTGAGATCACAGAATATCCCAAGCGGGCACTTGCCCGAGTCAAGACAAGACAAAATTTCTTTGTGTACACTATAAATTGCTGTATTTTTAGCAGACTTTGATGGTCTGAAACCATGCTGATTTTCATGAAAAATTGTCTGTTGTCTGAAAGTAATAATTTGTACATGGAAAGACTCCTCTCTACCTCCACTGAAACATTACATAAATTTCCAAAAATTACCTAAAGTGCAGAAAATGACCTAAAAATTTCCCAAAAATGACCTATCTCTTTAAAACGACGAAAAATGCAAAATAAAGCAAAAAAAAAAAAAAAATGCAAAAACTAATCGCCCTTATTTAATAAATTATTTCATAATACACATTTAGCCTATATATATTTCAGCTATATTTTAACTTCCATGTAAAAAAAGATGCAAGATCATCAAATGCCTTGCCCTAGTAGTTAGTAACTTGTTTTTATACAAGCTCGAAAAAATTGTACAATGTGACTTAATCATTACTATCACTAGTTGATTTAATATAATGTTTGTAAAAATGTGTGTTTATTTAAATTTGTTGTGCTTGTTATGTTGTCTTGATTTATATTCTTCCTTTAAGGTAGTAAAAAATGGTAGAGAGGACCTAGTGACTTGTCACATCTCAAAAGGGGTGCGTCAAGAGGATATGGTTTAGAACCCATAGCTCAGAGCGTGCGATCTTTCCGCATATTAAATTCCTCACCATGCTTTTGGAAAAAGTTAACACAATTTTAAAGTATTGTACCCTTACAATCCTCACAACCTCAAAGAGTGTGAATTGTCTACTGTTTCTAAATCTCTTTCTTCCTTCTACTGGGTACTTCCGTCATGCTATGGTTGTGGGAGACGGACTGTAGGAAATCGCTACTTTATCGAGGTTAATCTCAGGCTGAAAACTTTCACGCTCATAAGAAGAGTTCAGGACTTTTAATATAATAAAAATTATGAGTAAATATATAATTTATGCTGATATTCTATTTCTACCTACAGTATACAAACTAATTTCGACGATAAATGGTTATATATTTTAATAGATTATTTAGTAAAAATACCAACAAATTCATGCAATAACTACATACAGTATATTAAATGTTGACTACATAAGTGAGTTAGATGATGAAATTAGTAGTAATGAAGTTCCAGATATTATAAGAAAAATATTCCAAAAACAAAAAAGTCGATTGGTTTATACGGTATACTGTTATAATGTTGGAAATTAATTGTAAATCATAAAGTATGGCTAGACTTGCTAACTAAATAGGTTTACGAGATAAAAAATAAGGATAGGATCCGGAAAAGGGAAGACAGCATTCGTGATCTCTATTTATAAATAAGTTATATAGCAAATTTATAATAATTATCCACGTTATTCCCTCATAAATTGAAGTTGTTTTAACAATTATAACGCATAGTTTAAAAGAGAACCATGATTATACATTTTTATATACAGTATTTTTTCAGTTTTATAATTGTGTCAGATCTTGGTTCTTATACGAGGGCTATTTTTTTTTTTTTTCAAAATTAGATCGGTCGCAAAATGACAACCATAGTGAAAATCAAAACGTTTTTATTTGGATGATTTAGGTAAGGTACATCTTCTAGCTACTTCTCTACGTAGTCTCGCTCCGATCGAGACATTTGTCATAGCGTGGTACCAACTTTCAAATACCCTCTTCACAGAAGCTTTCCGCCAGCGAATTGAGAAGGATCTTCACGATATTTTGAAGTGTTTTGAAATTCTTCGTTGGTGTGGAAGCGCTGTCCTCTCAGAATTTCCTTCAGCTGCCGAAAAAGATGAAGGTCACTCGGCACGGGAACGAACATTGAAATCCATCGTGACAGGGGATGAAACGTGGATTCATTACGACAATCTAGAATAAAAAACAATCCAATCAATGGATGCACACAAATTTTCCGAAAAACCCAAGATCGGGGGCTTCCATACCAACGAAGAATTTCAAAACGCCGTGAAGACCCTCTCTGAACACGCTGGCGGCACGCTTCTGTGAAGAGGGTATTGGAAAGTTGGTACTATACCACGCTACGACAAATGTCTCGATCGGAGCGCGACAACGTAGAGAAGTAGTTAGAAGATGTACCTAAATGTTCCAAATAAAACAGTTTTGATTTTCACTTGTGGTTTTCATTTCGCGACCGATCGAACCTTGAAAAAACATAGACCTCTTATTATGCAATGTTATTCAGTAGTTATTTATTCATATAATTATCGACAAAATTATATCTTACACTGTTCACTGTGATATGTTGTCTATGATTTGTTGCACAAGATATCTTCGTAAAACCATATTATAACAACTTCAGTAATGAAAACAGTATATATATAATGTCATTGTATAATAGTAGCTTTCACTGTTGACTATGATAGGCCTATGTCTATATTTGTTTAATACACAACAACTTTAATTTTTGTAATTAAAATACACCTTAGCAAAATCAGGTAACAGTTTTAGTAATGTGAACAGTAAAAGTATATTCGGTATTAGTTGCTGTCCTTACACTGCAAAATGTTTAGGTATGGAATATTGTCTATTATTATTTAACTTAACATACACAGCATGTCATCAATGATTACAATAAAATTAAGTGTAGTTATTGTTCCTGATTGTTGCTGAATGACAGGTCTCTTTAGGATAGGATTAGACCCCTGCAGGAGGGGAGGCGGGTAGGAATGACACTAAACACTTCTGCCATTCTGCCCATTGTGCCAACCTCCGGTAATGAAATGATGTTCATGCCCAACGGCCCCTCGTCAACAGATCTTGCCGCGAGCCCCCACGGAACTCCCCTACAACCAGCAGATACCTTTACCATGCCACGTGTGCCGCTGCCTCGGTATCTCTTGAGATATAGAGACCCCAGGTTGGTGAAACACCAGCCAGCAAGTTTATGACCACAAGCCACGGGGAGGATGGGTGCTGAAACGAGAGCATACCGGAAACCGGGAAAGGAAATGGTAGGCTATGTCAATTAAGATGAAATGGAGAGTGTTGGTGGAATGAGAGGGGAAACGGGAGGATCCCCGAGAAAACCTCCCAAAGGTCACTGCTTCATGCGCCGCCTGGCCCAGGGTGTAATATTTTGTGTTGCTGTAAGATGCATTTCAGCACAAAGTGTGCTATCTTCAGTTCCTGGTAAGAACGAGACCTTGCATAATATAAGAACCAAGATCTGCCACAATTACAAAACTGTAAAAAGAGTAGGCCTACTCTAAATAAAAATTTATAATTTTGGTTCTCTTTTAAACTATGCGCTATATTTATTAAAGCAACCTGACTTAATTATATAATTTATAATAAGTATTATAAATTTGTTATGGATTAGTTACCCTCATAGATTCATAATGAAATTTATCAATCTATTGTAAAATGTCAATATTCCGGTGAAATTTTACGTATCAATCTGTCCTATAAGCGTGTAAAAAATTACATAATGTGAAGAAAATATACAAAATTTACTTGAAATAAAAAATAATCTAACTCAGTCTAAGGTATAACCGAAGGAGATACGACAAAAGTCAATAGGACCAATCTTGTATATCTTTCAAAGTCCGTTGCTGCTAGTGCAATTTCTTTTATACGACTCACCGTTTGGCTACTCTAAGCCTCCAAAGAAGGGCTACACATACCTTAAAGTTTCATCCGCCTTTTTTTTCGGTGGTAAAAAATAAAAAAGATCTGATAGCTTTGGAATATTTGAAATATTTCCGTCGGTTGCAAGCTATAAACATGCCAAATTTCTGATTCTGATGGTTTCTGATGGTTTGTTATTTTTAAACCGTTGGGCGATATTCCAGTACCGGTCAACCACTTTGGTTCAAAATCAATATTCAATAGCGTTCATCCTATGGACGTTATAAGTGCGCATATTAAGGTTCATGAAAATCGGAAGAAACTTATTCGAGATATCGCGCGTACAGTCACACGGGCAGACGGACAGACGGACAGACATTTTTCCCGTCCACCATAATTACAATCTTAGAAAGTACCATTATGGCTCTTAATAACTAACTAATAGATCCTTTACTGAGTTTTCTTCTGTACTTGTACAGAAAGAAGTTTATTTGGGAAAATTCGGTTTAAAATGAGAGCATTGCTGTTAAATACCATACAAATTAAAATAATTCTTTACGGGCCTATCAATTCTAATAATAATCTATTATACTTTCTTTTATAGGTAAGTGCAGTTTGATGATTTGATGGGCGTAAATATTCCAGTTCTTTTTCAAGCATGAGTAAGTAGATCAATTTTGTAACTACCTAGGTATATTAATGTTTAAGCTTTTATACATCTTACATATTCAATTCTATACAGGAGGGAGAATACTTGAATTCCTATGTCAAATACCTTCGTCAGCTATTCTGATTCCCACATTGTACCGCATTCTACCAGTTTATCTCCCGAACCTAAATTCCGTTCCTTTGTTCGTAGTGAAGTTTGGTATTCGTCTGAAACGTTATGGCTATTTAACGTCTTATATGTCAGAACTTGTGTTTTTCATGTACAGTGGAATAAAGATGAAATTTATACCGTTGGTGAAACTTTAGGAAAGGCTAACATTGAAGTGGCTGAGTTTTCTTACTTATATGCAAATATTCTCCATGGAGAGGTCGTGCAGTGGTGCAGAACTGAAACTTTAATATCTTGTAAAAACCTAAAAAAGAAAGTGAATGAGAATTCTCCTTCATAGAGGCGAAAAAAGTTTTATAATTTTTAGTAAAAGTGAGAAGGTGAGAACTAGAGCAAATTTTCTAGTTTTGGAACAAAGTACCCATTAATTTTTCGAATGGCATGCGAGTAACTAAAGTTTCTATGAAAATTCGCAACTATGTGATACGTTCTTGCATGAGTCATAGAGTTAATATCAGTGTAACATTTACATGGAAATTATAACCTCGAATTATATTATGTGGCTACGAATTCACCTTGACAATGACCCCTTGACAAATAGAGCCTCAGATTGGCCCCGAAACGTCGGAATTCATTCAAGTTACCACCTGTTAGAAGCCCGGGAAAATATTATATATTACCAACACCGGGCAAAGTTCAAAGTATATTTCTGCTTAACTCTTTCCCCAAGCGTTAAGAGATAACTCGGATAGCTTCTATGACACTAGAAATTGTTATTACAATTATCCGGTGCTTAAGGCGAGTTTTAAAATCACCGATCATTGATCTCCAGTAACATCAAGGATTTTCAAGGGTTGTGATAGGGAACACAAGTTCTTGGTATTAGTAACGATTACGCTTAGCACATTTTCAGCGTTAGACTCTAGGATGCAGTAATTTTCCCTGGTCCATCATTACTAGGCCTGTTACTAATATTAAGTACACCTCATTAAATTTTGTAAAAGTACGTGACCTGACATATCGAGCTAATACGCTAATACCGGATCTAAGGTCAGACCGCAACTTCTGTAGTAGGAATGTTGTTTGTTATGCCTTTTTTTCTTTCTTTTTATTCTTTTCTTTCAAAGCCTATTTTCCAGTTTGGCACGCGGTAGAGTTTCAGTACAAGATCGATATTATCAGATCAAGGTCATTGTCCTGGTTTTATACAAAATCTCGCTTTGCTCGCTGGGGGCCCTTGAGGTTCTCGGGAAAGGTTTTTTTAATGAACTGAAACAATATCAGAGAAGAGTCAGTGTATTTATATTGCTTTATAGTCTATTACCGTTTAGCCGTAATAGGCCTAAAATTAGAAAGTGCGGGAGGACTTCAGGATTTTTTAGGGCTAAAAGAATTTTAAAAATTAAACTTTTTGGAACTTTTCCGTCGGTTAGAAGCTATAAGGTAAAAGTCTGCCAAATGTCAGGTTTCTAGCTCATCTAGAAGTGGGTAGATATTAATGGTGTATTTTATGGAGCAAATTTGAACTGATATTAATTTAAACGGATATTATATAGGAAGAAAAGGCGAGAATGATTCATGGTATGTAAATATATAATCCGGCATTTGTCTTTACAACTGGGAGCCATGAAAATAACCCATGTTAAATTGGCTGGCTACGGGATTTGAACCTGGGACCTCCCGAACGCGAGTCCAAGACGTTACCATCTCGGCCACCTCGCTCGTTTAACGGAAATGAATAAAAAACCCAGTGTATTGTAACTCCCAAAGCCCTAGGTGAACACAGCAAACAATAATGTTGTCATGAGAACTGAGCAGAGACTTCAAAGTGCGTCCGCCCTTCTGAAGGTTTTAGAGGGTAAACATTTTAAAAAAATGAACTTTTGTAATTTTCCCGTCAGTTACAGGCTAAAAACTATAAGTGCGCTTCTAGCTCATCTGGAAGTGGACAAACATTGTCAGTGTGTAACTCAGTCAGCCATTTGGATTTATATTGTAGGAATTACTTAAGGAGTATATGACTTAGATATATAAGCTTTCATGAACCACAGATTATTGTCTCTGTTGGACATTACATCAGTATATGACTTGTTTTCCGTTTTTCTTTGATGGGTCAACTATCAGATACATGAAAAGTTTGCACAGTAAAGTTACAGAGACAATTAAATTGAACATTCCTTTAGACCATTTTTTAGAATGTTAACAGTTAGCCTATCGGGATAGAGAAATTACGGCTTCAATGCTCACTATCAGAAAATATCTTATGAAAATAACTCTATACTTTTGTTTATGAGATCATAGTAACAAGAAAGCACCTATTGATTTTTGTGAAATTTAATACATCCATATGGCACTATCTCTTAAACTACATCATAGGCCTATCATACTGATTCTAAACAGGTTTCACCTATGCGCCCCTTCTCATTTCATTTAACTTCTCCACTGCTAATTGTGACATTAGAATTCTTACACAGTGGCAAATGGCAAACCGGATTCTCGTAAATCTCGCATTTCTCGAAACCCAATAAACCCTACTTGAAATGCTTAGTAATACAAGTCTTAACACGTATGTTTTGCACCGTTTATTTAAATACGTCATTGGAAATGATGACTAATCAGTATAATAGACCACATATGTCTGTGTAAAAGACTTGCAACTCATATGCAGCCGGATCACTAACCAGCCAGAGCAACTGAAAGACAAGCAGTACGACAGCTTTATACAAATATTTCCAGAAAACTACTAAAACAACACCGTACTTCATGGAAAAATACCACAATAACAATTAGAAAAGCTTCCGACCGAATTTGCATCTAAATAACGTACCAATACTGGCCTCGCCCGGATAATGTGATGAATAGTGATGTTAGAAAATGAATTCTGATTACAAGACATAATTGACTTTTAAAAAGAATGATGGAGTGGAGTGTATATCTAGAGAACATAGAAAATGGCTAAAGCCAACAAGGGATAAACAGGATAGATGTAAATGAAGATGTTGTGAATGAAAAAGGCCAAGCAGACTTCATAATACTTTAACTTCTATCGAAACAATTTGCAGCAGTCAATTGTAGCAAACGTTAACGTCGTTCAGACAATTAATACCATGTAGCAATAAGTAATTAATCCACAGTAAATAACCAAATACCTAAATCATAATTATAAAAGTCATAGAAACTGAAGGAAATCAATAGTAAAACCATTCATCAAAATATGCAGAAAGTCACAAGGAATTAAAATATGCTAACCATATTTTAATCCACAGAACACAACAATAGTTATTAATTTATTAAACATTTCCTTTGTTCGTTTTGCGGGAGATTCTATCAGCAGATAAGAAATCCACGCGAAGCGACGTTGAGGGTTAAAAACAATGATTCATCACCCTTCCGCCGCTGCAATAATTATGTACAGCAAAGCCAGTAGAAGACTGACGTCACTGAGAGCCAATGAATGATCAGACGGCTGCTCAAACGACAATAGGGGGTGTTGCAATTACCGTGTACAGTACGATCACGGCTGGAGTGGGGGAGAAGTTGGAAGGTATATTTAAGGAGTCGCGAGGGTCGGGGACATCTATCTGTCTACATTTCTACAGCTACAGCATCGGACCAGACTTTGTCAGTATTATTGAGCGCATGGGGCAAGTAATTATGGGAACCACCAAGATGCCAAGATCGCCCACGCGTATTATAGTTAATGCTGATTAACTGCATATCAGGTTGGTAATTCTAGTGCAATATATCAGGATAGGCGCGATAATACAAGGCCCTTAACATTTACATCTGCCAACTTCTCTCTAAGCTTCAAGTGATAATAATAGTTCTTTGTAACCATATCACCATTGTAACAGTATAATTGAATAAACTGCTAACTGAGTAATTCCCCTGAGACAGAATCTAATATCAATCCATCCATCTTGGCGTTACGTCCCATTGAGGACCAGAGCCTGCCTGACAATTGAAGCCCATTCTTCTCTATTCTGTGCTCTCCTCCTCCACATTCGAACTCCCATTTCTTTTAAATCCTCTGTCACATCTTCGATCCATTTTTTCCTTTGTCTTCCACAGCATCTTTTACCTCCAGGATGACCCCTATAAATCCCCTTAAGGGTTATGTGAGTTGGGTGCCACATTGTAAAGGGTATTTTATAGGGTGTGCGCCATTATTATAAGGGTTTAATGTTGAGCGGCACGTTACCTGAATGCTGATGCCGTTGACTGACCTTACTAATTCAGTCCAACGTTGTCAGATGTTCCTGGCTGCTGGATTCCTAGAATGTCCTTATGCTAGGGACCCGTGTAGGAATTTATTAGGTAGAGCAATATTAGATTCTGTCTAAGGGGTATTACTCAGTTAGCAGTTTATTCAATTATACTGTTACAATGGTGATATGGTTACAAATAACTATTATTATCACTTGAAGCTTAGAGAGAAGTTGGCAGATGTAAATGTTAAGGGCCTTGTGTTATCGCGCCTCTCCTGATATATTGCACTAGAATTACCAACCTGATATGCAGTTAATCAGCATTAACTATAATACGCGTGGGCGATCCTGGCATCTTGGTGGTTCCCATAATTACTTGCGCCATGCGCTCAATAATACTGACCAAGTCTGGTCCGATGCTGTAGCTGTAGAAATGTAGATAGATAGACTCCTTAAATATACCTTCCAACTTCTCCCCCCACGCCAGCCGTGATCGTACTGTACACGGTAATTGCAACACACCCTACTGTCGTTTGAGCAGCCGTCTCATTTTTCATTGGCTCTCAGTGACGTCAGTCTTCTACTGGCACTGCTGTACATAATTATTGCAGCGGCGGAAGGGTGATGAATCATTGGGTTTAACCCTAAGGGTGGCGTGCACCAAACTCATGCCATTTACTCTTTTAGTAAGCCTTACTTCTTTAGTTCTAACTACTTTAGTAAGCTACTCTTTTAGTAACCGTACTCTTTTAGTAAGGACGGCGTGCACCAACCAGGAGTAAACTAAACTCGGCGGCTTTCAACATAGAGGAATGTACTAAAGAAGTAAAAATTTTATTTACTCCCAGAGTAAATGAACTTACTCCACAAGTGATGGAGAGCACCAACACGGAGTACGTTACTAACGTAGTAAGTTGTGGAGTAAATAAGGCCAATATTTACTCCTACTCAGGGGGTGGAGTAAAGTTGTGGAGTAAGTGTGTTCTGTGGCATTTGCGTGAGTTATGAGTTACATATCACATTAAATGGATTACATAGTTCAAACTGAGGATAAGTTATTGAGATGAAGAAGGTTGTATACCAAAAATGAGAGTTGTGGCAGGTGATTTAATAAATATTAAGCGAACCATACCTAGTAGGGCATTTAATAACGTAAATAATTAAGCTCATAAATCCTTACATGAAATTTTGGCGTTTGGAAGAAGCGATGTCAGATTCTCGCTACATCCATGTGATTTCAGCCAGTCAAATGTGGAAATATCATGGCGGAGAGCGATCCAACTAGGAAGACGTTCACCAAAGGTGAGGGGAAGAGTGAGTGGAAGGGACGTTTGCATTGCACGTACAAGGAGCTCATGTGCTCTTAAATATCTTCCTAGCTGGATCGGCCTTTAGATGTTGCAGTTCTCTCTAACTTTGGGTCAGAAAACGACGATGTATTTCAAGCTAATCATATGGATACAGATATCGGCGAGGTATAGTACATTCCAATAAATGAAAGCCTCCGTTCTTGGAGCTACCCAGAAAACACTTCCCCCTGCTACTTAACCATAGAATTACTGAACAATAGGTGATTCTCATTGTTAAACGATTTAATGTAATTATTGTAAATTAATTTTATTACATTACACTTCTATAGCTTAACTTAAAGCACAACATTGCGAATGCCAGATTATAATAATAATTATAAGAGCTAAAAGTTCAATAGTTGCACCCGCAGTGTTAATGAATAATATGTCCTTTTTTCTAACCCAGGTGTAAAAATGTCCAAACAGGCCACATCGGAAGAAAATTTGACTGACTCTGGGATTAGCGTACATTGAGAAGGGGACACATTGTAAAACCATTCCTTAAAGACTCCCCAAGTCTCGAATGGTGGAGTGAGACGAGACTTTCATGTTTGGGAATAAACTATAACAGATGCTGCAGGTCTATAGTATGCTGCTAACTATTTAATTAACCCTGTGGACAGGAAAGTGAGAAGCATTATAAACTATATAGAAAAAAAATGCCAACATGAGTGCCGAAAGAAAATTTTAAGGAGGGGCCCGGAGGTTGAAGCTGCACAGGATCTAGAGAAGTAGTCACTGAAATTATTTTTAAACACACAACCATCTACATAATTATTATTGGAGTTCATAGCTTCCGAAATATTGTACCGCCATTTTTTGTTTAAATATTACATTTCTCAGTTGTAATATTATTATTTTTATAAGGTAATATTTTTTAAGTAAATGTTCTGTGCATGTTTTACGTACGATTTATTTAGCCCTAATTCATTCTATTATTCAATATGGCATAATTGGGTGGGGAGGAGTTGCAAAAACGATCCTCAGCCCTTTGCTTTGTTTTCAAAAACGCATCATAAAGATTTGTTTATCTAAGCCTCCTGATTATTCTTCCAAATTATTATTTTCTGAATTTAACGTTTTCACCATAGACCAAATTTACAAGTATGTCATACTGAAGCGCGGTGTGGTGGCCAGAGATCACAATTAAGCAAATCCCAAGCACCAAGTCCGAAGAAATAGGTTCGAATGTAGAAGTTGAAATGTCTACTAATTAAATAAGTTAAAGCCCTAATATCAAAACTGCGTTTCTCTACATAAATATGAATATCATATGCATCCAGAATATAGAAAAGGGACCTAAGTTTTAGCAAATATTCTAAACCTGAAAAACAAAGTCAAAGTTGGGGAGAAATATTGGCAAAACCACCATAAAGTTCAACAAGTTTAATTTATAATTCAAATGTGATAATATAACAGGTGCATCGGAGATGTACATAAAATATTATATAACTATATACATTGAAATATTAATAACACTAATTCTGAACTGCATGATAAACTAGACTATGTCATAGGCCTAGAAGTTTCGACACCAATATAGAAATAGAAGTAGGTCGAAGTTGACTGAGATATACTGGAAATATACTAGAAATATTATATAGCAACAGTCTTGAATTATTTCTCCAAGAGCAATATTAACTGCCAAACTCAATAAATAAATAAATCAAATAAATATAGAAAAGCTAAGCAATAACCGGAAGTACGGATCTGTACTCTAAGGGACATAGGCGTTCTAGTATAAATAGCACTATAGATAACGAAAATAGCTTTAAAGGGAGACTGAAGATTTTACCAAGACAGATAAAACAAACTTACAAGGAATTAATAATTTCTGGAAACAAAACGGAATGATATGGCTTGAAAATGACTTTCCCAAAATTTCAGAAATAAATGTAAAATCTACGAAACTTCAAGTTAAGAAATCTAATTTACCATGAACATAATGAGTATATATTACGTGGTATAAACTGTTAATAACTGCAGCACAAGATGTAATAATTTATGTACCAATTTAAATAAACCTATGACAAGGCCTAGCACCTAAATTAGCCTACAATTTCATAAAACCCATAACTTTATGGCTCATATAAATCAGGGTAAAATCCCTAACAAATTCTCTCAGAACTTATATCAAGATGAAAGATATTGCTAATTACATAAATATTATTTCAGACTATGCACTCTATATAACAGCTTACGTACGGCTGCATTATATTAAAAACGGACGAACAAAGTTTCATTCATTTTAATACGGCCTATAAATAGCTACTACCTGCCTGGGAATCTTTCTTTATTCACGAATGTAACTGAGTTATTTGAAGAACAAAACTTCTGTATAAGAAACAAGAATTACATCATACGTCGCGGTCATATATCGTATAATTAGCTCAAGGTATGCACGACTGATTTCATGGCTGCTTCACATACAACTTGAATGGTTGCTAGCATCGATAACTGAAATTCACTAACGTGAATTATACTGAATGGTAACGAACATGTTGATGAGTGATTAAGAAAATATCACCAAATAAAACCCCAGACAGAAGGTCTTGGGCAGAAAGCTTTAGGGACAAATTTAGAAAACTTACATGACGGAATCGCAGCGGCAAACTTCATCACGGCACCAGAAGCGACGGCACATAACTACTTCCACAATCTTGACTGCTTAGTTCGGCGACCAGCTCCCGACTGACTGACACGGGAGCCAGCTCGAAGCGAGCCCCCCAGCGCGATAACACGGGAGAAATAAAGTAAGAATGCGCACAATGCAGAGGACAGAAATGTAGCGCTCTAGAACGCTACAATCTCCCCCCTGCCAGCAGAAAAATATTTTCAAATTACAAACGAGATTCCCAGAAACAGATAGTAACCCTAAATCTAGAAGTTGTGCGAGAAACACTATACAAGAATTAAAAATTTAAATAGGCCAAACTAGAGCTTCCTTAAAAACAGCCCTACTTGGAAATAAGCAATAATAAATAATCCTAAAAATCACTTATGAAATTGGTTATCATAGACAGTTAATTTCTTAAACCAGAGTTCTTTTAAATACCTGAGTACTCTGAAATATAAACACCACATTCATTTTTCAAATAATTATATATTAAATTCATAATATCCTAAACAGTCTTGCAATCATTATACAAATTTTTCTTTACATCACAGCCAATGCTGAAGCAATACACTCACAAATCATGACTACTTAAACTGTAATATTATTGTTCCAAAAGTCTGTTTTGCTTTCATTACTAGGTACAATGTATCAATTCCCATATATTCAAAATCCTTGTATTTGTAGAAGTCCGATGTTCTTATGTTTGATTTTTCTATTACACAAAATTACAAGAAACTTTCTGCACTAAATTTCTTCTGAAAGAAAATTGATTAGTATAATCTGCTGCTCACTCAAGGGAGGGCTCAACTATATATCCTTTGGATAATTAAGGATGTCTCTTTGAGTCCCACCAAAATAATTAGACTGAGAGCAGGGCGATACTAGGGCTCAAGAGTGTGTCCTTAATTGGCACACAGATAATAACACACGAGCCAAGTCGCCAGCCCATAAGCAATATCACTTTTAGCAGCTAGACTGGATTTGCTTTCTGCTAATAGACAACAGAACACGTAGCGCTTCTTGAAGGAGGGCCGAGGTCCATGCACTGAAGAACTGCCAGAAGATCATCGTAGATAGCTGCGTAGAGGAAGGGTCCCGGACACCATGGTTTAGTGTCAAGACAAGGAGGGGTGGCCACCCCATGGGCCCGACCAGGAACCACAAGAGCGCTAGCCGGCTGACGCGCTCCTGCAGCAGCAGCAACAATAGGACCATATCATAGTCCAGAACAGGTCTCCAAACCATCACAGGAATCTCACACTCGGCCACAAGCGAAGGTAGTAGATGCAGCTACAACACAAATGACAGCAGCACAGAAAATGTTCATTTTCATGAGGAGTGGACACAGAGCTAGCATCTGTGTCCGATAATTTTTCTGAAGATCTTCATGTTTTATCTCTTTTTTAAATCTGATGGTCATTATTGATTTCATCATCATTTCTCAATTATCTTGAATTAAGTTTCTTGAGTCAAAATAGCAAGTGTAACTTCTGACTTGTTTAGGATTTATCCAAATAATTATAATTTGGTCTCTCATAGCATTGGTTGTTAGTTAATGAGACCACATACTAGTCGGGAGGAGTGCAGCTAGGCCGCCACCCCGGTAACCCCGAATCCATCTCCACCACGTCCGTCATGTAAGTATACAAAAAAACTATAAATATTAGGGAAAAACATGTCCATTACTTCTTGAGTATAAATCAAACTGGAAAAACAAATATACAATATAGTAGAATAATCAGAATAGCTAATAGATCAAAAGCAAATTGAGTAATCATATATGCTTTATATACTCACAGCATAAAATCAGTCATGCATTATCAAAACGAACAACTGAATATGAAACAGCCATTTAATACAAGGCTTACTAATACCAGCCTATCTCTCTCTGCCTAATATGGCATGAAATACGAAGTATGACAGCGACGAGAAGGTTACTGAAATGATAAACAAATAATATTCCAAGCCAAATCTGGCTTCCTTTCCAAAGTACAATGAAATAGGGAACTATCTTCATCACAAAATCGACCAATTGCTTACTACGGACTACAGTACATCTTTATGGCAAATACAAATAATCATTCTGGATGCACAATTAGGCGGCGGGACCCAAATAATAAAGAAACTAAACAACACGCGCAGGGCACTTGCAGTGAATGCCTCATACGCAACGAAACAATACCATTGGGCCCAGCTCGCAGGTATCCGGAATGCCCCTGGGAGCCGTCCCCAATGATATGTCTAAAAGGCAATCTCCAATACTGGAATTAGCAGAGTGGCTTCAGGACGTATTCGTAATTTCACCACTCCTCCCAGTTAGGAGCAAGAGGGAAACCGACTCACCCCATAGCATAATATATTCCATAAGGTACAAAATCAATAGAGCCATCCTAGAAAGTATATTTACTAGTTAAGTAAAATAGGGTGCTGACATAAATATATTGATCCCTTTTAAGGACATGATTTGAAAATAAACAACTACATAGTGTCTTAACAAAAGGGAGAGAACGTCCAGAAAATCCAGATACTCTTAATCGATCAGCAACATTCTGAGTAAAGAAACAAACCGAGGGGCGGGTTAATTGTCAAGACCGTCTTGATGAATTAGATCCCTGCACAGGTGAAGATGAACTAGATTCACGGCGAGTTTCCGGACCACGCCTCTCAACGTCCCTAGTAGCTGGACGGGAAGGGCAATTTCTTAATATGTGACCGGGTCTCCTACAATAGAAACAAATCCTGGGTTCCTGAATGCGAACTTGGGGAATTTGGCCTGCTCTAGGTGTATTAATATTAGCTTGAGACTGAGAACCCATTCTAGAATCCTTATTGGTTGTCCGCAAGGAGTCAGAAAAATTAATACAATTCAGACGAGCACATAACCTGTCTAGTTCTTTAAAATTTAATACACCTAGAGCAGGCCAAATTCCCCAAGTTCGCATTCAGGAACCCAGGATTTGTTTCTATTGTAGGAGACCCGGTCACATATTAAGAAATTGCCCTTCCCGTCCAGCTACTAGGGACGTTGAGAGGCGTGGTCCGGAAACTCGCCGTGAATCTAGTTCATCTTCACCTGTGCAGGGATCTAATTCATCAAGACGGTCTTGACAATTAACCCGCCCCTCGGTTTGTTTCTTTACTCAGAATGTTGCTGATCGATTAAGAGTATCTGGATTTTCTGGACGTTCTCTCCCTTTTGTTAAGACACTATGTAGTTGTTTATTTTCAAATCATGTCCTTAAAAGGGATCAATATATTTATGTCAGCACCCTATTTTACTTAACTAGTAAATATACTTTCTAGGATGGCTCTATTGATTTTGTACCTTATGGAATATATTATGCTATGGGGTGAGTCGGTTTCCCTCTTGCTCCTAACTGGGAGGAGTGGTGAAATTACGAATACGTCCTGAAGCCACTCTGCTAATTCCAGTATTGGAGATTGCCTTTTAGACATATCATTGGGGACGGCTCCCAGGGGCATTCCGGATACCTGCGAGCTGGGCCCAATGGTATTGTTTCGTTGCGTATGAGGCATTCACTGCAAGTGCCCTGCGCGTGTTGTTTAGTTTCTTTATTATTTGGGTCCCGCCGCCTAATTGTGCATCCAGAATGATTATTTGTATTTGCCATAAAGATGTACTGTAGTCCGTAGTAAGCAATTGGTCGATTTTGTGATGAAGATAGTTCCCTATTTCATTGTACTTTGGAAAGGAAGCCAGATTTGGCTTGGAATATTATTTGTTTATCATTTCAGTAACCTTCTCGTCGCTGTCATACTTCGTATTTCATGCCATATTAGGCAGAGAGAGATAGGCTGGTATTAGTAAGCCTTGTATTAAATGGCTGTTTCATATTCAGTTGTTCGTTTTGATAATGCATGACTGATTTTATGCTGTGAGTATATAAAGCATATATGATTACTCAATTTGCTTTTGATCTATTAGCTATTCTGATTATTCTACTATATTGTATATTTGTTTTTCCAGTTTGATTTATACTCAAGAAGTAATGGACATGTTTTTCCCTAATATTTATAGTTTTTTTGTATACTTACATGACGGACGTGGTGGAGATGGATTCGGGGTTACCGGGGTGGCGGCCTAGCTGCACTCCTCCCGACTAGTATGTGGTCTCATTAACTAACAACCAATGCTATGAGAGACCAAATTATAATTATTTGGATAAATCCTAAACAAGTCAGAAGTTACACTTGCTATTTTGACTCAAGAAACTTAATTCAAGATAATTGAGAAATGATGATGAAATCAATAATGACCATCAGATTTAAAAAAGAGATAAAACATGAAGATCTTCAGAAAAATTATCGGACACAGATGCTAGCTCTGTGTCCACTCCTCATGAAAATGAACATTTTCTGTGCTGCTGTCGTTTGTGTTGTAGCTGCATCTACTACCTTCGCTTGTGGCCGAGTGTGAGATTCCTGTGATGGTTTGGAGACCTGTTCTGGACTATGATATGGTCCTATTGTTGCTGCTGCTGCAGGAGCGCGTCAGCCGGCTAGCGCTCTTGTGGTTCCTGGTCGGGCCCATGGGGTGGCCACCCCTCCTTGTCTTGACACTAAACCATGGTGTCCGGGACCCTTCCTCTACGCAGCTATCTACGATGATCTTCTGGCAGTTCTTCAGTGCATGGACCTCGGCCCTCCTTCAAGAAGCGCTACGTGTTCTGTTGTCTATTAGCAGAAAGCAAATCCAGTCTAGCTGCTAAAAGTGATATTGCTTATGGGCTGGCGACTTGGCTCGTGTGTTATTATCTGTGTGCCAATTAAGGACACACTCTTGAGCCCTAGTATCGCCCTGCTCTCAGTCTAATTATTTTGGTGGGACTCAAAGAGACATCCTTAATTATCCAAAGGATATATAGTTGAGCCCTCCCTTGAGTGAGCAGCAGATTATACTAATCAATTTTCTTTCAGAAGAAATTTAGTGCAGAAAGTTTCTTGTAATTTTGTGTAATAGAAAAATCAAACATAAGAACATCGGACTTCTACAAATACAAGGATTTTGAATATATGGGAATTGATACATTGTACCTAGTAATGAAAGCAAAACAGACTTTTGGAACAATAATATTACAGTTTAAGTAGTCATGATTTGTGAGTGTATTGCTTCAGCATTGGCTGTGATGTAAAGAAAAATTTGTATAATGATTGCAAGACTGTTTAGGATATTATGAATTTAATATATAATTATTTGAAAAATGAATGTGGTGTTTATATTTCAGAGTACTCAGGTATTTAAAAGAACTCTGGTTTAAGAAATTAACTGTCTATGATAACCAATTTCATAAGTGATTTTTAGGATTATTTATTATTGCTTATTTCCAAGTAGGGCTGTTTTTAAGGAAGCTCTAGTTTGGCCTATTTAAATTTTTAATTCTTGTATAGTGTTTCTCGCACAACTTCTAGATTTAGGGTTACTATCTGTTTCTGGGAATCTCGTTTGTAATTTGAAAATATTTTTCTGCTGGCAGGGGGGAGATTGTAGCGTTCTAGAGCGCTACATTTCTGTCCTCTGCATTGTGCGCATTCTTACTTTATTTCTCCCGTGTTATCGCGCTGGGGGGCTCGCTTCGAGCTGGCTCCCGTGTCAGTCAGTCGGGAGCTGGTCGCCGAACTAAGCAGTCAAGATTGTGGAAGTAGTTATGTGCCGTCGCTTCTGGTGCCGTGATGAAGTTTGCCGCTGCGATTCCGTCATGTAAGTTTTCTAAATTTGTCCCTAAAGCTTTCTGCCCAAGACCTTCTGTCTGGGGTTTTATTTGGTGATATTTTCTTAATCACTCATCAACATGTTCGTTACCATTCAGTATAATTCACGTTAGTGAATTTCAGTTATCGATGCTAGCAACCATTCAAGTTGTATGTGAAGCAGCCATGAAATCAGTCGTGCATACCTTGAGCTAATTATACGATATATGACCGCGACGTATGATGTAATTCTTGTTTCTTATACAGAAGTTTTGTTCTTCAAATAACTCAGTTACATTCGTGAATAAAGAAAGATTCCCAGGCAGGTAGTAGCTATTTATAGGCCGTATTAAAATGAATGAAACTTTGTTCGTCCGTTTTTAATATAATGCAGCCGTACGTAAGCTGTTATATAGAGTGCATAGTCTGAAATAATATTTATGTAATTAGCAATATCTTTCATCTTGATATAAGTTCTGAGAGAATTTGTTAGGGATTTTACCCTGATTTATATGAGCCATAAAGTTATGGGTTTTATGAAATTGTAGGCTAATTTAGGTGCTAGGCCTTGTCATAGGTTTATTTAAATTGGTACATAAATTATTACATCTTGTGCTGCAGTTATTAACAGTTTATACCACGTAATATATACTCATTATGTTCATGGTAAATTAGATTTCTTAACTTGAAGTTTCGTAGATTTTACATTTATTTCTGAAATTTTGGGAAAGTCATTTTCAAGCCATATCATTCCGTTTTGTTTCCAGAAATTATTAATTCCTTGTAAGTTTGTTTTATCTGTCTTGGTAAAATCTTCAGTCTCCCTTTAAAGCTATTTTCGTTATCTATAGTGCTATTTATACTAGAACGCCTATGTCCCTTAGAGTACAGATCCGTACTTCCGGTTATTGCTTAGCTTTTCTATATTTATTTGATTTATTTATTTATTGAGTTTGGCAGTTAATATTGCTCTTGGAGAAATAATTCAAGACTGTTGCTATATAATATTTCTAGTATATTTCCAGTATATCTCAGTCAACTTCGACCTACTTCTATTTCTATATTGGTGTCGAAACTTCTAGGCCTATGACATAGTCTAGTTTATCATGCAGTTCAGAATTAGTGTTATTAATATTTCAATGTATATAGTTATATAATATTTTATGTACATCTCCGATGCACCTGTTATATTATCACATTTGAATTATAAATTAAACTTGTTGAACTTTATGGTGGTTTTGCCAATATTTCTCCCCAACTTTGACTTTGTTTTTCAGGTTTAGAATATTTGCTAAAACTTAGGTCCCTTTTCTATATTCTGGATGCATATGATATTCATATTTATGTAGAGAAACGCAGTTTTGATATTAGGGCTTTAACTTATTTAATTAGTAGACATTTCAACTTCTACATTCGAACCTATTTCTTCGGACTTGGTGCTTGGGATTTGCTTAATTGTGATCTCTGGCCACCACACCGCGCTTCAGTATGACATACTTGTAAATTTGGTCTATGGTGAAAACGTTAAATTCAGAAAATAATAATTTGGAAGAATAATCAGGAGGCTTAGATAAACAAATCTTTATGATGCGTTTTTGAAAACAAAGCAAAGGGCTGAGGATCGTTTTTGCAACTCCTCCCCACCCAATTATGCCATATTGAATAATAGAATGAATTAGGGCTAAATAAATCGTACGTAAAACATGCACAGAACATTTACTTAAAAAATATTACCTTATAAAAATAATAATATTACAACTGAGAAATGTAATATTTAAACAAAAAATGGCGGTACAATATTTCGGAAGCTATGAACTCCAATAATAATTATGTAGATGGTTGTGTGTTTAAAAATAATTTCAGTGACTACTTCTCTAGATCCTGTGCAGCTTCAACCTCCGGGCCCCTCCTTAAAATTTTCTTTCGGCACTCATGTTGGCATTTTTTTTCTATATAGTTTATAATGCTTCTCACTTTCCTGTCCACAGGGTTAATTAAATAGTTAGCAGCATACTATAGACCTGCAGCATCTGTTATAGTTTATTCCCAAA
Source organism: Ectobius pallidus (assembly GCA_964059195.1). Classification (NCBI taxonomy): domain Eukaryota; kingdom Metazoa; phylum Arthropoda; class Insecta; order Blattodea; family Ectobiidae; genus Ectobius; species Ectobius pallidus. Next base: position 137,038,565 of record CAXKWD010000003.1, on the reverse strand, counting down.
CATGAAAGTCTCGTCTCACTCCACCATTCGAGACTTGGGGAGTCTTTAAGGAATGGTTTTACAATGTGTCCCCTTCTCAATGTACGCTAATCCCAGAGTCAGTCAAATTTTCTTCCGATGTGGCCTGTTTGGACATTTTTACACCTGGGTTAGAAAAAAGGACATATTATTCATTAACACTGCGGGTGCAACTATTGAACTTTTAGCTCTTATAATTATTATTATAATCTGGCATTCGCAATGTTGTGCTTTAAGTTAAGCTATAGAAGTGTAATGTAATAAAATTAATTTACAATAATTACATTAAATCGTTTAACAATGAGAATCACCTATTGTTCAGTAATTCTATGGTTAAGTAGCAGGGGGAAGTGTTTTCTGGGTAGCTCCAAGAACGGAGGCTTTCATTTATTGGAATGTACTATACCTCGCCGATATCTGTATCCATATGATTAGCTTGAAATACATCGTCGTTTTCTGACCCAAAGTTAGGGAGAACTGCAACATCTAAAGGCCGATCCAGCTAGGAAGATATTTAAGAGCACATGAGCTCCTTGTACCGTGCAATGCAAACGTCCCTTCCACTCACTCTTCCCCTCACCTTTGGTGAACGTCTTCCTAGTTGGATCGCTCTCCGCCATGATATTTCCACATTTGACTGGCTGAAATCACATGGATGTAGCGAGAATCTGACATCGCTTCTTCCAAACGCCAAAATTTCATGTAAGGATTTATGAGCTTAATTATTTACGTTATTAAATGCCCTACTAGGTATGGTTCGCTTAATATTTATTAAATCACCTGCCACAACTCTCATTTTTGGTATACAACCTTCTTCATCTCAATAACTTATCCTCAGTTTGAACTATGTAATCCATTTAATGTGATATGTAACTCATAACTCACGCAAATGCCACAGAACACACTTACTCCACAACTTTACTCCACCCCCTGAGTAGGAGTAAATATTGGCCTTATTTACTCCACAACTTACTACGTTAGTAACGTACTCCGTGTTGGTGCTCTCCATCACTTGTGGAGTAAGTTCATTTACTCTGGGAGTAAATAAAATTTTTACTTCTTTAGTACATTCCTCTATGTTGAAAGCCGCCGAGTTTAGTTTACTCCTGGTTGGTGCACGCCGTCCTTACTAAAAGAGTACGGTTACTAAAAGAGTAGCTTACTAAAGTAGTTAGAACTAAAGAAGTAAGGCTTACTAAAAGAGTAAATGGCATGAGTTTGGTGCACGCCACCCTTAGGGTTAAACCCAATGATTCATCACCCTTCCGCCGCTGCAATAATTATGTACAGCAGTGCCAGTAGAAGACTGACGTCACTGAGAGCCAATGAAAAATGAGACGGCTGCTCAAACGACAGTAGGGTGTGTTGCAATTACCGTGTACAGTACGATCACGGCTGGCGTGGGGGGAGAAGTTGGAAGGTATATTTAAGGAGTCTATCTATCTACATTTCTACAGCTACAGCATCGGACCAGACTTGGTCAGTATTATTGAGCGCATGGCGCAAGTAATTATGGGAACCACCAAGATGCCAGGATCGCCCACGCGTATTATAGTTAATGCTGATTAACTGCATATCAGGTTGGTAATTCTAGTGCAATATATCAGGAGAGGCGCGATAACACAAGGCCCTTAACATTTACATCTGCCAACTTCTCTCTAAGCTTCAAGTGATAATAATAGTTATTTGTAACCATATCACCATTGTAACAGTATAATTGAATAAACTGCTAACTGAGTAATTCCCCTTAGACAGAATCTAATATTGCTCTACCTAATAAATTCCTACACCGGTCCCTAGCATAAGGACATTCTAGGAATCCAGCAGCCAGGAACATCTGACAACGTTGGACTGAATTAGTAAGGTCAGTCAACGGCATCAGCATTCAGGTAACGTGCCGCTCAACATTAAACCCTTATAATAATGGCGCACACCCTATAAAATACCCTTTACAATGTGGCACCCAACTCACATAACCCTTACACAGTCCACGAAATTGTACAAACATCCTCCCAAAGAACAACAGTATATAAATTTATATCCTATCTGACTTTATTACTAAAATGAGAAGCATTTAAGTAATTGACATCGTGGCTATTTTAATTTTTAATAATAATAAGAATGAACATTGCAGGTAGAAAACCCAATTATAATGTTCATGCCAAAAATACAATTCATATATACAAAATAATAAAAACAAAAGATACAAAAGATAAGAATACACAAAAAATAAGAATACACAAAAGATACAATACAGCAATTTAATAAAAAGAAAGAGAAATTCCTAGCCACCTCTGGGTTCCAGCAGTTGCCAGGTTTCTTCTCTAAACACTGTACTTAATGTGTTTGAGAATCAAGATAAGAATAGTTGCTGATGGTAACAATAATAATGCAGGTAGTAGAAGAAATATTAACGATTGTGATGGTTTTGATGATGACAATCATTATTGCTTTTACATAGGCCTATTATTACGTCGATCTGGATGGAAACGTTTACTAGCCGCTGAATTTATGTTTCCAAAATCGTGGGTTTGACCCGGTTCAGGTCGAAGGAATTTGTTTATGTAAATGCAAAAAAATCGCATGTTTATAGATGCAGAACAAAATTCCGGCACATCGATATTGGGTATAAGCCTAAGTAGCGGCACAGAACCATCAGATAACTATGGCAAACAAACTATTATTCCTACAGTTATCTTTCGTGGTGTTCTCTGTATGATTAATATTAGAGGCTAATGATGATGATAATAATAATAATAATAATAATAATAATAATAATAATAATAATCATAATCATAATCATAATAACAACCATGATCTTCATAATAAAGATGATGATAATAATACAGTAGAGTCTCAATTTTCTGGCCTTCGGTCATCCGACTTTCCGAATTATCCGTTACTGTTAGTGATAGTCAAATTTTTTCTTTACTGTACTTTTGGTGGGACTTGACGCTGTATTATCTCGCCATGTCGAGCAGTATAACTGTGTAAAGAGAATCAACAGTCCGACACTGATATAAATCTACTGAATCCCCGTGGAAATTAAGAAGAACCAAGTTTTAGAGCAGAATAAAAAACAAATAATATGGTATAGGGTGAAGGATTAAGTGCATTGGAAATGGACCAGCGGGTTGGATGCGAGAGCTAAGAACTTGACATATGTCTTTGTTTTTCTGAATTATCCGACATTTTCAGTAATCCGACGTGTATTAATTTAATTATTCCCATCAGAAGTAGATGTTAATTTACTATTGATTGGTATAAGAGACATTGATAAGTCATTTGATGATTATCTTAATGTTGAACTACTACAGGTCCAGTTTAGGTCGGATAATCAACACTCTACTGTAATAATAAAGTATTTATTATTATTGTTGATTTATTATTATTTTATTATTAGCGTAGTGTTATTCCTTACACATCTGTTGCCTAACCGGTTGAAATATAGTAGTAGTAAAATGATTAGGTCGATCATAAGGTCTAATCTTTGTTCTTGTTCGATAAATCATGGCGGGCGGATGCAAGGATGTACGGTAGCGGTAATGTGAAAAGTTTTAGGGTTAGGAAAGTTAATATGAAACTAAACACCACATGGCATGAGTTTGACAAGAAATTACTCTAATTACTGTTTGCAGTTCAAGTCCTAACTTCGATTTAATAGAGAGGAGGCTGTTCTCCCGAGCGCAGAATCGGGCAAGTTGTAACGACATGTTTCATTATCATCAGTTGTTGCCAAAAATCACTCATGTACATCATAGAGTCTGCAGTATCGTTATGAATAAATTAAGTGATTGTTACACATTATACTCGTTTTTCAATCTAATACGCGTGGAAAAAAAAAGTTATGCAGGGTTTACATCTGTATAATTGTCATTACTAGGGGGCGGATTTCTATTACCTAAAAACTACGTTATATGCATGCATTTATGACCTAAAAAAACATAAAAATATGACTAATAAAATTTAAAATATGACTTTACCACTCACACGTTGTGAATATTTTATTAAGTTTCATTACAATTCATTTTATTAAAATATAATGTTAATTATTTGAAATAAGTTATCTGTAAATACTCAAAAAAATGTCATTAGGCCTATAATGCAAAATTTACAAAATATGATATGATATGAAATTTATTTAATATGCACGAATATGCCAAAAATATGACCTAAATATGCATATTCATACTAAATATGCTACAATAGTTGAAAATTTCCTAAATATGCAGTTATATGCACAATAAAACCGTTCCATTTTCACCAGGATGCATGGAATCGGGTTTAAATTAGTCGGAAACCTGAAATAATGCAAAGGGGAAAAATATGACATGTCATAGAAATCCGCCCCCTAGTCATTACATTTTCTTACTGTTAGAGCCGTTTTCTCCAAATCCGATTGAACTTGGTATAAGCCAAACCCGTTCAATTTGGGTATTTAGTTTAAACAGACTTTCATTTTCTCCAAACAATTTTGGCGAACGTTCAGTTTAAACAAAATGCTCGCGGGTTCAAACGATGCAAGAGGAGTTGGACCATCTTGACAGTTTACAGGCTTTGGATCTTGAGTGTATCTGGCAATCAGGAACTATGGACACCGATGACGTATTGTGTTTCCTTTTTTTCCAATATATCTGTATGTGACGAAGGATATTGTGTTTTTATTTTGTTACAGAGAACTGTGTGTTAAGTGTGCTCCCTACTGAAAATTGTAGTGTAATTATAGCGTAATAATAATAAATTATAATTTAAACATCTGAAGTATTGTGTAGAGTAATTTGTTCAGTTGTTTTAATGAATTATTTTGGAAAGCTTTCTTCTTGCGTTATTATGTTACCCGTCCGAACAGCTTCGTTATGATTTGTCGCGAATTCATATTAAATTGAAATTAAATCGTATATAAGGTACCGGGTCTTGTAATGTTTACATTATGTTAAATATACTATTTAATATGTTTCTATATAATAGCCCATAATATGCCAAATATGTTTTAATGTAACAATGTTTGGGGAAAAAGGTATTTTATGCCGCGCACGAGCTTTCCACTTCCACTTCTATAATATTGTGAAATATGATTTTATGTGCAAGGGTCTTTTTTATTATGAAATATAATTTTGTTGTTTATAGTTGTGACATATTATGTTTGGTGCAAGGGACTTATTATTCAGTGGAAGGAAAACCTGTGCGCGGCATGAAGTACCGTTTCGCCTGAAAGTCTTACCGCGGATTTCAAGAAAACAATATTTAAATTTAATCTATTCGTTTTACTTACAAAATAAAAACCTGTTTACCCTGGAATGATATTGATTTGGATTATACTGAATTTACTCATGGGGGTGCCACTGATGGATTAGCCTACTTTGATTCTAGCAGCTATTTATTGTTAGGTGTAAGGGTATCTATAGCCTATGTCATCAAAAATTGTCAAACGGGATTTTGATAAAATTGAAGGTATAGCCTAATCAGAACCTTAAAGGTCACATATTTAGAGGCAGCATGTTTGTCCAGGTAGGATTATAATTTATAATTCTATTTCCTATATAATTCATTTTAAAGTACCAGTAGGCCCATCAGTGTTGGCACTGAAATTGACGAGAGTTTGTGAATAAAATTAGCATTTTGTATATTGCAAGTTGTGCCAATTCAAATTATTAGAATTAATTTAAAGGAAGGAATTGGCACATTTTATTATTTTTATTTCCTCGGGGCTCGAATTAAGGACTGTTAGGAATCTAAAAAATACAGACCTCCTACGCAACAATGGAGAGAATGTGGCTTGCTTGTAAGCTGATATAATAATGTGATCAGGTGACTCGTTTTACATCACTGAGAATTTTGTGTGTTGGCTTGTTCAGAGCCTGAGATCTGGAATCTGCCCTCTTGTCTGACCTCTCTATACCCCTTGTCATGCCCTAGTATCATTCCAAATAATTTCTTGGATATGATCCTGGTGAGGGGGTCTCCTGTTTGACATTCACAGCGATTTCTTTATTTTTTGGCTAAAAATACTCCTCCAGCTGAGTTAAGCCGCTTAAATCAGTAAATCCTAATTGTATACTTATGTTATTTACTCGTATATTGTTGATATTGTAATACTGAGGCATACAGTACCCGTATTCAGGAACCCTGTGGTCAGTCATGAAATGAACTGATGCCATTTTGGATAAATAATAAAAATAGAAAACTCTGACACCGACCTGGAAGATTTATATGTTATCTTAAAATAACACTATGCAAACCAATAAGGCATTAGACAAGTATTTCCAATAAACAACAAGATGTCAAGCAGGTGATGTTATTTCCCTTACGGTATTTCAATTTATTTACTGAAATTATTTTATTATGCTTTCCATTGGGGCATATAATTAATATGGCTTGATTTTTTTGACAAGGGATTCTGTTTAAAAATGTTAAACTATGAACCCATTCCCATCCCATCTTCAAACTTGGTACATAATTTGACATTAGTATAGCCTAATCTATTTCCTAGAATTTATAAAACATTTTTGAATATGCAATTTTTTTTTAAATTCAAAATTTTCACTTTGAAATTTGAAAAAACAAGTTTCATTAGAACTATTATGTGTTACATATCATTGAAAAACTTGTATAACATGCTAAAAATTACACCTTTCCCACTTCTGAAGGAATTAGTAGAAGAGTTGCTATCTCAGTTGAAAGATATGTTTTTTTATGCAGTTTTTTTTTGCAACGTTTTAATTAAGGAAGGGGGGGCACAATACGAAAATAGCAGCTAAGCATAAATCCAAAGATTCCAAGAATAAAGATTTAATGTATAACTTGAACAATTGTATACAGCTATAAAGTTCCTTGATTAAATAAACATTAACCATAAGTGACTAGAATTTCATTAATATATAAAGTGAGGTAACTGACTCGTTAAGCAACTGCTCAATATCATAAGAGCAGCCGATACACAAATGTATAATTCCTAAAAGAGCATAGTAAGAATATTACCATAAACTCAGCTCTAGAATAATTCTAAAATGCCAAAAGCACCTACTCCAAAATCCAGAGCTTAACTACAATTTCCTTAAAGTGGAACTCACTATTAATTATAATTAGGCCTACCTAATTTCAATAACAGGCATAACAATTACAGACATTCAGAATTCCAAAAGGACCTTATCCAAAATCCACAGTTTATCTACAATTTGCATAAAGTGAACTCACTATTGATTATAATTAGGCCTACCTAATTTCAATAACAGGCATAACAATTACAGACATTCTAGAATTCCAAAAGGACCTTATCCAAAATCCACAGTTTATCTACAATTTGCATAAAGTGAACTCACTATTAATTATAATTAGGCCTATCTAATTTTAATAACAGGCATACCCAAGAAAGCCCCAAAATACTCTATAAATTGGAAAATCTGGCATAGGCCTACACCTTATGAAAATAGCTGACGGGATAATTGCGTGGGAATTCAGTATTCACTAGCAAAACAGACCATAAAATCCAAAATCTTCAACAGAATAGAGCGCAGAATGAAATGCAGAAACTAACAGGCTATACAGTATGAAAGGCAAAGGTTTGTTATTAAAAATCAAAATAAGAGAAATAACCTTTAACTTGTATATAGATAATAAACTAACTCAGAAAATGTCTGACTAGAATGAATAAGAGTGGATGAAGTATAAATGGGAAATCAAAATTTAGATTAATCCAACGGAATAGGAAAATAATAATAATAATAAATATTCTCCGGAATTAAATATAAAAGAAAATCAGAAATATAGAAAGACAGTAAATGGAATCGGACTAAGACTTAAATGCGCCAAAAAATTTTAATAAAAGAATAAATCCAAGAGGGAAAATAATATCAATTCAAAATGGGAGAAATCTGGAGCAGATAAACAGTACTATATTCTCGAGACTAGAAATATGATATTAGGGAAAATGGTATACAAGAAGTAGTTTTGATGTAAGATAAATGCAACACGCCACACGAAATGTAGCCTATGAAATAAGTCTTATAATTTGGCAGAAATATGTATGCAGGAAATCAGAACTATAGAATTGTTGAAACCAAAAAGATTATACTAGCAGTTCCTTTAATATAGAAATATGCAACAAGCTACCCGAAATGAAACTTTGAAATAAACCCTGTACTTTAACAGCAATATGAATAGAGCAGATCAAAACTATCTTGAAATTAATCAGTAATTGATAATTTACATCTACTAGCAAATCATTAGGAAATCCAGATTACATGTTATTTCCCCAAATAAGCATAATTACTCATTTAAATACGCAAGATAATACGGTCATGGCCTAGAATGTCGAAACCTGAAACCTACTATTTGACCCACATAAATGTGTATATCTGATACTAAAAATATTTTATGCCTGAACTTTACAATAAAGTGAACTATATGACCCCGAGCATTTCATACAATAACTAAACCCTATCTGTACATGTATAGTAATTAACATGAAAGGGCTATACCACTATAATAGATAATTATGCCTGCAAATGGTACTACGAGGGGATCCAGGAAATAACGACCGTTTTGTTGTAGTAATTAAAAATATCATATTTATTTGAAAAAACAAAGTCTGTTACATAACTGAAGCTTCCTTTACTTCTCTACATAATCACCACCCACATTTAAACATTTGTCGTATCTGTTCACCAGCTTTAGAATTCCCGTGTTATACTCCTCTGCCGCCAGTTCATTAAGCCAGGTGTTCACTGTCTTCTTCAACTCTTCATCACTTCCAAAACGCGTACCACCCAGAAAGTCTTTCAGCTTAGTGAAAAGGTGAAAATCACTAGGAGCAAGGTCTGGACTATAGGGCGGATGATCAAAGATTTCCCAACCGAATTGATCCAGCAATTCTCGAGTTGCAGCAGCAGTGTGCGGGCGGGCGTTGTCGTGAAGAAGCACAACTCCTCTCGAAAGCATTCCTCGCCTCCTGTTTTGGATGGCTCGCCGTAGTTTTCGTAAAGTCTCACAATAACGATTTGCATTGATCGTAGTGCCTTTTGGCATAAAATCCAGCAAAAGAACACCTTTGCGATCCCAAAAGACAGTAGCCATGACTTTTGTGTTGAGAGAGTCTGTTTGAATTTTCTCGGTTTCTTGGGTGATGAGGGATGATGCCACTCACGTGATTGGTGCTTGGTCTCTGGGGTGTTGTGAGACACCCAGGTCTCATCACCAGTCACAATTTGATCAAGAAAGGCGTCTCCATCTGTGTGATATCGCATCAAGAATGTCAATGCTGAGGCCATTCTCTGAGTTTTGTGTTGGTCACTCAGTTGCCGTGGAACCCATCGTGCACAGATTTTGTGGTAGCCAAGATGTTGCGACACAATTTCACCAAGCAAAGAACGAGAAATGTCAGGAAAGGCAATATGCAATTCGTCGAGTGATGTGCGCCTGTCTTGCCAGATTCTGTCGTTCACTTTAGTCTTCAGGTCTTCTGTGATGAGGGATGGGCGTCCGGGTCGAGTTTCATCGTGGACATTTGTTAGCCCATTGTTGAACATTTCGCACCATTTTCTCACATTTCTTTCATTCATTACAGTATCACCATACACTTCTTTCAATTGCCGGTAAATTTCTGCAGGTTTCAAATGTTTGGCATTCAAAAATCGAATCACACTCCTTACCTCACAGTCGGCGGGATTATCAATCACGTCGTTCATTTGAAATGAACACAAAATGCACCAGGTGACGGCACGCCCACTAAGAAAATTTTCAAGGAAATCATCTGTGAAATGCTAATATCATAATAAATCTTGCAGAGAAATATCAGTAGATTTTCCCAAAATATATAGTAACAGAATGTACGTAATTTTCGCCTGAAGCAAATGCATACGGGACATCAAAACACTACAAAGTGACTGATCTGAAGCAAGAAGAATTTCAGCATGATTGAACCTATGATTCTACACAGCAAGATAAACTTTGTACTGAAAAGTTGTTCCTTGTCCAAGCATGATTATTACAAAAAATCCATACATATAAGGACCACTGATTTAAGCTAACCTTCATGATAGATAGACCTCTTGTCCTTTTCTTACGTAAGATTTATTCGCAGCAATTAATAAAAATTATCATATAATGTGCTGATGGCACGTAGAATATAATAATACAATAAGTAGTGACGATAACGCAACTCACGGTATAACCGAATAGGCGGCCCCATCCTCGCTGCTCCACACTAAACCAGGCAAATGCCTAAGACAGTCTGACAAGCGAGCGGAAAGCAGGTCACCACTTCGACTCGGAACGTAGCGGCGAATTCGTGCACTACTTACGTCAGCGAGCGTAGACGGAGGGGATAGGATCGCGGTCATTTCAAACAGCGTTACATTTTGTAGCACTTTACAGTGGCTGTATCTTCAAAATGGATTGATATAGTTGTATTTCAGTAAAAGTTAGTATTTCTCTTAACATACATGAAAACTACCTCTCTACAAATTTGGGATGGTGAGGTTAAATTTTAATCAAAAGTGTGTTAATTTGACACAGAATGACCCTTTTAGAAGGTGTGAGTACAGTAACTAAAAATTCCTTGATACCTACGTCTTTTGAAAGATTTAGGCTATGCCTACAATCATTTGTTTTAAATACCTAATAATTTAATGTTGTTTGGAAGCTTTTTTTTTTTTATTAAATTTATTAATACTGCATGCTCCGTTACGTAGTAACACTCTTAACCTATAGCACTCTTAACCTATAGCATAAGATAAGTTGTGATTACCATTCTACCTTATAGTTTCTCAAAATCAATTGTGTTAATGAATTGTAGAAATTCTTTTAAGTATTTCTTAACTAATTCGTGGTTTGCTACTGGCCACTGACCACCTCTTATAGTAATGTTTTGTTTTAATATTAGTCTTTCTCTGTTCAATAGATTGCACTCATATATTAAATGATTAACTGTTTGGTTCTGTTGGTTACACTTGCACATTGCACTTTCCAATATTTTGAATCTATTGTAGTATTCCCTTGTCTTCCCATGTCCCGTTAGGATTGCTGTAGTTTGACTATTGAGTGGAATCCATTGTTTTAAACGTTCCTGTACTGAGGGGAAAAACATTTTACTGGTAGCTCCCTTTGTTGTATTCTCCCATTGGTTTTGCCATCTACGTAGTCCTTTCTCCTCTGCTTCTCTAATGATGTGAGTTCTGGGAATCATATTGTAGACTACCTCACTGCTATCGTCCTGCGCTGCTTTCTTTGCTAGGTGGTCTGCTAGTTCATTTTCGTATAATCCGACGTGTGCCTTAACCCACTTTATATGTATGATCCATCCATTGTCCTGCAGGTATTTAATTTTATCCTTAATTTCTTCTATAATTTTGCTTCGGATTTGACAGTTCTTGAGAAGTTCTACTGTAATCTGGCTGTCAGTGTTGACTCGTCCTTGCTTCTCACCTACCCAGTACTTTCTGTTGTCTTTGATTTCTATTAGAGACTGTAAAATCGCTGTCTGTTCCGCTTGGTTATTAGAGCAGTGCTCGCCGAGTTTGTAGGCTACTTCAATTTTTACTTCCTCTGCCCGTACCATAGGTACTATAGGTAGAGGAAGTATTGTTTTCGACCCCAAAATTCGAAGTTGAGTTTTTAGCATATATACACGTTTCAAGGCCCCCTGAATCCAAAAATACTATTTTTGGAAACATGTCTGTGTGTCTGTGTGTCTGTGTGTGTGTGTCTGTGTGGAAAATATCTGTGAACAAGCTAGCTCCAAAACGGAAAATCGTATGAAAACAAAATTTCGTATTTGGGTCAGGTACCTTCTGAAGATGTGAGGATAAGATTGGCGACTATTTTCTCTTATTTTTAAGGGGACTTTACATGAAGAAATTTTCGTTTTTCGCGATTTTCTCAAAAACGGCTCTAACGATTTTCTTTAAATTTTGCACATAGGTTGCTTATACTAAGAGCTAAAACTTTTATTTGAAACATTTTTTCGAGAAAATTCTCTGAGGGTAGGTTCAAGCCACCCACTGTTCACCCACTGTTTGTAGAAAGTTTGTCTTACGTGATGAACAACTGAATTCGCGCTCTTTCACGGCCTCTTATTTTATATAAGAATGTGAAGTGAGAAAGATGTATTGTTGGCCATGCATAGAGTAAAGATGTATCTGAGGGAAATATTCGATAAATTTCGGAAATTATATTTTACGGCAGAAAGTTCAATAAACGTCTGCAGTCATTTGTTTTTTTTTTTTTAAGTTTGTTATATAGACTGCGCTTTCAGTCGCATCATTGAAAGAAGAGGTATTTATAGGATAATTAGCGTAAAATTGTGTCTTGCGATTCTGTACAAGGATATGTGAATACTGCTAACTTTTATTTGGGCAGAGGAAGTTATGTGACTTTCACATCAGATTTTTTAACCAGTTCTCCATTTTGAAAGATGACTGCAGCTGCTCCAACTTTTCCATTTATCTTACTCCCGTCTGTAAAAATGTCTATGTTGTATTGTAGGTATTCTTGAGCCTCTCTAACACCCACTCTATCAGCTGGATGGGGCCACTCCCTCAGTTTCGGGGGTACATCGATTGGTATCGTTGTTTCGTCATTTTCGTTAGTAATATGTGTGTCTTTGTATATCTCTAGTACTTCTTGGATTTTAATATTTATTGGTTTAACTGCTGCCAGGACGCAGGACGCTTCGTATGACACAGTTCTGTAAGCTTTTATGATTTTTATATTCAATAGCCTTTGTACACGCTGGTATTGGAGCATGTTCTTTGTTTTTAAGATAGCTTCTTTCCACACTTGTACTCCGTATAGCAGCATCGGGAGAATAGCTCCTTTGTAAATAGTTCGCAGAGCTTCCTGTCCTAGACCCCAGTTTTGCTTGGCTGTCTTTGCAAGTGCGTTAATGAGTTTTATGCATTTCTCTGTTACTTGTTTTATGTTCATGTTGAAATTTAACTTCTTGTCGATTAATATTCCTAGGTACTTTAATTGCTGTACTTGCTCTATTATCCTATTGTTTAGAAATACGCTTATATGACTTTCTTTTTCTTTTCTTTTCCTTGAAATTAGTAATGTTTTTGATTTGCTGTTGTTGAACTGTAGCTTGTATTGTTTTGACCAATCTTCTATTTGCTTTAAATCAATATTCATGTACATTTCTGCAACTTCCTTAGTATCCCCTGATGTCATCAATAGTAAATCATCTGCAAAAGCGATTAATTTGCTTCTTTTAGTGTATTTTAAATTGAGTAAAGAATTGTATAGTATATTCCAAAGTCCTGGTCCACAACAGGATCCTTGGGGGCATCCTTTCGTCACTTCTTTTACTGTTCTGTTGTAATTGATGGAGAGGTTGGTTTTTCTGTCTCTGAAGTAGTTTTTAACTAGATAATATAGGTTTCTTGGGCATTGTAAGTTCCTTAAGTTATGTAGTATGCCGGGCCACCAAGCTGCGTCGAATGCACCCTTCACATCCAGGCTGGTAATTATTACACTATTTCTCCTATCTATATTTTCTTGTATGAACTTTTTAACTACTAGCGCTGCATCTATGTTACTTTTTTGTGGAATGAATCCATATTGGTTCAAGTTAAGTAGATTTTTGGAGTACAAGTGGTGGTTTATCCTATCGATCATAATTTTTTCCAGTATTTTGCCCATGATGTTTAATAAACTTATTGGTCTAAATTTTGTGACCTCGTAACTTTCTTCCTTCCCTGGTTTAACAATAGGGAAGCTTATTGTACCCAATACAGTATCTGTATTGCAGAGTAGTATGTAGGCCTACCCTTCTGGAAGAGTTACAGTGAAATAACTGGTCTAAGTAAATCGTTCATGCTTCTGGTTGTTTGTCCATGAACACTTAATTAGTTTTTAATCTGACATTTATCGATGTTATCTCTCTCATATAACACATAAAGAGTATATATATACCCCTGTATATACCGTACTATTAAATTTTCAAAAAGCGGTTTACAAGATTCTCTTTTTTTCTTTCTACATTATTCTCATTACTCCTTTTTGTAATTTAAATATTATTTCTCCCTATGGGAAGATTTGCCCCAGAATATGACTCTATACTTCATCACAGAGTAAAACATGAAAAATATACCATACGTAAGGCATCCTCTTGTAATATAGGCTATTCAAACCTTAAAGCAAAGTATGCTGAACTAAGATTTGGAATTATTTCATTGTGTGTCTTCTAGCCTAGATTTTGGTCAATTTGCAATCCTAAAAACTTTATAATGCTAATTTATTCTATGTCTTGTGTTTGGTAATTATTTAATTAATTATAAGACCCTCTGTAGCTACTCGGTTATAAATATCAACAATTCTTGCATTCTGTGAGACCACATACCGGTATGTAATTTCTCATTGCATTAAGTCCAAAATTTAAGCAACAGTAGTACTGTAATACAAGGGTAAAGTAAATGTAAAATCATTAATATTTTATCAAGTTAGTAGAGCTATTTTAGGTACCAGTTTGGTCAATGAAATGAATTACATTGTGAATATTTAGGAGAATTAGGCCTACAAATGATACCTAGGTAAGGAAACTCGTTGTAGTGGTTTTATTTGGGTTTATTGTTTTTTAAGTTGTACTAGATTGGGGGTTTATACAGTAATAATTGTTGGTTGGTCATCAAATTCTAATTATTCTATATTGGGGGTTTGCAAGCTCTAGCTCAAACTATTTCTTATGGGAATCCTCAGTTTGACATTCACAGTAATTTTTTTTACATCCATTTACATCCATTTTTTACATCCATTGGCTGGAGCAGTTATATTTGCTGTATAACCTATTTGTGAATTATGAAGAAGTTATTCCCAATTTTAATAGTGATCTACACTTGTAGGCTTACTGTTCTTTATGGATTCAGATCTAAATTGGAACGCTCAAGTATCACACGTCTGTAAAAAAGGTATATTCATTAGTCCATTCTCTAGAAACTGTGAACGACTTCCTAACTAGTGAATTAAAGAAAAATCTAGTCCAAGCGCTAGTGATGCCTAATTTCGAATACTGCGATATTCTGTTGAACAACTTCAATACCAGCCTTACTGACAAACTTCAGCGTGCTCATAATGCTTGTGTTCGATTTATTTGTAATATCAGACGATTTGACCATGTGACGCCGTCTTTTCAAACCTTGTCACGGATGCGCCTCAAACAACGAAGAATCATCCGTTTTGTTATTTTCCCTCATAACATACTATTATCTTTTTCTCCTCCTTATTTACAATCTCCTTTTAATCTCCTTTCGAACTCACGAACGGATAACCAAAATCTACTGCTTATTCCCCGACATGCAACATTCTATTCTTCATCTTTTAGTGTGACAATCCCTCGCTTTTGGAATTCTTTGCCTTGTCATATCAGATACAGTAGAGTCTTGAAAACTCGGCCTAATGTGGACCGAAGGGTGGCCGAGTGTGTGAAATTGCCGGGTTATCGGGAAAGGTTTTAAAAAAGAATAAGTATGAGTGTTTCCTCAGAAAATACAGTACTTGTGTGTATTGGTTGCTTGAGAATACATAAGGCATTCAGGCGTAAGGCATAAAGCTGTCTATAATGAAAATAAACTAGCCGACTTTGCAAAAACTGGCTACATTTTTTAAAAGAAATGTGTAATATCCTGTTGTTTTTCGCAATGAATTCCGTGCGCGGGTTTTTTTCGCCCTCCCAGGGTGTGGCCGAGTTATCCGGACTGCCAGGTTACTGTACTGTCGAAATGTCCCACAAATTAGAAATAATTGAATATACATTTCATTAGTCATTAATTTTGTTTTAGTTTAGATTATCAAATTTGTAATTAAATCCTTGTAATTTGTATTGTCTGTAGCATGTTTGGTTTTAATTTATAATTTATAAAATGTTGTATTATTTGTAGTATGTATAGTTTTACTGGTGCAGTGGAAGAAAAGATTTTATGGTTTTACCTTAACCAGTATAAATAATAATAATAATAATAATAATAATAATAATAATAATAATAATAATAATAATAATAACAATTTGCTTCTTGCATTTTATCACGTCTTAATGAATTGGGATTTAGTGAACATTATAATGACATCAAACGATATATCACCATTTCTGCCATAGCAAAGTATCCCACACCTCTTCTATAGATTTACATTTTATGACAAATTGATATTTTTTAGGAGGAGAGCTCTTGCAACTCAGACACAAAAGTGTGTGATTCTGGCAAACTTATCTATTAGCATGCCTTCAATATTTCCACTTCAATTTGCTGGTGTATACATATTTTTCACTCTGTAAATAAAGCTAATGTGTTCATACCCCATCTATAGAGGAAGAACCTCTTCTCTAATGCCCAATAATTCCCCAAAAATCCTTTTTTTCCTAATACTCTTGCTAGGAGTACTTATTACAATTTCCTCCAATTCCTGATTAGGAGCTTGAATATGCCTAGACATTAATTTATTGTCATTTATTCCTATTATATCAAACAGAAATAATATCTTCACAACTGAAGCATCCCTTAAATATTTCCTTATCCAAGCATTTGCTTCAGTAAGATTATTATTCCTCATTTTGATAAAAGGATTTCTACTCATAGAAAACCTTTTCTCCCTAAATAATATTCCCTTAACAAATATTATCTTATTAGCCCCATTGTTAATAAAAAGTGGAGCCTCACATTTTCACTGATGATTCCCAAGAGTTATAGAAGGATTAGAATGAAACAATTGCTTCATTTTAATAACAATTCGAAAAATTGCTCCACTATTCCTTATCTCATATTCCTCTCGTATTGCCCTACATAATAAAATTAAGTTAAGAAAGAACTCTGACGTTTATTCTCGTTGCTCTTTAAAACCATAAATAAAAAAATTGAAAAATATCTTTTTGCACAATGGTACAATGTGATATGATTTTCCTGTAACCCCTACAGTGAGGCATAGAGCCTCCAAGTGGAGGTTTCAGTACATAAATTAATTTTGTTACCCTTATTTTCCATGAGAGGACAGAGGGACGCGAGCACAAAGTCTTAGGAAATCGACTGTATAAGCCTAGCGAACTTCCTCTATTCCTGTAACTGTCAGCCAACTCAATGTACGGCCTCACTGCACAGCACGCACTGAATCTGCACGGTGCTGGATACAAGCACTTGCACCGCGGCAAGCGTGTTGGTTCACACTGTATTAATTGGACGTGAAAGGGCCGGGGAATTATGTCCAGAGACTCTAATTTAGATTTGGAGTTATTTTACGTTCCGTAAATCTACGTCACGGGCCCCTCTCCGGAACTCAGGATTTTTCCTACGTGCCCAGAATTCTTTACGTCCTGAAAAGTCCGTCGACAGCGGCCGGGTTTGATCCTGCGACTTTCTTCCCTAGAGGCAGGCACACTGGTACAGTAGTCTTTTAGTAATTACTAAAAATAAGATAAATGGATACTTTGCCGGTATTGCAGTTCAGACTTAAAATGAAACCAATCCTACCACATTAATGCGTTTCTAAATGTGTTTCTAAATATAAGCCAGTTTTGAATGAAATGGTTTGTTTGATAATTGACTCAGTTTAAAAATTGCAATATACAATATTTATTTAATACTTTGTTGTATCCGTACGTGTTATCCATAAATTGAATTATGTAATAATATAAAATATTAGATCAATTGATCTTCTCGTATTGGTTGAATTTTTAAACTGTGTTCTTAACAGTGTAGACACGTTATTTTTATTAGAATATTCATAATAAAATTAAAAAATATGTGTTTCATATGAAAATGACATGTGTTTAGACATTGCATAGTATGTCCATCCTCTCATTGTCTCTTCCAGTACCTGTAGATAAATAACATTCTTGTACTAGTCACGTCAGTTATGTTATCATGCAAAGCCGTAAAGGCTACCACACACATTAAATCATGCTATGTTAAATTTCACTTTAATTCCGTTTACGTAGGATTGAAAGTACAGACAGCTATGTAATGCTAATCTATGCAAAGCTGCATTTCATAGATCGCCGAGGAGACGTTTTACATAGCAGATGTTTGCTTCAAACATGCTTATCTGTTGTTTCCTCTGCACCTGTGAGGCTAGATAGACTGTTGTATTGAAAGTAATAATACATACAAACTTATTTTATTACATCAAACACCTTGTTTGACATTCTTGTGGTATTACAGATTAATGTGAGATTAATTAAAAGTTAAAAGTGTATTTATTTTTTTCATTATTAAAATGTAAATTTAGTACACTAGGCTTTTATAAGTTCCAACACTCTCCAACTACGTGTTTACAAAGGAAGCTTGAATTTAAAAATTATTTCACGCAAAAATGAGTTCACATATTTCTTAAAAAGAGTGCCGGTATGCATTGCCGCATCCGGGCCGGACTTAATCTTAGCGTTCATTTCGTGATACAGCACTACATAGCTTAGCATGGCGTAGCATTGCATAGAATAACATAGCATAGCATCGCTTTCTGTGTGGTATTGTATGGGACTCACTTATCAGCTCTCGAATATGGGGAAAGTAGGAAGACGTGTTGGTGGTTGGGTGAAGGCTAGCTGTGTTCCTGGGGTTAATACACATTTCGCTTATGTTCGTTCCAAACACATTTCTCTAATTTTGAACGCAGACTATAATGCTGCATGGAGTAGGTGAGTTAATGTTTTTATATTGCATGTTGGGTCGTTCCCTTAACTTTTCTCCTGTTATTAATCGACTTCATTATGAAGTTTAATTTGTGGTTCAACTAGTATAAGATAATAATTCAAATCTTGTAAGTATTTCAACCTATATACTAGTAGTCGTTATATACACCATATAATGCATTCAATTCCGATTGTGAATAAAAATTTGGGATTATATACAATGATGTACTTTGAATTTTATTATAGCATATCAATATACAAATGTCATATAAGCTATTTTTACTTATTGTACAAATGAATGTTTTCTAATACTGTATAATCACTAATTTTTGTTTGTCAATAAAACTTAATTATTAAAGTTTAACTTATTCTTTTGTTATAATAATCATATGTTTAATTTTTATATAACTTCTTTTCTTTCAATTTTGTTATTTGACAACTTTGATTACTAGAGAGTTAGGTTACAAGTATTTCTGTTTTAACCTTAATTGAAATTATTACTTTGTTTATTGTTTTTTTCAAATTTTCTTATTAGAAGTTATAATAAATATACAAATTACATTTAGATTTCTTAACTAAATTATGTAATAATTACATTAAAATTTTGACTACTCATAAGTAAGGTTAAAAAATGTGTTCCAACTTATCTTTAGTAATTTTACATTAAAATATGGTTAAATACATATGGTAATTAGAAATAAGTCATTCAATATTCAAATCTAAAAGGAACTTACTGTATATTTAGATTTCATAGTCACTTCTAATTACATATTATAAGAAACAAATTTATATCTCAGTTCTTTGATGACGTATTAAGATCCTCTTTATATTATTCAGATTATCATGAAGTAAAAGTTAAAATATATTTTACAATATTCAGATTTTATGAAGTAAAGGTTAAAATATGTTACGCAATGTTGGAATATTATTTCGATATAATCGTTGAATTATAAATGTATTGAGTTATAATATAATTTGAATGCAATAATTGGTACAATAATAATAACTTACCTATGCCTTTGCGAAAAGCTCTTTATGTTTCCCCAATGGATAGCTATTGAAAGATAAATAAGTTTATACTTACATAACTTTTTTCTTCTATTCGTCAGCTTTTCTCCGTCTTGATGAGCAGTGTTAGTATTACTATCAACTAAATGAAAATGACTGTGTAAGGTTTAGGAAAACGGTTAAGGTTTTTATTATGGTATTAATATCTGAGCAGCTCAAAACAAATTATCATTAAATATTGTCTTGCTCTATAAATGAACCACACAGTGAAAACTTTCTCGACGATAATAATATATATTGGGGTCACCAATGTCATATTCTCAACAATAGCCCGCGGTCATATACTGGGCTCCGTAAACCTCTCAGTACCCGATAATAATAATAAAAAATGTTTGTATTTAATGACTAGTATTGTGCTGACTCATTGAGTTCATCACATATATTTTGGTACAGCCTACTGGGACATTTTGTTATAAGGTATAAAATGTGATATAATATTTTGGTTGGTACGAGTGGTACCACTGATTAATTCCGGTTATCTGTTTGAAACTGCTTTGTCTTCCCTCCACAAAAGGGAAGGGGGCGAATTCTAGTCAACTTGGTCACATGTTGAGTATCAGCAGTTCTATTCTTCTTCCTTGATTTCTCTGGTATGGATGGTTGCCCGCGGGGACCGGACTCTGAGTAACTGGCGAGGTATGTAAAGACGTGTGTATTATGTTTAGGACTGTGGATCGGCCGTAAGTATGTGAACTTAATGGATATTATATACTATATGCATATAAATTCCAGTTACCGTGTTTGCTGTCGATCACAGACTTCCGCCCTTATGGCATATTTTAACATTATACACACGGGGTTACATACCCGGAGTGTATGAGTGTGAAAATGTATCTTTCTATCTTTTCTTCTAAATGGAATCAATCCACAAGTATTACGTTAAAGGCACTATAATTTGCATCATTTCATATGGCACAGAATAACATTAAACAAAGGAAATAATTAATTTAATGTTACTGAGTTATTCAATCACAAATGTGTATTAAACTTTTTGTTATAATTAAAATTGTTATCTATTAATCGAAATTATGGTATTAATTATTATTTGATGATTATCCTTCTATCGGGCTTGAACCTTCAGCACCATTCCACGAGCAATTACTCTATATGCTTAAATGTCTCGCGTAAGTTTATTTACCAGCGGCTGCGAATGAAAGCGCATAGGAAGTCTCCTATACACGATCATACGTTGCTGGGTGGTAGACTTATACGACACATTTAGTATCCTACGTAATGTTGAATTACCTTGGATTTCTACTGTGAAGTACAAAACAGGGGAATCTTGTAAAGAACATTACAAAATGGTAGCAGAGACGCACATGGCCTGTTACAAAATCGTAGCAGAAACGATGCTGCAATGTTCTATCCTAATAGCAGCATATTGAGAATTAATACCAATCTTTTTCGATTTTTCATGTGCCATTCCATCTTATATTATTTCACGAATGTGCCTTGCTTCTTTATCATTTACGCCGTTTGTAAGTTCCAATCGGGACTATTTGCATTCATCTTTGCTTGTTTCAACTTTCCCTAATCTGACTTTGACGTATTATGCCGCATACTTCTTACGCGATTTCTGATCGTGTTTCGGAGCCTTTTAACCGGCGACATTGACCTTGCTCTGTTTAGACTTTTTCTCGGCGTCCATTCTAAATATAATTTCTTGTTGCTTGTATCTACCGAGTTCTATGCTTCACGTTCCGTGATTGCTTTGTCGGGGGAGGTATTCTAGTATCTTTTTATGAAAGGAATAACTCATATGAAATAAATATTTTATACGAAAGAAATATTTAATTATTTGCTTCTTATAACCTTTACGGTAAATTACATTCATACAAAATAAATCTGCTGCATTCTTATGGCGGCGAGTATTAACCATAACTTCACTTTAAGGAAGGTGCATTGTTGTATTCTACTTTGGACATTAATATATTTTTGCTTATATCTGAAATTTCATTTTTCATGTACTATGAGTCGAGAGAAGTGCTCGTTTGATTTGCTGAAACGAGACGAGCTCTTGTATGAGGCCACTATAAGGGGCATTCAAGGCACTCATCAGTTACCAGTGGAGGCGTTATTAACGAAACTTCGGGAAGCTACCGCACCTGATACATCTGCCTCAGCTGTCCCGGTATACCAAATACCGGCCATTGATATTTCAACATTTCAACCATTGATATCTGCAGTGGTATCCCAACTTGAGGAGTCTATTCAGCATTTGCAGCAGGAATTCAACGAAAAAAGGTACAGGAGAAATCAAACTAAACTTAATCATTACTTAAATCGCTGCACAGATATTATTGATAATTTTGACAACCAAGAGTTAATTAATTTAGCTAAAGAACATTTTTGTAAATTAAATCAACTTAAAGCTGATTTAACAGAGACCAAAACTAGAATGGCTACTGTAACTCATAGCACTCAATTCAAAGCAGTTCAGGATATTCAGCGAACTAGTATGCAAGAGAATATAGTTCCTCCAATTATTTCTCAGATTCATAAACCATTAGATATGCCTGAGAATAAATTAATTAGAGCGACAGAAATTGATTCTCTAGTCACTGGCGTGCAATCACAGGTGGACCTACCTACAGCCCATAATTTAACTTGGACACCTATTAATTCTAATGTTAGAACTACTGTGAGTACACCTAACTTATTAACGTTTGCCAAGTTACCAAACCCCATTCTCACCTTATTACAAGGTCGAATTAATTTAAATGTGAATACCCCAGAAAATGTTATTGAATTTTTAAAATTTTTACACCAGATTCAGACTAATAATTCACTTTTGAATATGCCAGACCCAAGTCTATTCCAGGCGTTATTACCATATACTACGGGAGTTTTATCTCAGATTATTTCTCAAGCAGTTGAACAAAAATTCAATGTTGACAAACTTCATGAAGTGGTATTAAAAACTTGCATCCCACAGAGACTATTAGGAGTTCCAGAACATAGATATTTTTATAGACCACAACGTAAAGAGGAATCATTAATGGAATTTATTCATGATATTCGTCTTCATGCCCATTTGTTGAGATTACCGCACTCGGAGGAATATATGGTTAGGACTATTGGACTGAGTTCTCATCAAACCGAGGTTAGGTCTGTATTCCTGGGTATATATCCTCCGGTGACTTTCCAACAATTGGAACAGGTTAGTGTTAGACTGAATGAGGTGATCAATGCTCATTCGGTAGGCCCTTCTAATTCTCAACAAAATTTAAACTCCACTCTATTACCTATTGAATCTAAGTCAGTATACCGTTCTAGGCCTATTACTAAATGTACTTTTTGCCGAAAGTTAGGTCATGTGGAGAGTAATTGTTATTCAAAAGCTAAAGCTAACCTAGATAAACAAGTGATTGATTCTCGTACATCTACTAATACCAGACAACATAGTTCTAAAAAACCAATTTGTGACTATTGTGGTAGAGTAGGCCATAGGGAACACCAATGTTATGCGAAAGCTAAATCCCAGAAAACTCATTTTACTCCTAGACAGCCATGACTAGAACGTACTAAACCGGATATTTCTCCAATGTTGTGTGCTGTATCAAATTTTGAACTGCCATTTGTTGAAATTATTATTGAAAAGATTCATACTTACGCACTATTGGACTCGGGTAGCGCAATTTCTATAATTAATGAAGATATTTTCACAAAGTTATCTTGTGATTTGTTACCTACGACTGTTCAGTTAAAATCAGTTGATAATCATAGTTTGACTGTTGTGGGGCAAACCAAACTTAGAACCAAGATTGCAGATTTTTCATGGATGATAAATTTCTCAGTAGTACAGAACTTAGCTGCGCCAGTTATTCTTGGTGCGGATTTTTTGTCCAAAACTGGAGTTTTGATTGACATGCAAGCTGCTAACATGTATTTTAAATTCAACCCAGATATCAAGTTACCTTTGCAATCAAAAAAGATTATTCTTCCTACATATGTAAATATGTGTTCATTATCAGAAAGGAGTACAAAGTACCCCGTCTTCTAAGGACGAACTTGATTTAAAGCATCTTACACCTAATCAGCAAAATGATATTCAAAAATTATTTGGCCATTTCTCAGATGTATTAACTGAGCGTTTAGGATTGACTGACTTGCTCACATACCAGATAGAGTTAAAGGACACCACTCCTGTTAAACTCCCTACTTATCGCCTCGCACCTCCTAGATTGTCTATTTTACGGGAACACATTGCCTCGTTACTTGAACAAGGTATCATACAGCATTCTACCTCCAACTACTCTAGCCCAATCTTTCTAGTGCCGAAGGGCAACAATCAGTTCCGCCCAGTGGTAGATTATAGAGTTTTGAATAGCAAACTTCATGTGGAATCCGTGCCTCTTCCTGATATCCACTCTTGTTTTCACTGGTTTTCGAATGCTCAGTACTTCACTACTCTGGACCTCAACAGCGCATATCATCAGATACCGTTATCTCCTGATTCGTACAAGTATACAGCATTCGCGACCGATTTCAATCTGTTCGAATATAAAAGAATTCCATTCGGTATTTCTATCGCTGCACAGGTTTTGACAAGGTTGCTAGACAAAGTATTTTCAGATATTAAGTTCAAATTTGTTTTCAATTTCCTAGATGAATTAGTGATCTACTCGAATTCTTATCAGGAACATCTGTGCCACATTAGAGAAGTTCTGTCACGCCTTAGGAAGGCCGGTTTAACGGTTAAACCCAGTAAGGTTAGAGTAGCCACTAGGCAACTGAAGTTTTTGGGACATATCTTG
This sequence comes from Ectobius pallidus, assembly GCA_964059195.1. Taxonomy (NCBI): domain Eukaryota; kingdom Metazoa; phylum Arthropoda; class Insecta; order Blattodea; family Ectobiidae; genus Ectobius; species Ectobius pallidus. The sequence continues at coordinate 137,014,112 of CAXKWD010000003.1, read as the reverse complement.
TCTCCACAAGGATTGCGTATTGACCCTGATAGAACTGCCACTATTCGTGAATTTCCCCCGCCTCGTGATGCTAAAGGTGTATCACGATTTTTGGGTATGGTCAATTATTTTTCCAAGTTCATCCCACACTTTGCCCAGATTTCTTACCCACTGAATAAGTTGAGGAGAAAGAATGAGAAATTTGTATGGAATCTTGAGCAACAACAAGCTTTTGATAAACTTAAGTCCATCATTTCTAACCCACCAGTATTGGTAGCTGCGGACTTCAATAACAAGTTCATATTGCAGACTGATGCCTGTAGCTCAGCTGTAGCAGCAGTTTTGCTACAAGAATTTCCCGAGGGACGTAAACCCATAGCATATGCGTCCAGAACACTGTCTTCCCAAGAATGTAAATATTCCGCCTATGAACTAGAGGCACTTGCAGTGCTATTTGGTGTAGAAAAATTTAGACTTTATCTAGAGCATGTTCCCTTCCATCTGGAAACGGACAACCAGGCGTTGTCGTGGGTATTGGCTCGACCGCGTAAAACTGGTCGAATTGCCCGTTGGGCACTCCGTATTTCAGCATTTCAATTTACTGTTTCGCATATAAGAGGATCTGCAAATGTCATTTCAGATACGATATCTCGCATGTATGATGGAGATACTGTTCCCTCTCAGCCTGTAGAATCACCTATTGAAGACAGGGATAGTGTAGTGAAATTAACCAGTGGTATTTTAGCTGATTTGCCTTGGGCACACGAAGGGCTAGCTGCAGCTCAAGATTCTGATCTTACATTGTCTGCAATTAAGCAGAGGATCAACCAAGGAGAGGCAGTCTACCCATATTTGTTGAAAAATCAACTCTTGTGTTGTCAGCCAAGAAGGGCAAAATTTGCTAAAATTGTCTTACCTGCACAGTTAATTGACTCTGTTTTCCATTACTTCCACAATTCGCCTATTGGTGGTCATTTGGGTCTTTACAAGACTATTGGTCGTATAAGGGAAAAATTTATCTGGAATGGGATGTTTGCCGATATCAAGGCACGCATCAAAGCATGTAGGGTTTGCGCTCTAAGTAAACCAGCTGCTATTAAGACCTGGGGAGAACTGTCATCGAGTATTGCCTCAAGACCCATAGAAAAAGTCTTCATAGATTTTGTAGGTAAATTGCCTCGCACCCCTTCTGGAAATAATTACATTCTGGTCATCACAGACGCTTTCTCTAAATTTGTCTGGTTACAACCCGTCCGAGAAGCAAATTCGCAGAATGTTATTCGTGTTCTACGTAATATCTTTGCATCTTTCACTTATCCTAAATTTCTAGTCTCGGATAACGCCACGCAATTCACTTCCAAATTGTTCAAGAACTTTTGTTTCAGTACTGGTATCCAACACCTCTATACAGTTCCATACTATCCTAACCCAAATTTATGTGAGAGAGTAAATCGCAACCTCAAGGCAGCCTTGATTGCTTTTCACTCATCTAGCCATTCTAATTGGGACACGCAGCTAGACTGGCTTCAGCTCGCCTTTAATCTTTCCCGGCATACCTCTCATTCAGTTACACCTTTCAGTCTACTTATGGGTTACACTCCTTCCTGTCCACTTTCTAACCTATGGGCGTTAGAAGATCTGCTACCTGATTCTGTATCTCCTATTGATATCAAAGAGAGATGGCGTAGAGCTAGAAACAATTTGTTTAGGACCCACCGTAGGGATAAGACCATAGACCACCCGATTTCAAGGTAGGCCAGAGGGTATTTCTATTGAACCATCCTCAGAGTAGAGCAGTGGATAAAATTACGGCTAAATTGGCTCATCGATATGTCGGACCATTCATTATCACTAAAATGTGCTCTCCAGTAACCTATTTACTTAAAGATTTACAGGATCCTAGCCCTGTTAAGCGAGCACATGCATCACAGCTCAAACATTATGTCGATAATTAAATTGGTAAGATATTATACCAGTTTACCCCTCCTCATCTATAGTAGAGGAATTGGGAGGTAAAATTTTGCTTATATTCTCATAAAAAAGAAAAAAATTTGGTTTGTATACTTTTTTGCTAATTAGGAAGGTTCTTACAGTAAACTGAAAGAAAGAAACTGAAGAAAAAAGTAGAAAAAACTGTAGCTAGAAGAGGAAGAATTGTAAAAAATAAAAAACGAAGTTAGTAAACTGAAAATTAAAACTGACTGCAGTCAAAACAAGTATTCCTACTATTTGAAATCATGGCTAAGTACAATAACCTAATTCTGGGCAGTCATGGTCTCAATTGTATGAATTTTCAAAAAAAAAATTGTTTGAATTCACAAAAAGGTAGGAATTCCAAACAAAATTAATTCACATGAACGAAAAGACAGAAGATTCGAAAATTGAATAAGTTTTCAAAAATTGATTCAAATTAAGAATAATATGGATTGCAATCCAGAAAGTAATTATTGCTTGACTGTTTTTTTTAATATGTAGATTATATTCCCTGGCCAGGAATTTTCTCTATTCTGAAAATTGGATCGTAGAGACGTCCTACTTTCCTGTATTACATACTTTTCTAGACCTTATTCACTGCATTCCATGATTTATAATACATACATAAATATGGAATAAGGTGAAATTAAGAATTTAATTAATGATTTATGAATGCATATTTGCAATTTAAATGCATTGTTTCCTTCAGAAACTAACCATTTTCTTGTGACAAATTGGAAGCCTCATATCTTGCTTATCTTAATATTGTAAGACTTCCACATTGTCATGTTTTGTGTAAAAAAAAAAAATTAGAAAAAACTTAGAAGCTTAATAATTTTTGTATTCAAATATAGAAAATTATATTATATTTACAAAAAATCCAAATGTTCAAAGTATTATTTGAAATTGTATGGTAATTAATGCTTTGTTTAACAGAATTGTTTATTATTATTGTTTGAAAGGAGTGATGTATAGAAACTCCACTTAAAATGTATAAAGTCGAAATAGCATTGATGAATTAATGAAGTAAAGTATAAATAAATATGTATGTGTGACTAGATTCCTAACTTCAGAATTAATTTAAGAAATGTGCCAATATTATGAAATGTGCCAATATTATGAAATGTGCCAATATTATGAAATGTGCCAATATTATGAAATGTGCCAATAAAAAAAAAAGTAAGTTTAATTTAAATGTGCCATCATTAATATTTCAGTAAAATAAATAACTATACCTATTCTGTTTATGTATAAAAACTAAAGAGAATTAATTTAATTAAATGAAGAAACTATTAATTGACATTAATAATTAAAATATTTTAAAAAGAATTAATTTGTAAAGAAAATTTGTTTTGTAAGAACGAATTTATTCTAGTTCAAACAGATAACTCTATCAAATTACATTTTGTATCTTTCTTGAAAACAATTTGCTTTTTGAGTTTTTCAACATTTCAGTAACTGTACCTCATCAAATGATGAAGAGGACCCACTACTCATCTAGTACCCTGGAAAGCCACACGAAGATTTCAAGATTCAAGACATGAAGCATATTGGAACGCTGCTCTGCATGGGGAAGTCGATGCCCCATTTTCTTCTTGACCTCAACTTGGTCCGGCATTGTGGTCTCCTATCCTGCTTCGCCAGTATCTAACTAGTGATATAGGTTTCCTAGTAAATGCCAGAAATTATGAGTGGACTGCTATTGAGACTGTTCAATCAGCTATTTATGTTGGTAGCCACTACATCAATTCATGAATACTTATCACTATAAAGAATGTCATATTAACACTACATCTCCGTGCATTCTGAACAAAACAAAAAACATTGACATTTGTACACAAGGACACTACATCAAGTGCCATATATTTGTTATGTGTGGACTTTCATTCTGGGGACGTGGCGCAAGTTTCGTGGGCAGAGTCTGTGCTGACTCATTGAGTTCATCACATATATTTTGGTACAGCCTACTGGGACATTTTGTTATAAGGTATAAAATGTGGTATAATATTTTGGTTGGTACGAGTGGTACCACTGATTAATTCCGGTTATCTGTTTGAAACTGCTTTGTCTCCCCTCCACAAAAGGGAAGGGGGCGAATTCTAGTCAACTTGGTCACATGTTGAGTATCAGCAGTTCTATTCTTCTTCCTTGATTTCTCTGGTATGGATGGTTGCCCGCGGGGACCGGACTCTGAGTAACTGGCGAGGTATGTAAAGACGTGTGTATTATGTTTAGGACTGTGGATCGGCCGTAAGTATGTGAACTTAATGGATATTATATACTATATGCATATAAATTCCAGTTACCGTGTTTGCTGTCGATCACAGACTTCCGCCCTTATGGCATATTTTAACATTATACACACGGGGTTACATATCCGGAGTGTATGAGTGTGAAAATGTATCTTTCTATCTTTTCTTCTAAATGGAATCAATCCACAAGTATTACGTTAAAGGCACTATAATTTGCATCATTTCATATGGCACAGAATAACATTAAACAAAGGAAATAATTAATTTAATGTTACTGAGTTATTCAATCACAAATGTGTATTAAACTTTTTGTTATAATTAAAATTGTTATCTATTAATCGAAATTATGGTATTAATTATTATTTGATGATTATCCTTCTATCGGGCTTGAACCTTCAGCACCATTCCACGAGCAATTACTCTATATGCTTAAATGTCTCGCGTAAGTTTATTTACCAGCGGCTGCGAATGAAAGCGCATAGGAAGTCTCCTATACACGATCATACGTTGCTGGGTGGTAGACTTATACGACACATTTAGTATCCTACGTAATGTTGAATTACCTTGGATTTCTACTGTGAAGTACAAAACAGGGGAATCTTGTAAAGAACATTACAGTATGTATTATGTAACACTTTAATAATATTATTGTTCGTATTTTCCCCTACAAATTAAATTACGTCATTGATAGTTATATAAGTGTTAAAATCATTGATGAGACAGAAAAAGCAGAATACTACCTGACATTTCATTTATGAACTGTTAACGTTTCGTCCCGTCGACAGCCTGTTTGAAAGAGAAATATCGTGAGCAATAAAAACTTACATTCGTTAACATTAAAGACACGTCGATGAATCATGCTGCATAGAGCATTGCCCTAGGCCTATGACGTAACTGTGAACAAATAATTGCTGTGGTAATAGTCTTAAGTTTTTAACACATTAAATAAATTACCGATATTTATATTATTTCAATAACAACTGATCTCCATATTGAAACAGATCACTCACATATTTTCCCTGTCAACGATAAACTGTATTCACATGCCATCGATATCCAGTTTTTAAAATACTCACACAACCTTCTGTGTCACCGACAAATAGAATTCAACTTTTCAAACCACTCACATATTTTGCTAAACCACCATTCAAGTGTGTTAATAGTTTTACAGATTATAAATTATATTTCTTACTACTATCACGCAGAAAATTAATTTAAGTCGTTCCGGATATGTACTTAGATTTTAGTTGCTTTATTGGCGATAAAGTTATGTACTGTTATAGGCCTCGCCAGCAATATTGGCATATGTCCTTGAGTACGTTGCTAGCCAGCTAGCCCCCCGGGTTCGCCAGGAATATTGGTGTATGCCCTTGAGGGCGTAGCTAGCCCCTTCATAATGTTATCTTTCATCACCGTGTGACACATACGCACATGGTGCTGATTAAGCAAAACATTGGAATACGTTACAGTGCATCTCGAGCAGTGTGTTTATACATATCCAATATCAAGTTGCATCATTCTTCCAGCTTCAGCCTGTGTGTCACACCGCTTCTAATGGAATCATGCCCCTCCTCTGATACTGCCATCACGCCCCCTCAGACCAAACCATGACCACGATAAAGTAAGTGACTCGCACCATAGCTGTCCATTAAAATTTTCATACGCCAAAAACCGTGGCGCAACCTATAGCTTCTGTCCTGTTGACTACCTGTTTGAAGGAGAGGACAGTAGGAAAAGGTTTCTAATTAGTCAATCTGGATTTTAATATGTAATAACAGTTTTCATTATATTTTCTCCACAATATTGATTTTTAAAAGTTTATAATGTTTTATTATATAAACCTCATATCACTAAACACAGAATACTTCACCATAATGTCCGTAAGTATCATGATGTTTGGAAAAAGTTATGTCCTATTTTGTAAAAAAATATACGAACACATATATATTGTCCGTATCCAATGTCTTAAGCACACGCACATCGTTCTGGGATAGAATCCAAAGCTATGACAGCCCTTCTTAAATAAGTTCAATGTAGGAACAAGTCATGTTTGTATCACACTCTTGTTCTTCAATGCTTCAACTCTTTGCTTTCTGAAAACAGTAAAAAAATCACACACATTAGAGATTTATTCTTGCAGCGAGGTATTTAATTCCCACCCCATCTGCGATATACTTACATCCTGCTTCATCCTTTGGAAAGTAGGGATGAGTTCTCAAGTCGTTGAAAATAACTAAGAGCTCGTTCTGACACAGAATATTTCGCCATATTGTCTGTAAGTGTCAAGGTGTTGGAACTCAATGTCCCATTAAAAAATATATTTTCCATATTCATCGTTCTTCTGCTCCATTGTCTGTATCAATGCTTTACAATCCATTAATTAATGATAGTTTATAAGCTTTTGAATTAGGAAATGTTCCGTTATAAATTAAGTTAACGTTACAATTTCCTTTATTGATTGCATCTATTTCACTCTGTCCAAACACTTCAGTATATTTTCTAGGTAAAAATATCGATAAAACGTCAACAGTATGTTTCATTTGTATATTGAGTAGAACACAGCGTCCATATTTGGTTTCTTTTAAAGATTCAGATAAAACACTGTAAGCTATGTTTTGCTCCAACCCTGAAATATTAATACATCTAGGCTTGCACGACGCAGAATTGAATTTTTCTACTAAAGACGTCATCTGTATGCAAGAACGAAGTCTAATTTAGTAATGCTATACGCACCTTTTGTTGTAGATTATGTAAAATGTTAGATGAAATCTTATCTTTCTAATTTATAACACGAGATATTGATAGAACACTACCGCTGTTTACACACGTAACAAATCGACTAAATACAAGTCTATTTGATACATAACTCTCCCCACTTTTTCTGATGATGTAGTTCAGTCATAATGTTTTCCATTTAGAATGTTGTAACATAGGCCTTTAGAGAAATCCGTGACATATCGGCCATTAGGGAGAAAAAGAACTGATCACAACAAAATGTTCAGAACATTCCATATTTCTCTAGCCGTTTCGCTATGTAGTATAAATAGATGCGACCCCGCTTTCTCTTCATAGTATTGCATAGAGGCATGAAAATGTATTGTACACATAAGGTTTACTTAAAAATAAATTCACCTGTGAATTTCTTGTGTGAAATCGTATACATAAAAAAAACCTATAGTTATACAATAAACGAAGGTGAGACCGAACGCAAAGAAATGAGATGTCATTACAATATCTGAAGAGACGTGTAATTCTAACGTTTATTTCAAATAAAGTTTTTTTCATTTTATGAATGAGAAAACTTAACCAATTCCCCCTTCCCATAATTCCTTCACACGTCATATGTCACTCTATTCTTTTACAGGAAGCCGCTCAGCCTTGGAAGGAATGCCTCCAGCCTCTCGCACACATACACATGTGTAAATAAAAAAATACATTGTTATGAATGAAATTTATTGCATCTCATCATTAAAAAACTCTTTAAAATTATACCGTGTTTGCATCCATAGTTTAAGCACTAAGACATTTTGCAGAGTACAGTTCATTCCCCTAACCTAATATTGTTAAGCCTTCTCACCAGGAACGTCTAGATATGCGTTCTAATGCTTGGGATTTCCTTGGATGTGTACTCCTGTGCGATGTTTTTTTATCCTGTTACAGTTACGTCCTTATGTCCTGAATATGTGATCTTATGCATGGTATTAAACAAAACCTGCTAGGAATGGAACGTCTGGCAGAAACGTACAGGCATGTATTGTATCAAATCCTAATTTGTTAAACCTAGTATTTTTATTTTAATTGACGATAAATGCAGTAATAATAATAATGTTCTAGTAATGTTTAAAGTACTTCCCCTCGAGGTAGTTAAAAGACAGAAGGTCATTGTATTTATTACTAAAAAATAAACTCCGTGGCGCGACATCCCCGAAGGGACAAGGCCTACCACCCGACCGCTGCGTCATCTACCTATTGGCAGATGGCAGGATTGGGGGCATGTGGTCAGCATGCCGACACCCACGGCCGTTAATGGTGGTTTCCATGACCAGAGCCGCTACTTCTCTATCAAGTAGCTCCTCAATTTGAATCACGAGGCTGAGTGCACCCCTACCAGACCTCCCTACCTCAGAAAACTCCGAGCAGGTACCGGGGATCGAACCCGGGCCGACGGATCTGTAGTCAGCGACGCTAACTACAAGACCACGCCGGCAGTCGCATTTATTATACAACCACTAAAAATCTCACGAGAGTTCACTTATCGTCAGAATTGTAAGGCATACAGTTACATATATTTGCAAGAATTTTCAGTATATGGCTTAACTAGGCGTCTAGAGAAGCGTCGGTTGGCCGCTGTTTTTTTATAGCTACCTTATTACTATTCACGGTTTTTAATCGTGCATTGATCCACATGTATATAAATTATCTTCCTAAAAACAAATTTGGTTTTAACCTAACGCATTGAACACAATATAGCATGATCTTTCTAACGTTATTTAATAACAGTTATATCTATCTATGTACATAAATCGATACTATCCTACATAAATAGTTTTCCTACTATCGTGAATAAGACAAGAAAATACTGTGTTTACTCACTCTTGTCCCTGAGAGCAGCTATATCCGGCGATGTTGGAATAATATTTTTGAACCGGCTGTCACATTTATGTGCTTTCATATAAATGTCATCGGGATTGAACCCGCTATCTTGGGTACAGACAGCCAGCGCCATGCAGACTGTGCCCACAGGCCGATAGTATATATTGTTAATTTGAACGTATGGATGAACCTTGCCGCACAGAGAATGAATTGAGTTAAATATTTGTGAAATCAAATTAGTCCTATGTCCATTTTTCATTCTGGATCGAACAAAATTTAGTAATTTTCAGACACTGAAGAAAGGAGGTATTTAAAAAATGTTATCTAACCATTAAGCGTAAATATTAAACGGGATTTCTGGTAGGTGTAAATTAAGACACTTATGACCATAACAAAAATGGAACAGAATTAAAATTGTTTACCTAGTTTTTACAGATGTATCTTCTTAAATATTTTACTTTATGTAATGCAGATTACAGAGAGGATAGCCAACTCGGGAAACGCACTGTGTTTAGTAAATAAAACATTTCTGTGTTTTTACTGATTTTTAAGTTGTACTATACCTTGATTTATAGGAAGGTTGAAGAAGTGTATTATTAATTTAATTCAGTATTTGACTTCAAGTTACTTCCAACCCTGTTCTGTATTCAACTCAGCAACATCCATTACTTCCTGATGCCGCATTCGAATTCAAATGTGTTGGAAGGTGTAGATGAAAACAGTTCTGCAACACATCACTCGAGTATAATATTCATGATCTAGATTTGATTATATACGTTAGGGTTCTTCCCATTTCATGTGTAAAAATACACATGATGTATCAAAAGCGATAACGCAAACTGAGTATGTTGAATGTACACGATAATAGAAGTAAAAACTCCCATTGAACTTAAGTCCGCAAACCAAAGATACAAAAACCCAAAAAAATTTGCATGAGAAGACCTAGGAGCGTTTGTGAGCACTTCGGAATTTACAGATATTTACAAATGCCGATAAACCTACAAAATTCGTTATAAGATAGACTGAGTTCATTGTATCTAGAGATATCTATCTCATATTATATTTCATAGGCTACCTTATATTTTAAAGTAATGAATGTTTTCTATCTGTTTTAGAGAGATTATTGCTCTTTGGAGTGTCTTTTTAAGCGCATTATGCCTATGTACAATTACACTAACGAAAAAATGTAGGTTTCAAGTTTATAATTTTTTTTTTTTTTTTTAAATGAAAGCTATGTAACTGAAGTAATTCCTGAGAAAACGTTTTCCATGTCCTACAAACAAGCTGTAGTAAGGAAACTATCGAGTAAGTTAATTTCACTGACCAATCAATTGTTTTATTCTATAATCAGCACCCATAAGTGTTATGGAGAGTAGTCAATTATTAAAATCACTTGAGGGCCGATTGTATAAACAGTTTGATCTTGGATCAGAGACTAAACTGATCTCAGTTCACGCTGAACTCGGAAATTTTTGTTGTATAAACGCTAATCTGAGATCAATTCGCACTGAACTAGGATCAATTTTGACTGGAGAAATTTCTCCGATCAAACTAGCTGATCTCAGTTCAAGGGGCTGTTTTCGTATTTGAGACATAAGATTAGTTCATTATAAACATAATATTAGGCCTACCTGTGTGGTTACGATAAATATAAAGAAAATACACAATAGACAACTTCATATATTTCTAGTTATATGCAGTTGTGCGTACATTTCTTGCTAAAAACTAGTTGTGCGTATATAGGTTATAATTTAGGCTCCTTATAATGTAGTGTAACATAACTCTACAGCATAATCTGCACGTTATTATTATGTTGCACTAATTACTATAATACGAAAATAACCCTTGCACCACAATTGCAACTAATACGAAAGGTAGGGTAAAGGAGAAAAGAGATTGAATAGTAGAAAGGGGAAAAAATAAAAATTTTCAACGCTGCTAAACGAGAGACATAGGAGACTACATATGGTGGAACTACTGTACTATGAAATCTCGAGTGGGAGGATCCTGTTTTTGGATTTTCCCCAAATGCTTTCTTCGTTATCTTTCTTTGTGTGATCTATTAACTCTTTCAGAACTGATATTTTACATTGTAATAAGGCAGTCATGAGGTAAAAACTTCAGTGGGCTATTAAGTTTAAAATCGATAGAGAAAAGTTCAGTGGAATAGGCTACCTGGTTTCCATGAATGACAAACATAACAGATGAACAAAAATTCCTTAAGTTTTACATCTCCGCTCTTAGCCTATACAATTTATGAGACGAAGCATTTATATGTCCTTAGCCGTGAAAATGTTAAGCCGATTTATAACGCCAGGAATGAAATTACAAGAAAATTTTTCATCGCATTTTCCTCTTGCACGGATATTATCGCATCCGTCTTTTTGGATTCTATAATATCTTTATATTTTACCAAGACAATTTCAATTAGGAACGATCCTTTTTCTGCTAAATTTCGATCATATTTCCCCTTCCTTTCGCATAACACAGTCTGAATACGGAGGAAAACAGAATAACAATGCTCTCGCCTCGCGATACTCATCTGTTTTTGCGATGTTGCCAAGTGCTCATGTATGAACTAGGATCAAAATTGAACTTCAATTTGTTGATCTTAGATCAGTGTTATACAATACGACTCGAGCCTGAACTCAGATCATTTTCTGAACTTAGATCATAATTGATCTCCAGTCAGTGATCTTTATACAATCGGCCCATAAATTCCTTAAAATCATCAATTTATAGAATCAATTAAGATAAAATAGCTCTCAATTATAAGTTAATATTATAATTAAAAATAAATAAATTTAACACGTTCTGAAAACACTAAAATACCTTGGGGAAATCAGCGTTAATTAATTCATTTATGTTGTAAGACAGGTTACGAGTAAGCCAGTTTTCAACGTATTGTTGAACCTATCAGGTTCTGTAGGTATAACAAAGTAGGCCAAGTATCTATTGTTGATGTGTTTATGGCGTCCGTTAATTTCAACTGACGTTAATTTCATTGAATGTGATACAGGACCAAGTAGTGGGGATGACTCATGAAGTAAATAACGAATTCGGAACTTGCCTTTTACGACGAGGAAACCATGAAAACCCAAGTCAAATTGGCCCGCCACACGGTGTTTGAATCCGTGACCTCCCGAATACGAATCCAATACGCACCATCTCGGACACCCCACTAGGTTGTATGAAGACTGATACTACAGAGTGAGCATAAAAAGAAATCTGTTGAACCTATCAGTTTAGGCAAAATGTTTCTAGAAGTTTACTTTACCCAAAACAGGTCAAGGGTATAACTTAGTTTGTGCTGTTGTGTTAGTTTGTATGTTGCGATTTGACACAGAAGGGTTGTTTTCTGTATAACTAGCTGGATTGCTTGTTTCTATGTCAATCACGCACACAGAGCAATATGGGAGTTGAACATGCAAGGCCGCTGCTTAGGGATAATAACATGTTTTCTTGCGTGCGACTACAGACTCTAATCCCATATTACATAAATCGCACTTCTTTCCGTACGAACAAGCCACAATGACTGTATAAGGCACAGGCTAACCTCGCTGAAGCATAACTAAAAACAGATTCCAATATGCAGGACAGTCTACGTCATAATAATATACACCCCAATATAATAATAATAAATGTAATTCTTAATAATCATTTTTATTAAACTACAGAGTACAATGTTCATAATGTTTTTCTGTGCCTAAAATTTTAGTTTTTTCCTCCATTCGTTTCTGTCAATTCAATTCGTATCTTTCTTTCGTTCCTGCAGTGATCTCCTTCATCCATTAGTTTGCCTCTGCTTCTTCTTCCAGGGACACCATTCCCATACCTTTCTTGGTAGTCTTTCTTCTTCCATTCTTGTTACATGTCCATACCAATTTATTCTCTATATATCTCTATATATATAGGTAGGTATAACAAATAAACATTTTGCCTAAACTGATAGGTTCAACAGATTTCTTTTTATGCTCACTCTGTAGTATCAGTCTTCATACAACCTAGTGGGGTGTCCGAGATGGTGCGTATTGGATTCGTATTCGGGAGGTCACGGATTCAAACACCGTGTGGCGGGCCAATTTGACTTGGGTTTTCATGGTTTCCTCGTCGTAAAAGGCAAGTTCCGAATTCGTTATTTACTTCATGAGTCATCCCCACTACTTGGTCCTGTATCACATTCAATGAAATTAACGTCAGTTGAAATTAACGGACGCCATAAACACATCAACAATAGATACTTGGCCTACTTTGTTATACCTAGCCTATACCTATACCTGACTGACTGACTGACAGGAATCAACGCAGAGCCTAAACTATAACAGGTATAGACTTGGAATTTTGACAGTACCTTCGTTTCATAATGTAGGTGCTCACTAAGAAAGGAATTTACAAAATTTTGATTTTAAATGCCAAAAATTAAATGTTTTTGAGAATACTTAATCCCTTTTTACACAGAATTATAAAACCCAAATCACAGAACATATTGTTGCTAATGGTATCAGATGGCTTTGAAAAAAAAAATGCAAGTTTGACAAATAAGAGAAGGTATTAATTTATGATTCATGTTATAAATAAATATTAAAGAATGTAATCCACGAAAATAATGCAATACGAGGTATGGTAATATGGTATATTATTATATCGCAGGTTTTTGGAGAGAGAAGTATGAAAGTGATGTTGCTTTTTGTTTAATTTCATCCCCCAAACAGTTTTATGGTAACATGAGAGGGAGAAATAAAATTTTCCGCCTCGGTATTACAATTTTATGTTACAGGAATTTCTGTTTCTTCTTATTTGAACCCTTACCAGGCTTGCTGTGTACAAGCGATGCGATGCAGAATTCTACATCCTCTATGAGCCATAAAAAAACTATATCAAGCGTTTTCTGAGGGAATAGTTTTAGTGTAATAAGTCGTTCTTCCTATTTCATATTATAAATACCTATATAAGGACCTAGAATTTAAAAATCGACAGTCCTTCATAAGTTCATTTCCAATTATGTCATATTGACATATTGTCATTTTCATATGTCAAAAAGTATTTAAATGTGACAGTAGATGAAAAAATGGTCATCGACGAATGCAATTCTATTCATCTCAAAATGAATTATGAAAATAATCTACTTATGTTAACAGCAATTTACAGATCTCCAAATTGTTGCAAAAATACCTTTCTCGATAGCCTAGAACAATTCTTACGCAATATTAAAGAATGTAAGAAACATGTCATTGTTGGAGACATTAATTTACAGATTCTAAAAGAAAATATCGACTTGTTTGGAAGTAGGTATACACATATTTTGCATGAATATGGTTTCGAAAAGTATTTAAATTCCATTACTAGACTTGCATCTAATTCTTGTCTAGATCACATATTTTACAAAGATGAATGTAATGGTAGTTTTCAACCCGGAATTTATAAAAGCTCAATTACTGACCATTATGCAATTTTCGCCTTGTTCCAAATTAATTATTCACCTACCGGCATAAATGTAAGTTCTTCCAAACAAAATTTTGAATCTGATATATATACGCAAAAGCATGTAAATTATAACAAATTAATCTATGAATTAGAAAAATAAACATGGGTAAATGTATTGGACTGTAACGGGGCCGGGGTCTATCTATGCATATATGTGATACTCTGTGCACTGTATGCAGCGGGTGCATCTCGGACTTATAAAATCTCTACGCAACCCCTCGCCTCTGCATACTCCTCGTACCCAACCCCGTCACCTCATCAGGATTTTGGCCTACCTTCTGCGTCGTTCCATCTCCCTTGTTCTTCTGCTGTAGAGAGACATGCTGTTGACACTATACACCCCCATTCAGACCACAACCCTCAACATCCCTTGTTCCATTCGGGGATGTTCACATTTTGTAATGATAAACACATATTACTAGCTAAACCCTTTTATTACCCTATTAAACATATATACATATAGTTACACACGATACGACCCTTTTACTCTCCATCGCACGCATTCGGCCTACTTAATATCCGCCGCCATAGTCCCTGAACAACACACTCTACTACTACTGCATACTGCCACTACTGGACTGTGCACTCCACTCTGGTCTGTACCACGCCAAGCTGCTTGCGTCTTGCATCCGGGGGAAAACGCCAACTTGCATTTCCCACGATCTGAAATGCTAAGGAAATGCTCTAAACGCTAAACTTGCATTATCTCAAGGCTGTACAAAGCTGTACCCTTACATATACCCGCCCCTACGAAAAAAGAGCTGTCCTCAGCTCGGGGGGGGGGGGGAAACATGAACTTCAAAAATCTAAAAAACACATCAACAATAAAAAAAAATCAAACGGACTGACCTGGTACGTCGCAGCAATGGCTCATAACCCATACCAACATTCAATGCACTCAGTGTATCTATTAAGGAATACAAAATACAAAAAAAAAACAGCGTTGCAAAAGTAATAATAATAACTCTAAACCAAGAATGCAACAAACAAAAATAATCAGTAAAGTGAGGAAAAAATCTGCTAAATCAATTTATGTATACGTACTTAAAATTTGCTCACTTATTCAAAAATCTGTTAAATACTTGTTCCAAAATTCTAAAAATAATCAAAAACATTTAATTGCAATTATACTTTAACTCAAATCAAATACAGTTTATATGCTTCATAACAAAAAATATAATAAATCTTTGCCAAATTACCATATAATCTTTAAAACTTAAAATAATATTATCAACTCGTTAACTTAGCGTAATCACTCTGTATAAAATTCTTACTACCATCTGGGTATCTCACGTCACGCTACCTCTCCAGTACATGTACCTGGACTTTGATTCTCTGTGTAGCAGCTGTGTCGGTGCAACAAAAGTATTACAATTCAGATCTTACCTTCCTCTAATCACCCTTCATGTGTGATTGCAGATACAAATAATAGAAATACTTCATAATTATGTAAAAAATATTTTAAAACGTGGAAAAAAAATCATATTAACTCTTAAACTCTTCAGCACTGAGCTGGTTACTTAAAAACATAAAGTAATGTAAAGTTACTATCATAATCTACAGGGTTGGTCTCTTTCTTCATAAGGGGTAATCTACATAACTCTCTCTTCTGCATAACAACTCAATAGATAAAAATTCTTTAAATCACTTAAATCGTTAAATAATTTCTCTCAAGTTATCTGACTTACTGAAATCTACATAAACTTTGCACACAAAGAATGAGATCAGTACTGAAATATTTGGTTGCTTTACTTTAAATTAAACGTCAAGTTACTCTTATCATGTAACAATAAAAACTAAAATATTTTTCCATGAAAAACTGATTTTAAACTCTCAATCAAAAATTAAATTACCATTACCACATATTAACTAAATATTTTACGATCAAATTAAATAAAAAACCATTACATGTTCATACAGTGAAGATTCTGATTCACACTCGCATAATCATTCTGTGAGCCTTGTAATTGTCATCTAATACTGGCAACAACTGACAATTCTCCATCCTTGTCTGAAGGACGTCATAACATGAAAATACCTTATCAGCCTTATCTCTCTGTGTTTAACTTGGTGATTGTCTTATAAACTGTACAGCTTCATCTGTCTGAAATTAATTTATTTTCTTTTCTTCAAATCACATTTGAATTTTCCATTGTGTATAATGCTTTTCATACCCTTAAATCTTTCAATTATCCTATCAAAATTAATTTCAACTTGCCTGGTCATATAAAAAACGTCTATCATTCATGTGCCTCTCTTTTACAAAATAAAAAAAAAATCCTCACCATTCTTATTACTTACTATGTTAACCTTTCTCTAAAATTATTAATCCGTGTGATTTTTTTCACAATTGAAATTATTATTAACGCCACATTGGCTGGTCAATGTAAACAAAAATACTATAAAAAAATACAACATCGATATCGAAAAAAATCCATAAAACTATACAATAACTCATGCCGTTCTATTTCGTGGTATAAAATATAAAATTACTCATACACAAATCTATGATTCTGTGTGAAAATTTACAAAATTCCGAATTATCTCAATAATAGTAAAAAATCAAACAATCTCAAAAAGTAAAAAACATCTGTTTTGAAAAATCTCCACTGGGCACAATATCATTTCAAAATTCAAATATCCGTTACCGAATGAAAAATTAAACATCTCATTTATTTGTAATAACATCTAAACACATGTTTATGTTCCAAAACAACATGATAGGCCTATATCTTTCTACTATTCACATCTGCTGTATATCTTAATTAAATGTTTGATCAAAAAATTAAAAAAAATTCCATCTCATAATATACTAAGTTGGCAATCACAATCGACTCAATCCACTGCTGCACGGATTCGGGACTTCCGTACGGCAAACGTTAAGCTTAATCATGCCTTACACAATTCTCGTATTTAAAAAAAAAAATGGAAATTCACAATATTTGTGCCGCTTATTCTCGGCACGTTAATTATTTTGTATTTATTCAGCTTTTCCATCTATTTTCTATGTCTATTTTTTCTTACCTTGTTAGTTTCAGTGTTTCTATATTTACGTAACTTGTTCTGTTTACGTACACATCTTTTGATTGCGCTAGCTTCCTTCCGTTGTTTTGTGTGCTTTCATTATTTTTTTGGCCCTTCCGGCATATATCGATATTTTTTTTTCTTGCCTGGAAATGCCCTCTTTATGTGGTAGTTGGTACTACGCTTGGGGGGCGTTTTCCGGCAGGGTCTTAAGTTCCCGAGCGGGGGACTGTGAGTTGTTCTTGGATCGTCAAAGCGAGAACTTGGGCTCCGATTCCTGTATCTACCGCCGTGCTCCGTTCCACCGAGGGGCCTTGCTGTGGATTTCTGCTGGTGTACTTACCGGTACAGTCTGTAACTTACAAGCATGTAACTTCATTCTACACCTTCCTAATTAATTAGCAGGTATGTTTTGTTAGTCTTTAGTTTTGCTGGTGGGTTTTATGTTCAGTTTAGTTCGGTTTGTTTAATTTCACCCACCAGTTTCTGATTCGTTTCACCATTTTATTATTTTCGGTTTTCTTATTTCTACGGTTGGATGCTAGCCAAACAATTACGTCTCTTTCGAGCCTTCAGCTCTTGGTATAGAACACATTTATGCTACATTATACCTTATACTCTTGTACTTCTGCTTCACAGGGTACATTTATTCTGTTATTGTGATTTAGCTCAGCTTATGAAAAGTACAGGGTGACTACTAACCTTACTCTGAATGTGAAATAAATCTGGCATTAATGAAATTTTCATATAAAGTTTGTATTTGCATCCTTGTCTCCTACCACTACCTCATTGCTATTTGCAAATTGATACAGCCTGGGTGTTCAGCCCGTGAAGCACGTTTCATATTCTAAAATCATAATAAATAATTATTTCATTCTTAATGAAAAAAGGCATTGGAAAAAAATATGACTGTCCCTCTTTCCTTCTTCTAAGAGAAAAAACTAAGCTTATACGATCTACCTAATTTAAATAATAACTCATTTCGTTTGTTTACGTTTTATAGTATGGCACAAATGACTTCATTGATAATCATAATTACAACTTCGTAACAGCTGAATGTGATCATACAATTTCTTAACTCTGCTTATCTGTCAAGTACAATGTTAACTTCAGTGACATCTGACGTCACCATCTATCTCACATGGATTTCGCTCTAAGCTTAAGTTCGACCTTCACAATGTGCATCAGGTTAAATACTTTTATCATCTCTTTAGCATGTCTTGTACCTTGCTATCTGAATTGCAGAATAATACCTCACTACACTGTTAGGACTTTAAAATCTTTCCTTCTGCTGAAGTAATAAATCTTTATCATAAAATATCAACACGTTTAAAATCTCGTTAAAATTTCAAAATTACTGTTATTAAAATCAAGCTAATTTCCACACTCTTATACACTTAAATAATTACAAAACAAAAAATAAAAAATGCTTTCTATGAAAATGATTTACAAAACGAACATAACAATAACAATCTTAACAGCTGAGGTTCATGACTTCTGGGAGGCCTGACTGTAATCTTATATTACCTCGCCTGGTTCGATACATTCATGAAACTTACTCAAAATATTCGAAACTTAAATTAAACACACCAGAAAATTACAAAACTTTTAAAATCATAGATAACACTTTCATAACTCATAATTAAAAAATTATAAACATTTGACAAAAATCGAATTGAATCGTTTCATAATGAAAAAGCATTTTCTAAAAAATTAAATGTTCTCATAATGCAAAATTAAATGTTTTAAAGCAATCACGGAATTAATTCAATTTTCAAGGCACTTCTTCTTATCTTCCTTTCTTGAAAAAATAAAAATTTCTAACTCACTAATTCTTCAGTTGTATCACGGCTCAGGAATTCCAATGGGTTACTCACAACCTACCTTGGTTCACTCGATGTTACTGCAGCTTTAACAATGGATTACAGGGATATTAGAAAATGGATTAGAAAAATGAAGATGAAGATTCCTGCTGGTTTCGAAGAATGTTGCTCCACAGATTATGATACTGTCATCTGCTGCCATACTGCTCTCCGAATTCTTCAGTGGGGTTGAATCTAACGCACGCTGATGATCTCACCCTTCTTGTGGCCTGTTGACTATTCACGTAGGCTACTGGTTGCACTTTCGTGGCCGTCTGATTCCTAACGTGGTTCGATCGGTCGCACATGTGGTGATCAGTTCTTCTCGTAGGTAAGATTGTTCAGCCTCGTCTTCTCTCTTCCGGAGCATTCCCGCCGGCCTGGACCGTTTTGCCCATTTCTTCAGACAGACATCGCATCACTCTCTTCCCTAGAGTAGCGATAAGTTTAGTTCCTTCCACTTCAGTCGTATACCAACTCTTCTTTCAATGTCTTCCCCATTCCTAGAAAATGCGATCTCAGTTACTCAATCCCTTTTATAACTTGTCTCCATTGCCTCGTCATTCTCGTAGTATTTCGTCGTTTCAGTCACCATAACCTCTCAACCGCATGCTCTATTCTTCAATTGATAACCCACATGCCCTGCATGCTAAAAAATTCTCAATTATCTCTCTGATAATATATTTCTTTCACTTCTTCAGTAATATCTCTTGTGCTTCTCTTGTAACACAATTATTTCTTCAATTCTTCTACGAAGCATTCGCTAAGCTTCCACGTACAACACCTTGTACCCGAGGATGAACTCTGCTATCGATATCTTGTTCCGGGTGCCTGGGCCTTATCGAACACAAGTATCTACCATTTTCCTCACTTGTCCTCGTATTTCCGCATGCTAAATTCTACACTTCTTCACTTCTGAGGTTCTTCAATGACGGGCAATGTATCCTAAGTTATAACATCTGAATGGTTTAATCCTTCGCTGCTCATCTAAAAATGGTTCCTATTTCCTGTAAATAAATTTATTCTTATTTCGTGGCGACTTCTTTTATATTTCATTATTATTACTGCCACTCTCATTACATGTCTTAATCTATATTGACTTTCTGCGAAATGCCCGCTCGTTTTCACGGCTCTAATAACATTTTCTTGAATATTTCCGGCTTTATGCACAACCTCCTGCAGTATAATTAATTCTTCAGACAATTTCTCGTGGTTTACTACTCACACAATTTTTCGTAATTTCCTCTACGACATGGGTATTTCTTGATCGGTGGTACGCTTCACTGGAGGTATCAACTACAGCTACACCACCTACCTAAATCACTGCATTTCTTCAGGGATGGAATCCATATACACTTGTGCACTTGACTTCTTGTATTTAAAAAAGACTGGAATTTACGTATCACTGTAACGTTTCTTTTTAATTTAAACGTGGCACCATAAAAAATAATAAAATTTTACCCCATGGTCACTTACGGAGTCCATGACCATTATTGTCACAATTTCTCTTCTTTCTTCTTTACTGAAGCGCGACTGGAGCCCGACGCGGAAGATAACCCTCCCCACGAACGTTTCACTCAAAAATTTCCTCGCGGTCTAAGACTCAATGAAGTTGCCGCATCCAACACTTCTGACACCATCTGTAACGGGGCGGGGTATATCTAATATGCTTCTGTATGCAGCGGGTGCATCTCGGACTTATAAAATCTCTACGCAACCCCTCGCCTCTGCATACTCCTCGTACCCAACCCCGTCACCTCATCAGGATTTTGGCCTACCTTCTGCGTCGTTCCATCTCCCTTGTTCTTCTGCTGTAGAGAGACATGCTGTTGACACTAGACACCCCCATTCAGACCACAACCCTCAACATCCCTTGCTCCATTCGGGGATGTTCACATTTTGTAATGATAAACACATATTACTAGCTAAACCCTTTTATTACCCTATTAAACATATATACATATAGTTACACACGATACGACCCTTTTACTCTCCATCGCACGCATTCGGCATCCGCCGCCATAGTCCCTGAACAACACACTCTACTACTACTGCATACTGCCACTACTGGACTGTGCACTCCACTCTGGTCTGTACCACGCCAAGCTGCTTGCGTCTTGCATCCGGGGAAAAACGCCAACTTGCATTTCCCACGATCTGAAATGCTAAGGAAATGCTCTAAACGCTAAACTTGCATTATCTCAAGGCTGTACAAAGCTGTACCCTTACAGGACTGTAATATTGCTAACAATAGTTTTCGAATATTCCATGATTTGCTGCAAAATTATCTAAACAAATGCTCATATACTGACAATAAAAAAGTTCTTTGCAAACTAAAGAAAATCAAGCCATGGATCACGAGAGGAATAATTTTGTCTATTCGGACAAGGGACAATTTGGCAAATAAAGTTAGGAGAAACCCTACAAACGAAAATCTAATATTATACTACAAGAGATACAGAAATTTATTAACAAAAGCTATACGAGCCATGAAAGTTATTTATTACAAAAATAAGTTTAAAATACATAAAAATAACGCTAGAAAATTCTGGTCCACTGTCAATGAAGCTACTGATAATAATTCAAATAATAAAATCCCATTCTTAGAAATCATAAATGAAAAAGGACAAAAAATTAAGCAAAGTGACCAAATTGCAAATGAATTTAACTTATTTTTTTTTTTCGAAAATAGGAAAAAGAATCACTTCAAATATTAAGTTAGCACCAAACAGTATCCCTGAATATAAAAAATGTATACCACAACCTGCTCAGCTTTCGTCAATGTTTCTTCTCCCTGTAACCCAAGATGAAATCAATAAAATGATAATCTCACTAAAAAATAACGTTGCCCCTGGTACGGACGGAATAACAAACAACACCTTGAAAACAATTTCTAAATACATATCGAAGCACCTCGAACATATTTTTAATCTTTGCTTATCGCAAGGAACCTAAAGGAACCTAAAATCAAAAGATTGGAAGATACATTTTACATGGGTCAAAGCTCACATAGGAATCCAAGGAAATGAGCTTGCTGATGCACTAGCTAAAGAAGCTGCAAACAACCCAACAACAGAACTTGTGTATGAACAAATGCCTACCAGCAGAATAAAAAGGGAGCTGAGAGAAGAAAGCCTGAGACTGTGGGAAAACGAGTGGGAAGCAACACGGAATGGTGCAACAACGAAGACCTATTTTCCTAGTATTAAAAAAAGACTTCATATGAAATTAACTCTAACGCACAATCTAACAGCAATAACTACAGGCCACGGAAAGTTTGGTGAATACTTCCGCAGATTCAAGTTGACTGATGACCCTACATGCGTGTGTAGGAAAAAAACTCAAACAGTAGACCATATTCTATGGGAGTGTGAAATATTAAACAGTGAAAGAAACAATTTCAAGAAAGCTGTGCAACAGAAAGGCTGGAAGTGGCCCAGTAACAAACAGGAACTCATGGAAAAGCACCTAAAACCATTTCAAAACTATATAAATAATATAGACTTTGAACTCTTGCAAATAAATGGCAGAACGTAATTAATAAGATCAAATAATCATTGTACAGGAATTTTATTTTTATAATTAGTAGTACATAAGCATGTATAATTACGAAATGTAATGGAGCATGCTGTAATAAAATGCTACTTAAAAACTTTCCCAGATGATCTTAAAAAAGCTGTCGTAGTACCTACAGTATATACAAATCCGGAGAAAAGCATAGTTTAAATAACTATAGACCTATATCCTTACTCCCTAGCCTATCGAAACTGTTAGAAAAATGTATAAAAAATAGACTGGTGGACTTCTTAAATAAAAATAATATATTAAATTCAAATCAATTCGGTTTTCGAAATAACTTGAGCACAGATGATGCCATAATTAATGTTACAGGAAAAGTTGTCGAAGAATTAGATGCGGGAAATAAAAGTCTAGGTATTTTTTTGGATTTGCAAAAGGCTTTTGACACTGTAAACCACAAGATACTTATAGAAAAATTAGAGCAAAGTGGAGTAAGAGGTACTGCACTAAATTTATTTCGGTCTTATTTGCATAATAGAACGCAAATAACCAAAATTAAGGATCAGTTTAGTGATATCAGAGATGTGGATACTGGTGTGCCACAAGGAACAATTTTGGGTCCAATTCTTTTCATTATTTACATAAATGAGTTGCTGCATTTGGACAAATAATTTCCATGGCCGTCTTTACTCTTATGCCGATGATACCGTATTGCTATTTTCCGCTCCAACTTGGCAGGATACTTACAAATGGGCTAATAAGGGATTAAGAGTAGTTAAAAGTTGGCTTGACTGCAATAGGTTAGTATTAAATATAGATAAAACAAACTGTGTTCCATTCTCATTAACAACTGCTGGTACTCCACAATTAAAAGTGGATCAAAACTTGTGCGTAAGACTACATGATATCAACTGTGAATCTGATTCATGTACCTGCCAGGCTGTGAAGGAGACAAATCAGGTCAAATACCTTGGTATTATTATAGATCGTCATCTGAAATTCGACAAACACATCACATATTTATGTACCAGATTAACAAAAACATTATACAAATTTGTCTGTCTAAAAAAATATTTACCGACTGAAGTCTTAAGAACAGTCTACTTAGCTCTAATACAATCTGTCCTCCAATATGGTATCATTGGCTGGGGGGGAAGTGGCACATCTGTATTGACTCCTTTGATTCTAATACAGAAGAGAATTATAAAAATTTGGTTAAAAAAGCCTATAGAATATCCAACAGAATTGATATTTCCTGAATTTAATGTGATGACTGTAGAACAAATTTATAAGCTCACACTTTTAAAATACTTTCAAAAATACCGCAACGTACATGTATCGGATCCTCATAACTACAATACTAGAAGAAATAAAACATTGCCTTTAATAGAACCAAAATACTTCACCTCTTCTGGCTGTAAACATAGCATTTATTATGGTCCAAGACTCTATAACTCTATAATTAGGTCACATCCAGAAATAGTACATATGAACAACAAAAAATTCAATAAGTTTATCAAAAATCTTATTTCATAGTTCAAAAGTTTCTTCACTCTGTACTTAGTAGACAATTAAGGAACGATTTTATTTGTAATAACTCAGGGTTTCAATTTTTGTTCTTACTACTTTTCCTTTTTTCTTTTTACTTTTCTGTTCTTTCTTTATTATTATTATTTTTTAGGTTTTGATTTAATTATATTTTCTTTCTGTATTTTGAAATTTGTATTTTGTAATGTAAATGGCTGAACTGTGCCCGAGCACGAGCGCATGCTCATTCGGGTGGTCTTGTTTTGTTTTGTATAAATATTTTGTATAAATATAAATAAATAAATTACAAAATAAAAAACCCGGACGACGCCGGGTCTTTTAAGCTAGTAGCCTATAAAAGACTTTGTACTGACTGACTGACTGACAGAGAATCAACGTACAGCCTAAAGTATACTAGGTAGAGACTTGGAATGTTGACAGTACCTTCGTTTCATATTGTAAGTGCTCGCTAAAAAAGGATTTTGAAAAATTTTGATTTTAAATGCCAAAAATTAAATATTTTTGAGGATACTTCATACCTTTCTGCACAGAATTATCAAATCCAAATCATAGTTCACGTGACAACAGTGTATTGTTGCCAGGGGTCTCAGGTAGGTTTGGAAATAAATGATACGGGACTTTAACAAATTAGAGAAGCTATATGAAGCGTTGTCTGAAGGAATAGTTTGAGTGTGACAAGTCGTTCTTCTTCATTTCAAATTCTAAATACCTATATAAGGACCTAGAATTTGAAAATCGAAAGACATTCTTAAGTTAATTTTGAATTACAAAATACAAAACCCGGGCGACGCCGGGCCTTTTAAGCTAGTTGTTTATATCACAAAGTCCAGAATAGAATTCTTTATATTAATTTTTTCTCTTGTAACTGTGTTTTCTTATTTTTTATAATTTTGAATGTCTTGCTGACCGCTTTAAGAAACCCATTTCCATCGATAATAATTTTGACTTTAAATTTTGATTAAATTTCCATGTTAATAGTAATAAAAATAATAGAAATAATAATAGTAATAATAGTAATAGTAATAACAAGCTCTATGGTAATAATAATAAAATCATAATGTAGGCCTATCGTTATATAATTACAATCCTTGGGAAAGTTGTCAGACAGCTACTTCTAATGAAATAGGACTATTTAGCACTGGAGGGACTATTGAATTTGTATTTATTATTGCTGCTTCTTAAATCTTGATATAGGATGTTCGTGAAGAATGGAGTTTCCTAGACTAGCTTTAAAGTTCTTAGGAATTACTGTTGTGGTGGAATCATAGGGCACGTATTTTTTGGTAAAATAAAATGACTTCTATTCCGTGGGTATTTCGAGATTTAAATATTTTATGCAATTAGGCCTATTCTTACAGGGATGCTATGGTACTCTGGCCATATTTGAGGTTACAATGTTCTTTAAAACCTATAAAATTCATATATAAACTTAGTATAGAGGAAAAAATCGTAAAGAAGTGGGAATTTATACGACTAAAAATTACGTAATTTATTAGCACAAAAGTGCCAACAGCTGTGGATAAAGTACAAAATCTCTTGAATCTACACGCTTTGCCACAAACTCGGCAAAGAGATAGCAGAAAAGGAGTGTTTCGTGATCACTGAATAGTGTACATTCCTCAGTCTTTGCTGTAACTTAACCGATCACAAGTATCGATAACTTCTTGGTATCCATAGAAATATCAGAAAAGGAATCATGCTGTAAGGAATGAAGGAAAAGTCACTCTAAAAACAAAATATTACGACTTTGAATCAAATTTTTGTACATATTTCTCAATTTATGCATGAAAAAGGCGTATTTCGCGATTATTTAAACATTTCGCACGATCGAACAAATTTCGTGACGTATCTTGGATTCCATTTGCTTAATATTGGTACTTTATACATGTATAAAGCTGAATATAGCTAAGGAAAGCTGTTTAGTAAGATTTCGCTCCTAAGGATTTAGTTACAGGAACCAGAGGAACTGTTCTGTTTCCAAATTCACGTCTTCGGCTAATGGTTTGTACATTCTTTGACCATATAAACTTTCTCATAATATTTTGAATTTGACG
This sequence comes from Ectobius pallidus, assembly GCA_964059195.1. Taxonomy (NCBI): domain Eukaryota; kingdom Metazoa; phylum Arthropoda; class Insecta; order Blattodea; family Ectobiidae; genus Ectobius; species Ectobius pallidus. The sequence goes on along the minus strand of CAXKWD010000003.1, from coordinate 136,987,823 downwards.
AACTGCTGAACGTGTACTTATTATTGTTGCTCGTTATATTTGAATCTAGGAGGTTGGTGGTACGCAAGGTTTTCAATCTTGTTAAGTTCTTAGGGATTATTGCTGTGGAGAAATTCAATTATGGCAACTTGATGAACTGCTTTATAAATAATCGTTTTCACTACTTCAAATTGTTTTCACTTCCCCGGTCTCTAATAAATTATACATTTCCAATTTATCTGACTATGTGCTATTTTTATGAAATATTTAGCAGGTATAGAATATATAATTATTATTCTTGTTTTCGTATTGGAATACAAGATGTTGGTGGTAAGCCGAGCATTTTTAGACTAGCTGCTATGTTCTTAGGGATTACTCCTGTGGTGGATGTTATACAACTTGATGAAATATATTTTGATTTCAAATGTTTTCACTTTTTGGGACAGTAAACTGTGCATTGTACCCAATTATTTCCCACTAATTATGCATGTTGCTTTTACTCAGGTCCACTAGATCAATGGGGCATGTTATCTCTTCCTTTTTATGACTTTATTGTGGGGTACATTTTAAATCGTTAAGTATATCCCTATGCTGACTCTAGTATGCATTTCTCCATTCCCCATAACACAGGTGGATTATACGAGGGTCATTCAATAATTAAAGAGACAAACTGACCTGGAGAAAAACCCATTTATTTTTACAAAACTTTTCCTACTGTTACCGCCAGGCGACCCGGCCTCTGGTGCGAATAGCGGACCTTGGAATAATTCAGGGTGCGATTCCCGGCGATAACATGTCGAGAATAGATTGGATATGAATGATTTGCAGTTCGAAACACAAATTCTATTGCCTTTCGAACCACAAAGAAAGTATAACAGTTTGTTTATATGCACATAGAGTGATAATGCTGCTTGGTTACCATAAACATGCGATTTGAGATGAAAATGTTCTTCGTGAATCTTGAAGTTATTGCTCTATCCAGATACACATTTAAATGTATTGGCAGACTGTATTCAATCGGAGGACCAGAAATAAATATGAACTTGCTGAAATGTCACTTCAACAGCTAGGAAAAAATTGTATTCACAACACAAGAAGTTCAAAGCAATGGTTTAAAATAAATGATTCACACCTTGCCTTCTAAACGATAAAATGTCTATATTTAGTTATAAATTGCCGTTACATACATTCCTTAGGATTGCCAGTCTCATCGAAGTCAAACTAATCCATGGTCCTTGGAACGTACCTTTTGTATGTGGTTTATGATATTACTCACGGATTGAATGATTTCCCTTTGAAATTACCAATGTCCAGAGAATTGGTGAAGCACTATTAAACTTCGAAGGAATCCTTAAGATCCTTAAATTGCGTTGAATGCGATCTTGAAGTTAGTTGAATCACTTAATCCACAATAAAGTTGAAGATAAAAGGCTTTTCGCCCGAATTTAGCATTGTTTTGTGATGCTAGGAAGCTTGTAGGTTGAAAGAGCCCATTGCTCTTGAATAGGAGAAAAGAACGTACATTTTTTGTAGTCCATTTTGAAGGAAGAAAAAGTAGAGTATTATTAAAAAACAACAGAAGGTTGAAATAATTAAAAAATCTCCAACCCAAGACAATAACTTGATCCTAATATTAAGATAACCAATCAATACATGAAAAAACACTATACTAAATATGTAATGGGAACCTTTCTGTCAGCGACTCCCGATAGGTGGCAGCAGGGTCAAAAGAGGTCCAAGCATGTCGTCTGCTGTCCATTGAACATAATGGAACAGACTATTTAAACATCAGTCAGAATGCCAGAAAACATGTTGTGGCGATCCTCTGTGTAAAACAGAGGGGTACACATATGCTTTACGAAATATATGGTTATAAAATATAAAGAGGATTAAACGGATGCTAATAGTTAATAGTCTATGAGTTCCTTCAAATCTCCTCGCTCAACACTTTCAGATCCTCAGAATTGACTCATTATCTTAATCATTTTTACAAAGAATAAAACTTAACAAGAAGTAGTATTCTCATTATCTACAACAGAAGGTCATGTTTCCAATATCTTCATCAAATGGACAAGATTCAGTTATGTTCTGTTGCTTTAAACAGAAAGTTCGCCCAGCAGGAAACTCAACCACTTATTCTCTTTCAAACTACGATACAAAATTACTTCTTAAGAAGGTATGGACAGTATTTGATAAATACAACTTACTTAATTTATTAACTTCATAAGAAAAATTCACATATTTCTGTTTCACATTTATTATAATTTGTATAATAAAATTATGAATATTTTGTTTAAACGGAATTTGTAAGTTTTTTCATTGCAAACATTAAAAAAAAAACCGTAAAATTGAAACACTTGCAAAACTAAATTATTCTTACAGGCATTGGCGGCTCTTGTAAATTGAAGATTAAAAAAAAAATTATTATAAAGAAGACGTCAAAGCATATTTTTCCTTTCTATACTGGCAATTGGCACTGGCTATTTTTCCCCTCTAAATACAAAAAAATAAAAAGATAAATAAATCAACTACACTGTTATTATATACAACTCACTTTTATAATGCACATTAATTATATTAAAACACTATATTAGAACTGGAATTACCGATGCACGTAGATATTTTAACTCGAATCGAAGAGAACATAGTATTTTGAATTATTAGCATATGAGAACCCAGTACGATGAATAACAATTTCCTGCCAGCCATAATTCTGAAACTTATGTAATATAATTTTAAAACAAAAAGTATGAACCTATATTATGGATGGGCGTTGACGTTAAAAGTATTACGCATTTAGGCCTATAGTAATAATCACAAGAAAACCATTCCCTTATTACCTTATTTTGACATTCCAGCTTCTTTCTAATTACGTTGACTTCATGAAAAGAACATTCTATTACTAATATGATACGCTATTCAAATACTGTACTATTATTCGTATTTGTTTCCCACACAAAAACTTAATGACAGCTATAATTCTGGAGCATGTATTATTCGTAAGCCTCTAAAGGATATTATTTAGAAGCAAGCAAACGTTACATAAATTTATTTATAAAATATTAATGATAATAGGAACAAAATATTTACACATTTATATCCAAATCTTTACTTTCTATAACTACTGTGTTATATTAATCAAATACTAGCATCTGTCTACCACACAGTAAATTCATAACCGAAAGCTGAAATACATACAGAATATTGTGAAAGCAAACAACCATGAACCTAAATTACTTTTTACAAATGATTTACAGTATAAAGAATTTTTTTTACATATTTACGACTATGGTTATAAATCTAAAGAAGATGGGATGTTTTCTTTGTGATGTACTGTACTACAAGCTTTAAACACGTTTCATAAAATTTGAATTATTTCTTCACCATTTAACGAATAAAAATGCCGCCGCGATATACAGGAATAACTTAAATATTTTGAATTATTTGTCTCTAAGCTACACATGTCTCTGCCACTGCAAAATAATTATTGTTCCTGTTTTTGCTGACAAACCCCACGGGTTCTTTTCAACATAACAATTACAACCAATTATTACTTCAGACAGAGATTAATTCTTTAATTCTTTTAACAAATCAATACTTTTTCTGGCGATCTCACATTCTCCTAAGCAGAATATAGGTATCTTATTTCTGGAATATAACTTAAACGTTATTAATCGCCAGTTTTTATAGGACAGCCAACATTATTCACATCTATTGATACGCATAAGCATATGGCAAAACGAGATTGCAGGACCTCCTCAGACCCTGCTGCGCTCTGGTGGACACATTTTTAACTGCACATGAAAGGTTCCCATTGCAAGAGAAAATAAAAAATAAACAAAGAAATATTAAAATGTGCAAGTATTTAGAAATAAAATGAAATAGTTTTGGTATTGAGGTTAAAAGCAACAATTATCAAGACATACTTAGAATAATTAAAACTATGAGGCTTTAAAAATTACATGAAAAACCAAAGCCCACTGAACTAAATTCATAGCCAGCATTGAGTAGGTATTACATGACGTAACATATTGCCCGCGATTATTTCATTTGTGAAATAATCTAAAGTGATGTGAAGTCATGTGATACCTAAAGAAAATTATATGAGAAAAGGGAATAAGTAGTATAAGAAAATAAACTTAAAGACTAAGAAATGAATTGAGGGTTGCTAACCAAAAAGGCAACAACACCAAAGACATGATAGGGTTAGTCATCAGCCTCAGAATTGGGAAGAGGAGCCAGTTTTACAATGGGCCTCTTGAATAAGCCTGTGGCAGTACGCACAGTAACAACACGAATAAGACTGTCAGGGCCAGGATGAGTACAATGAACAATCCCTAGGGACCACCTTTGAGGAGGGAGATTGTCCTCAATGATTAGGACTGGGGTACCTAAAGGAATGTCAGAAAGAACTTTGGTCCACTTAGAACGTCTTTGTAGTGTGTCTAGATAGTCAGTAGACCATTTCTTCCATAAATTATTTGTAAGTTGTTGGAGAGTATTCCAACGAGAACGTGTGGTGTAACCACCAGACAAGTCAGGGCTTGGTAATGAAATGATGGCTTTCCCAATCAGGAAATGACCAGGTGAAAGATAGCTAATGTCGTTAACGTCCTCATTCAATGGAATGAGGGGACGTGAGTTTAAGATGGCTTCCACTTGAATCAGCATAGTAAGCATCTCTTCAAAGGTAAAGTTAAAAGAGGGCAGCATCCTTTTTAGATGAAACTTGACCGATTTGACTGCGGCCTCGTGAAGACCTCCCATGTGGGGGGCATTTGGAGGAAGGAAATGCCAATGTATATTCAAATGGGATGTGGCATCTTGAACCACAGAATGATGCTCAGGAGACTGCAATAGCAAAGCTAACTGCTTGAGGTCAGTCTGAGCGCCAACGAAGTTAGTGCCATTGTCTGAGGTCACTGAACTTGGAAGGCCTCTACGTCCTGTGAATCTTGAAAATGCAGCAAGGAAAGCACGAGATGTGAGGTTGGTGACCAATTCAATATGAATGGCCTTAGTGGACATGCATACGAATATGGCGAGGTAAGCTTTGACAGTGATCTTGGAGCGAGGACCTCCAAATTTGATTGGATAAGGACCCGCATAATCTATGCTTACGTTGGTGAAAGGAGAAATGGGATTTACTCTATAAACAGGCAAATCAGCCATTTTTTGCTGAAAGGTTTGAATATTGAAACGAAAACATGTAGTGCATTTTCTTAGAACACTACGTACCACCTTCCTAATAGATGGTATCCAAAATCTTTCTCTTAAGTGAGAAATAACAAGTTGGGATCCAGCATGATTCAACTTGATATGATTGAAATGTATAAGCTGCTTAGTGAAGGCATGATCAGCTGGTAACAACATCTGATGTTTGGCTTCGAAAGGTATGCTGGATCGTTCAAGACGTCCGCCTACACGAATTACAGAATCCTTGTCAAGAAACGGGTCTAGTTGCTTCAATTTGCTTGAAGAATTGACGTCATGATTTGACAATAAATCACGGATTTCTGATGCATAAACCTCTTGCTGTATTAGCCTAACACAGCATTGAAGGGCCTTGTTGAGTTCAGAAGGCATTAAGGGGCCTTTTATAGAGTTATGAATCTTACGAGAGTTATTCATGAATCTCAATACGTAAGACATAACACGAATAGTTTTCAAATATTCAAATTTGAAAAGATAAGAGTTTAGGTTGGAGTTAGTAGCCTCCATTAGGGACACTACTCTAGTTTCTGGAAGCAAGTCAGGCTCCACAAAAGAATCACTGATTGGCCAGTGAGAATTATGGTCTTTGAGCCAATTAGGTCCTGACCACCACAATGTGTTATGGATTAAGTCGTGAGGAGTGCTTCCTCTGGAGATGATATCTGCAGGATTGTCTTGAGACGAAACATGATGCCACTGATTAGGTGAAGTGTGATCTAAGATATCAGCAATTCTGTTTCTGACGAATGTATTCAAAGTATGAAGTGGACGAATTAACCAGCTCAGAACTATAGTGGAATCACTCCACAGATAAATCGCTCTGATATTTAACTGGAGCGCAGGTAAAATCTTATGAATAAGATTAGCAAGCAGATGGGCGGCTAGAAGCTCTAGCCTAGGAATGGTAGTAGCTTTGATGGGAGCACCTCTAGATTTAGCACAAAGTAGAGAGCTCATAACATTACCAGAATGATCTGAGGAGCGTAGATATAAGCAAGCTCCATAAGCGACTTCACTGGCGTCACAGAAGCCATGAATTTGAATTTCATTAGCATTTTCTAATAATGCCAGTCGAGGGATAGCTATACATGAAATCTTATTTAATTGATTATGAATCTTTAGCCATTTATCAATTACTGGAGAAGGAATGGGATCATCCCAAGAAGTCATAATCTTCCACAAAGATTGAAATATAATCTTGCAATAGACGACTATAGGGGAAATTAAACCCAGAGGATCGAAGATGGAGGCGATACAAGAAAGTAAAGTCCTCCTAGAACATGTCTTAAAAGGTTTCGTGAAGTCAATTGCGGTTTCAATTCTAAGAATGTCATTTGAAGGCTGCCATATTAGACCCAGCGCCTTCAGAAAGTCTGCTTGAGATTCGCCAAAAGAACGGCAATCAAGGGGTTCCTGAAGTTCAGGGGGAATTTCCGTAAGTAACTCAAGAGAGTTAGAACTCCACTTACGGGGGTTGAAACCACCTAAAGGAAGTAAGGTACGCAATTCAGCAACAGCTGCCTTAGCCTCACATAGGCTATCAGCGGTAGCCACAATATCATCAACGTAGGTAGAATTGTTGATGATAGTGCTAGCTAAAGGAAACCGAGCTCCCTCGTCTATTGTGAGTTGCTTGAGAGCTCTGGTGGAAAGAAATGCAGCTGAAGAAGTGCCGTAAGTGACGGTTTTGAGCTTGAAAGTCTGTATAGGTTCATTCAAAGAACTTCTCCAAAGGATTTTCTGGTAAACTTGATGATCAGGATTTACCTTAACCTGCCTATACATCTTTGCGATGTCTGCAGTGAATGCTATAGGCTTGAATCTAAAACGGAGAAGGATAGAGAACAAATCCGGCTGAACAGTTGGCCCTACGGCAAGTATTTCATTGAGTGACTTGCCGTTGGAAGATTTAGCCGAAGCATCGAATACCACACGAAGTTTCGTGGTGGTGCTCGACGGTTTTAATACAGGATGGTGAGGAATGATATAGTCGAAGTTATCGTTTGAGGATTGCTCTAAAGGCTCCATATGGCCTAGAGCGATATATTCGTCCATGAACTTATGATAATCTTCACTAAGAGTGGGATTAGAATTGAGGCGTTTCTCCAATGAGGAGAATCTTTTATAAGCCTGGAGTTTTGTGCTGCCCAGGGTCTGAGGATCAGACAAGAAAGGAAATTTTACCACATATCTTCCTTCTGAGTCCCGTTGAGTATTATCTACGAAATGCTTTTCGCATATAGAGTCGTCGAGAAAGGAATCAGAGTTAGAAACATTTTCTAATTCCCAAAACTGAGAAAGTTGCCTGCTAATGTCTTGATCAGCAGTGAGGAAGGCAGAATAATGTGTGGGAGACCCGCTAGAATGGTCGGGCTCCTTAGAAACCTTATTAGAAGGCCTTGAATTAGGTTGGCGGTTGTGCATATTTTGCAAAGCCATGTTATGTTCAGAGCTGGCGGGTTGTGGTAATTTACCAGCAAAATACCAACCCAAATGCGAGTTCTGAATTACAGGCATATTAGGAGCAGATATCTGACCTGCACAGACAATCTGTGAATATATTTCAACACCTAATAGCAAGTCTACGTATTTAGGAATATTGAAACTGGCGTCAGCCAATGAAAGATTTGGTGGAATATTCCAATTTGTAGTATTGACAGGCTTGCGTGGAAATTTCGAGGTTGAAATTTCCGGTACGATTATGACGTTGGTGTTGCAATGCCATGAAGTAGTGACAGACTTAATTGAAATCGACGTCATCTTAAGACTGTCTGCCTTAGATGACAATATACCAGCTAAAGTAGTGCGCTGGTGATGAGGCGATAATTTTAAGTGGTTGAATAACCTATTAGACATGAGGTTACAATCAGAACCACTGTCAAGCAATGTGGTGGCTTCAACAGAATGGCCATCCCTGTGCATGACTAAAACAGTGGCGGTAGGGAGCAAACAGCTTGGTTGAGGTTGGAAGACTGACATTACCCCAGCAGTATTGGCAGCTTGGTTGCCGTTAATATGTGCTGGATTATGAAGGTAAGTGCCATGTTTACCCTTACAAATCTTGCAAGTATAAGTGCTACAATAGGGGGCGTGACCCTTAGAGTAATAGCACACTTGACATAATCGTTGCGTTTTGACAAAATTGTCTCTATTAGAGAAATCCATGGCCTTGAAAACTTCACAATGTTGCAGCTCATGGAATCCATTGTTACAACAGAGACATTTAGGCTTGGAGGAGGCAACCTTGCCTTTAGGAATGGTTGTATTAGATACAATAGGCTTTACTGGCTGACTCCTTAAAGCTGAGTCAGTCATCTAAAAAACCCGTATCCTGGATTCTAAAAATGTGAATAAGTCTTTGAGACTAGGCATTTTACCTGGAGCGAGAGAGGATTCCCATTCCTTTATCAAGAATGCAGGAAGCTTGTCGAGTACAATCTTTGCTATAATCAAGTCAGACAGTTCTACACCAACATTAAGCGAGTTCAAAGCATGAACAGTGCTTATAAAATGGTCAACGAACTTCTGAAGAGATTCAGCGGAATTCCTTTCTAAGACAGGAGGTGAAAATAGCTTCTCCAAGTGGGTATTAGCGATAAGTCGGTCATTATCAAACCTAGCCGACAGCGTGCTCCATGCTACATCAAACGTAGCAGCAGAGACTGGAATGTTTTGAATCACTGTCATAACTTCTGGTGCTAGACAGGACTTCAAATATTGAAATTTGTCCATGTTAGATATGTGTTTATGCTCTATGATTAGTGAATTGAAAGTGTCCCTAAACTCAATCCAGGTTGCTGGGTCGCCACTGAAATGAGGAAGCCGAATTTCTGGAAGTTTAGGAAGAGAGGGGACAAATTGAGGCGATGATTGATTAGCAAGGATAGCTTGGTTGGGCTCATAATGATGCTTGGTTTCATCAATTGAACTTCGAAGAATACCAATGGTTTCATGAAAGGCAGATTCGACTTGAAGCCTTTGAAGTTTGATAGATTCATTGAGTTCTAGTACGTCGATACGTGAGTATTCAGTCTTGTACTCACTGAATAATTCCTCGAAGGATGTGCGCAGACTCAGAGCCTTGCAATAAGATTCTCTATATTCTATGACAAGGGCTTGAATTGCCTGAACATAACTGAAGAAACGTGTCTTTATAAACTCGACACTAGATAGCTTAGCCTGAGATTCTTGCTGGGCCGCAACTAACTTAGCCTCAGCTTCCTGCTGGGCGATTAAATTGTTTAAGTGAGAGAGGGCTTGGAAAACGGTTTCTTCGACTTCCTCCCTATAAGCCATTTCGGCATCAGAAAATTCTATCTCCTCGATCTGAGATTGTATGTCTTGAAAATCATTACTAAGTTTTGTCATGGTATCTTTGCGCATAAGCAGATCTAGAATAGAAATTTCACTAGAACTAGTGAGATCAGCTATTATATTGGCTTGGCGGGTAATACTACTCTTAACAGGGGTTCGTTTAGCCTTAAGGGCAGTGAATTCAGGACCCGGATTAGTCATATTTGATGAGATTTGCAAAGTCTTTTACAATAAATAATTGCTCAGTGTTAAATTAATTGCCCGCGTTTCGGGAATTACACATAGACGTTTACAATGGTAATGATTGAGATAAACAGACAAAACAGTTAAATACACTTGAAATTGTGTAGAATCTGTATCAGGTGTTTGTATTGTTGTCTGTGAGATTGTACAATATTTTACAAATTGACAAGTATTACAATATGATAGTCAGGTAGCTCCGTACCTAGATCTCAAACGTGTTGAGGACACGGAAATATGCTTGATATTATTAAAACTTGATAATAATAGTGATGCTAATGTTTATGAAACAACACTTATATTGTTGCTAAATGCAATACTTTGCATGAATTCAAACAGGCTTGCAAATGCCTGCGGAGACTTAATGTATTATATAGTATAAGATTAATTATTTATGATAATCAAGCAAATGCACTGATTATAATTCAGGTTCGGAGCAGCCAGTAATATCTAAACATGTTAATAATATCAACGGCCCGATGGACCTACAACATGTTAGTAATATCAACGGCCCGGAGGACCAAGAACATGTTACCGCCAGGCGACCCGGCCTCTGGTGCGAATAGCGGACCTTGGAATAATTTAGGGTGCGATTCCCGGCGATAACATGTCGAGAATAGATTAGATTGAATGATTTCCCTTTGAAATTACCAATGTCCAGAGAATTGGTGAAGTACTATTAAACTTCGAAGGAATCCTTAAGATCCTTAAATTGCGTTGAATGCGATCTTGAAGTTAGTTGAATCACTTAATCCACAATAAAGTTGAAGATAAAAGGCTTTTCGCCCGAATTTAGCATTGTTTTGTGATGCTAGGAAGCTTGTAGGTTGAAAGAGCCCATTGCTCTTGAATAGGAGAAAAGAACGTACATTTTTTGTAGTCCATTTTGAAGGAAGAAAAAGTAGAGTATTATTAAAAAACAACAGAAGGTTGAAATAATTAAAAAATCTCCAACCCAAGACAATAACTTGATCCTAATGTTAAGATAACCAATCAATACATGAAAAAACACTATACTAAATATGTAATTGCAAGAGAAAATAAAAAATAAACAAAGAAATATTAAAATGTGCAAGTATTTAGAAATAAAATGAAATAGTTTTGGTATTGAGGTTAAAAGCAACAATTATCAAGACATACTTAGAATAATTAAAACTATGAGGCTTTAAAAATTACATGAAAAACCAAAGCCCACTGAACTAAATTCATAGCCAGCATTGAGTAGGTATTACATGACGTAACACCTACTTTTCAACATAATTCCCATAAACTTTTATGCACTTGTCCCAACGGGTTACCAGCTTTTTTATACCAGCTGCAAAGAACTCTTTGTCTTGGTGTCGGAGCCAATTTCCCACAAATTTGTTGACATCCTCGTTACCCTGAAACTTCTTCCCACGTAATGCCTAATTCAGTGGCGAAAACAAATGGAAATCAGAGGGTGTTAAATCGCAACTTCAACAGGCCAACCAGAACGGTGTTCGTCAGTCACTGATTCTCGAAAACTTTTGTTCTACCCACGTGTAAACATTTCCACGGTTCACACCACTTTCACCATACACTTTAGCCATTCTGGAGTATATATTAGCTGGTTTTTTAACTTCAGAAATAAAAAACGAATCACAGAACGTTGTACAACCAATGTGGAATTTTCAAGAAGACCCGACATCGTTAAACTTAATTTTGAGGTTATAATCAGAGCAATGTTGATTCATCATCTGATTAGAACTTATCCCAGTGATGCCAACTTATAATCCTAAATGTATCAAACTTGTACTTCCAACCGTCTTTCCCCCAGACCAATTTGTCTCTTTAATTATTGAATGATCCTCGCATTTGTAATAGGGAGTTGAATCGTTTATTATTCATGTGATTCCTTGATTAATTCTATTGTAGAGGTAAACTATTATCATAATGAATAGAATGAGAAAGTGTGATGACTCGGCCGCTCAGGTAATGGTGGATATAGGGAGAGTGGCGGTCCACAGAAACACTGGCATGAATGAATAGTTTACGAGTAATTGAGTGGTAATCATTCCGGGCGCTACAGCTGTCTGAATGATGTGGGACGATCGTGAAATGTCGAGAGTGAAGCAAATTTGACTAAGCTACTTTTTTTTTATCTTTGTGTCCAGAAAAAGATCCAGGCGTACAAGTTTTAGTGAAATACTTGAATCGTATTATAATTCAAGTACCACCTTGAATGGTTTACATCTAATAGAGTGGTAATTACTCCAGGCGCTAAAACTATTAGAATGGTATTGAGGTATTAGCAGGCATCTTTTCCATAAAATACCAGCAATAACATAAAAACCTTTACATAATTTATTCGTGGACTCAATAATAATATTACATTAACTGACTACTTGATAATGCACATTGTGAGCGATTCCTTAATTATTTATTAACTGACTACTTGTACCCACCCATACTGCAAGATTGACCCGCTGGGGAAAAGGAGTGAATGAAGCTTTTTTCTAACTTCGTAAATCAGCACTACTTTTATTTATGCATTTATTGGATTATTTATCATATCTTCTGTTCATTTATGTTAGTAATTTTTATGTATAATTATCATAGCAAATGCCTTATTAGTTTAATATTTTGTTCCTTTTTTTAATAATATAATTTATCAACATAAAACGTACATCAGTTACAGCGAACGGCGAATTGTCGAGGGTTTGAGCAAATAGCGGGCTGTAGTTAAGGCCATAGGATTACATTTTTTAATGAAAAAATCAGGGAAAATGCTTTGAAATATTGTGTGATATATGTAGACCTGCATTGCAAAACAATTTTTGCGTATGTGCGTCTGTATCGGGTGTTGAGACGCCAATTTTAAAGATCACGCGCCCTATTTTTGTAGTGCTGCTTATGAAATTTTCCTTTCCCTGCAATTCACATACCATCCCTTAGTTTATATTATCTCTGTCAAATAATTTGTACACAGATCTACACTTTTGACCGTGTTTCACCTACATAACTTACCCCATACAGCCAGGAGAAAATTAATATTAATATAAATCATATTCCTGTTAATACAATATTAATACAAATTAATACTCAGTAATATTCTACACAATATAATATTAATATTAATTTATGAAATATCCCTTAGCTGTTTTCTACCCTAATTATACGTTGTTATTTCTATACAAATGTACATTCTTTAAAAAAAATTCATCAAATTATACTAACTTGCCCTCTTCCCTACTTTCTAGGCAACAAAATATTAGATCAAATCATCTCTTAGCTGTTTCATACATATATTATATGTATATCTCTCATTGCTTGAGAACATCTTTGATTTTTGGAAAGATGTGGAACGAAATGTACGGTCAAGCTTCTTGCATTCTGAGAAATTACACAAGGCCATGTTTATTTATGGAGCTGATATCTTCCAAGACGTGTAAAGCAGCCCAAAAAAGGTGAAAGGTATCTAACAATTCATTTTAGATAAGGTGAGTCGTTTTGAAATAGATTAATGTATTATTTTGTTTAAGAGTGTTTGCAATTTTTCCTATTTCGCCCGTAGTAACCTTGCTTCTGCGAATCTCAAGCAGAGTAACTGCTATCTAGCGGCGGAACCAGTGAACTACCGCAGTCATCACACTTTCTCCTCTATTCATTATGCTATTATGCTACTTCTTCGTCCCTCCTAGATATTCAACTAGTGCAAAAATTTAACAGCTGCTTGTCCTACACTGCATGACCTCAGGTACTTATTTAAATTTTCTACAGCGGTCATATATATACGAACTTCTTTATAGGATGTGTATGTAATTCTTAGTTTGGATCTACTTTATTATTATTATTATTATTATTATTATTATTATTATTATTATTATTATTATTATTACTGATAACGCGGTAAACAAAGTCCACACTAGTAGTATAGGGGCCTTTATAGCTAGTAGCCAACCTGTCGTCAGCAACCCAAGGGCCATGGATGGCTCGCGACACCATTTGACCAGAGGCGCGACGCAGTTAGGCCCTTATGCCATGGACGTCTGGATACGCACTCTTACGCAAGGGTTTTAATCGATGTTGTTACGCCCTTATGCCATGGACGCCTGGGTACGCACTCTTACGCGAGGGTTTTTCAAATCATTTTTTTCGGGACGTTCTGGATATGCACTCTCGCGCAAGGCCTTGAGGAACATCTGGAAGAGACGTCCTTTGGGTATTCCGTTTGAAGTCCCTGCAGTTTGGACTTTTTATCCATATGATCCCACATTCTATCCCACGACGTTATGATTCATGGCTTATGGCCTTTCGACATCTGTCGGGACGCTATCACTATTGGACAGCAAGAGTTCCATATGACGTCATCACCATATAGCGTTCTTATACATGTTCATTTTATATATTTAATAAAATCTTGTCATAGAGGTGGACTCGAACCACTCAAGTTGCCATTACCGGCTACCTGTTTTTATCCGCGTGACCACGGTAAGATCTGACGTTCCACCTGCTCGGAAAGTCTGATATAAAATTTAGGTTTCTCAGTGACGTCATGGTTATACAATCTTGTGGTTTCCGATTTGTCTACTAGATGGCTGGTATTTACCATGCTCTTCACTAGATTGCGCTACCGTTTTCAAATACACCATTGATAAACAGTCGTTACTTCAATCGTGTATATATTATTAGCATGACCTCCTTTCTGTAACGGTTTCTATTATTAACACTTTTCTGACATTTAATTCGAGTCAAGACTTCATGTGAATCAGCCTCGTACATGAAAATCTTATTTGCAGTTGTTTGAATTAAATATTAACTAATAATATTAATTACAAACATCTTAGTTAAATCTAATGTGAAAACAAATCTTAATACAGGGACCGGCAGAATAATCTGACGATTTTGAAATGCATATAAAAATGATAGACTTCAATGCAATGCAAAGTTTAATTATCACATTTGTTTGAACAACAATTGCCATTTACAGTTCTTCCATTAGTTTTTGTTTGAATTGAAAATTGTGTCCTATATTTTACAACCACCATTTTGTAGACGTTCATATAGCGTTGCCTTGAAGTTTTCCGCTCTCATGAACATGTCATTCGGTATTGCCGCTATTTGGTTCTGAATGCTTAGACGTGGAATTATAGAGCGTAGGCTACTGTATACCCCCCATCCCCTCCCCTCCGTGGGAATTTCCGATACATATATTTTTTGGTTGGTATTCCCATCTAGTTTCAGTTTTCAGTTGTTTGCCCCTTATCAATTACAGCATTTACCCGGAAACCCCGGAAATCCGGAAAATGAGTTTGTTTTAATTTTTCTTTGTTCTTTGCTCCTAATATGCCCAGGGAATTTCTGGCTCACATATTTTTTGTTGGTATTACCATCTAGTTTAAGTCTTCAGTTGTTTGCTCCTTATCAATTACAGCATTTACCCGGAAACCCCGGAAAACTACGGAAATCTGGAGAAAATGAGTTTGATTTCATTTTTCTTTGTTCTTTGCTCCTAATATGCCCAGGGAATTTCTGACTCACATATTTTTTGTTGGTATTGTCATCTAGTTTAAGTTTTCAGTTGTTTGCCCCTTACAAATTACAACATATCCCCGGAAAACCCGAAAAACCACTTTTATACGGAGAAAATGACAATGTTTTATTTTTTAAATCTTCCTTCTTTGCTTCTAATATTCAAAGGGAATTTCTGAGTCATATGTTCTTTTGTTGGTATTGCCATCCAGATTAAGGTTTCAGTTGTTTTCCCCTTATCAATTACAGCAAATCCCCAGAAAACTCCGAAAACCACGGAAGCTCGGAGAAAATGACTTCGTTTTAATTTTTTAAATCTTAGTTCTTTGCTCCTAGTATTCAAAGAGAATTGGTGACTCATATGGTTTTGTGTTGGTATTGCCATATAGATTAATGTTTCAGTTGTTTGCCCCTTATCAATTACAGCAAATCCCCAGAAAACTCCGAAAACCACGGAAGCCCGGAGAAAATGACTTTGTTTTAATTTTTTAAATCTTAGTTCTATGCTCCTAGTATTCAAAGGGAATTGGTGACTCAGATGGTTTTGTGTTGGTATTGCCATGTAGATTAAGGTTTCAGTTGTTTGCCCCTTATCAATTACAGCTTATCCCCGGATAACTCCGGAAACCTAAAAAATCCGAAGAAAATGAGTTCGTTTTAATTTTTAAAAACCTTTGTTCTTTGATCCTAATATTCCCATGCAACTTCTGACTTGCATATTTTTTTTGTTGGCATTGTAATCTAGATTAAGGTTTCAGCTGTTTTCCCATTATCAATTACAACATATCCCCGTAAAACCCGGAAAACCACGGAAATCCACAGAATTTCTAGAACTCGGAACTTGTGATCTACGGTCACTGAAACCGTTATTGCGAATTAATTCTTCTGCCTCAAGTGTGTCCCTTGCAGGTTCAAAAGGGTGAGTATATGGACTACGAGATATCTGCCATAATTGTGATGGTCACATGCAAAGAAAAGGGGAATCATATCTTCTAAACATGCCAAGTGTAAGTCAAAGTTGTTTTCTTTAGTTGCTCGCTGAAATCTCAAAATCAATGACACTTTGTCCATATTACCATTCCAAAATTGTGCTGTTTTACCGAATGTCCCTTCTCTAACTTCAGTCAAGAAAGTTTGATAGTGACTGTGGAAGGTTTGGTAAGATAAATTAATTATCATTCACAGATGTCAAATTAGAATATGAAGTGTGTTCTGTCAGGTTTCCAATCGCCTTCATTCCTTCAGCATCAGGATTTTTTCCAGTATTCTTTGTAATGCTGTAATTGGCAAGGGGAAAAAAACTGAAACCTTAAACTATATGGCAATAGCAACACAAATTATGTGATTCAGTAATTCCCTGGGAATATTAGTATCAAAGAGCAAATATTTTTAAAAAATTAAAACAATCACATTTTCTGCGGATTTTCGTGGTTTTCAGGGTTTACGTGGATATGCTGTAATTGATAAGGGGAAAACAACTTAAACCTTAAACTAGATGGCAATACCAACAAAAAACATATGAGTCAGAAATTCCCTGGGAATATTAGGAGCAAAGAACAAAGATTTTAAAGAAAATTTTAAAAAGTCAATTCCTCCGGATTTCCGTGTTTTCGGAGTTTTCTGCGGATATGCTATAATTCATAAGGGGAAAACAACTGAAACTTTAATCTAGATGGCAATACCAATGAAAAAACATACGAATCAGAAATTCCCTTTGAATATTAGGAGCAAAGAACAAAGATTTAAAAAATAATACATAGTAATTTTCTCCGTATATACGTGGTTTTCCGGGGTTTCCGGGGATATGCTGTAATTGGTAAGGGGCAAACAACTGGAAAGTTAATCTATATTGGAATACCAACACAAAAACATATGATTCACCAATTCCCTTTGAATACTAGGAGCAAAGAACTAAGATTTAAAAAAAATAAAACAAAGTCCCTTTCTCCGGATTTCCGTGGTTTTGGGTGTTTTCCGGGGATATACTGTAATTGATAAGAGGCAAACAACTGAAACCTTAATCTATATGGTAATGCCAACAAAAAAAATGTAAGTCAGAAATTCCCTTTGAATATTAGGTGCAAAGAACAAAGATTTAAAAAATAAACCATAGTAATATTCTCCGTATATACGTGGTTTTCCGGGTTTTCCGGGGATATGTTGTAATTTGTAAGGGGGCAAACAACTAGAACATTAAACTAGATGCCAATACCAACAAAAATGTGTGAGTCAGAAATTCCCTGGGAGGATTAGGAGCAAAGAACAATGAAAAATTAAAACAAATTCATTTTCTGCGAATTTCCGGGGTTTTCCGGGGTTTCCGGCTAAATGCTGTAATTGATAAGGGGCAAACAACTAAAATCTTAAACTAGATGACAATACCAACAAAAAAATATATGTGTTGGAAATTCCCACGGGGGGGGGAGGGTTTCATATTGGTAGCCCATGGTCTATTAATGCTACAAACATTTGTTTCCAACAAGGTGGTGCTACAGAGAGCACATCAAAACACTCTATGGGCATGGTCCGGGAAATGTTTCCTGGACGTGTTCTGTCAAGAAATGTGACGTCATCTTGCGGACGATGCTGCTGCTGATGATGATGATGTAGATGATGATGACCATGATGTAGATGCTGATGATGATGCCGATGATGATGAGGATGATGATGATGTAACACTAGCGTAAAATTATTTTAAACTATTCAATGGAAAGTTCCTGTTAACAGTTACCACTCAATAAGAAATATGTGTATCACTACTACGGTAACATTATTAATAATAAAAATAAAATAAAATAAAACTAATTTTCTAATGAAGCTATTTTTCTTCAAAATTTGTATAAGAGTCGCAACCTTGGTAGGCTGGAGACAAAAACTATGGTGTCCTCTTGTATTATGAAATTTTACCTCGACGTACCCAGGGCTCGGGACAACCTTGTGCATTTTTTGCAACGATCTATCTGGGTATGCAATAACATGATTTCGACCTCACCGAATTTTTGCCGCATACTACCAAAGCTCGAACTGTAAGAGGATTATGTGTCCTTCTCGTGACAGTTTAACTATAAGTAAGCTTGTCATAGGCATTGTTTGAGTACCTGAAAGATTATATTCCGAGGGTATCTTTAAGAACGCAAGGGGATTGTGCATAGATTAAAAGAGAGGATCCCTGTTTTCACCTTAGGAAAATATGTCATGTTGTCTGATTGCATTATATTTTAAGAACCTTGATAACGGATTAACAACTTACGTCCGTTATCTTAAAGACAAAGCACTGAATTGTGTCCAGACCTGCATAGAACATTATCAGCAACAAAAAACATTGTCTCAGGACTATGACATAACTGTAAAAAATATTGTTCTGATAATAGTCTTAAAGTTTTTAATACGTTTATATATTTTATCACATTAAATAACGCTTCCTATATTCACATTATTTCATTTATTTTCGATAACACCTGATCTTATTATTTAAGAAGATCACTTACACATTTTTCTGTGCCAAAGATAAATTGTATTCACATACCACAGACATCCAGCTTTAAAAATACTCACACAACTTTCTGTGCCTCCGAAAAATAGAATTCAAGTTTTAAAACGACTCATACATTTATTTCTATACCACCAATTAACTGTGTTCATAATTTTTATTGCTTATAACCAGGCCGCGGAATCTGATGACCTTAAATTGTTTGAAAAATAACCTATAAAATGACCCTAAACTTTAAAGAAAATGACTTAATAATTATAAAAATAACCTAAAAAACTGATATTTCATTTATAAAAAAATATTATTGTACACACAAAGTTATAGCCTTGTTTGTACAATATTGTAAAAACTGTAAATAACTGTAATGTTGTGAATGTTGTTTTCTCACGAAAATTATACTGACACTGAGGCACTGGTGAGTCAAAATTCGGCACATCCTTTTGTGGTTTGCCGGATTATATTCTTGTTTATTGAAGGTAAACAGTAGTTTACACTCTCAAATCCAAGCAGGTGGCAGACTCTGGTGCCAAGTCAATCTAATAACAATAGTAATATAATACCAAATTTTGGCGTTTCTTTGATTCTCACTTCCGACTGAGATATGTCAACATTTTAACGCCGAATTTTTCCTTCTTGCATTAAACAAACAACACTTCAAAGAAGCACCACTAGCTACAAAAAAGTAATTACATTCAATGTAAATACATGAAAATGACTAAATATGAAAGCAAATGACACGAAAATGACAAAATATTGACCTACAATTGATATAAATGCCCCCAAAAATCTCTCTAATATAAAAGCATTTCCATAATCTAGAGGCCATGATTAGGATTTATCTGCAAGTAGGCAATGTCTATACAACATCAATAAAAATATGACATGTCATCAGAATCCGAACCCTTCTTATAACTTATATTTATTATATTATTTCTAGTTTTCAAGCAGAAAATTATTTTATATTAATATATTACAATTGTATATTATTGAAAACATTATTATCTTTCATGATGTTATAATCCATAGCCATTTTTTTGTTCCGTAACATCGCTTTGCTTTTTCAATAGTGGAATTAATTCAGACTTTGGGATTTCCTATTATTTCCTTTTATTGTAATTATTGAACATGAATATTTAGTTTGTGACAGATACAGATAGTTACATGTCTGGTGTAAAGTGAAAATTATTACTAAGTCTAGTTGTTACATGATAGACCGATTACGCAATAAATATACAGAAATACATACCTTTTGACAAAACAGAGAATCGTTGTTTAGTATAATTATTTCATCAAAGATCAGAACACAAGGAAGACACGTAAGATAAGCGAGCGTTTTTCTTTTTTTTTTTTTTTTCTTGCATGTTATAGAACTAACTTACTGTGAGTTTTCATAACCTAACGTTTTAAATTATAATGGTTCATGTGTCTGGGGGGTATGAACTACGATAATATTAAACCTGTTACCTGTTATAGAAAGCATATATGTTTCATTTGACAATTACATTGTAAAGTTGTTTCTCTCAGAGTTTAGTTTATTAATGAAATATTATATAGCCTACAACAAACATGCTGAATATAAAGAAAAGAAAAAAAGACTCTTTAAAGATAACGAAAATTCATCCCTTTTTGAGAGAAACATCTTTCAAACATAAATTTAGAAAATTTACTTATACCCAGATTTTAATTGAATATCTAGTCATGAAGTTTCCCATCAATTCAAGAATATTTCTATACCTAAAATACTATTTTATATCGGATAAACATAAGAACTATAAACCATTTTGAATGATTGAGTCAGACTACAAAAACCTATACCACACC
This sequence comes from Ectobius pallidus, assembly GCA_964059195.1. Lineage (NCBI taxonomy): Eukaryota > Metazoa > Arthropoda > Insecta > Blattodea > Ectobiidae > Ectobius > Ectobius pallidus. The sequence continues at coordinate 136,967,272 of CAXKWD010000003.1, read as the reverse complement.
AAGGATTTGAACCAAAACCTTACGGTTCTCCGTACCGCTGCTCTACCTTTGAACTATCACGGCAGCGTGCCGGTACAACATTAAATTCTCCAACTGACTCACCTATCCCGGTTTAAAGCCAGGCGTTCTCAATATGAGATACCAACCCAGTGTGATCCTGTAAGTACTCAAAAGCCCAGGCTTCATAGTAAACCACTAGTAGGTCCCAGTGGAATGATGACTATTTCACACTGCCCCGTGTGTAAAACAGTAACTTTCATACTAATACAAGTACAGAACTCGACAGATTCTAGTTTTAAATAACATATGAGATGTTAACTATGTGTTATGTCACGAGACATCAGAGCTAAATCTGTCTTACGCTCGGATTCAAATCTAAAATTAGAACCATAGTGAAAGTGTGCGATACACATTGCTGATAATACATAAACGTTGTTTAATTTTCACAGTGTTGTTTAAACATAATATTTATGATTTTAAATAACATTTCTAATATGCAATGAACTTTTAACTGTGCAATTATTTTCGTCCCTCATTTTTGGGCTAAAGATTTTCTTGAAGGACTGTTTGAAAATTTATAACTCGTTCAAATAAACGATTCACAGGAAATTTAATTTTTTTATTGCTGAGAAAATTCTGCTAAACACATGCATCCTTAAGAATATTTTCTGAAAAACGTCGCACTGCTTGTTTGAAACGAGTTGCAGGAGAAGACAAAAAAGTTATGTGTGTTTGAACAAATAAAAATTCTGGTAAACAGCTGCATGCATGGAACTAATTTTTGGATAGTGTCCTTTTGTTTTTTTAAGTTAAAAACAAAGTTGTGGAATCAAAGACAAAGACAAAGACAAAAATGTTATAATATGTGTTTGAGCAAAAGAAAATTCTGCTAAACACATGCATCCTTAAGAATATTTCCTGAAAAACGTCGCACTGCTTGTTTGAAAACAGTTGCAGGAAAAGACAAAAATGTTATGTGTATGAACAAAATAAAATTCTGGTAAACACTTGCATCCATGGAAATAATTTTTGGATAGTGTCTTTCCGTTCTTTTAAGTTAAAGACAAAGTTGTGGAAACAGTTGTATGCAACGACAAATTCTTGTAAACACCTGCATCCATGGAAATAACTTTTGGATAGTATCTTTCCGTTCTTTTAAGTTAAAGACAAAGTTGTGGAAACAGTTGTATGCAACGACAAAAATGTTATAATATGTGTTTAAGCAAAAGAAAATTCTGCTAAACACATGCATCCTTAAGAATATTTTCTGAAAAACGTCGCACTGCTTGTTTGAAAACAGTTGCAGGAGAAGACAAAAAAGTTATACGTGTTTGAACAAAATAAAATTCTGGTAAACACCTGCATCCATGGAAATCAATTTTGGATAGTTTCTTTTTGTTCTTTTAAGTTAAGGACAAACTTGTGAAAACAGTTGTATGCAAAGACAAATATGTTAAAACGTGTGTTTGAGCAAAAGGAAATTCTGCTAAACACAAGCATCCTTAAGAATATTTTCTGAAAAAAGTCGCACTGCTTGTTTGAAAACATTTGCAGTTGAAGACAAAAAGTTATGCCTGTTTGAACACCTGCATCCATGGAAATATTTTTGGATATTGTCTTTCTGTTTTTTAAGTTAAACAGACAGTTGTGGAAACAATTGTATGCAAAGACAAAAAAGATACAATATGTGTTTGAGCAAAAGAAAATTTTGGTAAACCCATGCAACCATGGGAATAATATTATGAAAACGCCACATTGTTCTTTGAGTTAGTCATAAATATGTGGTATCAGTTGCATGCAAAGACAAACATATTTTAATGTTTGTTTGAGCAAAAGAAGATTTTTGTAAACACATGCATCCATACTAATAATATTATGAAAAACGTCGCACTCTTTGTTAAAATTAGGGAAAAACTGTGAAAAAATTTGTATCAAAGACAAAAATGTACCAATGTACGATTTAAAAAAGAAGATTTTGGTAAACACTTGCAGCCTTAGGAATAATTTTATGGATACGACGCACTGCTTACTTCTTTTATAGACAAAAGTGAGAAACATTCTGTAGATGTCTTATACACGCTTGTGCAAACGATCAATTTATCAACATCTTAATAAACATTATTCTACGGAGAATATTATAGGAGAAAAATTCCTCCGGCACTGGGTATTGAACCCAGGACCTTTGGCTATTTGCGCCAATGCTCTACCAACTGAGCTAAGCCGGAGCTCAATTCACAGCACCAGATAGAACCTCTCTCCTATGACTAATTGCCCTAATGGTCTACCTCACAGACAGACAAGTTATGTCATATGCAGTACTGTGAGGCACACTAAATAGTGATTTTTGTGACCGGGCTCCCACTGTTATTGTACAGTTAACATTCAAGATAGATAGACTATTTATAAGCAATCATGAACCACAGATTATTGTCTCTGTGGGACACCACATGAGAATATTATAGGAGAAAAATTCCTCCGGCAGTGGGACCTGAACCCAGGACCTTTGGCTATTCGCGCCAATGCTCTACCAACTGAGCTAAGCCGGAGCTCAATTCACAGCACCAGATAGAACCTCTCTCCTATGACTAATTGCCCTAATGGTCTACCTCACAGACAGACAAGTTATGTCATATGCAGTACTGTGAGGCACACTGTAGGCTAGTGTGCCTAACAGAATTTGCTATAGGATTTTTCGGAGGACCACTGGATTATAATCCAGAAAATGCAAATTGGAAAGAATAGGAATGATATAGGAAGCAGGAGAGATTGAATTATTACTTTATTCTTCAGCTCCTAGTAAACTGCAGCTTCTCTTCTTTCTTCTTGCTGTGCTTAATGTTTAATTAATATTGATTTTGTTTCACTTGAAAATTTTTAAGGATAATGTCTTGTTTATAAAAGGTTGTTTTCTTAACAAGAACCTATAGTAATTTAATTGTCTTATTTGAGTACAGGTTGAGCTATATCTTGCTCAAAAAATCACTACGGCAATTTCTTTAGATTGCTCGTAGGAAAAGAGTATGCCGAAACTCCAAAAAATGATAAATGCTGAATTACTTGTTTAGGCTAGTAATTTGCTAGACCATTCCTTGGTCTTTGTGAGTTATGCCATATTTTATTCAAAACTACTACGGCAGCATATTTAGCTTGCACGTAGAGGAAAAGGAGGAGCTGCAAGGATGCCAAAACTCCTGGACAATTATAAATGCAGTTTCTACTTGTATGCAAACAAATTTGCTGAGTCTCTAGACTCTTGTGAAATTAACCATATATTAACTGTATGTAGTACTTAACTTGTATAGTGACTGCATCTGATGAGAATGTGAATGCATTAGCCGGACTATGGCTAATTAGGTGAAGCACAGTTAATGTTGCTGTAGATCATCCTGAATGGTGGCCAGTAGCGAGTCCTTTCATGGCTACGAGCTACGCTCCACGAAGTTCTAGGGATGTCCTCGAATCCACCTGCAAGTGGATTAAGCTGTGGCTGCTGATGCTGGTTCCATGATGGATAGTTATATGTAGATACTGTACAATAATATATTCAGACTTGTGGTCTGTTGCTAAATTTTGGGCTGTGCCCTTACGCAGCGACGATCAGTGAAGAAGTGAATAAAGTCTAACGGCCACAAAATGCGTTCACATAATCATCTTACAAAAGAGTCATTCAAAAATTCGATGGAAAGCTAGTCTGGAGCTTTCTAGATGCTTCCATCCTAAAGCAGGCTTTTATTAAACAAATTAACATGCAGTACTCTTTCTGTAACACACAAAAAGATACATGAGAGTATCTATTTTATTAAACAATATGCCTTTGTGGAGAAATAAATAAATTTATCATGAGACTTAATCTTACTGTGCAGTACATTGTCCTTAAAGGCAAGTATTGCTAATCGATAGTCCGCTTGAAGTGCTCTACGCCGTTCTGTCCACAGGGGCAAGTAAGAGTATTATCGATTATCAGGCTGGCAATCGATATCTGATCGATGCCGGCAAAGCAGCATTCTGTTGCTAGTTAACATTATTTACTGAATTCAATGATAACAGTTGATAATAACTGGAATAAATGTGCAAACTATTCCTTAGCTAATAGCATTATAGCTCATAATAGATATTTTCTTTATCTAAATGTAAATAAAGAGATACAAGTGTGCCAAGAATTTTGTTTGCTAGTAACTGGCGTTAGTGCCATCTAGTGACTTGTATTAATACTTCATTACTAGTATTTGCTATAAAAGTATAATAAATGGGCTCTAAGCTCTACGAGCTTACACACACTAAGTAGTGAATTTTGTGACCGGGCTCCCACTGTTATTGTACAGTTAACATTCAAGATAGATATATATAAGCAATCATGAACCACAGATTATTGTCTCTGTTGGACACCACATGAGAATATTATAGGAGAAAAATACCTCCGGCACTGGGACTTGAACACAGGACCTTTGGTTATCGTGCCAATGCTTTACCAACTGAGCTAGGCCGGAGCTCAATTCACAGCACCAGATAGAACCTCTCTCCTAAGACTAATTGCCCGAATGGTCTACCTCACAGACAGACAAGTTATGTCATATGCAGTACTGTGAGGCACACTAAGTAGTGAATTTTGTGACCGGGCTCCCACTGTTATTGTACAGTTAACATTCAAGATAGATATATATATGCAATCATGAACCACAGATTATTGTCTCTGTTGGACACCACATGAGAACATTATAGGAGAAAAATTCCTCCAGCACTGGGACTTGAACCCAGGACCTTTGGCTATTCGCGCCAATACTCTACAAACTGAGCTAAGCCGGAGCTCAATTCATAGCACCAGATAGAACCTCTCTCCAATGACTAATTGCCCTAATGGTCTACCTCACAGACAGACAAGTTATGTCATATGCAGTACTGTGAGGCACAATAAGTAGTAATTTTTGTGACCGGGCTCCCACTGTTATTGTACAGTTAACATTCAAGATAAATATATATAAGCAATCATGAACCACAGATTATTGTCTGTGTTGGACACCACATGAGAATATTATAGGAGAAAAATTCCTCCGGCACTGGGACATGAACCCAGGACCTTTGGCTATTCGCGCCAATGCTCTACCAACTGAGCTAAGCCGGAGCTCAATTCACAGCACCAGATAGAACCTCTCTCCTAAGACTAATTGCCCGAATGGTCATAATAATGCCCGACATAACAGACAAGTTATGTCATATGCAGTACTGTGAGGCACACTAAGTAGTGATTTTTGTGACCGGGCTCCCACTGTTATTGTACACTTAACATTCAAGATAGATAGACTATATATAAGCAATCATGAACCACAGATTATTGTCTCTGTTGGACACCACATGAGAATATTATAGGAGAAAAATTCCTCCGGCACTGGGACTTGAACCCAGGACCTTTGGCTATTCGCGCCAATGCTCTACCAACTGAGCTAAGCCGGAGCTCAATTCACAGCACGACATAGAACCTCTCTCCTATGACTAATTGCCCTAATGGTCTACCTCACAGACAGACAAGTTATTTCATATGAAGTACTGTGAGTCACACTAAGTAGTGATTTTTGTGACCGGGCTCCCACTGTTATTGTACAGTTAACATTCAAGATAGATATATATAAGCAATCATGAACCACAGATTATTGTCTCTGTTGGACACCACATGAGAATATTATAGGAGAAAAATTCCTCCGGCACTGGGACTTTAACCCAGGACCTTTGGCTATTCGCGCCAATGCTCTACCAACTGAGCTAAGCCGGAGATCAATTCACAGCACCAGATAGAATATCTCTCCTATGACTAATTGCCCTAATGGTCTACCTCACAGACAGACAAGTTATTTTATATGCAGTACTGTGAGGCACACTAAGTAGTGATTTTTGTGTCCGGGCTCCCACTGTTATTGTACAGTTAACATTCAATATATATATATATATATATATATATATATATATATATATAAGCAATCATGAACCGCAGATTATTGTCGAGGCACACTAAGTAGTGATTTTTGTGACCGGGCTCCCACTGTTATTGTACAGTTAACATTCAAGATAGATATATATAAGCAATCATGAACCACAGATTATTGTCTCTGTTGGACACCACATGAGAATATTATAGGAGAAAAATTCCTCCGGCACTGGGACTTGAACCCATTACCTTTGGCTATTCGCGCTAATGCTCTACCAACTGAGCTAAGCAGGAGCTCAATTCACAGCACCAGATAGAACCTCTCTCCTATGACTAATTGCCCTAATGGTCTACCTCACAGACAGACAAGTTATGTCATATGCAGTACTGTGAGGCACACTAAGTAGTGATTTTTGTGACCGGGCTCCCACTGTTATTGTACAGTTAACATTCAAGATAGAAATATATATAAGCAATCATGAAAAAAAGATTATTGTCTCTGTTGGACAACACATGAGAATATTATAGGAGAAAAATTCCTCCGGCACTGGGACTTTAACCCAGGACCTTTGGCTATTCGCGCCAATGCTCTACCAACTGAGCTAAGCCGGAGATCAATTCACAGCACCAGATAGAATATCTCTCCTATGACTAATTGCCCTAATGGCCTACCTCACAGACAGACAAGTTATTTTATATGCAGTACTGTGAGACACACTATGTAGTGATTTTTGTGTCCGGGCTCCCACTGTTATTGTACAGTTAACATTCAATATATATATATATAAGCAATCATGAACCGCAGATTATTGTCGAGGCACACTAAGTAGTCATTTTTGTTACCGGGCTCCCGCTGTTATTGTACAGTTAACATTCAAGATAGATATATATAAGCAATCATGAACCACAGATTATTGTCTCTGTTGGACACCACATGAGAATATTATAGGAGAAAAATTCCTCCGGCACTGGGACTTGAACCCATTACCTTTGGCTATTCGCGCTAATGCTCTACCAACTGAGCTAAGCAGGAGCTCAATTCACAGCACCAGATAGAACCTCTCTCCTATGACTAATTGCCCTAATGGTCTACCTCACAGACAGACAAGTTATGTCATATGCAGTACTGTGAGGCACACTATGTAGTGATTTTTGTGACCGGGCTCCCACTGTTATTGTACAGTTAACATTCAAGATAGATATATATATAAGCAATCATGAAAAAAAGATTATTGTCTCTGTTGGACAACACATGAGAATATTATAGGAGAAAAATTCCTCCGGCACTGGGACTTGAACCCAGGACCTTTGGCTATTCGCGCCAATGCTCTACCAACTGAGCTAAGCCGGAGCTCAATTCACAGCACCAGATAGAACCACTCTCCTATGTCTAATTGCCCTAATGGTCTACCTCACAGACAGACAAGTTATGTGATATGCAGTACTGTGAGGCACACTAAGTAGCGATTTTTGTGTCCGGGCTCCCACTGTTATTGTACAGTTAACATTCAAGAAAGATAGACTATTTATAAGCAATCATGAACCACAGATTATTGTCTCTGTTGGACAGCACATGAGAATATTATAGGAGAAAAATTCCTCCGGCACTGTGACTTGAACCCAGGACCTTTGGCTATTCGCGCTAATGCTCTACCAACTGAGCTAAGCCGGAGCTCAATTCACCAGCACCTGATAGAACCTCTCCCCTATGACTAATTGCCCTAATGGTCTACCTCGCAGACAGACAAGTTATGTCATATGCAGTACTGTGAGGCACACTAAGTAGTGATTTTTGTGACTTATATATATATATCTATCTTGAATGTTAACTGTACAATATCAGTGGGAGCCCGGTCACAAAAATCACTACTTAGTGTGCCTCACAGTACTGCATATGACATAACTTGTCTGTCTATGAGGTAGGCCATTAGGGCAATTAGTCATAGGAGAGAGGTTCTATCTGGTGCTGTGAATTGAGCTCCGGCTTTGCTCAGTTGATAGAGCATTAGCGCGAATAGCCAAAGGTCCTGGGTTCAAGTCCCAGTGCCGGAGGAATTTTTCTCCTATAATATTCTCATGTGGTGTCCAACAGAGACAATAATCTGTGGTTCATGATTGCTTATATATATCTATCTTGAATGTTAACTGTACAATAACAGTGGGAGCCCGGTCACAAAAATCACTACTTAGTGTGCCTCGACAATAATCTGTGGTTCATGATTGCTTATATATATATATATATATATATATATATTGAATGTTAACTGTACAATAACAGTGGGAGCCCGGTCACAAAAATCACTACTTAGTGGGCCTCACAGTACTGCATATGACATAACTTGTCTGTCTGTGAGGTAGACCATTAGGGCAATTAGTCATAGGAGAGAGGTTCTATCTGGTGCTTTGAATTGAGCTCCGGCTTAGCTCAGTTGGTAGAGCATTGGCGCGAATAGCCAAAGGTCCTGGGTTCAAGTCCCAGTGCCGGAGGAATTTTTCTCCTATAATATTCTCATGTGGTGTCTAACAGAGACAATCTGTGGTTCATGATTGCTTATATTTATTTATTTATTTATATTTATTTACCTTATTAGTACAAAACAAATATTCATAACCGATGCCCGAATGAGCAAAAGCTCGTGCTCGGGCTCAGCTCAGCACAAAAACAAAAAACAGTGAACACTGGAAATTATAAAACAAAAAATTCTGGGCAAAGCGACGTTACAAAACACACAAACACACACTCACACACATGGCATACACAAATACACTCACAAAACAAGGCAAATAGTAAATAACATAAATCAAAAGCAAAACATATAATTAAAAATTATGTGTAAGAGAGGAATGACAAGCACGAGTAGCCAAAATGAAAAGCAAAAACTTTGGATATTGTAAAATGAGTCATGCATTAGGTTGAATAAATTTTATAAGTTTCTTTCTTGAATCTGTGTAAATTTAGATAATATAGTTCAGGATGAGCTCTTATTAGTGAGTTGTATAATCTTGGGCCGAAATTTATACTGTGATTTAATCCAGCAGAGGTAGAACATTTGGGTTCATATAGAATAGAATTTTGATTCAGTCTGGTAAGGTAATGATGAGGATTGTTATTTTTGAAAATATTTCTATTCTTATGGAAGTAAGTCAGTAATTTGAGTTTGTATATATGTTCAATATTTAAGACATTAAATTCAGAAAATATTAGTTTTGTGGGGTAATCAGCAGGTTTACTCAGGTTTACTCAGGTTTACTTTATATATATCTATCTTGAATGTTAACTGTACAATAACAGTGGGAGCCCGGTCACAAAAATTACTACTTAGTGTGCCTCACAGTACTGCATATGACATAACTTGTCTGTCTGTGAGGTAGACCATTAGGGCAATTAGTCATAGGAGAGAGGTTCTATCTGGTGCTGTGAATTGAGCTCCGGCTTAGCTCAGTTGGTAGAGCATTGGCGCGAATAGCCAACATGTCCTGGGTTCAAGTCCCAGTTCCGGAGAAATTTTTCTCCTATAATATTCTCATGTGGTGTCCAACAGAGACAATAATCTGTGGTTCATGATTGCTTATATATATCTATCTTGAATGTTTATTGTACAATAACAGTGGGAGCCCAGTCACAAAAATCACTACTTAGTGTGCCTCACAGTACTGCATATGACATAACTTGTCTGTCTGTGAGGTAGACCATTAGGGCAATTAGTCATAGGAGAGAGGTTCTATCTGGTGCTGTGAATTGAGCTCCGGCTTAGCTAAGTTGGTAGAGCATTGGCGCGAATAGCCAAAGGTCCTGGGTTCAAGTCCCAGTGCCGGAGGAATTCTTCTCCTATAATATTCTCATGTGGTGTCCAACAGAGACAATAATCTGTGGTTAATGATTGCTTATATATATCTATTATTCTACGGTCCTAAACAAATATTGCCAAATCCTGCACAACTTTGGTTCTCAGTGACTTTGTACTTTTTTTTTTATAGTTTTGTACTTTTCTCCTATAATTTTTCATTTGCGATTGCTTGAATACTGAGTCCATTGGACTTCATACAATGGGCTCCCCCAAATGGAAGGCAGTTTGTTTGTTTGTTAAGAATGCAAATTCATAAAACATGAAAATGTTCAAATTGCATAGAATTGACATTTTAATTATCCCATTCATTTAACGATTTTACAGCGATAGGGTCCTTGTGAACTATGGTCACGTGTAACAACATTAGCGTTACGGCATTATTGGCATCTTCAAGGCACGCGAGTTCGTGGAAGAAATAATCGATAGTCAGCCTGATTGATGTTTTCCTTTTACAATATTTATACGCTTAACGAATCTAAATAGATTGAGTTTCGTGCCACCAAAGTGGATTTTCTTACGCAACGCACACAGACTACAGAAAGAGAAATTGGTACTGTACGTAGACATGCATAGAATACAGTATTACGCTTAAAACTACATTTTTAAGGCCCTTTCTGTTTTTGCCGCTGGTGTTTCTTTATTTCGTTTAAGAGGTGTGGATGTCGCCATTGAATTTTGCTAGATGGAATTATACTTTTTTATTTATAATGTTTTAAATTTAGAATGGAGATCCAAATTATTATAACTGTTATTCCCCCTAGGTTTGGTGGCATAAGATAGGTGCAATTGTCAACAGAACCAGTACATATTTCACAGACCTTATAGGCCTATATAATAAGTAGACCTTGGAGGTGTTTGGGCAAATGTTTATTTATCCCTCCCCCCCCCCCCCCCAAAAAAAAAAATCAAATAATATTTACATACAATTTAAAGGAGATCAAACGAGCGTAGTTTTATAATTGGTGCCTTAATATATACTGCTTAGCCTATTTCTGTACTATTATATTTTAGAGAATTTGTTACATTTACTACTTATTTGAATGATTAAATTAAAAGTTAGTACTAACATGTAGTGTCTGCCGCGGTGGTCTAGAGGTAGCGTGCCCGCCTCTAGATCCGCAGGGCGCGGGATCAAACCCGGCCGCGGTGGATGGATTTTTCAGGACGTAAAAATCCTGGGCACGGAGTCCTCCGGGAGGGACTTTAAGCTGGGGTCCCGTGTCGTAGATTTACGGCACGTAAAAGAACTCCAAGCCTAAATTAGAGCCTCTGGACAGATTTCTCGGCCCTTTCACGTCCAAGAAATACTTAGTTTCCGGAGGGGGGTTGCGAGGCGATGGGCTTACCACCTGTCCCTCTACCCTCTCTCGGAAATTAAGAATATCAAAATTAGTATAGGCAATGAAACCTCCATTGGAGGCCCCTTCGCCCCACCTGTGGATCATAGGGTACCAGATACAGATACAGATACTAACATGTAGTAATTTTTTTCCGTGTAGGAAAAGTTCCAAACATGTCAATATACTTTTTGTTAACCGAAAGGTTGGCATCCATGATTTCACGTAAGAAGAGATTAGGTCAGGCCAGTCCAACAGGCTTATGGAAAGTTATTATTGCGGTCCGGGATCCAAAGTAGAAGAGATTAATATAAAAATAATAGTATTAAGTCATAACAGCGCCCGTTACCATGGGCATAAATTTCAAATTTGTTGAAGTCAAATTTAGAAAAATACCTGCCTGGATTAAGTTAAAACCCAGATTATTAGTCTGTCGTAATGTATTGTCAAAGCAATTTAACAGATAAAAAATAACACGTGGGTGGTCCAGAAAAATGCATGATACTTATTTACGGTATTTATTTATATATTATGCCACACATGTAATATTGTATATAAATACAATTCATCACCACCTTCATCTTCATTACTGCCTGTACCGGACCCTTATGTCATCTTGCATTCGGTCTTCCTTTAACTTTATAGTGCAATGATTGATGTGCTATACTATCTTCATAAATTTTTCTCTATGTTCCGTTATTTTGTAATTTATATTGAACACATTCAGTTCTTTCTAATATCTTCATTTCTGCTTTGATATGATGGTTTCTAGCCTGAACTGCACGTAAAATCTTCATTTCAGCTCGCTGGATAAGTAGGCGATCCTTCTTGGTTAAAACCTTTGTCTCTGCACCATACAATACAGCAGGTACAGCCATTACTTTATAAAATTTCATCTGTGTCTCCCTACGTGTCTTATTTTTTAAGGTTCTGAAAATAGTACCACACATATTTTCAAATTTCAATATTTTCCAATATAAATCATGTTTGCCTAGGTTGCTTATATGATATCCTAGGTAATTAAAATTGATTACTTGCTCCATTGTTTTCTTCGAGCGCTCTCTCTCCCCCCCCCCTGTGTCTACACAGTAGAGTAGGCCATGAAACTATTAACTGTCACTTATTTCTATTATTGATGTATATTGCGGATTAAATTTCACCCTGATATTAATGTAAATGAATATGATACAGGATGCAATTGTGAGAGTGATTTATGTTATGTAAATATCCAATTCGGCATTTGTCTTTACGGCTGGGGAAACCATGAAAAAACCTATGTCAAATTGGCCGGCCTGGGGATTTGAACCTGGGACCTCCCGAATGCAAGTCCAAGACGTTACCATCTCGACGACCTCGCTCTTGTATTATTTTACTTCTTATCGCACATTTATCACATAATGCTAGCGGTTCGGTTTTCCCTGTTGATATAGTCATATTTTACTCTTTGATAATAATATTTAGATTATAGAAGATCTTTTGTAAAATGTTCTCCGATTCAGATATTAGGACTTGATCATCAGCATAATATAAAAGATTATTAATTTTGGCATTTTGAAATAAAAAACCAAAGTTGTTATCGGCTTTCCAAATGCGAATACCGTCGTCCAAATGTAACTTAGATGAAATAAGACTACAGATAAGGAACATCCTTGACGTACTCCTTGGTTCGTTGTAATAAACTGATTACTGAGATTTCCATCTCTCTTTACTTTTATATTGGATCCATTATATTCTTTATTATTTGAGTCTGATGTAGAGATATTCCTCTTATATTTAAAATAGTCCATCATTTTGTTGTGCTAACTCTGTTAAGAGCCTTTACACAGCGTGTAAAGAGAAAATATGTTGGTTTATTGAATTCTCTGTGTTTTTCCATAATTTGTTGAAGGGTAAAGATGTTATCTTTACGGGAGTTTCTTTTCTGAACCCTGTTTGCTCTTTGACCAGTAAACACCGCTATATTTGACAATCTTCGGGTGATGACTTTAGGATATATTTTATAGGCTGATGTTAGAAGACTTACTCCTCTGTAATTCCTACAAACATTTCCGTCACTTTAAAAAAAAAAATTGTATTGCATTAGCCGTTAGCCATTATTTAGGTATGCATTTGTGACGGTTTTTTGTTGTTAACTTTGAAATTATGGTTTGGTTTTGTAGTGAGGTAATAGCTCTGAATAAAATTGAAATGGAATGGACTACTTTCATTAATTGTATAATACTAAGAATAATTTAGTTACAATATCAAGAATAACTTGAAACTATAAGTTTCAATTATACTTGCAGAACTTAAATGAGGGTGAAACTTGAAACTGGATTAACAACTTTAAATAACAATAATTAATCATAAGTATTAATATTACAAACAGTGAATAAGCTGGGTAGTAAATAATCAAATCGATGTAAAACAGACTGGAAGCAAAACACTGGGATCATTACCCCTAGGAATACGTAGATCGTCTCATTGAGGAATCAAGAGAAGGAATGCGTGGAGATACTAATCAAAAGCACTAGTGATGTAAAGTGAATATATTTTAATATAATAAGTGTATATATTAGCGTTTGAGTAAATATAAATCACAATGTATATATATCAAATAGAAATATATTTACTTATTATTTACAAGAAGCAACGCCAAAAGATTCAGTTCTAGTCAAACACCAAGACCTTGAACTAATACCATAAGATACATAAATACTCTAAATCATATCCTTCAACACAATCTGTACTATATGACATGGATAAGTTAACTGGGAATTAAATATATATAATAATCACGGTTCACAGAATAATTCCAACTAAGCTGAATGCATAAGAGCTCATACAGCGTGACGTAGATAAGAGGTTATCAAATCATGAAGTAATAGCATACTCAAATAATGTACCAAATAATAGCAATGTAAAATAAAAAGAGGATTTTTAAATACATTTACTTGAGCTTACTAAATACTTATTATGAGAAATATTTAGTAACAGAAATCTATATTGGAAGAAATCAAAAGGAAAAAATAAATAAATAAGAAATGGCTAAATATGTAGTACGCCAAAAGAGAGAATATTTATATGTTATATAGACGGGACTATAATTATACGAGATTTGAGCATAAGAAAATTTCAAGTTAAGAAAGGGAACAGAAAAATACTGGTTAGAAAAATATTTGATAATAGCAAATAACTGATTCAAGAAAAATTCCTAACGGAAATGTACAAGCATAATTTGAATCGTAAAAGGAAAAATCTAGAACACGCCGCGTGACGTCAAGAAAGGCAGAAATAGAAATCTCAATTTTACAGTACATAAAAAGGGATAAATATGTCCATACTTAATTATGAGAATAACATCCGGAACTGTTTTTAAGAAACTTCACTGAGAAAAAATGAAATATGTGAACTAGGCTCACACGGAAAATGCAATCCAAGTTATAATACGAGAATACTGAAATGTTAGCTATGATATAATTAGAACATAATTCTCAATATATATATATATATTGACAGGAAAAGGAGATTTCAATTAAATACACAGAGAAACTGGGAATGTCTATATGTACACGCGAGCAAACATTAGGAGGAAATTCTTACGCAGCAACGTCATGAATCACTGTCTACTGGATCGTACATACTTCTGTTTGACTGGAATGCAAGCAAGAAACAAGAAGAAAGTTACGTAGAATGAAAAATGGTAACCTTTACTTATATCTTTCTGTAATAACTTGGAAACATCCTTAATCCAATGTGAATACAAATAATGGGAAGAAAACTGGAGTTGGCTAGAACTGATTCTAATTCAACACATTATAAAATTCATTCTAATAAAATGTTACGGCATCTTCAACATGGCCGGCTGAACTTTAACTCGAAAAATGACGGAACATCGTTTGTGCGTAAAACCCAAAATTTGATTGGACTTGCATCCTGAAATGTATTAACTACCGAACGATATAACTGGCACTAAAGACATAACTCACCTCGAATAGTAAAATGGTGACACAGCAGAGAAAACTTCAAGCAACTACATAGTTCAACTCCAGGCAACATACTAACTCGGCAACAGCAGCGTCGCGGAGACCTTCCCGAGGAAACAGGAAGACCTGCGCGCGCAGCATAAAGACAATTGACGCGCGGAAAAACAGTCATGTTTACAAATACTCGTGAACCAAAGATAACCATTTCAATCCTCCCCGCACGGCCAGAAAGGAATGAAAGGCTATCGCAAAAAGAATAGTACCAAGCTAAGATTCAGTATTAAATCTAAATAATGTAGCTTTCTGTTTAACTCCAAAGTTTAGCTAATGACATAGAGGTGAACAAACATCTTTCTCAAGCATTATATACCAGCATAAGAATTAATAAAGGCCATAAATACACTTCAGAAAATACACACCTTATATTAACCAGAAATCTGGCTATTGAATCTCTGATTTCTTTAAATAATTAAAAGATTAAATAATTACTTATTATGAGAACTGCATTGAGAACTATTTCTCTTGAATATAACTTATTAAAAGAATTCAAAACGCGACGAGTTCATGTACAAATACATCTCAATATTATAGATTGAGTCCGCCGGCGTATTCTTGTGGTTAGCGTCGCTGACTACAGATCCGTCGGCCCGGGTTCGATTCCCGGTACCTCCTCGGATTTTTCTGAGGTAGGGAGGTCTGGTAGGGGTGCACTCAGCCTCGTGATTCCAAATTGAGGAGCTACTTGATAGAGAAGTAGCGGCTCCGGTCATGAAAACCACCAATAACGGCCGTGGGTGTCGGCATGCTGACTACATGCCCCCCAATCCTGCCATCTGCCTACGGGAGATGACGCAGCGGTCGGGTGGTAGGCCAGTCCCTCCAGGGATGTAGCGCCACGGAGTTTAGTTTATTATAGATTGACCAACTATGAGTTCTCTAATTCAACAGTCTTAATGCATGATTAATTCTAGATGAAAGTCCTTTATAATTATAATCTTGATATGAAGATATGGCGAAATGAATTTAGCATTAGTTCAATCCCACAATGAAACAGTGTCTATACACTGAATGTAATGAAGTATGCTTATATAGTTATGTTAAAGAGTCTATTCTTCTTAACAGTGAGTGTCCATATAATAATTAACCTGCCCAAAAAGTGGACAGAACCAGAAAACACAAGAAATACTCTTGCGGTCCAAGTTTTGTTTACTTGAATATAATAGGTGTGTCCAAACTTTCACATCATCACATGATCAAACGGAGAGCATACAGATCAGGTGTTCCATCTTGAACTATACAGTGAAGAATCTTGCAAGCGGAGAAGGTGCGCCACAGAGAAGACAGACTTACACAGAAGAAAGTGGCTGATCCGGCCACCCAAGATGGCAAATTTCAATTTCGGGCCGTCGCCCGATGATACAGTCCACAAGAAACGTCCAGACAGGCATGGCTAGCACATGCACACCCAGAACATGCACAAACTCCAACATGTCCATATGTTACACTGAAACACAACCCAGAACCACACAGTATCCATCTTCTTGTGAGGATAGGGGGAAGGTGTGTGTGAATTGCTGCTCCGAAACTGAATAATTCGGGGTAAATAACATTGTGGCTTGTCGATAGTTCCTTTTTTTGTTAAATTAGTTACTTCTTGGGGTTAAATCATATTAAATCAATGAGAATATGATTTATATAATTTCTTGTTAAATTAGATTCTTCTTTTCTTCTTAATTAAATTATGTTACTTCCTGGCCAAGAAGATTTTTTTCTTTGTTCAAGATCAGTTTCTCATCAAAATCTAAGCATCAAGATTTATTCTGAATACTGCAGAATAACTAATACAATAATTTTTGAAGTAGGTCAACTTTCATATTACATTTACAAAATTTTCACGATCTTTCAGAATATATTACAACCCATATATCTACAATTACTTTAAAATCTAATTTAATAGCTATATAATTTAAGTAGTTCTCATAAAAAGGAATATGTTGCCAACAAAATATTTACTGCCACCAAAAACATGAGGAAGAGTAATGTCATTTAGTGCGAGTTACAGAATTTTAAGTTACAAAATTGGACAATAACATGAAATTAGTCTCGAGGCAATCCACACAAACCAAGACATGAATCATACACCTTACATACAAAGAAAATATACACTTGAAAATTCTTTACAACACTAGAGTTTCTTACCAAACAGCTATACCAACAGCTGCTTACTGAATTCCAGCAAGAGAATCATTATGAAAATATTTAAGTTGTCTCGCATGGCATGTCGCTTAACATGAACAGACGATTCTCTACATGCCATAATCGATGACGGAAACGTCTCTTTTGTTTAACCGTAGCCTCGGCTACCTTAGATTTAAGTAAAGACAGTTCAGCCAAAGCTGCTTCCTCAGAAATAACTTGTTTAACGGGGACTGTAGTTGCAACTTGTTTTATTAACGACAGTAAAGAGGGCAAATCTAAAGTCTCACTAACAGGGACACCACGAATCCTAAGTTCAAAAAGCAACTCGTCTTTTCTTAAAAGATCCCACGAAAGGGGGTAATGTAAATCCATGTTAAATATCTAATCAAATTCAATAATACCAATAAGAAGGACAAAAAAATTATCAGCTAATTAACACCATGTGATCGAAGAGCGCATTCCTCCCCCGTCAGCCAGAATGAGACCAGCTAACAACATGAAAAGTAAGGGGATAAGCAGAGGCCGACACT
The DNA here is from genome assembly GCA_964059195.1 of Ectobius pallidus. Classification (NCBI taxonomy): domain Eukaryota; kingdom Metazoa; phylum Arthropoda; class Insecta; order Blattodea; family Ectobiidae; genus Ectobius; species Ectobius pallidus. The sequence continues at coordinate 136,949,476 of CAXKWD010000003.1, read as the reverse complement.
AAAAGAATGTTGGTAGCTGTCTGCTACCACTTGTGACGGTTTCTGTTGTTAACTTTGAAATTATGGTTTGGTTTTGTAGTGAGGTAATAGCTCTGAATAAACTTGAAATGGAATGGACTACTTTCTAATACTAAGTATACTAAGTATACTGGGTAATTTATTTACAATATCAAGAATAACTCGTAACTATAAGTTTCAATTATACTTGCAGAACTTAAATGAGGGTGAAACTCGAAACTGGATTAACAACTTTAAATAGCAATAATTAATCATAAGTATTAATATTACAAACAGTGAATAATCTGGGTAGTAAATAATCAAATCGATGTAAAACAGACTGGAAGCATAACACTGGGATCATTACCCCTAGGAATACGTAGATCGTCTCATTGAGGAATCAAGAGAAGGAATGCGTGAAGATACTAATCAAAAGCACTAGTGATGTAAAGTGAATATATTTAAATATAATAAGTGTATATATTAGCGTTTGAGTAAATATAAATCACAATGTATATATATCAAATAGAAATATATTTACATATTATTTTCAAGAAGCAACGCCAAAAGATTCAGTTGCAGTCAAACACCAAGACCTTGAACTAATTTCATGAGATACATAAATACTCTAAATCATGTCCTTCAACACAATCTGTACTATATGACATGGATAAGTTAACTGGGAATTAAATATATATAATAATCACGGTTCACAGAATAATTCCAACTAAGCTGAATGCATAAGAGCTCATACAGTGTGACGTAGATAAGAGGTTATCAAATCATGAAGTAATAGCATACTCGAATAATGTACCAAATAATAGCAATGTAAAATAAAAAGAGGATTTTTAAATACATTTACTTGAGCTTACTAAATACTTATTATGAGAAATATTTAGTAACAGAAATCTATATTGGAAGAAGTCAAAAGTAAAAAATCAATAAATAAGAAATGGCTAAATATGTAGTACACCAAAAGAGAGAATATTTATATGTTATATAGACTGGACTATAATTATACGAGATTTGAGGATAAGAAAATTTCAAGTTAAGAAAGGGAACAGAAAAATACTGGTTAGAAAAATATTTGATAATAGCAAATAACTGATTCAAGAAAAATTCCTAACGGAAATGTACAAGCATAATTTGAATCGTAAAAGGAAAAATCTAAGACACGCCGCGTGACGTCAAAGAAAGGCAGAAATAGAAATCTCAATTTTACAATATATAAAAAAGGGATAAATATGTCCACACTTAATTATGAGAATAACATCCGGAACTGTTTTTAAGAAACTTCACTGAGAAGAAATGAAATATGTGAACTAGGCTCACACGGAAAATGCAATCCAAGTTATAATACGAGAATACTGAAATGTTAGCTATGATATAATTAGAACATAATTCTCAATATATATTGACAGGAAAAGGAGTTTTCAATTAAATACACAGATAAACTGGGAATGTCTATATGTACACGCGAGCAAACATTAGGAGGAAATTCTTACGCAGCAACGACATGAATCACTGTCTACTGGATCGTACATACTTCGGTTTGGCTGGAATGCAAGCAAGAAACAAGAAGAAAGTTACGTAGAATGAAAAATGGTAACCTTTACTTATATCTTTCTGTAATAACTTGGAAACATCCTTAATCCAATGTGAATACAAATAATGGGAAGAAAACTGGAGTTGGCTTGAACTGATTCTAATTCAACACATTATAAAATTCATTCTAATAAAATGTCACGGCATCTTCAACATGGCCGGCTGAACTTTAACTCGAAAAATGACGGAACATGGTTTGTGCGAAAAACCCAAACTTTGATTGGACTTGCATCTTGAAATGTATTAACTACCGAACGATATAACTGGCACTAAAGACATAACTCACCTCGAATAGTAAAATGGTGACACAGCAGAGAAAACTTCAAGCAACTACATAGTTCAACTCCTGGCAATATCACAGAACACAAACTTATTAGATGTGCACCCTCTGTGTTAAATCTTGGAAACATGAAGCGATCGCAGCGCGCCTAGTTGCCTGGTGGGAACTAGAGGTATAAGAGGGAAATTTGAATCATTATCCTAATAACATCGCTGTCCCAATTCAATACTAAGACATCTTAAAACCTGTTGTTTTGAGAGCATTTATATATATTTATGATAACTTCCGTCCATAGTTATATTTGGACAGTTTGCATGTATAAAAGGCAAGAGACTTGTAAATCTATATTTAGCATAAAAACTAACTACATAAATGCTCTTTTCTCAAAAGATCGGATTTTAAGATGTCTTAGTATTGAACTGAGGCAGCTATATGTACTATATTAATATTGTTATAAGCCTATCTGAAACATAAATATTTATTAATGGAGTACCTATTTCAATATTATAATAATATGTTTAGTAAGAAATTCTTTAGCACTATTGTAAATAAATATCCTTCCCAAACTAAAAATCTCAATTACGCTACTACCACAATATGTGTTTAACAATATACTGACAAATATTTATTGTTAATGTGTTTACTTACCATAAGTTATCCCCGTCAATAGCAGATATACATCTAAGAGTCGGGATTCAATTGGGGAGGGGGGGTACTGGTCAACTGAATTGGTCAAAAATCAAGAATACCAATCTGGCACTTAATAACAAACAGTTAAGTTTCTGTGATTTGACTTTAGCCAATCTAAAAAGAAAATGTATTAAACATAAATCATGTAATATTTTGTTAAATACAATAAAAGGAGAGAAGGAAAAAAAGGAGAAAATATTCACATATATCCAACAAATAATATTAAATTTATTACATTATAAATCAGCATTAAGTATTTACACAGCTTTTTTCATATTACACTGTAATTGAAGATCCAAAACACATTAATTATACTAAGTTATATTAATAAATAGGCTAACATAGATTGCACCAATAGTTATAAATTACTTGTGATCTACATTTCGAGCAGATACATCTACATTCAAGATGTACAAATTTTACTCATATAAACCATTGGGATTCAAGCATTTTCCCCCTACAATAGGGGTCCCATTTCTTGACAAGAAAAAACCGGGACACTTGGCGGTCATTGATAGAACATTTTTTCTTGGGCATTTTATGCTACGTAAACACACTTGATATGGAAACATATGAGTTCAAGCACGTGGTTTTATTCGCCAGAACACAGAGAAGTGAGAAAACAAAATATACGAATACCACTAACGTGTGGACTTGAGCATCTGCCTCCTCGATGCTGTATCCATGCCACAAAACTCATTGCATGCTACAGTTAATAGGAAAAGGGAAACTTTTTGCTGCTTTCTTCTATTGAGTGCCAGTAACCGATCAGTAGCAAAATATTAAGTTTCTCGCGTTTTAAATTTAAAATCAGAAGACTTTTTACAGAAAACAGTTGTAATAATGATAACAGTAATGAAACTAACAAGTATCTAGAATGGAAAGCATCAGGGCCGATCTTTATGTTCAATGCTTTTACCGTGAAATAATAGTTGTAATAATAATAATAATAATAATTGCATGGTTTCCTCAATCACAAAGGCCAAAATGCAGGATACATTGAGATATAGCTGAACAATAAAAGTAAATGCTGCACTGATGAGTTATTACAAGAGTTTATTGGTAAATTTCTTTAGCCATGAAATTTGATTTGAACCCACGACCTCTTCCCTATTACTCCATACCACCTTCCTCTAATTGATTTTGGTGCGTTCATTACAACTGTGGTGAATTGACTATATGTCACAACAATATATAGATTATAGTATTCTTGCCACCATGGGCAACAAAAGAATATTCATATTTTAATCAAAATGTTTGTTCTGAAATTTGCATTTAAGTCATGTTATATCGTTTTTATCTTGATACCTATTAATTTTATAAAGAAATGTGTTTAACAAATAATGTTCTTTTTAATTTTCTCTACAACTTGTCTGTACTAAGTTTCCATGTATAGACCAATGTAATGGAAATAACCTAGAAAAATTGAAAATGGATACGAGTAAAGTACCCCCTAAGTCATTTTTGCAGAAAAACGGATACAGCCATTTTGTTAGTCATAGATAAGAGTTTCCAATTTTAATGTTTCATTAAAATCGTTAGAGCCAATTTTTCAAAATACTTTCATGGAAAGTCCCCTTAATATTTCAGTTATAAAACTCAATTTCTGAGCGGTCGATAGGATTTCAAAAAAGTCCTTAGTTCAAAAAATGAAGTAAAACAATGAACCGTTTACGCGCTGTGCTTGTCCACAGACAGATGGACAGATGTCATTCCAAAAACATTTTTTAGGTTTCTAGCAATCCTGAAACATGCTTTCCCGGTGTTATCTCGACTTTGATTTTTGTCACGATCACAATACTTCCTCTACACTACGTATATGCGAGAAAGTAAAATCAGGACATCTGGGACCCCTACCCTGAGAATCCCTAACAACTGGAAAAATATATGCAATCTAGGTAATGAAGTGAATTGTGCTAATTACTTCATTTTTGAAGACCACTTCCTGGAAAAAGATTCAGAAATCAACAGGGTCAGATGTGGTAATTGTAGATTCTTGGTAAATTTAAATGCCTACTGGGAAATTTTGTAATAGATTATCTCAGTTAGATATTTGTTATAATTATAGTCTTTACTCTTCCCTCTTTTTATTTTCACAAATGACAACCAAGTATATGTTTTCAAAAGTTAAATTTTGAATTAATAAAACACCGACAGTTTGCTTCATGAAGCAAAGCAGAAGACATCATTAAAATTTGAAGAAAGTTGTATTTAATAATGTTTAAAGAGATGAAAACTATAGTAACTAAGGTAAAGGATGGTTATTAACAACAAAAGCATGGGTTCATTGTAAACATCAATTTATATGCCCAAAAAGTTAATTTTAAATCCTACAAGTCTCCAGTACAATCAGGGGCATACAAGATTTGTTGTAGAAACAATTAAATGTTAGGAAAGACTGAGAAAAACTAACAAATTTTAAACTTGAAGCTGTAAATATCATTTACAATTACCCCACTTAACCCTACTAGACATAGAATAAATTATGAAGTTGATCCAAAGCAACTTTGACTCGTGGTTTATAAAATAGTGCATAATTACAATGGGTCCCATGAAAGAGTTGGCCAATGACACGGGTTTCCTCGTCGCGGCAGGCACAGCTCCAACTCCCGAGCGATTGGGTGAAATATTTAAGCTAATAAAGCCGCGATCGGTGTAATGATTCAGGTTCTCACATTTACAGTTAAAATTACAATGAAAATAACCACATACCTCATCACAAGAGTTGTTGGAAATGTTCTCCTCTTGCATCCACACTGGCACCTTTTTAGGAAATTTTCTTTCAGGCGCATAAGTTCAGCTTCCGAGATAGAGTTAATTTCTCTTGTGATATTGTCTTTAAGTTCTTCTAACAGCATGTGAATATTATTTATGGGGAAACTTGAAAAATAAAATGTATAGGTCAATAGGTCAATTTCCCATACATTAAAAGAACTTAAAGACAATATCACAAAAGAAATTTATTCTATCTCGGAATCTGAACTTAAGCGCGTGAAAGAAAATTTCCTAAAAAGGTGCCAGTATTGTGTGGATGCAAAAGGAGAACATTTCCAACATCTCTTGTGATGAGGTACATGTTTATTTTTGTTGTAATTTTAACTGTAAATGTGAGAACCTGAATCATTACACCGATCGTGGCTTTATTTGAATAGATATTTCACCCGATCGCTCGGGAGTTGAGCTGTGCCTGCGGCGATGCAGAAACCCACATCATTGGTCAACTCTTGTGTGGGACTCGCTGTAGGTTCTTGCTCACACAATGTATAGAGCATTCGGACCTTAAAATGCAGTACAGTATACAGTACAATGTCGACTCATGAAGATCGCACGCAACTTTGAACAACAAAATGTTTATCAATCAGGACTTATGGGCATGATAAGTTCCATGCAAAATTTTCGATCATATATATTATTTCTCAAGTCAAGATCCCTTTCTCTCAACACGTCCTAATTGTACAGGCATGAATGAGGTATCGTTAGAAAGGTTATTTTTTTACCGATTTCTGACATTGCATACCGATTTTGTGCTAAAACTTTTTAATATAAAAGACTTCCAAAAGGGCATAATGGATCCACAGCTCTTCATATCTATTCATAATTATTATTTCACGTCGTTCGGTTCATTTTTAAAGATATTTAATTTTAAGAACTTAGCAGTAGCGTATCTTTGGATTTTATACGTCTTTAATTTTCTGGGAGTTAAATCTGATTTTGGAATTTCAGTACCTAAGATACCTCCTTCATTATCAAAAGAGGGAGAGGACAGAAATGAGTAATCATCGCCTTGAGAATCTGAACTGCCATGACTACTAGGCCTATTTTCAGAACTGACACTTACCGGTACCAATAACGTATTAGTATAGGAAGTATCAGTGGGCCTATCAGAACTGACACTTACTGGTACCGATAATGTATCAGTATCGGAAGTGTCAGTGGGCCTATCAGAACTGACACTTACCAATACCGACAATGTATCAGTATCGGAACTGTGAATGGGCCTATCATTTTCATGGATAGGCAAATGCTTTGGAATCACATCATACCTTTATTTAATTTGTCTATAGTGTAGTTCATGTCTTTTTGCAACAAATGGTCTTCACAAACATAAAAATTATTACAACTCACCCCATTTGGAATATTACAAATAGTTTTCCAAGTTTCCAGGACATCTTGGGGCTGATTGGAGAATCTGTACATATGATTGTTCTTTCCATTTTCATAATATCCTCATGAGCACCCAGGGAACTTGCAATAGTATTTCAGCATCCCACGCTGGTTTTGTTCAAGAATCTGAAATCACAAATAACTATATATTAACACACAATCCTGAAAACTGGACGACATGAGAACAAAGATAACATAGAATTTTTGGGGCACCAGTCACCATGTAAAGAAAACAAATTTAGACCTAAATCAACGATGGCAGGAAAATGGTACTTTACGACAACCGAGTCTCCCACTCCTACTCTCAATCCCTCCCCTAGCGGCGGCATTTGTACTAGGCCTACTAGCAGCGACGGTAGCGCCATCTCTTACGCAACTGATGAAACAAAATATAATTTAATTCCTCTTTATTCTCTTCCTTTCCAGTCTCCTTCCTCTCACCTCCTCTTCACCCTACCTACCTATTTGAGACCTATTCCTACTAGTAAATTTTGGATTGATGAGGATTTGAACTCGGGACCCCTAGCATTATATAGCTAGGAGTCTTAACCATTACGCCACGAGTGAATGTTGAGCAATGAAGATAGCTTTCATATATTTGAGTTATGATAGGGGGGATTTCATAAGTTTTAATGCAAGAATCGGTTTTTATCATTTTGAGATATTTTGTTAGTTATGAAAAGAGCAGTGTTGGTGCAAGGGAATTTTCCTGCATCAATTAAGCCATATGTAATGTTATAATGTGGAGTTTTTTTATAATTGTGAAATATTTTGTATGGTGCAAGGGAAATTTTGTATTGTGAAATATTAGGCGACATGTCAATTTAAATTACGCATTACCAGCGTTGAGGTTGAGCATTGGCTACAGGCATGATGGCATGCTCTGCGGGGAAGCGGCCGGACAAGTGCCTTGTGGAAAGGGGACCAGCTTGTTTCGCTAAGTACTGTTTACATAGGAACCATGTAGCCTATAATTTTATTGTTTAAATCTGATCATTTTTGTGAGTAACCAGTAGGCCTGTACACTATGCCAAATATAAAGGCCTAATATTGCCTATTTCTTCATGGCTTTTCCCCCGAATATTTAATGGATCAAACTCAATTTATAGGCTATATGAATTCCACATGTTACTAAGAATTTTATAACCTCAAATGTGGCCATTTTCATATTGAAAACTACATGATAAAATTGATAAAAACTGGTTACTGAAGTAACTTAATATTACCTCCATTATTCAAAATCAGTTGTGCGTCTAGAGGCAGATGTTGTAGATGTAGATAGGCTATCTCGTCCTGTAGATCCTGTGTTGATGATAAATAGGACACGTTAGAGGTCTGTAGCACAATCTGATTAGGGTTCTGTAAACACATATAAGATCATATAAAATTCCACACACAACCTTAGAATTCTGATTAGGGTTCTGTAAACACATAGAAGATCATATAAAATTCCACACACAACCATAGAATTCGGATCATTATCTGGTAGTTGCAGTTGTTTGGAAGTAACGTTCATTAAAAGAAACGTTCATTAGTCAAAATTTCGAAAAAGAAATATTCAATCTGAAAATACACTTACTTGAGATCAGCAGACACGTAGAAAAATTCCGTTAACTTTTCGTTTCCAAACTTCTGAAATGGGCTTCATTCATTCGCAGATGCGAGAGCCAATCAGTGCTCTACATTTGAACGATCAGCGCTCCTAGAACCTGCCTGGTAAACTACTGCCCGTGTTTCCATTTTTCGTATCAAGGCTTCACCCCCGTGGGCAACATACTAACTTGGCAACAGCAGCGTCGCGGAGACCTTCCCGAGGAAACAGGAAGACCTGCGCGCGCAGCATAAAGACAATTGACGATCGGAAAAACAGCCATGTTTACAAATACTCGTGAACCAAAGATAACCATTTCACATTTATAAGTCCAGCATTATTAAATATGTCCAGCAATCTCTGTTCCACTTTAGTGGATGATGACTTTTAAATTCTATATTAATCATCCATACTTGCTCCCTTTCTGTTTCTCATGGCGTGGAACTCTTCCATAATTATTTCATCCACTTTTACTTACTTCTAAATCTATTTCATCATTATTCCATAGATCCTTGAAATATTCTTCCCATTCTTCAATTTTAATATTTTTAAGGCTGGAACTCTTTCTTCCTGCTTTATTTAGATGTTTCAAAATTTTATATGAGCTGCTCTGATTTCCGTGCACATCACTCTCAGTATCCCAATTTAATTTTGAAGCTTCCTGATTTTCACAGCAGCAGACTAATGCTTATAATCTATCTTAGTTTCTACATTTTTCTTTGAAGATATTTTATATAAGACTTCGTCTTCTCTTCAATTAATTTAGATATGTTATCGTTCCAGATTCTTAATCTCTTTGTACTTTTATATTTTGTTCTTTGTCCTAGTACTTCAAAAGCTGCTTTCAGTAATATGTTTTTCAAATCATTCCATTCACTATTAATGTCATTATTTAGTTACCTTTCATCTAAATAGGCATATTCATCTAGTCATTTTTATATATATCTTTAATGCTACATTCTCTAAGTAAGCTTATTTAATAGTATTTTCCCATATTTTATTTCTGTTTTACTTGCTTCTACCTTCTTGCCCTTAACATTATCTTTGAGAATAATAGGAAACGGTCACTGTTAACGTTACTGCCTTTGTTGACTCGGGTATCCAAAACTTATTGAATAATTTATCATTGACCATTATATAGTCACTTATAGATCGGCTTCCTGTTTCATTCCAAGTGAATTTATGAATATTTGTATGCTCGAAAAATGAGTTCGTAATTCATAATTTGTTGAAGGCAGCAAATTCTCTTAGTTTCTTCATCAGTAATGTGTTCCCCTTTATTACCTATAATATTATCCATTAGTATAAGACCAATTCTAGCATTAAAGTCTCCACTTAAGATGTTATAGTGATTTCCTGCAGCTTCCATTACTTTCAGTAGGGCTTGGTAAAATTTATCTGTTTCTAATTCTCCTTCCTTAGGTGCATATGCAGCAATTACGATTTGGAAACCTCTTTCAATTATACATGTAACTGTGGCCAAACTTTCATTTAGCTTATCCATGAGTGAGATGTTATTCTTTTTCTCCACTTGTCATTTAATAAAATTGCTACGCCAGCGGCTGCTCTGCTTTCTTGTGGTACTCCACTGTAAATCATGATATGTTTTTCTAAATCCTTTCGCCAGCTCTGACATTCGTGACAGCTGCTGTTGAAGTCTTCGTCTTAAACCTGGCAAGGGTTTTGATTACACCGTTCTGCATGGGTTTTGTTGTTTTAAAATAAATTAACGATTCTGAATCACAAGTTTACACTGATTTTCGCGTACCACGACAGAATTTTTAACAATTCAGAATGTTATGTTTTCAATATTTTTCGTAATATTCCTTTATGCTTATCATTTGTTAAAAATTATTATAACAGCATGGCAGCTTATAATTTCAACTTTATTACCTAAAATGTGAAAGATGTATTTATTATGTTTATATTATATATTTATTAAAATATATTAAATATATATAGGCCTATATCCACCCTTGGGGGACATCCCGCATTGCCAGAACATCCCTGCCGGTTTAAAATTGTATAAAATAAACTATAATTCCAAAGGATGGAGGTTGTTCATAGATTTTTCTCAGAAAAGTTTTAAAGATGTTTTGCTAATCCTTCCATTCCTATGGCCCACTCTTCTGTTTTAAAGGAGACGTATGAAAATGTAAAGCTTTTGTTACAAAAACTGCAGTACGAAAACCAATTAAGGTCTATCACTGGAGATTTCAAGTTTATTGAACTATTATTTGGCCAGCAGGCTGGTTTCACAAAATATCTTTATTTATTGTGGGAATGGGATAGCAAAGCTAGGTCAGAACACTGGGAAAGGGAACAGTGGCCACGTAAGATAATTTAACACCGGGTGAAAAAATATAAAAAGTGAAAAAATATAAAAATTGATCCTCTTATTGATCTCTCAAAAGTATTGCTGCCACCTCTCCATGTGAAATTAGGTTTAATGAAACAATTTGTGAAATCTCTAGATAAAGGCAGGGAGTGCTTTAAATACCTTTGTCTTGCATTTACTTAATTATTCTATGACAAATGAAAGCTGATATATTCGTTGGCTCACAAATTCGATGGACAGCCAGTTCGAGAATACTATGAATTGAGATGTAAAGGATGCCTGGAATGCTTTCAGAAACACTGTTTTCAATTTCCTTGGAAATAAACAAGACAAAAGTTTTGTTAACATAGTGAAAGTGATGCCACAAAATTTCAATCAGATTGGCTGCAAATGAGTGTCAAAGTACATTTCCTTCATTCCCATCTAAATTATTTTCCCGATAATTTAGGAGATTTTATTGTGAAACAAGGTGAAAGATTTCACCACGAAAAAAAATAAAATAAAAAATAAAAAAAATAAAAATGAGGTATCAAGGGAGATGGAGTGTTAACATGATGGCTGACCAATGCTGGATATTAAAAAGGGACTGCTCTGAACAACATTCGAGGAGGTCAAAGAGAAAAATTTTAAAGTGCAATATTGAGGCAAGGTTATGAATGTGTTTATAATTATTAATTAATGATTAATTAGTGCCAAATAGGAAATTGTGATCTAGTTTTTCACACAAAATTCTTGTTTAAAATAATTATGAAGTTTCACAAAGGTATAATATCATTTCTAGTTATTCATGAATTTTTTGGAAATCTGACATGATGGGGGAAAATGGAGATTATTTTTGAATACAGCACAAAACTGATTCAAAACAACTGAACATAAGTTTCAAAATACAGAACGGTGTTATAGTTCTCCCCGGGTATTTCATTTCTCCGGTACCACACCAGCCTTAAAGTACCAACTATATTAGTAATTACTATTACTATTTTTATTATTATTATTATTTAGATTATTCAAGGAGGCATTCCACTACCCACCACCTGGGAAAGCGCCCGATGGGAAACCAAACCATCATTACAATTATATAAACAAAACACAAAGAATACACATAACGCATTAATAATTATAAATGATATTTAGATTTGTTAATAAGTTTTGCTACTCTGAAAATTCAGTATTTTGAAGGAGCTTTGTTTCCATATGTGACTATTTGCTTATTATAAGTGCCTATTTTTACCAATAAAGTGAACTTTTTTAATGCTTGGACATCCAGGGTAAAGTAATAAAACATTAAACTTCCTTTAATAATAATTGTGAATTACATAAAAAAATCTGATGTGAAAGTCACATAACTTCCTCTGCCCAAATAAAAGTTAGGAGTATTCACATATCCTTGTACAGAAACGCAAGACACAATTTAACGCTAATTATACGATAAATACCTGATAACCTCTTCTTTGAAAATGATGCGACTAATAAAAGTGCAGGCTATATAGCAAACAAAACAGACATAAATGCAGACATTTATTGAAACTTCCGTCGTTAAGAATAATTTCAGAACTTTATCGAATATTTCCCTCCAATATGTCTCTCTCACTTCATTCTTATATAGAATAAGAGGCCGTGAAAGAGTGTGTATTCAATTGTTAACCACACAACACAAACTTTTTACAAACAGTGGGTGAACAGTAGGTGGCTTGTAACTGCCTTCAGAGAATTTTTTCGAAAAAACGTTTCAAATAAAAGTTTTAGCTCTCACTATAAGCTACACTTGTGAAAAATGTAAAGAAAATCGTTAGAGCCGTTTTCGAGAAAATCGCGAAAAACGAAAATTTCTTAATGTAAAGTCCCCTTAAAAATAAGAGAAAATTGTCGCCAATCTTATTCTCACATCTTCAGAGGGTACCTGACCCAAATACGAAATTTTGTTTTCATACGATTTTCCGTTTTGGAGCTAGAGTGTTCACAGACAGACAGACAGACACACACACACACACACACACAGACATGTTTCCAAAAATAGTATTTTTGGATTCAGGGGGCCTTGAAACGTGTATATATGCTAAAAACTCAACTTCGAATTTTGGGGTCGAAAACAATACTTCCTCTACCTATAGTACCTATGGTACGGGCAGAGGAATTAAAAATATAATTATATAGTACAACGAGGTATGGCGTAATATTTTTTTAATACTAACCATTCCCTTTAAATTCTTAAATTGACACTGTTTCCTGAAGGCCAAAAAAGCACTTCAATACCTCGTAGTTTTTATTGAAGCAAGCTAATATTAGGCCTATCTCTTCTCCAAGTCCTATCATATTACTTTCGCTTTTGCACTTGTAAAATGCATTCAATTATTTTTATATTATATAAGCTAGGACTTTTGTAGTGTCTCACGTGCTTCTTTTAGTACATCCTCTGAAACTTTCTTCTCCTCGCTAAAATCAAATCCGTCCATTTTCCATTAAACAAACTATAACGTTTATAACTAGACCTGTGATTTTAAGGCAAATGCCTGTTTTGTTCCTTATGAAATGACATGACATTTTTGAAATATCTTGACGTTTCATGATAAATCACTTACATTTATAAGTTTTATAGTGTCCTAAAATGCCTATTTGGACTTTTAGAGCCTATTTCACTAGTTTAGTGCATAAACTGCCTGTTTTGTACATTTAAAATAAAATTCAACTTCTGTAATTTTTACCATCATATAATGGATATCCCTGAATGAACAGCAGAACAGCAAGGATGGGATTTTCACATAAATGATTTTCCCAAACAATTGTCGCCAAATGAATGCTGACTGACGGGGGAGGGGGAGGATCAATCCAAAACAACTAGTAACAGGTTTATAGTAGGAAGGAACATACTGTATCATGTCGCCAGGGAAAGAACGTCTATTTAAGTAATATAGTTCGTGATGCCTGAAATGAAATCATCTAAGAGTGCGCTTAAAAAACAATGCCTATACAATTTCCAGGGATGTCTTTTGATGGCAAGATTATTTTCTTTATGTACTGCAATAAACAAGTATGTGCATCTCCTCTAATTAATTTTAGAGACCTCGTCCAGGTGGCATGGGTTCGATTTCCAGTGCAGGTAGTAATTCACGATAGAAAGCTATGAGGTCCGGAACGGCGTTGACCCAGCGTCGAGAGGACAATTGGGAAGCTACAGTGAGCAGAGGCCACGCAATACGGCTGAGGGATGTGTCGTGCTGACCACACGACCACCCAATATCTGCAGGCCATGAGCTGGGCAGCAGCCAAGGCCTGTAGTGTTCTAATTTGTCATATAATGCATAACTGTTTTTGATAAATGTCTTTTTAATTCTGTCTTAATTTTGCAGTTATTTCTGTTAATAATAGGTATACCGCGTTTTTTACCGTAAAAACAAGAACACGTCACATTTTAAGTGTATATTGTAATATTTTTATGTCTATCTTCTGTCTATTTACTCATTTTGAAGCACATTTTAAGTGCCTATTTTCTGTTTTAAAAGCATGTTTTATGTGCCTAAAACTAATTTTTTAGAGCCCAAAATCCCTGGTCTATTTATAATAAAAGACCAATCAATTATTACTCTGTTGCTATTATAGCCTGACATTGATCAACTGCAAATTCTTTTTCATTTACATTGAAAATTTAACATTATAAAGTAAAATATTGAGCTTTATTCATAATACAGATTAAACTATAGATCAAGGAATTGAATTAAAATTTTAGACCAATTTTATGCGCTGAAAAAATACTACTAAACTGATAGAGCTGAAATTCTGCGTGAAGATGGATTTTATTTCCAGACTATAGTCGTTCACTCACCTCCGTTATTTCACCTACTGTCATCGTAATCATTAATATACAATATCAGTTAAAATGGACGTAAGCCATGATTCACACAGTAAATAGATGCACATCAATATTTCATGGCCTACTGTTAAAACCAAATGCAATATTCTTTTCTTACAATAGAGATTTATGTTGTATTCTATAGAGGAAAATATCTTTTCCTGGGCGGGAATCGAAACCAGGTTTTCAGCTCAATACGCTGACACCTAGAACCTAGCCTCCCAGTTTTTATTTGTTTGAGAATTCCTTTTGTCGTAATATACTCTATAACAATGCGTAATTAAAATTTTTACTTTTCTTTTGGTCGGTTAATTAATCAATTCTACATACAGATTTATTAACATAACTAGCTTAAATTCCCCGGCGTCGACCGGGTTTTGTATTTTGTAATATGAAATTAACTTATGGAGGACTTTCGATGTTGAAACTCTAGGTCCTTATATAATATGTATGTAGAATTCGAAATGAGGAAGAACGACATATGGCACTCAGACTTATCCCTCAGAAAACGCTAGATATAGCTTTTTATGGCTCGTAGAGGATGTCGAATGTTGCATTCCATTGCTTCTACACACCATGCCAGGGAGGAGTGCAAATAAGAAGAAAAAGAAATTCCGGTTACATAAGATTGTATTGTCTTGACAGAAAATTGTATTTCTCACTCTCTTATTACCATACAACCGTTTCGGCAAAAAAGAAATTCAATATCACTTTCATACTTTCCTTCCCAAAAACCTGGGACATAATATACTGCGCGCGTAGGACTGAAAATGTTCCATCCTATTTTGTATTCTTTTAGATGCTTAGGGCCTCTGATAAACATCCCTAGGCCTATTTCTCAACGAATAAAAAAGTCTACAGCTATGAGTGACGAATCAGTGATTAGGATTTGTTACCGAATTCCGATATAGCATACTCACTGGCACACACTTAAGTTGTCCCCGCAATACGACCGCTATTCAACATCAAAATGTGAAGTGAGAAAATAATATTTTCCATGTCGAGGGTAGAGAAAGTTATGTGACTGCTTTATTTTCGTAGATTTTATTCTTCAAGAATTATTTTCACAAATGTATTAATTACATCGATAGTATCAGAATTTGTTAAAGCCCAGTATAATATAGTTTCCAAAGCCCTATGTGAACATCGTAAACAATACTTTCGTTATGTAAATAATTGACAGCAGAACTCCCTAACTGTGCCTCATTTCACATTTCCAACTTTTCCCGTGGATTTTCATTTTTTTTTCATACAAACCCTGTCCGAATAATTACGAACACAACATAACAAAAGTCAGCCAGATCGGTCGAGCCGTCCTCAAGTGATGCGGCAACAAGCATTTGGTAATTCATTTTTATTAATATACATTTACAAATAAACTTTCCCGATATTCTCTGATGAAGATCACAAAATGAAGTCTCATTCGACTTCATTTGATTTGCCCAGCCAATGAGAGGCTTCCTTCTTCATCTCTCCGTGTCTTATTCCCTAGCCGTACAAATAACCCATTTCCCTGAGTAAATTACTTCTTCTTTGAAGATGGCAGGAATGCTTCATTCTAACTTACACCGTTTAAACCCAATTCCGGGAAAAAAGTTTTCTAATATTCTGAAAAGCTTACAGTAAATTTAGGAAAAAGTTAAGTTAATTTCGAAGAAATAATTTAGAATCCGAAGAAAAGTAAAAGGGGGAACATACAGGTTTAGGTGAAATTCATAGATGAGAAATAGGCGGAATTCATTTTTTTTCACAGCAATGAATTTCTCTACGACTCGTAATTTCTTTATTGACTACTTCTGCAATATTGCGTACTATTTTCAAAATTAATCTAACTATTACAGTTACTGGTAATTATCTTAGGTAATCCCACGAGAGTTTACGAGTTTATCGATGGATTCGCGACTGCGCAGCAGGAAAGAATTTATGTGATGGATCTCGTAAACTAGAATATGATTTTTTAAGACTATTCCAGGAATAAATATTTAACGGACTATACAAATATTAATTACTTTCTTACTTTGTTACATTAAAACAAAACTAACAGCTGCGAGATCTCGACTATGAATCAACCATTCATGAATCGATTCGAGTTATCAATCAATCAATCTTTTATTCACCTTTAAAACTGGACAATACAGTTATGGCTTTGTCTTTACAAAAAAATAAGACTCCCTACATTACAGACTATAAAAACAACTAAGAGCTAAAATACATCACGTCAATAACACAAATAACACATATGAAATGCAGGGGAACATGATGCGACAGTGAAAATGTAACCTTGAAATTACTCGTGCTTACCGTCAAAACATTAAATTCACACTTGCATTAAAATATTCTTTAACGTCATAAAATGGATTAGCAATAAGCCATGATTTTAACACCTTTTTGAATCTGGTCAAGCCAATCGTGTGCGCCTCTCTGGGTAATCTGTTGAACATGTCCACTGCCATATTATTATACCACTGTTTTGATTTTGTCAATCTTACATTGGACTTGACTATCAAATAGTTAAACCTAGTAGGATAGCTGTGATGGGAATTTTTAAAACTGTAATTAGCTAGATTTCCCTTTACTGCAACAAGACAATTATAAATGTATTGGTTAAAGACTGTAAGAATATCTAAATTGATGAATAATGGACGACAGTGAGCATCAAATGATGCATTGGAAATTATTCTTACAGCTTTTTCTGCAGAATAAGTATATTCTTAACATTTACACCATTCCCCCATAAATGGAGTCCATATGATAAAATACTATGAAAAAAGGCATAATATGCTTGTTTCAAGTAATCCTTGGGCACCGAATATTTCAAGTGACGGAGTAAATGAATCGGTTATTTATGAAAGGGCTCTTGTCACGAAAAGTAAAATGTTGGGGAGTTAAAAAAAAATGTTTATTTTCCAAGTATTAATAAATAGGACAGATTTTTTTATTCTAGTTATTTTGATTCTACTAACCGCTAATAATAACGATGATTAAAAACAATTATGTTGTTTATGTTGCATGATAGGGCATATCAAAGTTGTCTGACAAGAGTCCTTTCATAAACAAAGGGCTGACAAGCGCCCATTCATAGAGACAAAAGTAAAAACAAACAATGCAATGAATGAGACTTTATGAAGGCTATTTATTTTACATTAAACATTGTATACACAAATGAGATTGGTTAAAACAGATACATGAGAATGGGTTTTTAACAAACACACAATTTACAGTAAAGTCTCATATCATTACATTTCACAGTTCTTTTTCAACTGTAGGCCACTGAATCACCTCGTCATAAAAGAAACCATGTTCCTCAGGGACGAACTGAACAAGCTTCTTTATATCATCCATTTCCGTTTTAGGAATAGGCATGCTTTGTGTATGGGTAGAGAAATGCAGGATGGTGTCGGGATAGCTAGTTTGAATGTGTTGTAGAGGAGTCCACTAATAAAATCTGATACTGTTACTTTTCCTTTACTTGATTGCTGGAACGATAATTCATGGTAGTTAGAAATAGTAAAATATTATCTTTTTCCCTTCTTTTCAGGTTTGGTTTCTTCGGAAACAGTACATTTTTTGTAGAACTGAGGCCACCATTTTTGAAAATCCAAAATATTTCCTGTTTCTATTAAATCAATAGTAAACTTTCCCTGTACTGAAGACATTAATATAATTTCACAAACGTCTTTTATTGTGTAATATCGGTCACATTTCCTTAATTTTCTTTTGACAAGGCCAAAGACTCTGTCACAGGGCAGATAAGAGTGGCCCCTTATGGGCAGTCTGTACACAATCTTTTTGAATCGTCCACTGTCTGTAAGAGAAAGTAGGAACCTAATCATTGTGTGACCTGTACAGTTATCACTGTACAGGTACAATTCATCAACATTGTCTGGTATATTATCATTGATATACTTCATTATAAAAGAGCAAACTTCATTGCTGCCCTTTCCTGCAACCCCTTGGTGGTACAAGTAAAAGGATGCTGTGTCAGTACAGCTGTTGTGGATACAAAATGGATAAACTGACCACTGCCTAAGGTAATAGGCATCCTGAACTGGAATTGTGGGCAAAGCAATGTTTGCCATGTAGTCAAAACACAAAAGCACAGCATTATCATGTTCTGCACAATATTGTTTTGTTTCACGTAACGAAGTATAAAATTTGTTACTCTGCCTTTTGTGCACGAGTAACTGTGCAACAGCTACTCGTTTTGCTGTATCATTAAGCTGAGGGGTTTTGATTCGCGTATTAAGCATCTCACACTCACAGCAAGTGTAAATTTGGGGCCTTCCAAACCGGTAGTTAAAATGTTCTTAGAATACCTTATAATAAAAACTGTATTTTACATCACTACCATGATAGTTTTATTTAAGAAAGGGCTCTTGTCATTGACATGAGCCGTTTCATAACTAACCACAGATTTGCAATGGCTGTATCTTGCAAAGTATTGGTGCGACAAGAGATCTTTCATAAGTAAACGATGCGTGGATGTTGGCACAATCCATTTTCATGATAAACTCGTTAAAAAAAAAAAAAACATGACATGAACCCTTTCATAAATAACCGATTCAATTATAGGACACGCGATTGTTTCTTACAAACATGAGCAATATGGTCATTCCAAGTTAATTTAGCGTCTAGTATAATACCAAGCAGTTTGCCATTTGGGAGCATCATATCATTCAGGGGTTTCATAGAAAAGACCAAATGCTGTGTTTTTTCGTTGTTCAATTTAAAACCATTTGCCTCAAACCAATTTGCTGCATCTTGCAAAGACGAGTCCATATACTGGGCAAGGTCGCACAGGTCATGCATAGAGGACAATAGAGTGGTATCATCGGCAAACAGAATTGCGTCACAATTTATGCTAAATGGCAAATCATTGATCATAATCAGGAAAAGATGTGGGCTGAGAACAGACCCTTGGGGGACCCCGATATTAATCTCTGCTGGGTACAAGAAGGCTCCATTAATATAAGTACTCTGCGTACGATTTGACAGGTATGACCTAATTAATTCCAATTCTTTGGTAGCAATGCCATAATAATGAAGTTTCTGACAGAGTAGATTATGATTAACACAATCAAACGCCTTCGACAAGTCACATAACACAGCCATTGTGCTACGATGATTCTCGAAGCCCGAGATAGCAGATTCAATAAGACTTTCAATGGCGTCCAAAGTTGAAAGTCCTCCTCTGAAACAAAACTGTGCTTTATTAAATAACGACTTAGTTTCGAGGTATATAGTTAATTGTTTTTTCATTAATGATTCAATTACCTTGGAGAAGATGGGTACAATCGAAATCGGTCTATAGTTATCACACTTAGAAGGGTCACCTTTCTTGAAAACTGGAATGACTTTGGATCTCTTCAGAGATTGGGGAAATATACCAGAGAGAAAGCACTGATTAATAGAATATGTCAATGGTTCAATAATGAAATAAATAACCTGTTTAAGCAGTTCACTGTCCATATTATAAAAGTCTTTACACTTTGAACTTTTCAACTCTAACACTGCACTCAGTACATCTTCTTGATTTACTAGTTTTCAGACAAAATTACTATCCAGAACTAAATTCGTATTTTGGAGATAACCCGTGGCTAAACGTTCAGACTGGTTGACTGATGCAGCAATATGTTCAGCAGCAGTGACAAAAAAAAATTGTTTACATCATTGGGACTCAGGTCAAGGTCACGCCGATAACCCTTTTTATTACGGGCTATATTAATAACCTCCCAAGCTGCCTTACATTTGTTAACTGATTTGTTTATGTAAGCTGCATTGAATTCACATTTTGCTTGCTTGATTTCGTTGGCATATTCCTTTTCTGCTTTGTTATAGAGAGACTTGGCCTCGATTTCATTAATATTTAATTGAGTTGCCCATGCCAAATAGCTTTGCAGACGCAAAAGATACGCCTTTTGAGCTTTTAATATATCGTTGTACCAACCCAACTTAGGATTAGATTTAGTTCCTAAGGGACGCCTTTTTATAGGAAAGCAAACATTAAAACAGTCAATAAAGACTGTCATAAATTTTTCAAATGTATGGCCACTAACTGCAGTTGACTTCCAATCCACACAACATAAGCAATTAATAAAGCTAGATATAGTTGCATCGTTAATATGTCGCACACTAATCTCCCTAGAGGTAGTACTATTTGTACCTAAACAGCCATTTTGTAATATATTAATGGACAATCCATCATGATCTGATAAAGGTAATTTTAGAACCTTCGTACGTATTAGATTACGGGGTAAATTAGAGACGACATTATCGAGACAGGTATTGCCTCTCGTGGGATTTGTGTTCGTACAGTAGTAATCAGCTTCCCTTAGAGTGTTCAAAAATTGGGATGAAAATTCCGTATTTACATTAATGTCAATATTATAGTCATCACATAGTAAAACAGACTTCTTGAAAGAACTTAGGAATAGTAGAAGTTTGGCTAGAGATTGGAGAAATACATCTCTATTCCCATTAGGCGATCTATATATGCAGACCAGAATGATCCCCAACATAGTTAATAAAACTGCTGCAGCCTCCAAGTGCATTTCGTCACAAAATTTTCCAATATCCAAGCTTCTAAATTCCATGTTTTCGCGAAGATAGATGGATACCCCACCATGGGATTTTGCACTTTGCGGTAGTGGCTAACACAAATATAACCTTGTAACTTGATGAAGTCAATATTCGATGAATTGCACCAGTGTTCAGTAACACAGAAAGCCTGAAATTGGTATTGATTCAATATTATTTCAAGTTCACCCGTTTTGTTGTTTATGGATTGCACATTCCAGCATAAAGTATTAAAATAATTACGTGAAGGAGCATCAGTTCCGTTCATGTTTTCACCAATGCTACCAATGGTGCATATAAGACGTAGTTAACCCAATTGAGGTAAGCTAACAGCTGAACAGAATAAAATCACTCAAACTGGCTTGTACCGATTTGAAATTGTGTTTTTAATCAATGTACATATATAGGCTAGTATTTAAATTTCTAAACAAGTTATGTTGTATAAAATATTGTGTATTTATTGTGTCACAAGCAGCAAGTGACGTATTAATCACTGCACGTTTATGCTTTACGAGCTGACGTTTTATCAGATAAAATCGTATCCTTATATTAAAAGCAAGCATTTTATAAGATAAGCGATCGTGATTGGTCTATATCCGAGGAATTGCTAAACGTTATTGGCCAATTTCAAACACGCGGCGTATGAATGGAATAGTCGTTACAAAATGGCAGTCACGTTTCATGCGCTGAAATGCCGCTGCCGAGATATCTTCAAATATAAATATTTCTGAGTGATTATTTTTCTATCTATTTGTAAATATCATATAAACAACGCTATCAACAATGATTGGTTTAATATTAATAGTTTATTTAAAAAAATATATTTTAAGGCAAAAGAAAATGCAAAAAAAATTTCTTCATGGTTTTATTAAAAAAATACTTATACCGTAGATACTTAAGAAATTGTAGATGATGTTGATCGTATGACTCTTACAACTAGATAGAAAAAAAGAATCACTAAAAAATATTGACATTTGTAGAAATTATCACGGAAACGGCATTTCAGTGCAACAAACGTGTTTGCCATGTAACGTTAATTACCCGTAACTGTAACAGTTAATTTTGAAAATAGTATACAAGTGTAGAAGTAGGCCTAGTAGATAAAGAGCATGTCAGAATACGAGGTTGTAGAGAAATTGATTGCTGTGGGAAAAAATTATTTGACTTATTTCTCACCTGTGAATTTCACCCCTTAAAAAGAAAAAGTAAATTCATTTTTTAAAATAGGTAATATCTATTTCGGAGATCTGAATAATCGCATTTCAGTGTATTTCAAATATTGTAATTTCCTAGGTTATGCAACTAAAATTTGTACATTTGTAGACAATAATAATTTGTTTGTAGATGTTAGCGAATTCGCTTATTACCCTATTAAGAAATTGGAACTGCGAACTGTATGTAGCAATCACGTGTTACTTATAGCTATTGTCTGGATGTTGATCTGGCTGCTTCGTGTCCAGAATGTGTGACGTGTTGCTTACTTCTTCCTGTTGCTGTGTATCCTCCCTCCAGAAGAATCGATACTGAACCCAAAGTCAGGAGTTTTCATCCCGACATAAATGCTACTCTAGCTCCTCTCTTATCCATTCTTATCTTCTTTTCCACAGGAATGAATCTATTACTATTATTGCTACTAGGAATAACATCTTGGTCATATATGGACCAAGGGACAGAGTAGTTTCGCAGAGTGCTTTAACTGGCTCTTAAATTTTAAACATAATGCAAAAATTAACCGTTAACTTAGCCCGGTATTCCACTATCCAATGCATTGGACAAGAACTTCACGAAGATCAAAGATACGCTATTACACTACATTCAACAGCTTTGACCAAAACCAGTTTTCTTTGTAGGCCTATACAAGGTGCTGCAGTAGTGCGTAACATACGGCAACCACTGCTGCTAGTTGTCCCCGCACTGTAGATAACTGGGGCATTTCCCCACTAGAAGCCTTCTGATGTAGTTCCGTTATAGAATATGGGAAACAGTGCATATGGATAGGGGAATGGCAAAAGACATAAAATAAGGAACGGAAGTAACTGGATTAATATATATATATATATATATATATATAAATATAAATCTAGCTCTCATACAAGGAAAAAAATATAGAATTCATATTCACAAATTTATTTATAATACGGTAACATAATAATCTAGCAAACGGACAAACTGAGGAATTACTGAATGTGTAACAAATTATGAGATACTCTATCCAAAGAAAAGTGTATAGTACAACCTATGAAAATTTATAGTCATAATGTCATTAGTCATAGTCATTATGGTTTAAATGCTTTTACAAAATTACATAAATAAGACTGCCTGAGGAACCATCTTAAATTATCGATAATGTTTGTCTGGTAGTACCAAGATGTCTGCCTCGTAATTTATATATATAAGATCTAGATCTTTAATGCAAAAACCAAAAGAGATTTTCCTTGACATATAAAGAAAATGCCTGAAGGGCAGAAAGAAGAAAAAGAAAGGAAGAGAGGAAGAAAGCAAGGGAGTTGGACAGACACACACATCAAGCATACAATTCAGCCATACAGATATCTTCGGGATACAATAATTTTGCAAAATGGCCGAAAGAAATGAGCTGGCGAGAAAGCCAGGCGAGCGAGGGAAGAATTTACATATTAAAATATCAAGCAATGAACAACAAAATAATAAAAAATAAATAAACTAATCTGACAAATATGTTACATTAATAAGTATGCCTCGCTCACCTGTATTTCAAACCATCCCGAAGATATCCCAGACGAATAATGTTTCACACAGAAGTCCACAAACAATCCAACTCAGAAAAGTAACAGCGGAAGACAGATGGAGAATTCGAGCGGGCGGCTAGTCCGCCGCGATAAGGCAGAGGCGAGATGGGTCAAGAGAGAGGGGAGGGCATGCGCGTAACACAACTACTCAGCGCCCCTCCTTAGACTAGACGTTACAGACAGAATAACAAATACAAGCAGACTTTAGCTTACGGAGAGAATAAACAAAACGCATACCAGCACCTAGCATTTTTAAGTGAAATACTATAAAACCTAATTTGATAAGAATAGAAGAAGCTTTTACAAGAGAAAAAAATACAAATATATCATTAACAGTTCGTGTGCGTAAGGTGGAGTGCATACAATACAACAACTGTAAGGTTTTATATGGCGTAGAAAGCTATGCACGGAACAAAGGCTGTAGGGAAAACTTGAGTTTCGAAGGTTTTAATCATAACACATTCTATATGATGGCATTAGTTTATTTGTTTTATATAAATTATTTTGGAGAAATATCTAAATGACAAGGAAATTGGGCCTAATCGTATTCTTTCCATTTGAAGGTTAGGCTATGTTGATTGTGACAAGGGTGGCTTGCAATACCTTTTTATAATATATGGTAATATTTATATCTCGTGACATATCGCTTTCGAAATGTGGCTTAAATAGTGGAAAGGCTAATACTAAATGAAAAGGAAGTCAGGCCAAATCGTTGCTTTCTTTAAATTGACGGTTATGTTGACGGCACGAGTTTAGGTTAGCTTGCAATGCCTTTTTATAATACATGCCAATATTTATATCTTCTGGCATATCGCTTTCGAAATGTGGCTTAAATAGTATAAATTCTCTGCGATGAAAGTGCTGTTTTATTGTTTGTGATTTGAAATGCGGTATATGAATTGGGTATATTCAATATTAAGTAGAAAATACAGCTAAATGTTTTTGTAGCAGTGACCCCGTATTTGAGAATATCTAAATGACAAAATCAGGCTGAATATTTTTTTTTATATTGAAGGGTATGTGAGACGAGTTTAGTTTAACTTGCAGGGCTTTTTTTAAAAAATATATCCCTTATTACTACTGTAACATGTAGTACCGGTAAACCATTTTTTAAATGTGGATTAAATAGTGAATAAACATATATAGGCCTACTTGAAGAAAATGTGGTATCAAACCAACTATTTTGGCCCCATTCAATTCTCAAAACAGTCGACGTTTAGCCGCCATTTTTAACCCCTATGCTATGAACGCCAGGAAATCTTTGATCCAGTGTAACGGCATGCAGAACGTCTTCAAATGATCGTCCAATACGGTTTCCTTGAAGCAACGGGCGGCCATTTATTTTTTCTAGACAATTTGACCAAATAACTTGGATAGTGGAATACCGGTCGTCCAACCTTAAAACTCCAAGCTTCTACTTTTAAGTTTATGCGAAAAGTAACGAACTATGGATCAGCCACTCGGCTACATTCGTCTGCACTCGGCCCCTTGTCCTTTCTCTCGGTTCCTTCGTCCCTGGCAGCCATTTTAATCAGCTGTTCACATTCCTATTTGTGATTGGTTATTGCCAAGTTTTACGTTTCCTTACGTTATGTAGCCTAAAGTTTTATGTTCTCATGTTTACGGTTAATTTTCATTGTGAATGGACCAAAGCCTAGCGTATTTTGTAATGTTGACAGAGTCACGATACAGTAATCACAATTATATGGGAAGTTACGTTATTAGCTCAGTCTTACAAAAATTCTATTGTTGAAACTCATCACCTAAGCCATTTTTCTATTCAGTCATTATCGGGTCATAAGATTGAAGTTTATATTAGACACTCATAGTTACTTTACTAAAGATAATCACTTACCTTGTAAGAGTATTAAAATAAACAATAATAAATAAAATCATTGTAGGTCGAAGCTGCGCGATATTTGCTGTCCGAAGAGCTTTGATGATCTTGAATTGAATTCTTCATATTATTCTTATTCTTTCTTCTTTTTCTTTTATTTTCTTCTTCTTCCTCATGTTAGACATAGGAAATGCCACTTTATGTCACATAATAAGAACCTTTTCACGAATAATCGTACCGAAAGTAAATTTCGTCAGTTTGTCACACGGACACTTTATTGACCCAAAAGCAATACAGCATGGCAGCATGAACTACACACCGTGCTCTATTTTTCGAAATAGTCGCCAGCGACATTGAGACATTTGTCATAGTGTGCGATCAGTTTGAAGAACCCACTGCGGTAAAACTCGGTGCCCTGCGATGCAAGGAATTGGCGCACAGCCTGCTCCACCTCAGCATTGTCGTGAAAGCGACGTCCCGCGAGTGCGGCTTTCAAGGCAGGGAACAGGTGAAAGTCCGATGGGGCCAGATCGGGACTGTAGGCCGGGTGCTCCAAGCGCTCCCATCCGAAGCGACGAATCAGTTCTTGTGTGAGCCGTGCTGTGTGTGGTCTTGCGTTGTCGTCCAAGAGCACCACACCGTCACTCAAGAGGCCTGGCCTCTTGCGTCGAATGGCGGACCGGAGGTAGGTGAGGGTGTCGCAGTAGCGTGCCGCATTGATGGTCCCTTCATGGAGGAACTCAAGGAGAAGCACCCCTTGCGCGTCCCAGAACACGGTGGCCATAAGCTTTCCTGCGGAGGGTGCCACCTTGAATTTTTTCCGCACAGGTAAAGTGGGATGCTTCCACGTCATTGAGGCGGCCTTGGTTTCGGGGGTAAAGTGGTGCACCCATGTCTCATCGCCTGTGATGATGCGGAACAGAAACGCATAGCCCTCTCGCGCG
This sequence comes from Ectobius pallidus, assembly GCA_964059195.1. NCBI lineage: Eukaryota > Metazoa > Arthropoda > Insecta > Blattodea > Ectobiidae > Ectobius > Ectobius pallidus. The sequence goes on along the minus strand of CAXKWD010000003.1, from coordinate 136,922,839 downwards.
TACCGCATCAGGTGATCGAGGCTGCTTCCCATGCGTGCAGACTTGTGCTCCGGGGTCAGGTTGCGCGGCACCCATCGGGCCGACACTTTGCGGTAACCCAACACTTCATGGATCATGTGATGGGCCTGAGCACGACCAATCCGCAGTGTGGATGCCACGTCGGACACCGTTATGCGCCTGTCCGCTAACACCATGTCCTGTACTCGAGCAATGTTGCTTTCATTCGTGGATGTGGACGGACGCCCACTTCGACCGTCATCCTCGACACTCTGCCGTCCTTCACTGAACATGCGACACCAGCGACCAACCATTTGACGCGACATGACCTCCTCACCTTACACGGTCTGTAGGCGTTCATGGATGACGGACACACTAGTCCCACGTGCCCATTCATACCGGATAACAGCACGCACCTCCGTGGGCGACCACGTTGTCAGTACACGTCTGTCTGCCATCGTGAGCGGTACACTAATACCCGCGGGCACGCCAGTCTGCTGCGACTCGCTCTTCTACGGCGCAGTGCGCCTGCGTCATGCCTCCTCCGCTGACGCCACGTCCTTCGTGGAACCAGCCACGGGTGGGGATTCGTCTGGCGTTTGTTTGGTTCCCCTGGTGAACACACCGCTCCTGCCATACATTGACGAAACTTACTTTCGGAATACCCCTCGTACATGGTGTGGCTAGCCGGAATATCCCATATGTTGACTGCTACTGAAGCTGTTATTACAGTAAGCGGGACGTACAGCATAACGTGCAATCAATCAAGGTAAATTACTTCAGATTATAACATCTGAAAGCTTCTCGGGTATTTGCTATTTCATCATTTACTCTTATACGTAAATTCTTCTGAGGTCAATCATTAGCATAAAAATGTGTGGACTTTGTATACCGCGTTATAAGTAGTAGTAGGCCTAATAATAATAATAATAATAATAATAATAATAATAATAATAATACTTTTCTAAGGAGTGAACTGAATAAACCTTACCACACTGACAATACTTTTGAGCCTATAACACCAGAGGAAGTAGAGACGACCATAAAATCACTAAAAAGACAAAAAGCACCAGGTCCTGATGGAATAAAATCAGAAATTCTTCACAATATTTGTCAACAGGTTTCACCTTTTGCGGCTGAACTGATGAGTGAATGCTTACGACAAGGAAAATTTCCGAACATATGGAAACAAAGTGAGGTAATTATTCTACATAAAGGGGAGGATAAAGATCCACTATTACCAAAATCTTACAGACCTATTTGTTTGCTTAATGTCCTGGGTAAGGTGTTTGAAAAAATACTTTGCCATAGGTTACAGAGACATAGACAGCAAATTGGAATGCATCCTCATCAGTATGGCTTCAGAACAGGCAAATCTACTGTAGACGCTATTGATCGGGCAATTAGGTTGATAGAATCTGCAAGGGGGAAATATGTTGTAGGAGTTTTTGTAGATATCTCAGGGGCATTTGACAACCTTTGGTGGCCGGCTTTGTTTGGACGCCTGAGGGAACTTAAATGCCCGGCAGAATTATACAACACTTTCAAGGACTACTGCCAAGAAAGATTCGCCATGATTGAGTGCCACGGCAACAGAACCATGAAACAACTCAGCAAAGGGTGCCCACAAGGATCTGTTTGTGGCCCTATTTTCTGGGATGTGGGAATGGAACCTGGACTCTTAAGATTGGAAGAATCAAACGACTTACTTGGACTGGTAGCTTTCGCTGACGACTTACTCTTGGTGTTTGAGGCAGACACAAGACGAGAATTGGAATGTAGAACAAATAGGACTCTAGAAATATTAGGTAACTGGTGTGTAGAAGTAAAACTAAAACTGGCACCAGCAAAGACAACTTATCTTTTGCTTAAAGGGAAGCTTCTACGTAACCCAACACTCAAGATAAATGGACAAAGCATAAGGAGAAGCAGAACGGTGAGATATCTAGGGATTGACCTGGACGAAAAGCTTAACTTCATGCCCCATATTGAACGAGTAAGCGCAAAAGCCAATAGACTAATGAACAAATTCATCAATCTTGGAATGACCAAGTTTCGTCTTCCCCCAAGGGTGATGAAATTGTATCATGAGACAATACTGGTATCAATAGTGGGGTATGGTGCAGGAATTTGGGCCCACCGATTAAAGAACATCAAGCCAGCTGCGAAGCTCCGTAGTCTTCAAAGGGGAATCCTGCTACGACTAACAGGAGCTTACAGAACAACGGCGACTGATGCCTTAACCACAGTCCTCGGGGTCATACCACTGGATCTTCTTATAAGGCAAAAAGGAGCTACATTCTGGGTTAAAAAGGGATTACAGGCTCGTGCAGAATTAATACTTGACACTCGAGTTGAAACAATAAGGGATATCAAGAATATGATACTGGATATGTGGCAAACCAGATGGGAAGAAAGCAACACAGGACGTAGGACCTACGATATTTTTATGGACGTACACGAAAGACTAGAACTGCGACATTTACAACCATCCCAAGGTTTAATCCACTATCTGACGGGCCATGGACCCTACATGGTCTACTTAAATGAAAAGGGCATTTCGGATTCCAACGCTTGCTCGTGTGGGGGAATAGGTACTCCTGAGCATGTGGTTTGGGAATGCCAAAACACTGCTCAGTTGAGGGAGCCCTTTCAGAGACTACTACAAGGTAGGCAAATAGGGAACATAATAAGAGACCCCTACTCGTGGAAGTTGTTGGATGAAGCAGCAAATAGAGTTTCCCAGAAAGCAAAAGAAGACTATATAAATAGCAGACACGGACAAAGGCAATAAGAAGACTATGCCATAAGACACATAAGGACACAGGACATAAGACAAATTACAAATAAAGGATAACAAACACCCGGACATGACTTCGTGGTGCCAGGATGGCCTACCGGTTGACGCCGATGCCTGAAGTCTGGCTTCCAGACTAAGGATTCCGGTGACGACTAGTATTCACCTGGTTGATGATGAGATGGTAGTGAGGATGCGGGAGTGTACTGCATCTGTGATGATTGGTATGCTTAGGCGCGACCTCCCATTCATCATCACAAATCCACAAAAATCCCGGACTCGACACTTACTTTAGTTTGTAGTTAGTTTTATTATTAAGTTATTAATGTTTTTGTTATTTTTTTTTATTTCTTCTTAAATAGTTAACCATTCTCTCTGTTTCGTTATATACTTATATTCTTTAGATTAAATTATAAATAATGTAGATAACCTATGTAATTATAAATTAATAAGTACAAATTGTATAGTGCATAAAGAGGCCTCTGATAGGAATCCAGGACAGGGGCCAATAAGTATTAATGTATTAAATAATAAAATAATAAGAAGAAGAAGAAGAAGAAGAAAGTAGATCCAAACTAAGAATTACATACACATCCTATAAAGAAGTTCGTTATACAGGGTGCGGCAACATAACTTCCTTTTTCAAAACGCAATAAAATATATTTTAGGAAACATAATTTTTTATTTTATGTTTTATAATGTAGGTACATATCTAAAGTTTTGTTTTACACAGTTTTGAAAATCATATCAGGTAGGTGACAACCCCCATCGCCCATACACTGAATAAGTCGATTTCTGGCGTGTGTCATGACCCTTACCAGCATAGAAGCGAGTATGTTAGCAATTTCTGCCCGGATGTTGGCCTTCAGCTCTTGTAGGGTCCTCGGACAGTTGACATAAACACGGAATTTCAAATAACCCCACAAAAAAATATCGCATGGAGCCAAATCTGGGGCCACTCCAAATCGCCCCGTATTGAGATGAGGAGCTCCAGGAAGTGTTCCCTCAAAACTGCCATCGAATGCCATCGATGAAGTGTGAGCCGTTGCCCATCAAGTCACATATCGCAATACGCCGGCATCCGTTTGAAAAGTAGGCCTCGACGGCAAAGGCACACTCCTCACTGTTCCAACGCATGATGGCGACTGACGTGGAAGGAAACAAAACTTTTGAACCACGCCAGTCAAATGAGAGCACTCCCGCCCCGCAACGACCCTTACAACCTGGATGGCGCACATTTCAAAAAAGGAAGTTTCGTTGCTGCACCTATATGACCGCTGTAGAAAATGTAAATAAGTACCTGAGGTCATGCAGTGTAGAACAAGAAGCTGTTAAATTTTTGCACGAGGAGGGACGAAGAAGTAGCATTATAGTTTACCTCTACAATAGAATTAATCAAGGAATCACATGAATAATAAACGATTCAACTCCCTATTACAAATACGAGGGTCATTCAATAATTAAAGAGACAAATTGGTCTGGGGAAAGACGGTTGGAAGTGCAAGTTTGATACATTTAGGATTTTAAGTTGGCATCCCTGGGATGAGTTCTAATCAGCTGATGTATCAACATTGCTCTGTTTATAACCTCAAAATTAAGTTTAACGATATCGGGTCATCTTGAAAATTCCACATTGGTTGTACAACGTTCTGTGATTATTTTTTTTATTTCTGAAGTTAAAAAACCAGCTAATATATACTCCAGAATGACTAAAGTGTATGGTGAAAGTTGTGTGAACCGTGGAAATTTTTGCAAGTGGGTAGAACAGTTCAAACGTTTTCGAGAATCAGTGACTGACGAACACCGTTCTGGCCGGCCTGTTGAAGTTTAGTTGCGATTTAGCACCCTATGATTTCCATTTGTTTGGGCCACTGAAGGAGGCATTACGTGGGAAGAAGTTCCAGGGTAACGAGGATGTCAAGAAATTTGTAGGAAATTGGCTCCGACACCAAGACAAACAGTTCTTTGCAGCCGGTACAGAAAAGCTAGTAACCCGTTGGGACAAGTGCATAACAGTTTATGGGAATTATGTTGAAAAGTAGGAAAAGTTCTGTAAAAATAAACTGTTTTTTCTCCAGGTCAGTTTGTCTCTTTAATTATCGAATGACCCTCGTATAATCCACCTGTGTTATGGGGAATGGAGAAATGCATACTAGACTCACCATAGGGATATACTTATCGATTTAAAATGTACGCCACAATAAAGCCAAAAAATGGAAGAGGTAACATGTCCCATTGATCTAGTGGACCTGAATAAAAGCAACATGCATAATTAGTGGGAACTAAGTGGGGAAACATGCACAGTTTACTGTCCCAAAAAGTGAACATTTGTTCGATCGTGCGAAATGTTTAAATAAGCGCGAAATACTTTTTTTCATGCATAAATTGAGAAATATGTACAAAAATTTGATCAAAAGTCGTAACATTTAGTTTTTAGTGTGACTAATCCTTCATTCCTTACAGCATGATTCCTTCTCTGATATTTCTATGCCTACCAAGAAGTTATCTATACTTGTGATCGGTAAAGTTACAGCAAAGACTGAGGTATGTACACTATTCTGTGATCACGAAACACTCCTTTTCTGCTATATCTTTGCCGAGTTTGTGGCAAAGCGTGTAGATTCAAGAGATTTTGTACTTTATCCACAGTTGTTGGCACTTTTGTGCTAATAAATTACGTACTTTTAAGTCGTATAAATTCCCACTTCTTTACGATTTTTCCTCTATACTGTGTTTATATATGAATTTTATAGGTTTTAAAGAACATTGTAAACTCAAGTATGGCCAGAGTACCATAGCATCCCTGTAAGAACAGGCCTAATTGTATAAAGTATTTAAATCTCGAAATACCCACAAAAAAGAAGTCATTTTATTTTACCAAAAAAATACGTGCCCTATGATTCCACCACAACAGTTTTTTCTAAGAACTTTAAAGCTAGTCTAGAAAACTCTATTCTTCACGAACATCCTATATCAATATTTAAGAAGCAGCAATAATAAATACAAATTCAATAGTCCCTCCAGTGCTTAATAGGCCTATTTCATTAAAAGTAGCTGTCTGACAACTTTCCTAAGGATTGTAATTACATAACGATAGGCCTACATTATGATTTTATTATTATTACCATAGCGCTTGTTATTACTATTACTATTATTATTACTATTATTATTTCTATTATTTTTATTACTATTAACATGGAAATTTAATCAAAATTTAAAGTCAAAATTATTATCGATGGAAATGGATTTCTTACAGTGGTCAGCAAGACATTCAAAATTATAAAAAATAAGAAAATACAGTCACAAGAGAAAAAATTAATATCAAGAATTCTATTCTGGATTTTGTGATAAAAACTTAAAAGGCCCAGCGTCGATTTTCAAATTCTAGGTCCTTATATAGGTACTAGCATGTGCCCGCCGCTTCGCCCGCGATAATTATTACAAAAATTCAAAATTAAGAGCATAATAGTTAAATCATTATATTTATTAACACCTAAATCACGTGGACTACATACCACGATTAGATAGCATCGCCTGGTAAAAGCGATCTAAGATTCGAGTTCCTTGGTCCAGAAAACTCCTATATAGTGAGTTTTCGTCCAAATAAAACAATGTTTGACCATATTAGGGCTTACAACATTCAAGCGATCGCGAAAGTTTAATTTCCAAGGTATGACAAAAATAGACAAAGCCAACTGTAATTATCAAACTTCCATTTAATTTAATTCCAAACCCATCTGAAACCCGCTGGCAACAATATGTTTTAATGTCAAATGTGATTCGGATTCGATAATTCTGTGTAAGAAGGGATTAAGTATTCTCAAAAACATTTTATTTTTGGCATTTAAAATCACAATTTTTCAAAATCCTTTCTTAGTGAGCACCTACATTATGAAACGAAGGTACTGTCAAAATTCCAAGTCTCTACCTGTTATAGTTTAGGCTCTACGTTGATTCCTGTCAGTCAAGGCAAAGCCTTTTATATATATAGAGATAGAGATTTAGAATTTGAAATGAAGAAGAACGACTTATCACTCTCAAACTATTCCATCAGGCAACGCTTGATATAGCTTCTCTAATTTGGTAAAGTCCCGTATCATTTATTTCCAAACCTACCTGAGACCACTGGCAACAATACACTGTTGTCACGTGAACTATGATTTGGATTTGATAATTCTGTGCAGAAAGGTATTAAGTATCCTAAAAAACATTTGATTTTTGGAATTTACAATCAAATTTTTTCAAAATCCTTTCTTAGCGAGCACTTACTATATGAAACGAAGGTACTGTCAAAATTCCAAGTCTCTACCTATTATAGTTTAGGCTGTACGTTGATTCTCTGTCAGTCAGTCAGGACAAAGCCTTTTATAGGCTATATATATAGAGATTAAATTGGTATGGACATGTAACAAGAATGGAAGAAGAAAGACTACCAAGAAAGGTATGGGAATGGTGTCCCTGGAAGAAGAAGCAGAGGCAAACTGATGGATGATGGAGATCAGTGCAGGAACGAAAGAAAAATACTAATTGGATTGACAGAAACGAATGGAGGAAAAAAATGAAATTTTAGGCACAGAAAAACGTTATTCCAATCCTCTCACGCAGCGGGCCCGGGTTCGATTCCTGGTCGGGACAAGTTACCTAGGTGAGGTTTTTGCAGGGGTTTTCCCTCACCTTTGAGACAAATGTCAGGTAACTTTAGGTCCTTGTGGTCCCCGGATATCATCTGGCCGTCATTATCATCTTCATCCCCATCCTCGCCTTGTTCTGAGTGAGAGTGTGTGTGAATGGTGTGTATCGTCCTATGTGTTCTTGTTGTCTCGGAGGTGGCCCCGCGTTGGGCTGATCACTCATCCGGGGAGGCCCTCCATGTCCTTGTCTGGCCAAAAAAGTATGTATGTGATCCAGAGATAATCCCTCTCCCGACAGGTCGCGGCCCTGTAAGGCCCGGGCGGCTTGGGTCGCTTAAATCCTAAAAGGGAGAAGGAAAACTACGACTGAGAGAGAGAGAGAAACTTTATTAACATTGTACTCTGTAGTTTAATAAAAGTTATTATTACATTTATTATTATTATTACAAATTATTATTACAAATTAAGAATTACATTTATTATTATTATTATTATATTGGGGTGTATATTATTATGACGTAGACTGTCCTGCATATTTCAATCTGTTTTTAGTTATGCTTCAGCGAGGTTAGCCTGTGCCTTATACAGTCATTGTGGCTTGTTCGTACGGAAAGAAGTGCGATTTATTTAATATGGGATTAGAGTCCGCAGTCGCACGCACGAAAACGTGTTATTATCCCTAAGCAGCGGCCTTGCATGTTCAACTCCCATATTGCTCTGTGTGCGTGATTGACATAGAAACAAGCAATCCATCTAGTTCTACAGAAAACAACCCTTCTGTGTCAAATCGCAACATACGAGGAAACCCACAGCACAAACTAAGTTATACCCTTGCCCTGTTTTGGGTAAAGGAAACTTCTAGAAACATTTTGCCTAAACTGATATGTTCAACAGATTTCTTTTTATGCTCACTCTGTAGTATCAGTCTTCATACAACCTAGTGGGGTGTCCGAGATGGTGTGTATTGGATTCGTATTCGGCAGGTCACGGATTCAAACACCGTGTGGCCGGCCAATTTGACTTGGGTTTTCATGGTTTCCCCAGTCGTAAAAGGCAAGTTCCGAATTCGACATTTACTTACCATGAGTCATCCCCACTACTTGGTCCTGTATCACATTCAATGAAATTAATGTCAGTTCAAATTATTGGACGCCATAAACACATAAACAATAGATACTTGGCCTACTTTGTTATACCTACAGAACCTGATATGTTCAACAATACGATGAAAACTGGCTTACTCGTAATCTGTCTTACAACATAAATGAATTAATTAACGCTGATTTCCCCAAGGTATTTTAGTGTTTTAGTAGGCCTACGTGTTAAATTTATTTATTTTTAATTATAATATTAACTTATAATTGAGAGCTACTTTATCTTAATTGATTCTATCAATTGATGATTTTAAGGAATTTAAGTGATTTTAATAATTGACTACTCTCCATAACACTTATGGGTGCTGATTATAGAATAAAACAATTGATTGGTCAGTGAAATTGACTTACTCGATAGTTTCCTTACTACAGCTTGTTTGTAGGACCTGGAAAACGTTTTCTCCGGAATTACTTCAGTTACAAGGCTTTCATTAAAAAAAAGGCTTTATTGACTTGAAACTTACATTTTGTTCGTTATGTGATAGTACATAGGAATAATACGCTTAAAAAGACACTCCAAAGAGCAATAATCTCTCTAAAACAGATAGAAAACATTCATTACTTTAAAATATAAGGTAGCCTATGCAATATAATATGAGACAGACATCTCTAGATACAATGAACTCAGTCTATCTTATTTAGAACTAGATAATTTCATGTGTAGGCCTATATAAGAGTGATACCCAATGTTTAAAATCAATTAACTGTTTTACGATTATTATCTGATTGTTTTTATTTTTTATATTTTTAATTTTCATTCTGCCTGAAATTTTTATGTGACCGCAAGGTTCCAGAATCCACATCAAAAATGCACAATACAGGATAATTTATTTAAAAGTACGCATTCTGTAGGTGGATGTCTGCCATTCTGCAGTTCATTTGAGTAAAATTCTGTTTTATTTTAGGTAATGTAATACTGGTACAGAACCCCTACTATAACGAAAAATAATGCAATTTGCCCAGGAACTTAGAAATATAGTAATGTTACTGCTGACAAAATAATTATTCTTAGACTATATCTATGTGTATGCGTGTGTATTCATGCCAGCCGCGTCTTCACGTATTTTGGGTCCTTACTGGGACGGTTGGATGGCGATTTTGTGGCCCATTTTCAAGTTATTTATAACTATGTAGTAAAGAAACTATCGAGTATAACTTACACTTTTCCTTAAAAGTATTGAATATAAGAAGTTGATATTACATTTACGTCATACATACATTTTACAAGTCCCGTGAAAGTTATAACAATACATTGTTTGCGACGGATCATCTATGCAAAGAACGATCGACTACAGTACCTATATTAAAAGCCTAATTAACTCATTCTAACGACTAAGTGATAATTAAAGCTTCAATATTTATAGAGATACAATTTTTGTTGAAAATTATTCCTACAAACAGCATCGCCTCTTCCTTTGATTCGATAGCCACGGAGAGAGAGTTCTCACTACCAACTGAGCTACATAGCTAGTAATCGGTCCACTAATAAACTTCTCTTGTAATCGGAACTGGTCAATACTATAAATTTATCTGTGTAAACAGATTGGCGCTCTTGGACCGGTGAAGTTACGCAAGTAACCCGAATTGCAAGGGAAGGTTTGGTTATTGGTTACGGCCAACTAGTGATGAGCGAGACCAGTCTTGGTCTTGCAGTCTTGGTCTTGCAGTCTTGGTCTTGGTCTTGCAGAAAATGCAAGACCGAGACCAAGACCAAGACCACATCAGCGTTAGCAAGACCAAGACCAAGACCGACCAAGCAAGACCGAGACCAAGACCAAGACCAACCCTGCAAGACTCTGGCAAGAACAAGACCAATCTGCAAGACTCTTGCAGTCTTGCTAATTGATTTTTTTTTAATAAATCTTCGTTGTGTATGCGGTGGAGGGCGAGCGGTCTAACCACTCAGCCATGGGGCGGCCTATGACTGAGGATTTGAAACTTTAAACAGTATCCCCGTAACTTAAAACGCCTATTAACATGTTCAGTAACCTATTTCATTAACGATGACATCCTTTTTTACACCTAACATTAATATTCATAGCCTACTCTCACTTTTAGAATCTTTCCTGTCTACTTGAACAAAATATAACACAGCTATTCAGCTCATTCCATTCTCCTGACTTTTTTAGACTTCAGTTTAAGTCTAAAAAAATCAGGTTATACGCCCGGCATTCTTCATAATTATTCAATTAAACACAATTAAACCGTAGATTAATTAAAACAGGAACTTATTTGACGGGTATTTGCTAGTTATTACTTTACAGTTACGTATCTGATTGTACTGTAGCTATACAGGCCTACATTTTGCTGATGATAGGTAGGACATCCACTGAAATTTATTTTTACTACTACAATTTTGTTATTGACACAACAGTGGCGATGTTTTAGTTATTGCTGCTGATTTATATTAAGGATGCATATCGAATGAGAAAAGATACTAAAAGTAGAAAATGGCTGGTCTAGAAATATTTGCTTGCATGAGGAATAGTTATGATTAATTATGACCCAATTAGTTGAAGGCCCGAAACTTGAAAGCAAGTAGAAAGTAACTATTTAAAGTGCAGAAATGATCTGTTCACAATGTGTTATAAATTAGAACTAGGGTATATGCAAAGAGAAATATTATTTATTGCAGCCTATGGTTTGGGTTTCGAATGGACATTGTGTGATTTCCTATAGATTGCACAATTTCTAAAGCATCTGCTTCAATGCCGTTATGTTTTGTTACTATATTATACAGTTTTAAACATGTCAGATAGGACCTCTCTCCTATGCGGAAATCTTTAAAACATTTCATACACATCCTGTTAATATTGCTTCTTGTCTCCGCAGCCGTTCAATTTGAAATTGTACAATATAATATTCATAATTTTACACTCTCAAATAGTGTATAGCATCTCTTGGATTTTGAGTTTAAAGTTCTGCAATAGGATAACAGAGAATATTTAGATGAACACTCAAAGTTTACTGTTCTAGCCTATATCACCATGGACGTTTCGGCAAACAGCATGATGTCACATTACTGTTTACATGGTCAAAGGAACTAAAAGCAATTAGCTTTCGTTACTTTCGCAAGCAATAACACACACGTAATCGGTGTAACTTAAATCATGTAAACGCCATTGATCTCAGTAAGATGCGTAAAGGAAAACTGCAAGACTCTTGCAACAAGACCAAGACCGAGTATGCAAGACCGAGACCAAGACCAAGACTACTGATGCAAGACCGAGACCAAGACCAAGACCAGGGTTACCTATGCAAGACCAAGACCAAGACTGAGAGTGCAATACCAAGACCAAGACCGCCTTGGTCTTGGCCTTGGTCTTGCATTTGCTCATCACTACGGCCAACAAACCGAACGGGTCCATATATCATTTATCTTGTTTATTGTATGAAATGAGAGCTTAAACATGTAATGTGACTTGTAATGGGGCATATTGCTGAAATAAATTTAAAAAAAAGAGGCCACCAGCTTTAACAACCTCATCCGACGGACGATTCACTATCTGTAATAACATACGCCTCTCGTCATATGCACTGCAGAGACGTTTAGGATTAAACCCAGGTATATTTTTGTGCACAGAGAAATGATTAAAAGTTGTATACTACGACCTCTCGTTTTCCAGGGAGAACGTAAGTTTTTTGTTGTTGTTAAAAAGTATGTTAGAAATCTATCTCATTTCTTCAGTGATTTTGTGGCTTTTATGATTAGTATGAGGCAAGTCGTCCTATGTGCACCACAGGACTTGTTGGCTACGTGTAGCACATGCAATCCTTGAACTTTTCTTAGAAGCTAGTATGTGGTTTGCTGGGAATTTACAGCCGGGTAACTTGCACGACACCCCCACCCGAAGGGTCGAGGAGGTTGAGAAGAAAAAAGAGATCCTATGCGGATGGGCGCTGCGACACATGCTTCTCACAACATCAGGAACAATATTGATTGTTCTTTTCCTCTCACTTTAATTCCTCTTCCTGCAGTGACATAACCATTATGAAGATGAAGATACGCGTATAGTAAAAAATACTTCTTTTGTCACGCCAACACGGACAACACAGTGACACATTTTTCTGTATTAGAATGTAGTGGAAATTGTGGCATCCAGTGAGAGAGTGGGCTAAGCCAGAAATAACGGAATCGAGATATTTTGAGATTTGTGTTTGGCTTTCTAATGAGAAAAAAATTCATCTTAATACTTGATTTATTTCTTATAGGAATTTACACATTTCAAAGTGTTTACAAAAATTGACTTCAGACCACAGTGCCAACCCTTTATTGCCTACTTAGGCCCTTTTATATCTGCGAAGAAACAGAATATAACATTACGTTGTATTTACAGGTATCGCAATTGATTTAGACGAATGAAAAATTGTAATGGAAGCATGAGAGCGAGTTACTTATTACCGACAGCTGCAGTTGAGTTGAGTCAGAAGTCACCGATAAGCGATGGCGATGTTTGTTTTGGTATAGCGCTGTCAGCTATCTAAATGTTTACGTGCACCACGAGGAAGCGGTACAGTCACTATAATATAGGCCTAACACATAATTTTAATTGAAATAACTAAATAAGTACGGCATTGCTTACATCTAATCTTCTTCCATTTCTTCAACACCAGACATGACATCGTCTTCCGTTGGTTCAACCTGATATTCCACATATTCATGATCATCATCATCACTGCTTTCCATAGCATTGTCTTCTATTATAATCCTTTCAATTCTTTCCTCCACGATGCAGTCTTTCTCCCACTATTCCTGTTCAATTTCTTCAGCGCGCCTACATACATTTTCCCATTCTGCTTGGCCGAGTTCTTGAAATCTTTGCCTACACGTTGCTTCTACGTCATTTGTTTTAAATGTTGTATTCCTGCTTGTAACCCATTGTTTAACATCTCCCCAAATTGACTCAATGGGGTTCAAGTCGGGGTGATAGGGTGGAAGCCTTAAAACCGAGTGGTTATTTCTGACAATATTTGGTCAATTACGTAGGTTTTGTGTGCTGGCTTATTCGCTAGGATTAGATCATATAGTTTATTATTGTCCGAAGGTTTGAGGAACTGCCTTCAAACTATTCGTAGTTTCGTCATGAGTCTCCTTATTGTTGGTGCAGCCTTTTCATCCGTATAGAAATTGTATATGGTGCGACGAATTATACATTTGTCGAAGTCAGCAATGTCTGTTATCCTTTTTGGAACATTATTTTTCCCCAGGTGTGCCGAACGACCTTCCTTCCTCTTCTTGTGTTTTCCTGTCACGTAAAATTCGATAAACAGAAGTGTTAGAAACTTTGGTGGCTGCAGCAACTCTTTCCTGGACTTTTTTAAATTTGTTTAAAATACTCGGGTGTAAACAGGTCCTTTTCTTTTACTTCCTCCTTCATATAGTCATAAACATTAGCAATAACATCCCGAGTTTTACTGTGTAATGTTTTCCCTTTTAACTACGAAATTATTGGAGGCATAATGAGAATAACAAAACTATAATAATAGCACGTCAATATTAACGTTCATGTAAATAACGTATGTTGTAAATATTGACTTTATAAAACTGTATACAGTAACACAGTGAAACAGTGAAAGAAACAGAACTTCAAAAAGAATTTACAAAGAATTTTTTTGGACAACGGACTGTACTGTACCCTGTGAATAGCAGAAAGGAATTAGCGTCACGTGCGTGCGTGGGCAGAGGGGATTCACAGGTCTCAAGGACTCAGAAGGTTCGCTCACTAGATTCTCACTCAATGTTATTCGTCTAAAAGCATTGCGGGACCTGTAACTGTTATACGTAGACCTATATGCTACTGAGTCAATTTATTTTCTAATGCTATTTAATAGTACTACTAAAATAATAAACTAAACTCCAAGGCGTTACATCCCTTGAGAGACTAGATCTGCCATTTATTTATACATACATACATCTTGAGTTTTCCCTCAATACAGAGGCTGTCCTCCAACCAAACAATAACAAATTAAAACAAAGTATCCACATATCACATTTCAAAACAATCAATACACTTTTCTGAGCTTGTCATCATTTGTTAATAATCTCTCCATTTTTCTCTGTCCTGTGTATCTTCTTCCACTGCACCAACTCTTCTCATTGATATCCAGTGGCGCCGACTCCATGGGGCCTGAGGGGGCCCGAGCCCCCTCAAAAATTCGTTTGGGGGGCTCCGCCCCCCAATAATTTAAGAAAATTATTAGTTATATTATGCTTTGTAAAATCACAAAATTATGTTGGTATTTTTTATTTTCCTTGTTTGACGATAGTTACCTTTTAAAATACATTCAGTAATGAGTTAAAACAAATAATTATTACGGTAGTAAGCAGGTTAACTGAAAACGAGTGGTGTGAATCATGATAGTGTTACGGTGCTGCGGGCACACTTAGAATTTGTCCCGGTGCGCGAACCTTCGTGTAAGGTCTGGTGGGCCAGCGCTGCGGCCGCGGCGACATCAAAAGGACTGGAGCAGAAGTGCCTGGAACCCTCCACCTCGCGTCGCCTTGACGCTTCGAGACATTACGACGCCGTGGCTATATAAAGCCCACCCTGCTGGAGCAGTCATTCAGTGTGGATAGTTTCGTTCAGTGCATGCTGCAGACGTGTTTAGCGTTCCGACTTTAGTGTTTAGTGGACTCTTTTATATGACTATATTTTATTCGTTTACTTTAGTCTCTTAGTGTATTGTGAATTAAGTTTGCAATGGATAAATTTGTTACCAAAAAGGTGCGCTTGGAAGTTGATGATACTGCAAGTCAACCTCCGACAATAATTGTGTCGTCAATTGCTTCGTCGTCTTCAGGCGAGAACTGTTCACAGCCAAAACCTGGACAATCCAGGTAAGGGAAGATCATTTCAGAAGTCTTGGTTGATCAAATATACATGGCTAGAATATGAAGCATCTACCGAAAAAGTTTTTTGCAAAACCTGCAAAGAGGCAGATGCTAAAAATCTATTACAATTTTCTTCAAAAAAAGAAGATGCATTTATTTCCGTAGGGTTTTCTAACTGGAAAAAGGCTTTGGAAGAATTCCGTCTTCATGAAAATACGTTTACGCATAAAGAAGGTGTTCTGAAACTAAATGCCATCACTAACCGAAGTGTGGCCTCCCAATTGAATGAACAGTTAGATAGTGATATGAAGAGAGGTCGTTTAGCTCTTGAGACAATTTTTACTACCGTGCAATTTCTATGCCGACAAGGCCTAGCAATTAGAGGGCACGAAGATGTAAACTCAAATTTTTTTCAATTGTTGGAACTCCGAAAGAATGACGTACTTGAGTTAAAAGATTGGTTAGGGCGTTCGGGGTATAAGTGGACGTCCCACGATATTCAAAACGAGTTCATTGATCTACTAGGAAAGTCTGTGTTGAGAAAAGTATTGGCTTCAATCAAGAAGACTGAACATTTTTGTATTATGGTTGACGAAACAAGTGATTCTTCGATTCATGAACAAGTGTCATTTTGTATTCGTACTGTTACATTTAATCGTAACATTTCGTACATTTTAATCGTAACAATCGTACTGTTACATTTACTGTTAATCGTAATGATTCCTTAATTATCAACGAAGACTTTATTGGCTTATACGAGACCCCCAACACTGAATCACAAACTCTGTTTAGTATTTTAAAAGACGTATTTTCAAATACTTAAATATTTTTAGGGTGTAAGACCCAATTAAAGCCCGTTATTTACATACTTTTTGACTGAAAGTATTAGGCATACTGTATTAACTTTGTCGTATCCCAGGGCCCTATATTTATTCTGACACCTTTTACCCCGGGACACGATTTGTCAGGATGGCTCAAAATATACATTTGCATCTTAACCTCGAGGACAAGGGCAAGGAACGGTACATCTCCATGCACAAATCACAAAAGCTAGTTTTACCCAAAATAACAAAATGACTAGTTTATTAATATTAAAATAAATTGAAATTACATAGTGTACTTACATACTGACTTCATGATGAAATATTACACAAATTTAAATAAACATGCACCGGGGTGCTCCTGAGTGCCGTCGATCCAGTCGTGAAGAGTGTAGAGTAGCAAGAGGGCCGAACTGGTCAGTCTGCCCGTTTTATAACATCGTGAGTCAATTTGCCTCCCCACTGGCACCCGTGACGTTTCAAACCAAAAACTCCTTACTTGCAACTTCCTTTTCCGCGTATTTCTTAACTTTACTTCTTTAAAATACTTATTTCGTATTTCGCAGTAACTAGACTGTCAACCACCTTTGAAATGCAACTCCGCAAATCATCACCATGTTACGCACACCTTGTGCAACTCTACATTGGCACTTATACTTCCTGATTTACCCAGCCCAATGCTTGTCTGTTTGCGAACCATTTAGAGGGTCTGGTTTCCAATTTTTTAAAGATATTACATCACTCCCCCCCTAGCTCGAATCCGCCTTAGCTGGATTCGAACGGGGTGCGTGTGTGTCCGTTCGTCGATTCGTTGATACTTCTTCATTTATTTATTTCTTAGTTTTAGTATTGTGCTCATTGTTGCATTTCTTGAATGTCGTCTGTGTGTCGCGTCGATTGCAACCGAGATGGTTGAAAGTATCTAACACATTAAAATTTACTACGATTACTTTTCACATCATTATTTTAACGTCGTCATGGTTACCATGGGAACGAATTGACGCATACACATTTTATTTTATTTAAACATTCTGTTTGTTTCTTTTTTTTTCTTAATTAATTTTGTTACTAGTTCATTCTAATTCTATTTCCCTTAACCTGCCTAATGCAAGATTCTGTTTAATTCTAAAATCCCCTTAAGAAAATCCCGTTCCCGTGAAGATTGGCTTCACTGTAATATTACTTGGTCCTTTGCCTGTTTCTTGTATGTCATCATCTGGAAGTGACGACTTTGCAGTTTTCACTCCTGGCTGTGTAGATTGTGAGGTTCGTACGGTATTTGCAACGTCAGCGACCTTGCTCTAGTGATGCTTATTGTTAGGTGTCTTCTGCCTGCTGTTCTGAAGAAACTGTATAACATACAAAACAATGGCTGTTAGTACAATTGCAAGTACAAGCATACAAGCAGGAAATAACGCATACCCTATATTACCCTGTTGGTTCCTTTGTGATGGACTTAACGGTTGATTGCAAATTCCCTACACCCAGCTTACTCTCTCTTTTTTTTTAACAATTTACAAGGTTTAATAATATTGATGAAAATTTATATTAAGGGCGCCATCATCAATACTCTTCTCTCTTCTTTTTATTTTGCATCAGCCAGAACATACTACGAGCCCAATCACAAATTTAATTATAGATACACAGGCTATGTACCTACAGGCCTCTCGGCTAGCTTTTTTTTAACAGTGGAGATTGGAATGGATTCGGCTCTGTCCTTTTATTATCAGTGGCTCTCAGAACATTACAAGGATAGGGGCCAAAAATATATGAACTTCACGAAAATTTTACTTTGCATAACAATAACCATAATTTATTTAATATATATTTTTTTTTGTTTTCTTTTTTTTTCTTTTTCAACAATAACAATCTTATTTACAATAAATTACATTTACTCTGGGGTTTCCCCTTTTTAACAACTACTCATCCTTAAAATTCTCAGATCATCCGATCCGAACAACATTAACCATTCAACACTTTTATTGGAAAATTTAGTATTCAGTTCCTATCTATCAGGTTAGTAGCCCAGTTTAACTGTATTAATGTGTTCCTTGTTCTATAAGACAAATTCTTAATTAATTACTTTAATCTCTTTCCTTTCTTTATTTCCAGGTATCTACTAGAACGTCTATTATCCTTCTAATTTACTACTAACTTGCGTAATCTTTTCCATTTGCTCTTCCGTATGAATAAAGATTTTTAATTCGTAATTCAGTCACTGACTTGACCTATCATACCCAATGATTCCACCTATTTCTCCTATACCAGTCCACTAGTCATTGTAGTCTATGAAGACTTGTACTCAAAGATAAATAGGAAAGACAATGTTATGAAGAAAGAAACGGAAGTTTAGGCCTATATCCACAGAGTGACTGGGGTAATAGACCACCGATACAGGGGCGGCGTCTAGATCTTGAGTTACAAACAATCTGACTCCCCTCCTGCAACCGGGAAAATATTAATGGGCCGCAAACAAAAATATAATTTTGAACAATCGATGTCAGAGGTCCCTGACACTCTTTCCTAGAGGCACGTGGGGCCGTTGTTCGCCTCCAACACCGATGACTTTCACAATTCTCCTAAATCTCTTTATATTCTACTAGCATAGGCTTCGCCTACTACTGTATTTATATTTGTTTTATTTGGGACACTTCCGGCGTTCCCTCACCTCACCCTTGCCTTTTTTTCTCTCCTGGGGTAATCTCTAGTACCTGCTAATGAACTACTTGTCATCAACTCATTACACAAAATTACCAATTCTCCTCTTTCTAATCTAACCAACTATTATTTTGTTATCTTTTAATTCCTTTCTCTTTAAACAGTGTATACCATTGTTCTAATTTACCTACTTATTGTTATTCTGGTTTCCATACTTTTCAAGTTACTACCCTACACCATGGGCACCTAATTTTCTTGTTTCTAAATTCCCTAGAATTCTAGCTGAAACTAACTCACGCCCCAGGTCAGTAACTCTCTTTATAACCCTTGGGTGAACTTCTACTTCTATCCTACCCAGTAAACTTTCCAATGGCATACGCCTAATGTACTGCTACTCATAGGCCTCCTTTTGCCTCTCAGTATTCACTTTCTTATCCCCCTCTACCATATTCCATACAATTCCCTCTCTATACAATTCCCACTCTTCGATAAATCTCTTTAAAAAAACAACTCAACATTATAGGCCAGCATGAAATCCACTTATAGATAATCACCTGTCACCTAACGAAAACCAAGTGGGAGAGGCCCTCGTAAGCAATACTAAGTAAGCCCCTATTACCCTTCTTCCTTACTCCCCTCGCGTCCTGTCTTATAAAAAAACAAGGTTTGTATGAGCATCAACAACTGCCCCTAGCTATGTATTCATTCGTGGGACAATTACCCATAGCAACCTAAAGTATAGAGATTTATCTTTACTATTCACGGTTTTACTCCTGACTGCTCCTTGTGTAATTAACTTAGACCAGAAATGGAAACTGATTGGATCACTGTAATTTACTACCTCACCCTAGACTAATTACATCTATCTTCTAACCTTACTCTTTTACCTTTCATTACGGCGTCTAGTCGCCACACATTTCTTAGAACCTGGCTTAAATAACAATGCCTCAAAATCTTTTCCACTTCCCAAAACAACAAAAAAAAATGTTTAGATGATTATACTCAACGGGTGGTGACCAATTTATCCTCTGATCCTGAGTTGTTTCCATCCACTTTCTGATGTCCACATCTTCCTTTGTTCCAGGCTAAGCAACCGTGACCCACTCTTCTTTCCCCAGCTGGTGTTCGCTGTAGCGGTCTCTCGTACCGGCTGACGTGATGTGTTCTTCCAACTAACGACTATCTCCATATAGTCGCGTCAGCGAAATTCCCCTTCAGAATTTCTTTAGATGAAAGTCTGACAAACCATCATGTCAGGGCGCCTCTACCGCTGTCACACATTCCAATCTCGTCTCCTCGCCTCCGTTTCTTCAACCTTTCTCTCTCGTAGTCAGAGACGTACTACTCAACCGTTTTTCAGGTTCAACTCCTCTCCCGTCGACTCGCCGTCCACGCATGCGCACTTCTCCTTTTTCTGCAATTCAAATAAATTCAGGGCAGTATCGATAATCATGAAAATGTTCAATATCGATTAGTTGCGGTCCCCCAACCCTTCCTTTGTTTTGGAATGGTTTTTCTACCGTCTAATTGGCACGCAGCTATTTGCTTCGTTACACCTTTTTACTTCTCCTAATTTTTGGTGTAACGCCTGTATTGTAATTCCTTCTTCATGAAAAAAACTTAATGTCCGGTAATTCCTTTACAATATCTGACAACTTTTCGTAATTTAATAATTCTGGTAAATCTAACTGCTGGCTATCCAATTTAGGAACAATTATATCATTCAACCATTTGGTTTTTTCTCGAATGATATTTCCTTCTACATGTGGCAATAATTGAAACTTTTCGGAAAAATACTGGCAAGCCGCGGCCGATTCTAATACTCCTGTGTTTTCTATCTCTACCGCCGGCAATGTATGCCTTTCGCCAGTGACATTGAAACAAACCGGCGTAAGTGATATTCGGTTTGGGACGCTATAAATCCATGTATTAGTGTTTGGAAGTCTGTACCACATTGGTGGTCTGTTGTTTCCAACCAAACGTATGTCACATAATTCTTTAACATTTTGCTCCTTACCTACAAATAAATTCGCCAAACATGTCTCCTGAGTTATGGAATAAATTGGTACTTCTGCCGTGCAAATTAAAACAGGCTTTCCCTTACACTTCCGAACATCATCCTCCGTCAAAAACGCATACCACAATCTATTGGCTGTGATAGCAAAATATGGGTGATCGGCCTTTATTACCACCGATCCCAATGTAATATTTGTATTTTGAAATTTTATATAAGGTAACTCCTTTACACTGTATAACTGAAAAGTTTTTTCTGAAGCTTTGAGTGGAAGGTCTACAATTAATCTTAGCTTATTACTTACCACTATAGCATGTACGGTGACAGTTGAATAATATAAAAATATATTCTTATTTATAGGTGTAAACAATAATGAAATTCCCTCTGGTAACATAAGTGTAATTCTCTGTAATATCTGTGAAAATTCCTGTGGGGGCAATAAATATGAGCTTAATATGCCGGCTGCTGTTGAATCAACTGCCATTCTAAATTGAATCAAATCATGTTGAACTTGTTTTAACGTATCCGCCATAATCTGCAAATTTGTTAGCAAATCCATATTTTTCATGACTAAATTTATTTCGAAAAATACGTCTTCTGTAACGTTATCTAACACATGCAGTGTTGTATTAAGTATTTTGGAAAACTTATTTAAATTAATGCAATTTTGTTCTACTCTATCTGCAGTCTTGTTTACATATGTAATTTGCTGTTTCATTAAATCGATTATTTTTTCATTTGTTTGGGTTAATGACTCTATCTGGTAATTTATTCTTTGCCTGTCTGTTGAATCTAATACACCGAACAATATTTTTAAAGTTAATCCACCCAAATTTATAAGTCCTCTTCTTGTTCTACCCTCCGAATAAAATAACTCTTTATCAATTTCTTCTACTTTTATTTGCATTCTTTGTAATTCGTGTTCCCACCTTCGCAATGATATTTGAACTGTTTTTTTCCGACATTTCTGTTAAAGCCTCGTAAATCTGAAAATTCATAAAATCTGGTTTGTTTACCCTATGCTTGACATTATTTATTTGTTCTGTCATATTCTCTAAAATTTCGTAATATTGTTCTAACGAAAAATCTAAAACAATCCACCATTTATTAGCTGACAACAATATTTCTTGTTGTTTTAAAAAAACAAGTCCCTTATTTAAATCCTGCTGTTGTTGGACGTTCACTCCCTTCCCTGGTATTGTTGATAAAGCGACGATCCATATACAGATGAAACCTGTAACACAAAACATTTATTTTTATCTTGGTCTTAAATTATACTTTGTATTATTTCCCTTCTCCCTTGATTTTTCTACTATTTCTTTCGAAGTTGAAGCCTGACTTATGTTCCTAGGCCTAAAATTATATCTAGTTTGGACTTCCGGGTATTCTGTAAGTGGTACGTTACTATCCCGTGTTAATGTCAGTTTATCAAGATTGGCAGACGGAGGAATGTCTTATACGGTATTGGGTAAGGTTTTTTCTTAACAGGAGGTGCATTGCCTGTTTCAATAGGATGTTTAATTACACTAGTGCAACCTATTTCATTGTCTCTGGGGTCTTGAAATACGTCAGCATATCTCCTTATTATTTCTCTTATTTGATGTTGGTCCTCAGCTGCTAAGTGCTCTAAATTCACTGTGTCTGCAATATTTGTTTCTACTTCTTTTCCTGTCATTGGCGTTAATATATTCACTCCCTCTACTTTATTAATGTTATTCTCACTATTTGTTAATACAGGGTAAACATGCCCTAAACGTCTGTTTCTCACTATTTCAATTTCCTCTCCCGTACTATTTAAAACTTTTATAGGAATCCTCCCTTTTTAACTGTTCGTTATTATTCAGCGACCTAGCTGTGTATATTCCATATATACCCAAGCTTTCTGGTTCAAAAAGTTTGTCTCTGTCTTCCATATTAACTTCTCTGGATGCGCATCCCTTTTTACTTAATTTCCCTAATATTATTATCTCGCTCTTTGGGGGAACCTTCACAATTCTAGTATTATACACTGGACATCCTGTTTGCATTTGTAACTGACTCGTGGGGTGGAATCCCTTAGGTCCTCTCTCTGTCACAACCTCTGTACTTGAAACTTCTTTGGAGGTGTCTGGTTTTTCTGAGAAAAATGCAGAACATTTCGGTTGATCAGACCGAATTCTTCCTTCCTGGTTTCGTTGTCATTGGTTGGTACTCCGAGATTTATTGCCCCACCTTCTGTCAGTAACATGCGATGTACAATGTTAATATTTATCCTGTTCTTACTCAAAAAATCTAGGCCAAGAATTCCATCCTGGTTTATTCCTAACGGACATATTATAAATGAGTGAATATATTTTTCTCTGTTTTCAAATTGAACTTCTACCGTCTGTGACCCTTTAATGTCCAGTCCAATTCCCGTGGCCCCTTTTGCTGTCACCTCAGTATTTTCCCAACTTGCCCCTGAGATTCCTGGCTTAATTACAGAAATCGTTGCTCCTGTATCTATAATAAACTGTGTCCTCCGGCCTTCAATCATGACACTGACCATTAACATTTCTGGGGAAGTTTCTACTATTGTAGTTATTACTGCTGGTTTTGCTGACTTGGCCTCCACGTAGGGGTGCTTGCGGAGGCTCCTTGAAAATCCGTCCTATAATTGGAATTTGCCCCGCTATTCCTTTCATTTCTATTGTAGTTTCCCCTACTAGGTGCTAGCTGTGGATTTTTAATCCAACATTTACTCTAAATGTGTCCTCTCTTTTTACAGAAAAAACATTCTATCGGTGGTTTCCCTACATATGTAGACTGTTCCCTATTTTGATTTTGAAAATTCCCACGGTACACTTTTTGATTCCGTTCCGGGGACCCTTGTTGATTCAACTGACGTTTTGAACGACAGTCTCGTGCCTTGTGTCCAGTTTTCCCGCAATTAAAACATTTTAACTGCGTTAACATATTGAACACAGACCTAGGCTGTGCCTCTGATTCCCTTTTATTTTGCTGGTCTGCTTGCACGATGTTATAAGCAGTTACAGCAATTTGTACTGCCTCCTTTAGACTTTTAGGCATTCTTAATTGAACCTGTCTACCTATCTCTCCCTTTAGTCCCGCGGTGAAAGCAGCAAGAAGCCTTCTTTCTGCCTCCTCCTCAAGAACTTTCTTTTCATTTGCATCCCCCGTAACCTTCAGCGTTTTTAAACTAAGGGCCTTTAATCTGTCAGCAAACGCTTCTGCCGTTTCGTTTTTTCCCTGTACCGCCGTTTGTAACTGCGTGTAATAATAACTGTCTGGCAATTTTTCCCTGAAGCGATCCTCGAACGCAGCCCTAAGCTGGTCGTACGTCGCTTCCTTGTTAGTTAGGTCGGGTCTACCGTACAGAAATTCTGCGGCTGGCCCTACAACCTTTAACTTGACTATTTGTTTTTTATCCTCTGCTTCTAGGTTTCCCATGGAAGCACCAGCTTCAATATTGTTAAAAAATTCCTTAACAGGCAAGGATCCCGACATGCCGTTCCATTCTTTAACAGTAGTGCATACAGTTAAGTCTTTATGTCTAACTACTTGGTTTGCCTGCTGTAACGCTTGGTTTGCTAGAGTTAGAGCCGCTAACCTGTTGTTGAGGTCTTCAATAGTTTCTTCGTTGATCGACATATTGAATTTTTATTTTGCAAAAAGACACAACAATGGTATACAAAGAAAAAGAAAAAAATTGGTGAGTTTATTATCTTACACTAGAACCTCTGTTTCAACACTTGTAGTTATTTTTGCAGGATTTAAGTTATTTGCGACATTCGCTATCTGTCTATGCTAACTCATTACTTTCTGTCAGCTGTTTCATTCTTCCTACGTTTCAGTGGTAATAACCTTTGCAATATGAACATGAGATGCGCCGTAATAACTAAACTAGCTTCCTTCCCTTGCTTTAAATCTCTGTGGTTATTTACTTTCATTTAATTTCACTAAATTCCATGTGGTTTACCCATTTTAATAATTATTTTTGCGTATGGCGACCCATTTGAGCTTTATTAAATTCACTCGCTTCTGATATTATTTATCGTAAAGCTTTGCGTTTGGTTCGCCCACTTAAGGTCACCAGTTCTTTTCTGGGTTAGATTCGCCCACTTCTGATCAACAGTTGTGTTCTGGGTTAGATTCGCCCACTTCTGATCACCAGTTGTCGTATCCCAGGGCCCTATATTTATTCTGACACCTTTTACCCCGGGACACGATTTGTCAGGATGGCTCAAAATATACATTTGCATCTTAACCTCGAGGACAAGGGCAAGGAACGGTACATCTCCATGCACAAATCACAAAAACTAGTTTTACCCAAAATAACAAAATGACTAGTTTATTAATATTAAAATAAATTGAAATTACATAGTGTACTTACATACTGACTTCATGATGAAATATTATACAAATTTAAATAAACTTGCACCGGAGTGGTCCTGAGTGCCGTCGATCCAGTCGTGAAGAATGTAGAGTAGCAAGAGGGCCGAACTGGTCAGTCTGCCCGTTTTATAACATCGTGCGTCAATTTGCCTCCCCACTGGCACCCGTGACGTTTCAAACCAAAAACTCCTTACTTGCAACTTCCTTTTCCGCGTATTTCTTAACTTTACTTCTTTAAAATACTTATTTCGTATTTCGCAATTAACTAGACTGTCAACCACCTTTGAAATGCAACTCCGCAAATCATCACCGTGTTATGCAAACCTTGTGCAACTCTACATTGGCACTTATACTTCCTGATTTACCCAGCCCAATGTCTGGTCTGTTTGCGAACCATTTAGAGGGTCTGGTTTCCAAATTTTTCCGATATTACAACTTTATTAACTGTATTAAAGCATTAACTTTGAGATATTGTTTTTAGTTAATGAACCCTCAGCCTTATTCAAAGTAAGCTTAAATTAGCTATTTCACTTATTAATCAAAGTGCTATTACTGTGCGACAGCAATATTTTATGTTTTATTCTTTTAATGATAGTTTAGGATTTATTTAAATATAATTTCAGTCTTCTCAGAGCTATATATTCACTGCTCTGTAATAGTCTAATAGCATAATTATTATTGTAAATTAAATTAGCCTTTTACGAAAATACCGTGCGTGTTTATGTTTTGTTTCTTTTTTCAAAGCCAAAAAGTGTTTCAGGCTTGTCGAGTTTCCCGGAGTGTGGAGTTATAGAGAGTCGAGTTTTCGGGGTTCTAATGTTGATCATATGACTCTAAAATACTTTAAAAAAAAATTTAAAACTCACTAGTTTTCATCTAAAATTTAGAAATTTTTTCCGGGGCAGGACCCCGGTATGGGCCCCCCAATATTTTTTATAAGTCGGCGCCCCTGTTTATATCCGTACATTGTTGGTCCATGTAGTCGCAGGACGCCCTCTTCTTCTTCTCCTTCCAATTTCCCATTCAAGTATATATTTTGGTATGCTTCCTTCTTCCATCCTTCGTACGTGACCATACCACTGTAGTCTCTTCCGCTCAATAGTATTGTTAATGTCTTCTTCCACTTCCATCCTTCTTCGTATTTCTGCATTCCTTACTTTGTCTCTTCGTGAGACTCTGGCTGATGTTCCCCAAAAATCCATTTCCAATACCTTCAGTTTGTTCATATGTTTTCTGTTCATTGTCCACATCTCTGCTCCATATAACACTATACTTTGCAATATTGACTTAAATATTATTCTCTTCGTGCTACAAATGATGTTCCTGCTCCATAAGACTGAGTCAACATTCCAATTATTTATTTATTTATATATACTATTTCGTCCTCTTGATCTTTACAAAACTATCGGACACATCAAAAAGAGTATACAATACAATTTAAATAAAATACATATAAAAATGCAGTACAAATTATATACAACACAAACTAAAAGCAGTAAAATATCCTAAGGCTGCATCATTTACCATAGGTAGATGGCAGGATTGGGGCAATGTGGTCATCATGCCAATACCCACGGCCGTTATTGATGGCTGACTGAACCGGAACCACTACTTCTATATCAGTAGATCCTTAGTTTGAATCATGAGGTTGAGTGTACCCCGTTCCAGTCCTCCCTACCTCGAAAAAATGCAAGGAGGTACCAGGGATCGAAAGCGGGCCTGCAGATCCGTTGCCAGCATGGCCACCTATAAATCATACAGTCATGCTGTCTATATGCATGTGTCCTTCCGTTTGTCTGGATGTCAGATTTTCTGCCCCTTTTATGTCAGTATATACCCCAATAATTTTCCTAAATGATTGTTATTATGCAGGTGGTTGCGAAAAGGCTTTCGGCGTTTCATTAATTTCGAAATCTTACCCTCTAGTTCAAAATTATGATTCGTTCCCCTCGGGCAGAGATCTACTTGTCTTCCTATCTCCTCTGGCCGTGGAAAGACATTTCTTGGATATTCCAAATGCATCGCAAAATGCCTTACTACATACCCAAATTAGCTATCCACGGGAATTACATTATACATAAATGAAACTTTTCTTCTACTTGAAGCTGCATTCGCCCTTGTCTTTACGTAAATGTCACTACTGTACTGTCTATTTTGCAGTCCAAACAAAAAAGCATTTTTCGCATTACAATCACCAATCTTATAAAAAATTAACTGAAATTGTCTTCTTTATCAGTGTTCTATGACAAGTGGTAACTACACCACTTCACATTAGCTGTCACAGCTCTTTCACTGCAGTTACACCCGACATTTTTGTTACGTTGGTTTAAGTCTGCCGCGATTTCCCCCTCTGACTGTCACTGATTACGTATGTATCCTGGTGGCACTGAGCTCGCGTGGGGAGTTTGGAGACTAGCTTGTGGAGCTCAGACAGTTCGTCTTGAGTCTCCTTCGAGTGCAGTGTGCAGCAAGATTTCTGCTGGGGTCTCCCTCCTAACGTGAGTTGGCGAAAATTTTCACTATGTTAAAATAATGGCTTATTAATGTGCCTTCCCCACAACAATATTGGATGCTTCGGCATCATGAGTTAGAGTCAATTCTGAGACACTTTGATTTCAAGGGCATGAATATAACATTGGTCAGTTGATTCCACTTTACTAGTGATATACATTAATTACTTGGTATGCCTACCTGCAGCATTTATTTCACAATAAGTTTGACTTCTCATATAAGAAGTGGTATCTTTACGAAAGCCATAGCATCTACGTCATAATGGCGTGATTTTTAGAGCTGTCCATATGACGTCACCCTATCTGGCATCGCCTGAGTTTAATTATGAAGTCCTTGTCTTTTCAAGTTAAAGTATTGTATATAAATCTTGGTTATTAAATATAATAAGTTTAATATCGATAAAGTTCACGATGGGAATTAGTTATTCATGTGATCTATATAGTTTTATTGTTCAGCTTTATTTTAGCTGTTCTTGTCCATGCTGGCATTCGGGAAACGCCCCCTTTGAAGATGCATTTCCATTCAGGTTATAAGACCCTCATATTGCTTGAAACTATTACATTCATTTCAGTGTAGTGGACTATTTTCAAAGATTAATTGCTGTTTTGCAAAAAATATAGCTATTGGGTATCTTTCTGAAGGCATATTAAATTTGATTCATGTCATTTTTAGTTAGTCAGAATTTCTTCCCCATTATTCTGTGCTACGATCCCGTTACCATTACTGGATTCTGTTCTTAAAACGTGTTTTTGGGTATTTTCTATTGCGTGAAGAGTTTGTAGTTTCCAATAATATTTGATGGCTTTATTCTTGCGCTTAATGATTTTTGATCACGCAAGAATTCCCCCCCTTATCTAATTTCATGTCAGGTTCATATTGGACTTTTCTAGAATTGAAATCCTGTTCATATTAATATGATAGTTATTAGTTGAACTATTTTGTTCTGATTTTCCAGGGTACACTTTATTATTATCGTGAGCCATTCGCTAACATAAAAAACCCTTTAGGCCTATTTCTAGTGAATTTTCTTATAGACTTTTCTGGAATTCGATAGTTTTCCATTGGATAGTTTTCAGGCATATGGTATGAATTATCTTCCCTGTTTTTCCATTTGCTTTATGGTATTTCTATTTGGGGAATAAGAATTTACTCAGTATTCCAATTAGCTATTTTCTCGGGGTTATGTTAACTCGTAGTTTTGCATATAATTAGTCCTGCTTTTACAAACAACATTTTCTTATTCTTATTCAAGCTACTTCTCTGATTTACAAGTTTTGTACGGTTGGCTAGGTGGTATTTCAGATTTCAGCTCTGTCATATATATAAGCTTTCCTCATTGGAATTATTATATATCCTAGCAGTCACTGCTGTTTCTGTTTATTCCGCTTTCTCTGCTATTCTTATTTCTTGCCTACGGTTCTTAGAAATTTTATGCATATTCCGACATTATATTAGAATCTCATGTTTCAGGTATTGTGAAAATTCAAGTTCACTTCTGTTATTGTTATTCCCTTCTATTATTGAATATAATTAATATCCAGTTTTTGGGTTCGTTAATTAATACCGTGTCCTTCTTAACTTCATTCTTTGTTTTGAATGATTCAATTCTAGATTTATGCTATTTCTATCCTTATATTCAGAAAAGATATATAAACTTTGATTTGGTTATTTTGACCTTTCTTTCCCGCTTATGCTTCATTGCAGTTATATGCTGGTACATAATTCTAGTCTGTATTATTCTTTTGGTATCTCGCTCCTTTTTTCTCTTAATCAGTAAACCTTCATATTTCTTACTTTTGGAAATTTTGACATCTCCCTCCTTGCTTTCATTCATGTATAGTCTTAATGATATATTTTCAAAATTTAAGATTTTCTTTTCTTGTCTTAATTACTTACATTGCCGCCTGCCTTGGCCTGTTCCATTCATTATTGCTGGTCTTAATTCTTTCATATTTTCTGATATAACTTCCAGTTTATCCATTTGGATATTTTCTTTTTTTTATAATCCTTGATGGTATTTAGTTATACTTTTGGATTTTCGGGTATCTCTGTGGGATTTTCTTCATATATATGCATTCATATTTTTCTCTTTTTTTTTAAATTTTGGAATTGCTCACTTTTCTGGAATTTAGGAATAGGGTTGAGGGATATTTGGTTGCGACTTATTAATCGACCTTGAGTCAAGCAGCTGTTTTCTTGGAAATTATCTTTCATGAATTGAATTGGGTTTTTCATATAAATATACACATTTTGATATTGATGTGCCATTGGATAGGCATAGGTAGTCACTCACCTTGTATATCTATTTATTCTACAGAGTTTTGGTAAATTATAATTAGTACACTTTGTATTTTAGAATATTCTCTGTTATACTTTGTTCATGTTATACCATAACAATCAAGTGTATTTAGTTATTTGAGATTTTTATATGTTATAAGGAGTTACTTTGAAATATTCATATTTTGGATTTGTTGAGAATAAATCCCTTGTTATTGGATTCCTTAATTATTAATTGGGATTTGCTTGGTTGTTCCTGCCTCCCATATTCCCGTGTGCTTGGAATTTAAGATCTCGGCCACTGAGTAATGCCCGTTGTAGTTTCAAGCGCCTTCCATTACTTGATGTCAGTGTAGATAATATGTCATGCAGGGCTGTAAATAATTAAGATTGTAAGATTATTTCTCTGTGAAACTTCTCAAGTATCAAGTATAATATATACATATATTAAACAACCAAGTCATGTTAATAAAACATAACCAAACACTTGTTTCTGCATTGGATGGTAGCAATTTCCAAGCACAGGGAGGAGGTGGATTATATATGCCCTGCATATAATCAATTTTTGACATTTTCTCTATTTGTTCCGTCATTTTGTTCAAACCATCATGCCTGTGAACGTTCATATTTCATGCGATTTCCTCCGGAAGGACGAAATTATATTTGAGCTTCAAGCTAGAGGCTTGTCCGTTGATGAAGCAGCTGATGCATCTTCATTGTTGAATCAGCTTAAACAAGTGGCTATTCGATAGTCCCCTCTACCTCAATTTTTGACCCTCTTATTGAATTTAACTCACTTAGGCGTAAGGTATTGGAATTAGTCGATTCTGTGACAGAAATATTTTCGGATCCCGAACCTCTTGACAGGAAAACCGTCGACTCATACACCAAGCTAAACACATTGAGAACAGAATCCTCTTAATGATGCAAATTCCAGATACTGGTTTGATATGGGAGATTTTGATAATTTGAGGGAAATTTTAGTGTCTCCATTCCCTTCTTGGGATATTGATGATGTTGACCAGGTTGTTGGTACTGAAAGTGTATGCAGGGTTGGCGCCTCTGCTACCTCCCTATTAGTCAATTTAGATGCACCTATGGTTCATGATTCTATATCTACTTCACGACTGCCCCCCCTGACTAGGATTCCGCAGCCTATGCAGCACATGCCAGTGAACCCTGTAGTGGAAAACTCTCAGCCCGTGTCTCAACGTGTGGATTTAATTGGGCCTTCACTTAATAATCATGAGAACCAAAATTCAAATTTGAGACCGAATTTGTGTCAGCCGTTATTTTCACAGATTAGAATGCCGCATCCTTTACAAAAGGTGATGGAACTTCAGCAACCTTTCTCTGTTTCTAAGATGGCCGACGCCATTTGCTTTTTGAAATTCTTAGTGAAATTTTCTGAATTGGGTAAATCTTTTGCTATACAGGAATTAGTCTTATTGCAGCTACTGCTTAGTTTAGTTTCAGGTCGCATTCTAGATATCTTACAATCAGTGTTATATACTACCAAATCGATTTATCAATTTCATTCTGAATTCTTGCGCCAATTTGTCCCTTCAATAGGCCCCGTCAGGAGTTGGTTACTTTACTATAGACCTCAGCGTGTTGATGAAGAGTTTTCAGACTTTGTTTTGGATATCAAATTGCATGCGGCGGTGTTGATGAAGAGTTTTCAGACTTTGTTTTGGATATCAAATTGCATGCGGCGGTGTTCCAGATTCCCGATTCTGAGAGTCAAATTGTCGAAGTTATTATATCTGGGTTAACCCTGTTACTGGATCATATTTGACCTTTTCTCCGAGACCTCGGACGTTTTCAGATTTATCCTCTCTTATTCCCACTGTGTCTGAGGTTCAGAGTGCTGATGCTTGTCGTTCATTATCTACGACCATTCCTCGTCGGGATCAGGCTCCTGCTAATAGTAGAGTTCCACCTAATTCGTCTTCTGAGTCACGTTCTTGCCATTACTGTGGTAGGCCTGGGCATTTGATCAGATTTTGTAAGAAGCGTATGTCCGACTTGCAACATCCCTCATCTTCCACTGTTTCTGGTGGTAGGAATTCTCGGACTTGTTCATATTGTTCTAGACCTGGCCATTTAGATTCAGATTGCAGAAAGAAGATGTCTGATATGAGCCGACGTTCTAATGATACTCCTCATAGGCCTACTGCTGGTCCATGACCGACTCTTGGTGTTAACCAGATCTTATTTTCCGACCATCCTAAGGAACGTGACCGCCAGTTAATTCTATCTATGGGCTGTTATGGTAGAGTTCCGAGTCATTTTCCCTTACTTCAGATATTTTTGAATAAGCTGCCTCTTCTGCTCTTTTGGACTCTGGTGCTGCTAAATCATGTATCAGTAGTCAGTTGCTGAGCGATCTTGGTATTCCTCTTTCTTCTCTGTTCCCATATAATAATCGTACAGTTAGTGCTGATGCCTCTGTTACTTCTATCTTAGGAAAGGTTTCGCTTAAGGTTAAGTTAGCTAAATTTTCCTGGAAATTTGTGTTTTTGGTTGCACATTCCTTAGTGTTTCGAGTTATTCTTGGGGCGGCTTTTGCTCAGTTCTCCGGTCTGACTATGGACTTTCAGCGGGGTGTGGTGCATTTTCCGTTTTAGCCCACCTTCCAGATTAGTTTTGCTATCTCATCTCTTGAACCTTCAGTTCAACCGTCTAGCGCTTTTGTAGACCAGAATTTACTTCCTAGTGATGGTCCTTCTGACCAAGAGATTTGTCTAAGTCATTTATTGCCTGAGCAGAGTGACCAAGTTCGCCAAATTATCTCAGATTTCCCTCTTGTTCTAAGTGATAAATTGGGAGTTACCAATGTATTAGAATATCAAATTCAAGTTACTGATGGGGTGCCTGTCTCTCCCGCCATACAGACTCTCTCCCCCTAAGCTTTTGGTGATGAGATCTAAGATCAACGAAATGTTGGAGAAAGGTATTATTCGACCTTCTACATCGGCCTATTCTAGTCCGATATTTTTAGATCCCAAAGGGGAATCGGACATTAGGCCAGTTATAGATTATAGAGCACTTAACCAAAAGATCATCATAGAATCTATGCCTTTACCTGACATTCATTCTGCTGCCCACTGGTTTGCTGGAGCTAAAGTTTTTTTTTCCTTGGATTTGAACAACGCATACAACCAGATCCCCGTTCATGAGTCTTCTCGCCATCTAACGGCGCACCATTATGAATTCTGCCGCCTTCCCTTCGGTCTGGCCACTGGAGCGCAAGTGCTAACCAGACTGCTAGATAAGATCTTCTCCGATATCAAGTTTGTTTATGTTTACCACTATTTTGATGACTGGTTGTCTACACTAAAGATTTCTCGTCCCATATGTTGCATCTCAGGGAAGTGTTTCGTCGTTTGCAGGAGGGTGGCCCGACCGTGAAGCCGACTAAGGTGCAGTTTGCTAGGCCGCAACTTAGTTTCGTCGGCCATGTCATCTCTCCTGATGTTGTCGCTATCGACCCAGAGAGAACGGTGGCAATTATGAATTTTCCTCCTCCTAGCAATGTGAAAGCAGTGGCGCGCTTCATTGGCATGGCTAATTTCTTTGCCAAATTCATTCCTAACTTTTCTGCGCGGGCTGCACCCTTGAATCGTTTGAGACGTAAAGGCGTCGCACTCAAGTGGACAGAAGAGCACCGCCTCGCTTTTGAGTGCCATATGCAACCCGCCGATCATAGGCATGGCTGATTTTTCCCGCCCTTTCATCGTTCAGACAGATGCCTGTGCTGCCGGGCTTGGCGCCGTGTTACTTCAGGAGTTTCTTGAAGGACGGAAGCCTATTGCGTATGCTTCGCGCTCCCTGACTACCCAAGAGCAACAGTTTTCCATCTACGAAATGGAGGCTCTGGCAGTCATATTTGCCTTGGAGAAATTCAGAATGTATGTCGAACACGTAAATTTCATCCTTGAGTGCGACAACCAGGCGTTGTCTTGGTGTTAAGCTCGTCCTCGCAAGACTTGCTTGATGGGCGGTTTGCCTATCTGCATTCAAGTTGTCCACGGTTCACATCCGCTCTTCAGAAAACATCTTGGCAGATTCATTGTCGCGGATGTTTGAAGGTTCCACTAGAGTTCTCGAAGAAGAAGTTGTTCCAGCTGGGGTTTCTGGGGTTTCATCGCCGCCCACTCAGGAAGTCATTGCTCCTTTATTGACGGATTTTCCACTCAGCATTTTCCGATATTGCTCAACAGCAATTATTAGTCCCTGAACTGTCAGTGATTATTGACAAGCTGACGACAGGGATTGCTGTTAGCAATTTTCGTATGGTCGAGGATACGTTACAAATTCAAATTGGTCGCCTTAAGCGACATAAAATTGTGCTTCCTTCTTCCCTTAGGGATATGGTTTTCAAATACTTTCATATATCTCCTATTGGTGGCCATCTTGGGTTGAAGAAAACCTTAACCAAAATCCAAATCTCCTTCTGGTGGAAGAGGCAGTTCCTTGATGTTCGAGATCGGGTGCGATCTTGTGTTACCTGTTCTATGGCCAAACCCTCTTTGAACTCTCGCCTGGGATTTCTATCCTCTACTGTGGCTCAAAAACCTTTCGAGAAGCTATTCATCGACTTCCTGGGGAAACGACCTCGTTCGAGGAAAGGTAATACCTTTGTTTTTGTAGTCGTCGATGAATTCTCGAAATTCTCATGGTTGTTCCCCATACGAGATTCTCGGACGGAAAAGGGTATCTCCAGTTTGTCATCTATTTTTCAAGTGTTTGGTTTTCCTCAGGTCATCGTCTCTGATAACGGACCTCAGTTTATTTCTAGGTTATTCAAGGATTTTTGTTTCCGTTCTAGTATTTCCCACATTACCACGACTCCTTACTACCCCAACCCCTCCCATGCCGAGCGGGTAATGCGGAACTTGAAGAATGCACTCATTGCATACCACCACAAGGATCATTCTCTTTGGGATTCGAACTTGTCGTGGTTGCAATTTGCGTTCAACACCGCAATGCACGAGAGTCATGGTTTTGCCCCGTTTTCTTTGCTTTGTTCTTTCACTCCTAATCACCCCCTCAGTAACATATGAAATATTTCTGATCTTCTCCCTGACTCTCCTACATCGGCTGATCTAACCAGTACCTGGAAGGCCGCGAAGCGAAATTTACTCAAATCCCATGCTAGGTGTGCTGCCATTTACAGTAAGGGGCGTGTAGCTAATCCTTATGCTCTTAATGATAGAGTTATGTGCAGAAATTATCCCCAGAGTAAAGCGGCGTTGAAGTTCGCTAAGAAGCTGGCTCCTCGCTATGTCGGTCCGTACAGAATAGTCGACATATTACATGGCGGAGTCACCTTCTTGGTGGAACATGTTTCTGACAAATCTCTCAGGCGATGCCATGTCTCTCAGCTGAAGAAATGCTGAATTCTTATTTTTTTCTATGTTATGCCTAGTGTTCTTGGGTTATTTTGCAGCGACACAGGCTGTAAAAGAATTTCATATATTTATACAGATTAGTGTATTAAAAGGTGTTCTATTATATATTGATATTGTTGTGGTGTCTTTGTATTCAAAGTGTCTTACTATTTGTCTCAATTATTTCATGTCAACTAAGAAAGTTATTTTCTTTTTCGCCACTCGCACTTGGAGGGAGGCTCCCATTTCCCCGATTTTGACATTATTTGGGGGCCCTCAATAAAAAAAAGACGAACTACTCATTATCAAAGTCCCAACACACAAAAAAGACGAACTACATATTTTAAAACAAACATAAGGACTCAAGAATCGATTAAAGAAAGGGACGGGTATAAACCCTAATTGCGGAATTGGTCCTGCCATGGAAGGCCTATTCCTGAACTTCTCAACTTATAAAAAAAGACAGAATTTTCAAATGTATTGCCTACATGGCAAGAGTATTAGTGAATGTGAATTTTAAAAGACAATCAGAATTCAGGGTAAATAAAGTGTATCACTGTGAAGATCTAAAAAAAAATCCAGACATTTACGATTAAATCAGCTGTGACTACCCTATAGTGACTTTAAATCTTAATCCAATGGACAACATTTTCAAAATGGCCCGTGGGGCCGTGCTAGCCTCCCTCCCCACTTTGTGTGTGATGAAACTTTTATTAAAATGATACACATTGTGTTTCATGTCCTGAGCTATGTTGTGAAGAGGAGTCTACGCTTAGACATATGGACTGCTTTCCTTGGAGCTCCTGCTGGCCAGTTTGGGAGTCATGTGCATGCCATGCTCCTGGACTTATGTATGCCTGGCGCATGGGGATGCAGCCCCTTTTTCTTCTTTGCATCCGACAAGGGTGGCCGGTGCCACGCTATTGCTTCTTCTCCAGCAGTAAGGTATCTGTGCTTGGAACCTTCAGCCCTCATCTTCCTCATCTTTAGATTGTGTGACTTCGCTGTAAGTACGGTTAAGATGGACCTAACTGTCTCTCCTCTGCTGGTGGTCTTATCTGGACATTTGGTTACCATCAAGATTCTGACTTAGCCAAGTTATTTTCACCTTGTGAATCAGGTGGTGAGATGCAACCAACGTTTCGTCGCTATATAAATGTATATGTTGCTTGCTCAATACGTACTACTATATTATACATCAAGAAAACTTTTATAGACTTGAATCGATCAGCCATTTGACAAAATTCTACAGTATAATCATTTGTGATGGCTATTCATCGCAGTCCCCATTAGTGAAGTGTATTAACCCGTATTATGACATGTCTATAAGACCGAATATTGTAAATTTTGTGTCATTTGTCATGGATTAAAAAAAAAAAAGAATATGGACTTCTCAAGATTTCAAGATAAGTACTTTTATATAACAAAATATTTGAACTATTTATTATGCTAGTGTGAAATATCTGCAATGTTATTAGGGGATCTTGTCATTTGTGTATAACTCCGTGTAGGTTGTCTAAAGGTATTTCTTAATTCAGTGTTTTCCTACATTGATTTGGCTAAGAGAGAATTTTTCCTCCCGCAAAAAAAAAAAAAAAAAAAAGAATTACTTCTGACTGTCACTGATTACGTATGTATCCTGGTGGCGCTGAGCTCGCGTGGGGAGTTTGGAGACAACTTGTGGAGCTCAGACAGTTCGTCTTGAGTCTCCTTCGAGTGCAGTGTGCAGCAAGATTTCTGCTGGGGTCTCCCTCCTAACGTGAGTTGGCGAAAATTTTCACTATGTTAAAATAATGGCTTATTAATGTGCCTTCCGCACAAAAATATTGGATGCTTCGGCATCATGAGTTAGAGTCAATTCTGAGACACTTTGATTTCAAGGGCATGAATATAACATTGGTCAGTTGATTCCACTTTACTAGTGATATACATTAATTACTTGGTATGCCTACCTGAAGCATTTATTTCACAATAAGTTTGACTTCTCATATAAGAAGTGGTATCTTTACGAAAGCCATAGCATCTACGTCATAATGGCGTGATTTTTAGAGCTGTCCATATGACGTCACCCTATCTGGCATCGCCTGAGTTTAATTATGAAGTCCTTGTCTTTTCAAGTTAAAGTATTGTATATAAATCTTGGTTATTAAATATAATAAGTTTAATATCGATAAAGTTCACGATGGGAATTAGTTATTCATGTGATCTATATAGTTTTATTGTTCAGCTTTATTTTAGCTGTTCTTGTCCATGCTGGCATTCGGGAAACGCCCCCTTTGAAGATGCATTTCCATTCAGGTTATAAGACCCACATATTGCTTGAAACTATTACATTCATTTCAGTGTAGTGGACTATTTTCAAAGATTAATTGCTGTTTTGCAAAAAATATAGCTATTGGGTATCTTTCTGAAGGCATATTAAATTTGATTCATGTCATTTTTAGTTAGTCAGAATTTCTTCCCCATTATTCTGTGCTACGATCCCGTTACCATTACTGGATTCTGTTCTTAAAACGTGTTTTTGGGTATTTTCTATTGCGTGAAGAGTTTGTAGTTTCCAATAATATTTGATGGCTTTATTCTTGCGCTTAATGATTTTTGATCACGCAAGAATTCCCCCCCTTATCTAATATCATGTCAGGTTCATATTGGACTTTTCTAGAATTGAAACCCTGTTCATATTAATATGATAGTTATTAGTTGAACTATTTTGTTCTGATTTTCCAGGGTACACTTTATTATTATCGTGAGCCATTCGCTAACATAAAAAACCCTTTAGGCCTATTTCTAGTTAATTTTCTTATAGACTTTTCTGGAATTCGATAGTTTTCCATTGGATAGTTTTCAGGCATATGGTATGAATTATCTTCCCTGTTTTTCCATTTGCTTTATGGTATTTCTATTTGGGGAATAAGAATTTACTCAGTATTCCAATTAGCTATTTTCTCGGGGTTATGTTAACTCGTAGTTTTGCATATAATTAGTCCTGCTTTTACAAACAACATTTTCTTATTCTTATTCAAGCTACTTCTCTGATTTACAAGTTTTGTACGGTTGGCTAGGTGGTATTTCAGATTTCAGCTCTGTCATATATATAAGCTTTCCTCATTGGAATTATTATATATCCTAGCAGTCACTGCTGTTTCTGTTTATTCCGCTTTCTCTGCTATTCTTATTTCTTGCCTACGGTTCTTAGAAATTTTATGCATATTCCGACATTATATTAGAATCTCATGTTTCAGGTATTGTGAAAATTCAAGTTCACTTCTGTTATTGTTATTCCCTTCTATTATTGAATATAATTAATATCCAGTTGTTGGGTTCGTTAATTAATACCGTATCCTTCTTAGCTTCATTCTTTGTTTTGAATTATTCAATTCTAGATTTATGCTATTTCTATCCTTATATTGAGAAAAGATATATAAACTTTGATTTGGTTATTTTGACCTTTGCTTCCCCTTATGCTTCATTGCAGTTATATGCTGGTACATAATTCTAGTCTGTATTATTCTTTTGATATCTCGCTCCTTTTTTCTCTTAATCAGTAAACCTTCATATTTCTTACTTTTGGAAATTTTGATATCTCCCTCCTTGCTTTCATTCATATATAGTCTTAATTATATATTTTCAAAATTTAAGATTTTCTTTTCTGGTCTTACATACTTACATTGCCGCCTGCCTTGGCCTGTTCCATTCATTATTGCTGGTCTTAATTCTTTCATATTTTCTGATATAACTTCCAGTTTATCTATTTGGGTATTTTCTTGTTTTTTGATAATCCTTGATGGTATTTAGTTATACTTAACTTTTGGATTTTCGGATATCTCTGTGGGATTTTCTTCATATATATGCATTCATATTTTTCTCTTATTTTTTTAAATTTTGGAATTGCTCACTTTTCTGGAATTGAGGAATAGGGTTGAGGGATATTTGGTTGCGACTTATTAATCGACCTTGTGTCAAGCAGCTGTTTGTTTGGAAATTATCTTTCATAAATTGAATTTGGTTTTTCATATAAATATACACATTTTGATATTGATGTGCCATTGGATAGGCATAGATAGTCACTCACCTTGTATATCTATTTATTCTACAGAGTTTTGGTAAATTATAATTAGTACACTTTGTATTTTAGAATATTCTGTGTTATACTTTGTTCATGTTATACCATAACAATCAAGTGTATTTAGCTATTTGAGATTTTTATATGTTGTAAGGAGTTACTTTGAAATATTCATATTTTGGATTTGTTGAGAATAAATCCCTTGTTATTGGATTCCTTAATTATTAATTGGGATTTATCTTGGTTGTTCCTGCCTCCCATATTCCCGTGTGCTTGGAACTTAAGATCTCGGCCACTGAGTAATGCCCGTTGTAGTTTCAAGCGCCTTCCATTACTTGATGTCAGTGTAGATAATATGTCATGCAGGGCTGTAAATAAATAATATAATATATACATATATTAAGCAACCAAATCAAGTTAATATAAACATAACCAAACACCTTCTTCTGCGTTGCATTTTGCTGCTTTGCCACTATCACATTGTTTTGTTGCTAATGTATTCTAATCCTAAATTTCTACACACTTTTGCTTTCTCTTTTCCACGTAGACTCATTTTTCACTAATTTTTTTATTTTTCGCATTTGTTAGTAACAAGTTCTCCTTCACCATTCACCATGATAGCATCAACTGACAAGTGTCTACAATCGGATGTGGATATCTGCCTTACCGCACCATGCATATGACATTACTATTGCTTCCGAGCTGGTTTAGCCCACTCTCTCACTGGAGAAACGTCATTCCCTTAATTACGAAAATTGTCTTTCAAGTATAGATAGGGATGGAACCCACACAAACCTATAATATTAGGTTTACAGTTATACGACTATATGTACTACACAGAGATGACAACAACTCAAATTTAAAAATTTTTTACTTAGCCCACTCTGTCACTGGATACCACAATTCTCTGAGTCACTTTTTCATTTCAACGTTTCCTAAAGTTTTAAATTAATTTCGTCTTTTAATAATGCACTTCTCGTTTCGTTTCGATGAAAATAATATTGCGGCCGAACTAATACTTTATCCGACTGGGACAGGATAGTTGCGACCATGCCTTATTAAGGTTATGTATTAGTTGCGATCCGTTGATTATTACTCTGTGCTCATATAATATAATAATTCAATGCTTAGTAGCAATATGGTTAGTTCAGATCTCTTCATATCGTAGCTTAAAATTTCAAATTATAGATCCATTACTTTTTTCAGATTAATGGATTAAGGTAGGTGCAAAGTGCTGTCTCTGATTCAATGTACGAAATAGCGCAACCCTACCATAAAACAAATCTCACCGAAATTCACAATTACTAAATACATTTGAGTATTACTGCTATAAGTTTAATAAATAACCCAACACTGAATAGGCCTATACACACCACAAAACCTGAATTAAAAGTCTTCAAGTACATTATTATTATTATTATTAAAATCAGGTAAACTGATGTAACAAAGTGAAAGAATGCTATTATTTAATCAGTGATAATTGCAATTTATTATGCCATGAAGAAAATAAGTTATTTTTTAAATCGATTTCCGAGTTAAGTTCCAGATCGATTCATTAAGCAGGGCTTACGGAAGAACAAATGTCTAGTTTTTTTAATCAGATTAAAATCGTGCAGCATCAGTAGAACTATACAGGTTTATGATATCTTGACAATCGCACACTAACATAAAAAAGTCAAATTGGCCGATTACGGGATTTGAACCAGGAACCTCCAGATGCGAGCCCAAGACCTTATCATCTCGGCCACCTCGCTCGGTTTAACGGTCTAGTTTGATAAGCATATGTAAAGGAATATGTGGGTAGTGTTATATGTCAAAGTTAGATGTATTGCAACTTCCAAAGCCGTATACGAGTATGAACACTGCAAAATAATATGTAGTGAGAACTGATTTCCTTTTGATAAATTCATTCAAATATACTACCATAAAATAGTAGCTAAATTGAGCATTGCCCCGATACCGGTCAACCGATTTGGTCCAATATCAATAGGCTTCTTTCCATTGACGTTATAAATGCGTATACCAAGTTTTGTGAAATCCGATAAAGCATATTTGAGTTATCGCGCGTACAGACACACGGACAGATGGACACAGACAGACAGGCCTACAGACATTTTCCCGTCCCCCACACAATCTCTTAAAGTACCACTCTGACACTTAATAAACAAAGAGTAATTTGAAATTCTATCATGAAAATAATTTCGTACTCGCCGTCATTACGCTTGTCGTCGTTCATAGCGGTATCTCCAGGGTAACGCTAATAGCTTGATCGACACCTAATTACC
The DNA here is from genome assembly GCA_964059195.1 of Ectobius pallidus. NCBI lineage: Eukaryota > Metazoa > Arthropoda > Insecta > Blattodea > Ectobiidae > Ectobius > Ectobius pallidus. Next base: position 136,881,029 of record CAXKWD010000003.1, on the reverse strand, counting down.
TGGCCGCAACGCAGACGTCCCTTTCAATTCATACGGGCCGTTCTAATTGTTCATATTTACAAGTTGAGGGTTATTTTGAACAGTACAATTGAATAATCTGGGTCAAAAGTAGAGTTCACTTCTAGACCTGTCGTAGTAAATATTTAGATTCAATTAAAGGATTTTGTTTGGTTTCGTCTTGTATCATAGCCTATGTAAGTGGATGTGATATAAAGCTTCAGTTTTGATGAATGTATCCTAATAAAATATGTTTTATTTTTTTACCATACTGTGATATACTTGTTACGTACGACATAACAGTATCATAATGATATCCATCTCGAAACTGATTTTCATTGTAACATTGACTATTATCAACTATTATCGAACACGGAACGATCCTGAAACCTTCAGAGTATCAACTGAAATTGCGTAATAAACAGCCTGTATTTAAAATAAAATTAATTCCGATCGCTTAATTTTAATATTATACTAAACTGAAATTGTTTCATGTTGTTTTGTGTTTTCAATATCCGCTGGTTTCAAGGAAACGACCAAGGAGTTTCGACTTAACCGGACGCCATGTGCTGTCATCTGTCGCAGAAGACAAGAGCTATCTGAACAGCTGATTCCGAAGGTCAGTCGTCCCCGTTTGTTTGAAGAATCTAGAATGTCAAAAATTAAACATTTAGTTATGGTCGAACAAAAACAGTCTTATGCAACTTACCTAAAGCTGGGTTTACACTATGTAACTTGTTTAATATAACTTGAGTTATATAACATGTTTTCCAAAATTGTTACAAATACATGCCAATTGTTACATATAACATTGTGTTATATACCTGATTTTTGTGTTATATAACCAGTTTTCTACGTTTACACTACGTTAGCTGCGTTTACACTATGTAACTTGTTTATAATACTTGGGTTATATAACACGTTTTCCAAAATTGTTACAAATACATGTAACTTGTTACAGATAACATTATGTTATATAACTGATTTTTGTGTTATATAACAAGTTATACCTTTCCCGCATGGGATGGGAAATGTGTAACTTGTTACATGTAACCTGCTACATGTACAATTTGCTGCGTACATATAGTGACAACAAACTGTCCACCTAACCAAAAATAATTAGATTTATCCAAAAGTTCAATCTATGCGTACTCAATTACACATTCAAACTAGCAAATGTTGACATAACCACTTAGAAATTGTTAAATAATTAAAATTGTATTACATTTATATATCTTGTATAACAATTGGTTGGTTGGTTAAAAGCTGTGAACTATCATACCATTTGTAACAGTATTTTTGGGAGCTCTAGCTAAATTACAATAGAGTTATTGATATTCTTATGATTTAAGTAATTTAATAGATAAAGCAATCGAACTGGGATTCACACGTTATGTGGACTTATGACTTATATGCGTTAAAACCATTAAGGAGTTTCAATGGCCTGGTCCTTGGGTATTGTACGCCTTTTTCTAAAGAAGCGCTATGTAACATGATGTATTGGCTCATAAAGAACTTTCTAAAAACCCTTCGCTCCTCAAAATGAAGCCACGCTAGCTATTAAGATTCTAAGATTTTTCAGGCGTGTGATGCTATTTTTTAGCCTATCAGTAATCTCCTTACATGCTTTTAGGAAAAGGGCGCGAACCTAATTGCCACTTTTGGACTATTTTCTCCACAGTGTAGGAATATCAAAATTACATATAAATAGAAAGACTACTTTTTCTCCCCCCGACTTTGTGCCAGTGTGACGTGGATCGTGGGCGCATTAGCCCGCGATAGTAAATATTACCGAGTTCGCGCCAAGGTAGAGCCGTATAACGTGTGATTCCCTGTGTTAGTTACGACTTTTCTTTAATTAACAGGAAAGAGTTGATTTATGGTAAAATTTATATTGCAAGTGTTTTGTATTGTGGACACCGCATAATCATACCACCACATTTGTCCGAAATAAAATAAAATGAGTAGACTGTGAAAAGAAGGTATTTCTGGTGCTAAACGTGACCTCCCACATATCTTCTGTAAGCAAGAGTTGCATGCAAATTCTCCGACTGAAGCCAAGCTGGACCGGGACGTCGGTGGACTTCTGTGGCACGACATCAATACGGTAGGACACAGGTATGCTTATTGCAATTCTTAGTGAAATCTTTAATCAACATTTAATACCCACTGAAATACCCTGAGAGACAAATTAGTGAACCTGATTTGATTGTGCCTGGAGCCACTTACGCTCGCACATTGACTGTTGCATCTCTATTATGCATATGTAAATTTGCCAACCACTTCTCAGAAAATTATTGCCATTAATATAAAATAACTCGCAGGCGCACTGAAGTCCAGTAATTGTAGGTTAATTGAAGATTAATATTAACCACATTGGTGGTGGTTCATGGTAGTGTCGCGTTGCATTAATTGAACTTTGTGGCATTTTTTAGTATCACAGTTGTACTCAGGCAATCCGGACGTCGAAATTTACAGTCATAAATAGAGACTGATGAAGATCAAGATATGATCGAAATGAACATATCCAAGAGATAAATAAATTCCACAAAGCTCAATTAATGCAACGCGATACTACAATTAATCATCACCAATTTGGTTAATATTAATCTACAATTAATCTACAATTATTACTGGATTTCAGGGCGCCTAAGAGTTATTTTATATTAATAACAATAATTTGCTGAAATTTTACATATGCATAATAGAGATGCAACAGACAATGTAATGACAGTGCACAGCTTTCAACCTAACCAACCAATTGTTATAAATGATATATAAATATAATACAATTTTGATTATTTAAAAAATTTCTAAGTGGTTAAGTCAACATTTGCTAGTTTTAATGTGTAATTGAGTACAGTGTGATCGACAATAGCTTTTACTACTATGTGTTCTGTGATAATATTTGTACATATCCATTTATACGATATATCAGCGCCATCGTACACGCTGTGGCAAAGGGGATGCGTTCGCTCCTTTCACGCAGCGGTCCCGGGTTCGATTCCTGGCAACCGTGTAGAAATATGACGTCAAGCTAAGTTGGATACATCATACTGACCAATTTGATAGGGGAAATGTAAATATAAATTTGCACTAGTTGTATTTTTTAAGGACATTTATGAGGAATATTAAAAATGTTCTGAACAAAATCATCTAGAGTTACTATTATAAAAGATTGCATAAGGACATTGTATTATTCAAAGTGGAAGTTGGCAATAGTGATATGTTAAGATGGCCGTGGCTAAAATTTTCTGGTATCCTCTTCCTGCTAAGAACGCCTTCGGCAAAAATCGTAGGAAACACCACGTGTTCAAGGCAGGGAGGAGGGGTCAGCAGGAACCGGTCTACCTTAAGTGACAGCTGTAGGCAAAATTTGGGACGTGGCAGGCCTTTATAGACAATTTGCCAGTTAGGTAGCAGAGCTTGCTTACCTGGCAGAGAAATATAGATACGGAGTTTGAACTTTGACTGCACGTAGTGTGTGAGTCAGTCTGTTTCCTTAGTTGTGCCGCTTTATCGTTCCACTCCATTAAAAATCAGACAATGACATTCCTTAAGGCCCACGTTACACGGACCGAAAAAACGCGGCCGAAAGTCAGCGACCGAAAAGCGTATCCATTGGGTCGATGGGTAGGTAATGCTATAAATTATTCTGACCGAATGAACCGTGCCTTCAGATGCGTAAAAACTAGAGTACGAGCCTAATTTCAGCGTTCAGGGAGAAAAAACGTTGTGGGATCCACCAATTGTTATCAAATTGGTTGACAATTAAACATTCCACATCATTTTCTGCGACCACAGGAAATAGGCCTACTCTGACAAGTTTTTCCAGTATTACCCAATGCCAGTTGGTTAATTTTTATTGCGTGTTCTCCATATTATTATGTACCTTAATGAAACAATTTTGAAAATTATTCATGTGCTCAGAAATTGGATTGGACTCGTGTTTCTATGCCAAGATGGCTCCATAATCTTATATTTTTTCATAATTACGATTTTATATTCTATGGAAGAGTGATGAGTGATGACTACTATAAGAAATATTAAAAATATTGATGTTTTGGAGACCTCTTCCAAAATCTATTGTTGATTAAGGTTCTGGTGGGCCGAGTTCCACCCCCGGAACCCTTTTGGATTTTCTAAGATAGTGGAATCTGAAACGTGATGCAATTAGCCTCGTTAGGGCAACTGAGAATCTATATCTATTTGATAAAGAAGTACAGTATGGATCTGGTAAAGAAAACCAACACCGGCCATGGAAGTCAGCATGCAGACCAGGGGCTCTCGATCCTGGCATCTACTAACGAATTCGAAAGATGAAGATACATGACGTAGAGGTTACATGGTAGGCCCTTCCCCTTCATCGGGTGTAGTGGCACGCCCGCGGAGGATTTTATAGATGTGTTGCCATGATTAAACTTCCAACCGTCGTATATTTTGCTATCGAAAGAATTCTACCTTGCGGTTTTTCGATCAACATTCTGCCTTGTAACATGTATCACACGATTCGGTCGCTGAAGTTCGGCGACCAAAATTTGGCTCGTGTATCATGTTCAAAATCAGCTGATTTCGGCCCGAATATTCGCTCTCGGTTTTTCGGTTCGTCTAACATGGGCCTAAAGGATGCCGATGGTTAACGAGGCTTTAGAATGCACTTGACATATAAGGTTTGTAATTGGAAAATTTCACCCAAATTTCTTTTTCTTCTTCTACACTTCAGGGTTTAGGCTTTCGCCTGTTCCGTCCTCGCAGTACTTCTCTCCATTTCTTTACTGGTCTTCCTACATCTCTCTTTCCACTTGGATTGTATAAAAAGGCCAGCTTAGGAAATCTTCAATCATCCATTTTATTTATGAGTTGTAGCCATTTATCGCGGTATTTATCAACCCTAGTTATTATCCCTTCTACATTCATTTCTTGCCGTATGGTTTCGTTTTTAATACGATCGTCCCTAGAGTAACCTTTTGTCCTTTTTAAGAACTTCATTTCTGAACTCTGAATTCTTGTTAGAGTTCTTTTTGTTGGCACCCAACTCTCACTACCATACATCATTGTATATATATTAGTAGGGGTATAGCATCTTTGTTCGCTCCCACTACTACCCCCAGAGTCATCCCCTCCCCAAAAATCTCCGCGCAGCCAGCCAGCGCTGCGGTGAAGGCCATGCATTGTGACGTTTCATCCCACCCAACAATTGTGCTTTAGGGGCCTAACTGTTGATATTAAGTGCAGCGGCGAGGCTCCGCACTGTGACGACCCATTCCACTCCATGAATTATGTTATGATAGCACCCTACCAATAAAATAATAAAAGTCATACTCACCATAACCATGATGACGTAGCATCCATTGCTTAAAACTAAGACAATGACGTGTAGGAAGTGAGGATAGGAATTCAAGGTTAAATGTAAAAGGAAAGAAGCATTCAAGGATGCTTCGTTCCTCTTTTGAAATCAGAACAAAGGAAACATGTTAGTAAAAATTATTTATTTGAAGATCATCCTTCACCAGTTCGTACATTGTCAAATTGTACATATTTTGTTGGGGTTCATCATTGTCTGCAATGGATTTCACTTCCTGCTGAATCATGGAATATTTCGAAAGAATATTCAGCAGTGAAGTACTGTTGAGCGTAAGAAAGTTTATTTCATCCACAGATAAAATAACAAAACTACCCTCACATTGAATGATAAAACCTTTTAGATTTTTTCTAGTCTTTAGTTGTACATTCTCTTCAACACACTTGTAGGGTAGTTTGGAACACAAATGTTCACATAGTTTAGGAAGATGCATAAGAATAGAGCTGAATTAATATGGAGTCAGTATTACACTTTTTCCACCACTTTTTCCAATTTCAGCAGCCGCAGAATACTTCATAGATGGGTAATACCCAAAACTGAGGTACAAGTTCCTTTTAGGGTTTAGAAAGTATGTTCGTCGTAGCAAAGCATGTCGATGATGCACAGGTGTCGGCGTAACCCTCTTCTTGCACCTCGGATTAGCGATCTTCCTGTGATCCTTTCGTCCCATGGTCAAGGCGTAAACTGTTCTGACTATGAAGACAACAGCTTCTTTTATGCTGAAACAAAGGATGCATCGTGTCTTAAGGAGTTGTCTGGAGGGCAGCGTTTGTTCTGCTTTACAAGGTCGTTAAAACCAAGCCATTGTAGCATGGCATGGGCGTGCTTCAAGGCACAGGGAACGGCTGGAAATTTGTGACAAGGTAGCCCAGAATTGTACGTATGTAGCAAATTGCCCGGAGGAGGACAAGATAGCTCTTCTAGATTAATAAATGTTCTGTTGCAGATATTTTCCAAAAGTTTACATTTTTCTTGACCAAATGCGTAGAGAGCAGTGTAGCCAGCCACTACATCGTTCAAAATAGTATTTAGAGCAGAATACGGTATGAAACCGTCTGAGAAATGTATTCCATTCTTATTGTCGTTGTTTTGCTCGTAAATTTTAGGATTTCCACCATATGGGCTGGTGAAATGGTAGGTTTGAATAACATCTGGACTGCAAAGGGCTAGCTCTTTAACGATAGTCTCCCTCTTTCCTCCAGAGAGGTACTCAAAATCGACCACCAAAGCTCGAACCATCTTGACAAAGACGAATGATAAAATAGTATTGTACTCACCTTTTTATAGGCGTGAACGACATCCTTGACCCCCTCGTCTTTTTCCACACGGAGGTCCAAAGACTGTCCGAAACATGGAAACAACCTGGAGGTCTGGTTTTGCCCCAAAGATGTCCACAAACTCCTTCAGGTCTAGTCCTTTGTTCATACAGTGTACAAACATGCAGACGTATTGTACGCAGACTGATGAGTACTCGTCTTGTAGCTGTGTTTTATTAAATGTCCAGTAGGTGCAATTTCGACTAATAAACTGCTTTATAGAGGGAACAAGTGGCGGAAGGCCGTAAGAATCAAAATACAACCCCATGTTTCTATTTTTGTCAAAACTGATAGCAACCCAGTGAGAGCCAGGAAGAGAACTCGGATCGAAATTGATAACAAAGAAATTTTGATTTTTGTAAATAAAGTGTGGCAGACGATCACTAGGGTAAACTCCTGCAAATCCATCTACATGTCGTAAAGCGTGTTCAATTTGAAGGGTGTTCAATTTGAAGGGAATTCATTAAAAGTCTGTAACGATTTGTCTATGGTTATTAATCTCTATACAACTTTCGTATTCAGAATAAAGGATGCAGGTGATTGCAGAAGGGAGAGCTTTATCAAACTTTGCCTCGATTCTCAAATTTCCGTTATTGGCAAGACTTTTGTGTCCTTCCGAGGCGGCACTATCAGGGGTAAGATCAAAGAGCAACATGAAAAATCCTGTTATATACATATCGTGAGTGATTTGCATTCCGCTATTGGAATGATGTATCCCGGAACCACTAAATAGAGTATGATAAGCCAAAGTCGACAATTTTTCGTGATCTGTGGAAATTGAGAGGCCCTCCGGAGGGATCTGTTGTCCGTTCACAAACATGACAAAGGAATTTAGATTGAAATGTCGTAAATCATAGGGATTGGACGTTACCGTCCCCGTGAATGCACTGTTTTGTACCATGGCAAAGAGAATACGTTTAGGAATGGTGCCCAATATGGCATTATCCAAAGACACTGCTTGACTCCCCTGACTGAAGGTAAAAGTTTTCACATCCACCCTTGTGATATCGTAGCGAGCATTATGTCCGATGGCCAAGGTTTTAGCGTGAGCTGTTAAAATATTAGGAGAAGCTCTAACCTTTTTCACATACAGTGCTGCATCTTGGAATTTAAAGTAAGCCTTGGTATCGTCCTTTTCACCAATCATATAGAATTCCCTCTTGGACTTGGTTAATTTAATAGCAATTTTCACCCCAGGCAACATGAGTTGCGAAACATTAAACAAATCCCCGTGCAATTTACCAATCATAATCATGTTTTTGGAAGATTTTCCCTTTTCGAATCTCTCGAGCCATCCCTTGTTTGAGTCTCCCGGTCCCAAAGTACCATTCTTTTTGGCATCGTCCCCCGTGAGACCGGATAAAGCATTATCCAAATACCAGGAAGCAGTCGTCAAATGACTTTTTGCCGCGTCCTGGCCGTAAGCTAAAAGTGTTTCAAAGTAAGCCCTGTAATTGTACAAGTCCTCGGAAGGCGTTACAGATGTGCCGTTCAAATTCACGCTCAATTGACTAAACAGCGAATGCAATGTATTGTTTATACCGGTAACCCTGTCGTCGGGTCCTAAACTAGAACCATCCCCTTTTACAAATTTCCCCTTTACCATTAACAAAATATTCAAGTCTGTATAGTGTTCGTTATCCGCGGAAATGACAAACTCTAAAACGGACTGATCGACGGGAGCGATGGGTTTGCATATCGTAGTGATGTTGCCCAACACCGAAGACTGGAGAGGTTTCCTGGCAAAGATGTCAAACTCTGACTTGGTACAGCCGAACATCCTGAACGTTATGAGCGCTTTCGTCGTTTGTTCTCGCTAAATATATCCCTGGCCACCATCGGTTCTACCCTCGATTTCCTCTTTTTCCTTCCCTTTCCTTGCATTTTGTTGACAAGACGATGAGTTGACTCTGTCAACCTGTTTGCAACGACATTCCCTACTTTTTCGTCCCTTTTCTTACTTGCAATGTCAGAAATGATATTTGCACCTGTTGAAAGACTTTCACGACCCACAGCTTTAGCCCCAGACAATAGGACAGGTTTGATAATTCTAAACAGACCACCGAGAAAACTTCCGATCCCTTGTCCCTGTTGTATGAAAGGAGAGCCCATGTACAGGGGTCCGACGAGGTCGCCCAATCGTCCTCCCGTCTGATTGACATAGTACGATGTTAGTGGATCCATCTCGACTAATCGGTTAAAGGGTGGAATGTCTCCTTTTAAAATGTAAGACGAGCATGGTGGGTTTTACGGAGCTGCTAATACGAGCTAGTTCACCGTATTTGTCTGTCAATTCAATACCTATCGTCTGAAAACTAGTTTTCTCTACAGGAACGTAATAAACTTTGTCAAAAATGTGATGTCCGTTGATTTTAGGGAATTGTATAATCCTTAGACATCTTACGTAAGAATCACCAATCAATTGAGGTTCTATGAGGCTACAGTACACAAAGATGGGTTCCGTCTCCATTTCCGCTGGAACAAACTGTTTTTTATCTGTACGCACGAAAAGCGTGTTCATATCGGTTGTGATCAATTTTATCATTGCCTTATTGACCAAGGAATAAGCTTCAAAAGTGGGTAGGGAATTTTTAATTGTGTCGAGGAGATCCCCTATACCGTAATATATTCGGACGGGAAAATATATGACGTAACTCTTAGTTATTGCACCACTCTCGTCACGGAGCGTTAAAGACATTTGTATGCTGTTTGAATTTTCGGAAACGTCGTTTGCTACCGCTCTCCAGGCATGTTCCCTCCCCAGTTTCTTAATCATTGCAATTTCCGACTGATGACTAAGTAGATTTGCATGAACTTCTCCTACCAACAACTCTTTGAGAGAATCGTCTTTTATCCTATCCCGGATGTCTACGTAGAGTTCTTGGAATGTTCTGTAACTTCGTTTAGGAAACACTATTCTACCAAATCTAGTGATTAAAATGTTTTGTGATACAACATCCTGACCCCACTGACGTCATCGGCATTGAGCGTTACGTTTTCATAACCTTTAGGATACGATACTTCACACAGCCCGCATAGCCATTCTCCCCTCTCCAGACAGATATTTTGTGCCAGCTGCACCTGAAAGCTAGACAGTGTGTTTGATGTGAAAATATCGGAGGAGGAATCGCTCAAGAGCGTTATGTAAAATTCATCGCTCATTGTTTTTGTATGTCCTTGGCGTTGATCCAGCAATCGAAATCCGAAGAGTAACCTTTCCACCGGACGAGATGTTGCTTAATGCCTCTCACGACGCGAGTTTTAAGGATTTTATCTATCTTATAGACGGTACGTTTGGTAATTTTGACAGGAGTTATTTCATAACTGTAAAACTGACCCACGATAGGAGTGTTTTTCATGTCCACCAATTCGTAAAGTGGTTGGGGAGTACGTTTGATGACTTTAACAATTTTAAACACTTCGGTGGAATAATTTTGTTCGAAACCCTTGGCAAACTTCATTTTCTCCTTTCCTATTCTCACGGTCTGGCCTACTTTGAATTTAACAGGGCGTGGCCTGACACGACTATGTTTCTCCGTCATTCTCTTCCATATTTTCAAAATGTCACGATCTGTGACCTTGCTAGGAGCCATACCTGTACTAGAGTGAATGGTGTTATTATAAGCCGAAACAAACAATTGCAAGACATCAATATACCTATGAGTGTTTTTGTAGGTAAAATACTTGTACATTTTAGTTTTCAGAGTACGGTTAAACCTTTCCACAACGGAACACTTGACGTCGGGATTTCGACACACCTGAAACTCTATGCCGTTCTTTTCGAGCAGATTTTGAAAGGACTTGTTTAGAAACTCTTTTCCCCTATCCGATCGCACAACAGCGGAATTCTTTTCAGGACGGATTTGAAAGCTGACGTCACATCCGTACCGCTCTTTGACTTCATAGGGACTACCCATGTGAATTTTGAGAAAACATCAATGACGACCAACAGATAATTTATCCCATCGTTATGCTTGGCTAGATTTTGCACGTCGACCAAATCGATTTCAAACACGTCAAAAATGTTGTTGACCGTATAGGGATTTCTAACAAAACGTTTTCGGGCAGGTTTATGCAAAGTGTAGGCATCTTGTTGCAAAAGCCAATCTTTGATGCTTTTGGTAGATCGGGTGGAAGCTTGTTTTAATTTGGGCAGAGTTGAAAAAGCCGTAGGTTTTCCCGAATCGTAAAACAGTTTTTCCATTTTTTCCTCTATCGTTTTTGACTGTGTCAACCAACCGGCAGGCTCTTCGTTAGCTTTAGAGGGAAACAAAGGAGCTATGATCTCTTTATACTTTTTACCCTTGCTAGACTTAATTTTACCAAACGATTCGTTGTTTTGCAAATGTCCGTTGGTTAGTTTTAGGATTTCCTTGTACGTCTCTAAATCTTTCTTCGTCACTAGATTTTTATTCACGTTTTTCCTAGTTAACAATTCCCATAGACCAACGCTAGGTTTGTACCATCTATCGTGCAACAAGAGTTTATCGTTGTCGATTTCTATTCTTGAATTACCAATCTTAAACGAGTTGGTCTTTCTATCCTTGTAGATACCAAAAATAGTGTCTGTGGCCCTAGGAGAGTGTAAATAGTTTGCTAGATACCTTCCTGCTACATCTCCTAAAACGCTACGCGAACGTGTCTCTACATGTTCAATTTCTTCCCTAGGAGTACGTAATTGCACTTCTTCCTCACTGCTACTGCTATCCTCATCACTATCACGATGTCTAGGCAGAGGAGTCTTCTCTGCTGAACTAGCAGTCTCCTCCTCGTACACTTCTTCAGGACCTCTGAGGAAAGGCGGTGGTCGCTTTGAAGAATAAGATTGTGATTCTGGAGAATAGATTAAAGTCTTACGGACAGATCTCTTCTTCTTTTCATGATGTCTACGACGTTTGTGTCGTTTATTCTTCTCTTTTGTTTCAACAACCGTAATTGGTCGCGAATGAAGCTCTCTAGCAAGTTCGGCTCTTTTAAGAATAGGATCCTGTTTTTCTCGAATTCTAACCCACTCTTTGTATGGATCTACACTTTTCCTCTTTCTTACACAACCACCTCGTTTCAAGCCTTCCAAGTACTCGGGAGATACCAATAGCATTTTCTGTAACATTACGACCTAATTAAACTAGTCAGTCCTGTCAGCACAGCAGATAGTAGAGGTATTAGGAATCCTCCCTTCTGAACCACTAGTTTTCGTTTGCTAGACAACGAAACCTTTTTATCGATCAACTTCCTAAGCAACTTCCTATGCTTCTTCAATTTTCGTTTAGAACAGTCTGTAACCTTGCAGTTTCCTTTCAAAACATTCAAAGCACACTCTATAATAGCTAATATGTGTTGTTTGTCTGATGACTGCAATATGACTTTCCTAAGCCTAGGATTTGCTTTTCTCAGTACGTGTAATGTATGATAATGGGATTTGATCCGTTTCATGCTGTACTGGCGTGTACACTTGAGTGAGATCGGGAGGAAATATCTTTGTTCTAAATCTGAGCAGATCGTTTGTGTTTTGACAAAAGTCTACAAGCAAATAAGAATAGGGCTCCCTCGTAGCATCCCTGTAGGCCTCGTAAAACGCTTTCCAGTCATCGGGGTAGACTTGTCTCGCTAGATATGCAACTTGATTTTTATCCCTCAGATTTCTAAAAAGGACCAGATATTTTGCGTTTAGGGATATATCTCTGCTATGGGCGGATTGGTGAAACAAGTTTTGAGTAATCAATATAATGCTCACGTTCCTATGATGTGACCCCCTTGTAAAGAGAGAGCTAACCTCCTTGGAGTAAGCCTTGTCCAGAAGGTCGTCTAGGATGATTAATGATGGCTTTGGTGAAAGTTTGTCCTCGTTAAATACCGGGAGACCTTCGTGAAACGTGACACGCCTATTAAATTTATCTTGGGCGGGTACAGAATTTACTTCCGTGTAACACCACAACACTTGATCAAAAGTTTCCACAGAACACAGCTCTTTCAAGTGATTAATCAACTTTATGCAAAAGGTCGTCATCCCGCACGAACTAGGCCCACTTAATATCAAAGTGAAGGGATGATCAAATTTTACACGCATAACACTTTTTTCTCATGGGGTTAGGCCCATCAAAACAACAGGTGGTGTAATGTTCCTCGCACCTTAAACACTCTCTAATGATTTCAAGTTGTTTGACATGTTCGGGAAGTCTATGGTAAACCATGTAAACACTTTCAGCTGCACATTCTGCTATAAACTTGGGGTCCAGGAATGCTAATTCATCGTCAGTATGATTCACCAGATGCTTCTCACGAAAAAACTTTATCACCGACCTCCACACTGATTGGTCCATCACTAAAGGATTGTCTCTTTCTCACCCTATATTTATACCCGAAAGGGTAGGAGTCGTTGTTTTTTAGCCTTCGTCTCTTACCGAAACAAATACGGTACATTTTCTCCTCCGGCTGCGACAGGATGCTTGGCCCAGCATTACGCTTAATTTTCTTTTCCGTCCTAACTTTGAGGGGTTCCGATTCTCTATCAAGGATCATACGCTTGATGGTATCGAAATTTACCAATTTTGAGGAAATAGCTATTTATGTATCAAGTACGCAAAATAATGCTTTAGCGGACGAATCTAGTATAGCGGCCGAGGCGCAAGCCGAGGCTGAAATACTGGATGAGTCCGCTAAAGTTTTTGCGTACGTGGTGCATACAATATTTTTTAGTGATAGCTCTCTAAATTATATGAAATGAAACAAAAATACCGTAATTAATTATAATGAGAGGCAGTCTACCATATTCTCACGGCCCTCTCAAACGCAAGACAACAATGAACCGTACGTACCAATACGAAATGCGGTAGGCTATAGATGAGTTATATGAGTCGCTGATTTGTAAACAATAGTAAATACGAAGTAGTATTTATGAAAAGCTTGTGAAAATATGAATTATAATCCCGAGGAAATTTCTCTCCAAGTCAAAAACATTGAATTGGAGCTGGTGCCAGCAACATCACGGCAGAAGGAATAGGGAATATATTGCAATTAAATGCTGGTGCATCCATGTAAGCTATGTGAACGAAGATGTGAAAAGTTGTTGACTTATATTTGCTGTCAGGTGATGAAGTGGGCTACCGTGTTTTGCGAAAAATCCTGGTAAAGTTTCTGATTATCATAAAGAAACGTGTTGGCTTAAATTTGTTGTTTTATGACCAATTATATGCGTAAATCCATGTTAAAGTTGGTGTGACTGGTCAATGCCGTCTGGGTTTTGTTTATAGATTGGCATGACGACTTTAAAGGACAAGGCCGCTAAAAGTGCATTTTGAATGCATTTTGGATGCACTTTTATGCAATTTTAGCGGCCTTGGTCGCTAAAATGCAATTTTTCGGCGTGCTACCAGTCCGATAAGCAGCTGTTTTAGAGAGCGTGTACTAAAAAGTAATTTAAAGTGATTCCTCGCACTTTACAGACAGTTTTTGTCGTACTCGTGCTTGGAATCTCAACTTTGTAGGCATAATTTTTAGGGCCACCAGAAACAAATTCGGATATGTACGTTCCTGGGGCCAATTCATTCGTCATATCTCCCAAGGCGTCACCTATGGGTATAGGATCCTCTACACCTTGTTGGGTGTAGAAAATGCTGTCTGTGTCACAGTACAGCGCTCTCTCTCTTACCTCTTTCAAATGGGTGTAGAGTTTGAGTCTTGCACCCGTGGTCACGTAGGCCCCTAGGACGACGTTGGTGTGGGGTAGGGAAAGCGTTTCTTCCTTCGTATACCGCCACGTTAACCAAACGACTTGGTCGTTGGCGAAAATGAGTTTTCTCACCTCTAACCCGGGAGAGGAAAGAATAGAGTATAATTCTTGGGGGTCGGAAATCAGGACAGTGCGACACCTGTCCTCGCGTTCTGTAAGCTTCCCCCAGAAGGAATTTAGGCACAGTTTACTGATGGCCCTTTTACCCGGATTCAAAACAATCTTTTCCCTATCCAACAAAATACCTTCAGACTTGAAAAAAGATTGAATATACTTTTCTTTGTCCTCTTCGGAGGAAACCCAAGCCGGATAGCCGCTCGATTCGGCCTTGATCTGCAAAAACATATTAATGTAATTGACAAACAACCCACCCTCCTTTGTATCTTTATTGTATTCGGTTGTCTGATATTCGTAAAATTCGTAAATTTTAATAATTTTATATCCCATTTCAACGGCTTCCCTCACTTCGTCGACAACCCATGTGCCGGCGAGACCCTATCGGTTTCCTCCATGTGGTTGCAGCTATGTTGTTCCCCCGACTCGGCACAGGTGCGGCAGAGGCAAAACATTAATTTGTCATTACAACGGTAGGGTAGCACGGGATGGTACAGATTCCGGGGTGGAAGCACCGTACACTTGATGACTCCCTCCTTTTTCAACATTTCGTCGGTATCTGCACAATCCTGCCCTATATAAATAGTAGGATGGCCTATTGGAAACTTAGAGTATTTGCAGACCCACGGATAGAGACTCATGACGTCTACATAGCGGATCTCTTCTCCCTCCTGCACCTTATGGTACAATCTCATGGCCTCCGTCCTACCTCCGTAGAGGCAGTCCCGAAGGACGAGGGGAGCGTTGCATACTATCGGATCGTTTTGAAGAGCGGGGAATTTTTTCAGAATGCCATCGAAATCGCATTCCCACATGACGTGAACGGTGTAGCCGTGAGAGACGATGGCCTCGATCCTAGACATCGTAGCCTCATACCTCTCGGCTAGCGTTTCCTTTATTCCGTATATGGAAACGTCTCTGTTGGGCATGCAAAGACATCCGTGGTAGTAGCAGCCGAGAAATTCGAAAACTTCTCGCGTCTCGCTACAATAGCCGTCCACTTTGTACTGGGGTAGTTCGGGGAGTCGAACCTCTCTACCATTACCAGCATGTTGGATGGAAATGCCTCCTCTGTTCATTTGCTCGTAAATGAGCCACATGAGGGCTTTTTTTCGAGCATTTGTCGGCCATCCTATAGCCACCCTTGGGAATAAGGCCGATAGTGTTTGGCTCTAGAAATTTCTTCCTATACACTTTATTACAGCCCGAAGCTATAGTAATGGATTCTAGGAAAATTTCAATACCAGCAATGTCCCTAAAGAGGTTTTTAAACAAGGTGCAAGCCTCGCGGAGGACGTAAACGTCCGCTTGGCAATATTTTTCCAACTCCACCTTGTTTTCAAACGTATCGTGCTTGACAGAGTCGTACCATTCCATAAAGACTTTCCTATCTCCCTCGGACATTGTGTCTGCTCCGAAATACGATACGTCAGGGTAGGGACCTACGTAATCTAAATTCTGAGCAGTGTTGAAAAAATAGGGATAAAATCCCTTGGAGACATTGGTGATGCCAAATGTTTTAGGCAAAAGACGCAATGGAAGGGCTATGAAATTTAGACTGTCCAGATAGACCAAATGGTGGAACCTCATACACAGGATCTTGCATCCGTTCAATAACAGATCCGTCTTCCAGTTTCTCTTGACCGCATAGTCGAGAATAAATTGTAGATCGTAGGATCTGGCATTGTGCGCGATGACTACAATTTTCTCGAACTGAGGCCTATCCTGTCTAAGGTACTCCATAAAACTATGTACGGGGTCGTTCCAGAAGGAATGCCTCCGAGGACCACATTTGGAGCAGTGATCCTCGTTGGACGATTCGCAAACGGAACACGACTGTTCTGCACATAGTAAATTTGGTACGTGCAGGTAGGTGGCCTCTGCAATTCTAGTATCCTGAGTGGATTCAAGGTCATAATAGATAAATAACACTCTATCGCTCGAGTGCATTCTGTCTGTCAGTGGAGCCATATAGCAAAAGTGTCCCGGTTCCTTATTTTCTTTGCAATTCTTACAAAACTTTTTAAAACATTCATGATTGGGGGTTATGAGTTGATCACACGCGGTACAATGTTTCACCTGATCACAAACCGATTTTTTCCCTTGTATTTTGATTACCCTATGATTTTCAAAACATTTCTGACCGCGATAATGTCTATTACAATTTGCGCAATATACTCTATCAATGTTTGTCGAACAGGGGGGTACGTTTCTACAACAGAAACAAATAGATTTACAGTTGTGTGATGCCCCATTTTGGAAACCTTTGCTGCAGCCAGGACAGATAAATCTTTTCGTCATGGCTCCAGTTAAATTGACAATGGTGTCATAATGCTTATTGTCGGTATCGTAAAGCAAATGTAAACGAGGTTTCTCTCCGTTATTTCCGTCATAGATGACGTTTTCCAAGTTTAGGCCTGAATATACTACAATTCTATAACGGTCATTGTAATGATTTTGAAATTGTTTCAACTCTGATAGTCCTCCCCCCTGTGACAGGTCTATTTTTGTTTCTTCTAACAATTCATCGACCTTGGCTTGAATTTTATTACCTTTTATATAACTTTTGTAGTTGCAATCATCTGTAACCTTTGCAATGGCCACTATTAGAGCGTATGCTAGACAGTTAACAACGGCATTAATTCTAACGATACTTTTTTTCAAATGAGCTAAAATATCTTGGGATCTGCCTTTGGATTTAAGCGCTTTGCCGTTACCCTGTGGTAATTTAACCCAATCAATTTCGATCCTTAATGTATCGGTGGCGTTAAAATTGGTGTTTGATTGACAAACTTTTTGTAGTACATCACCAACGACTTCGGAACTGAGTTGATCTTTCCTTCTAAAACTAATTCCTATTGGTTTATCTAGAGCATTAATTTCGTTAAAAATGGTAACTCCTATCATGTCCGAGTCGCTAGCTTCCCGAAGTGAGTGGTTTATAATCTCCAATATCGAATTTTGAAAGTGATCAAGGAAAGAGTCCCCTTCCTGCTCTTTGTTTAATTTGACGACGAGATGAATCCCGGAAGCGTTAAAACGCTTGTACTCGCGAGTTATCTGACTCAAAATGTTAAAAGAAGACATTTCGAAATTACACTTTTCTGGACAATAGTAGTAGCAGCAAGTCTGGAACACAGCGGCACCAAGCACTTCACTAAGCACACAATAAGCTATACTGACAGATGATCAGAGCAAGACTTTTTTTATAGCGGGAGGGTTGACCTTGAGAAAAGATTAAACAATGGAAAGTCGCTACATGACCTTTACTTTATTGTTCTGTACTGAAAATACTCGTTTTGCTGGTTGGTTTAATGAAGCTGTTTAGTTGTAGAAGATAATTATGTAATTATATAAACACGATCAAGAAATATCTAAAAATACCTCAAGATGATTTATGATGGCTTAATTTTTCAATCTATGGAAGAACTTGGTTAAACTTTAAAATCCACCCCTTAATGAAATTAAATCATTTGGGGTTGTAAATCAATTCAGATAGTTAATATTGCTCTGTAAGGTGTTTATATGTCGAAAAAAGAATTTTAAATGGGTTAGAACGGTTGTGGGGTGAAAACTACCCTGTAGACGATTTACAATGGTTCAAGTTGTCCATATCTGCAAAAACCTGGATGACCTTGAAAACCACCCCTATGTGAAATTAAATCATTTGAGGGTGTGAATCATGTCAGATAGTTAATATTGTTCTGCAAGATGTTTAAATGTCGAAAAAAGAATTTTAAATGGGTTAGATTGCAAATGGGGGTTAAAACTACCCTCTAGACGATTTACAGTGGCTCAAGTTGTCCATATCTGCCAAAACTTGGATGACCTTGAAAAACTACCCCTATGTAAAATTAAATCATTTTGGGGTGCAAATCATGTCAGCTGGTTAATATTGTTCTGTACGATGTTTATTTGTCGAAAAAAGAATTTTAAATGGGTTAGAATGCAATTGGGGGTGAAAACTACCCTCTAGACGATTTACAGTGGCTCAAGTTGTCCATATCTACCAAAACGTGGATGACCTTGAAAAACTACCCCTATGTAAAATTAAATCATTTTGGGGTGCAAATCATGTCAGATGGTTAATATTGTTCTGTAAGATGTTTATTTGTCGAAAAAAGAATTTTAAATGGGTTAGATTGCAATAGGGGTGAAAACTATCCTCTAGACGATTTACAGTGGCTCAAGTTGTCCATATCTGCCAAAACTTGGATGACCTTGAAAAACTACCCCTATGTATAATTAAATCATTTTGGGGTGCAAATCATGTCAGATGGTTAATATTGTTCTGTAAGATGTTTGTCGAAAAACAATTTTAAATGGGTTGGATTGGTTGTGGGGGTGAAAACTACCCTCTAGACAATTTTCAGTGGTTCAAGTTGTTTATTTGAGCAAAAATCTGGGTGACCTTGAAAACCACCCCTATGTGAAATTAAATCATTTGAGGGTGTAAATCATGTCAGATAGTTAATATTGTTCTGCAAGATGTTTAAATGTCGAAAAAATAATTTTTTAATGGCTTAGATTGCAAATGGGGGTTAAAACTACCCTCATGGTATGGGACAATTGATATATGATCCTAAAGAATTTATTATTTCATCTTTTCAAATATATTACAATGCATTAAAGAACAATTTTATATTGTTTCCATAAATACTAACCTCTCTAAGGGCTGTAAATTAATTCGAGAGGTCCTAACATTTATAATATTCTTGTTACTTTTGTTTTGATGTATGTATCAACCACCTAACAATATTATTTTGAGGTTACGGGGTAGTTGGGGAAGGGTGAAAACTAACTTCTTGTTACTGTAATCATGAAAGTCTTAATCATATTAACTGTCCATTATAATACTAGATTTTATCTTTATTTCTTAAAAACCATCCCCTTTTAGTGGGGTTGAGAATTATTTCATAAGGGTCTAACTCTTATATAACATTTCCTTACATTTTAATATTATTTAAGCTATTTCGTCACGTAGGTCTTTTATTTTGGTAACTTAACACTTGTTTTGAGGTTAGGGGTTGCTGTGGAAGGGTAAAAACAAACTTCTTGTTACGGTAATCGTTAAGTCTTAATCATATTAACTCTCCATTATAATACTAGATTTTAAAAATTATCTTTATTTTATTTCTTAAAAACCATCCCCTCTAGTGGGGTTGAAAATTATTTCATAAGGGTCTAACTCTTATATAACATTTCCTTACATTTTAATATTATTTAAGCTATTTCGTCACGAAGGTCTTTTATTTTGGTAACTTAACACTTGTTTTGAGGTTAGGGGTTGCTGTGGAAGGGTAAAAACAAACTTCTTGTTTCGGTAATCGTTAAGTCTTAATCATATTAACTCTCCATTATAATACTAGATTTTAAGAATTATCTTTATTTTATTTCTTAAAAACCATCCCCTCTAGTGGGGTTGAAAATGATTTCATAAGGGTCTAAATCTTGTATAGCATTTCCTTATATTTTAATATTACTTAGGTTATAAGGTAACCTCTTATTTTGATCTCTTATTTCTGAGTTTAGGGCTTGTTGGGGATGGGTGATTTTAACAAAGTCCAATGTTGATAATATTTAGTTTATTTGAGATTAGGGTTGGCTGGACTGAGAGCCACCGTCTTATTACTAGACTTTAAAAAGTATTTTTAAATTACCATACCTCTGAAAATGATATGTACGTAATGAAATGAATTGTACTTACCTAGTATTTTAAAACGTTGATGTCTTCTCGCACTTAACACACACACACTTCCGCACGATATTCATTCACAATGAAAGTATAGCACTGTGAAGATTTCATCAGGAAGTGTCTTTATATATGCTGAGACATACGTTGAAGGCTGTCTGGTAACCTTTTCTGTTGACCATTTTCATATGCGGAACTAACATTTCCTGATTGTTCGTTTCAAACGAGCTTAAACAATAGACTTACATTCACTGCTATGTTGGTTTCATATTAATTCTACCTTTAACATATTTTTATGACAATAGGGATACCTAGATCGATGCCTTTAAGCATATGATACTAGCAATGGACTAAGGTTCTGATTCTTTGGTATGGTCTATTTTAAAAATAAATGTTTTATTAGTTTATTTGGATACGCACGATTCTGGTTTACCGTTCTAATCTTAATTATTTTTTGGAGGGATGGGGGTGGTTTCATATGATGTCAAGATGTCCCAAAAGGCTTTGGAATGGGAACAGCACAGTGCGGAGCCTCGCCGTTGCAATAAATGTCAACTGTTAGGCCCCTAAAGCACAATTATTGGGTGGGATGAACCGTCACAATGCATGGCCTTCACCGCAGCGCTGGCTGGCTGCGCGGAGATTTTTGG
This sequence comes from Ectobius pallidus, assembly GCA_964059195.1. NCBI lineage: Eukaryota > Metazoa > Arthropoda > Insecta > Blattodea > Ectobiidae > Ectobius > Ectobius pallidus. The sequence continues at coordinate 136,860,169 of CAXKWD010000003.1, read as the reverse complement.
GGAGGGGATGACTCTGGGGGTAGTAGTGGGAGCGAACAAAGATGCTATACCCCTACTTATATTCCATAATTTTATAAAATGTTATCCTTGTTTCATGTCTAGTTTTGTTCTTTAGGATATTATGTATTGTACCGCAGATCATTTCAAACCTGGCTAATTTCTCAATGCCAATAGACAATTCCTCACCAAGCTAAAGGGATATTATCCATTTTATGGACCCGAAGGTTCATTGCCAAGCTTACCTGAGCCCGCCATTCAACCTTATTCTGTGCTAACTCTATCCAATCATCCCTCGCAAATCCAACTTCCTTAAATCCATCCTAATATTGTCCTCCCAATTACGTCTTCCACGTGGTCTTTTCCCTTTGGGTCTCCCAGTCAATACTTTTGAGATATGTCTTTTTCCCCGGAGCGCGCAACATGTCCTGCCCATTTCATCCTCCGTGATTTAATTACCCTTACTATATCCGGTGAAGTGTACGGGTCATGAAGCTCGCCGTTATGCAGTTTTCTCCAGTCTCCATTTTCATCTCTCTTAGGCCCAAATATTTTCCTAAGCACCCTGTTTTCGAACACACTCAGATTATGTTCTTCCCGATCACTAAGCGGCCATGTCTCACATCCATATAATACAACCGGCATTATAATAGTCTTATAAATATTTATTTTTAGATTTCCGGACAGAAAACTAGAAGATAAAGAGTTTCTGAACCGCATAAATCAAGCATTTCCTGATTTTAGTCGAGACTTAACTTCTGCCTTAATATTATTTGTGTCTGTAATTATTACTTCCAGATATTTGAATTTTTCCACTTGTTCGAACGATTTGCCGGCTATCCTAATATTTTGTGGAGCATTATTTTGACGTTCCATGAACATATAAACTTACTTAGTTTTTTCTGTATTCATTTCCAATCCAACATTTCTGCAGGCATCGAAAAGACTTTCTGCATTTCTCTCGATTGTGATTTTGTCATCTTCTAACAAGCATATGTCATCTGAATATGCTAAAATCGGGTGCCTGTCATTTAATTCTAGGCCTACCTTGATTTCCCCTAATGGCATATTCCAAAGTGCAATAGTTCTGCACTAATTTTATCTAATCCTGTAGCTTTCCTATTTTTAAATTCTTTTAGTGCTTCTTGTAGCTCCTCTATTGTTATATAATCTGTATGTTCATGGTTATTATTTTTGTCATTACTTCCTGCAAATGTTTCTTCTATTTCTTCTTCTTCACACCATAGTTTCTTATAATGTTCTTTGCTATATTATTTTTCAGGTTTATTCAGATGTTTAATCATATTATATGCAAAATATACCCATAAAGATAGTAAAGAAAAATATGCTGTTTCTGTGCAAAAACTTGATGGCGTTATCAACCCTACAACAGTCGATAGTTTGCAAGAGTCGTGAACATACAAGTGAAATGAACGTGCCACTAATCTGTCATGAGCAGGGACATGCAAAATTCGCAGTTACGATAACCCGATTTTATTCGCGATTTTTAATGTTTTCCCATTAAAAACGCGAATTTTAACGTTTTCCTTAAAATACGCAACTTTTAAGGTTTCTAAAATTAAAACAGCGATTTTTACATTCTGACGCATTCCTGAGTATACAGTCAACTCCCGTGGCTTAACCATGCGCGAAAATTTGAATTTCCCGCACTTATTTGAAATTTTCTGCACTTAATTTTGAATTTCCCACACTTAATTTCGAATTTCCCGCCCTTTTATTTTGTCAGATTTTTATTTTCCTGAACTTAATTTCGTCATTTGCACAAAATGGCTACAAAGTGCGGGAAATTCTAAATTAAGTGAAGGGAATTCTAAATCTTACACCCGATTAATTCTAACATTTGAATTACATGTGTTTTTCAAGTATTGGTTGCATGTCAAGGTCCCAATTAACACTGATAATCGAGAGTTCATTGTAGTTTTCAATGATCCTCCTACAACAATGTTCTGACTGACAGGAGAAAATACTTGAAAAGGAATTTGGCTTCAATGGTTATTTTTTTATTTGAAAGTTTAATAACCTAAGGTTATTGTTTGTGTTTGATTTTTGTGCTCCAGTGTTTGATTTTTAGAAATCATTCCTTAACTCAACAATTAGTAAAATTGCATTAAAAATAAAATCAGGCATACTGAATATTCAGTGCCAGAATGCTTTTGTTTATTCAATGACAATTGTTGTAATCGATTTCCCAGTTAAGCTCCAGATCGGAAAAATGTATGTTCCTCTGTTTGTTTGTCTGTCTGTCCTTCCGTGTGTCTCCACGCGCGATAACTCAAATATGCTTTATCGGTTTTTCATGAAACTTGGTATACGTATTTAAAACGTCCATGGGAAGAAGCATATTGACATTGGACCAAATCTGTTAACCTGTACGGGAGTAATGCCCAATTTAGTGCCTTCTTTATGGTAATATATTAGAATGAATTTATCGAATGCAAATCAGTTCTCATGGCAGCATATTGTTTTACAGTGTTCATATACGGCTTTGGATGTTGCAATACAGGTAAGTTTGACAACATAACACTCCTTACACATTCCTCCAAATATGCTTATCAATCTTTAGACCTTTGTTTTTCCGTAAGCCCTGCTTAATGAATCGGTGTGGAAGTTAATTCGGAAATCGATTACAAAAATAACTTATTTTCTGCGTATTATAATTGCAATTATCACTGATTAAACAAACGTATTCTAACACATGTTTACATCAGTTTACTTGATTTTATTTTTCCCATCTTGGTTGCCAAGTAATCCGAACTGCCGGGATATCGAGTGCCGAGGCTATTAATTTTCAATCCAAAAATATTTAGGGCTCTTCTTAGACAACAAATTAACCTGGAAACATCACACAAATGATCTCATAAAACGACTCAGAAATAGAATCCACCAGCTAAAGCATTTACTTAAAAGTACATTACTATTACACATCAAGAGATTGATATACTCCTCCATTATAAAACCTATGTGGATATATGGATGCGCTATCTGGGGTTCAGCTTCAGACTCACAGTGAAAAGAATTCAAACTATCCAGAATCGGGTTCTAAGGTTAGTAGCGGACGCACCTTGGTACGTTCGCAATGACACCCTCCATCGCGATCTGCAAATCAATTAAGTCGACTCCATTCTACACAACAGTTACAAAAGACTTCATCATTCCTTCCTGCAACATCAAAATGAACTGCTCATCCAGATTCCACACCAGATGCCACCACAACGCAACCGTAGAAGATTAAAACGTAAACGACATACAGACCTACTTGACGATTAGACTATCTACTTTATTAGTAAGGACAGTCAGTGGACTGAGACCTTCCGACATGTTTGAAGTGTATGCGTCTTTATGGATATGCAATTGTTAAATCTCATCTCAATTGTAATATACTTTTTGTATAATAAAGTTTAAAATATTATTTAAAAATGCATTACATCACCTAACTAGCGTTGTAAATACACTCACCGGCAAAGAAAACCGATCACTTAAAGAAATTTTTAAAAATTAAGTTTAAATAAAAATTATGTAGTAGGCGTATTGCTTGAAATAAAATTACTGCAATTGTATACGTTTTTAAGATTAAAATCTAATGACAGATTTCACACTTAATTCCCCACTTAATAGCATTATTCTCATCACACATGGTAGTGCATGCCCGTTTAACACCATGCGCCACCCCTTCTAAGACGCACAGCACCCCAGGTCCGTCAATCGTTAGGATAATTTTCAAAATCAGTGAATTACGACTGAGCTTGTTATTATTATGCATGTATCAAAATAGCAAAAAGGTATTTATAAGCCTGACGAAGGAGAGAAAGGGGATTCATGAAAATGTTATTTCGGCTTTCAAAACAATTTAGTATATAAATACAATGTGTGAATAAATTCATTAAAAAGAATTACCAGAAATAGATTCTATTTAGTTTAAAGAGCATGAAAGTTATGTTATTACTTAGGGCTCCCAAAGTCGTAGGCCTAATGTGCAGATCTTTTCAAACGAAAATAACATGGAAATTCCCCAGATGAGCCGCGAACAGTATAGTAGTAAGTACCAGCAAGACTAAACCAACCCAGAACTGAACTTGAAACCCACCCAAGAAAACATATTGATAAACCCCAAACAGCGGACAGAATTTCAAATGCCAGAACCAGAATTTCAAATCCCTCGAAAAAATATTAAAAAAATCAAAACGCGAAACCAGAACAGAATTTTGATGTCCAAAACAGGTGAGCACTGAATTTACTTTTACTAAACAAAAGCATGATAAAACCAATATATAAATACATATCAATAGCTCACCTGAAAACCAAATCTCTTCGGCTACTGCCCACCGAAATAAACTGAACTACACAACATGCTGGCAAATACTGTCAATAAGAATACCGCCCACTCTACTCTATTCCCTTTGTTCAAAATGTCCACTAGCACAGAGGTGCCATCTGTTGAGTGGGAATGGGCAGCAGTCTCAGAAGCTACTTAATGAACCTATATAGCTGCAGAAATAAATTTGTTTTTCAAAGTCCTGATGACACAGTAACTTATTTTTGTGCTCGATAATGCAGGTATTAGGTCGGGAAATAACATAATTTACACTACCGCTAAACTAACTTAATTAAATGACGATAACGCTAAATTTTTAGGTAATACTTCTTTAGCCGCGGTAGGGGTAAATCGAGAGCTTGTGTAACGCTCAAAATCGTCACGAAATTAGTGAGGTGTGACGGAACGGACTGCACAGAAAACAATCAACTCAATGATTAGGCTTATCCAAAACTGAAAAAGTCCAAAAATTAAAAAATCCAAAATTTAAAAAGTTAAAAAATCCAAAATTAAAATACTTATACAAAAAATAAGAAATCAAAGATCCAACATTTAAATAATCTAAAATTTCAAAATCAAAAAATTCAAAGAACCAAAATTTAAAAAATAAAAAATTAAATAATCTTACAGCCTTACTAATAAAAGCTGCTTATACCTGCGTTGAACGGTTGTTTGGTTGTTCACCGTGCAAGTTCTGCATAAGCCGCATTACCAATAATAGGTGTGTAACTGCCGAGGTTTGTAAGTCCAACGTCATCAAATACGTCACGCTTTTCATGACGTTACTAGCCTCAGGCTATGAAGGGACTGCTGAACGCCATCTATCGGTGTAGCGGGCAAACAACGATGGATCGTCTGCAGACTAATTGTAGTTTCAGTATTTCATTATATTGTTTTCAGAAAGCTGTAATCATGGGTACAAGTATGGAAATATGTCCCGCAAACAAGGAACAATGTTTATAATTCCGCTAAAGTAGCCCAGAATGTTTCATAACAAGTTACCTTAAGAATGGATGCATAACCTCAAAATTCAATCTCAGACATCTACGAAGCGACTGGCTGTTACGCATATCGGCCATCTTGATTATTTACGTCAAGTTTAAACAAGGGGGCCAGGCTGTGTAAAGGTTGCACACATTCAGCCTTATGCAACGATTATTAGTACACTTTCTTTCCTCAGCTGTGTATATTCCTGGTATAAATGTTACAACTGGATTATTAGTAAGACTGTTAGTATCCAAAATTTAAAACATAAATATCCAAAATGATAAAATTCTAAAATATAGAAATTAAAAAATAAAAAATTACAAAACTAAAAAAATTCAATGATCTAAAATGTAAAAAAAAAAAAAAAAAAAAATCCAAATTAAAGAATTAAAAGATCAGAAACTTAAAAAATCCAAAATCTAAAAAATCCAAAAACCCAATATTAAAAAGTCCAACAATCCAAAATTTGAAAAATCCAATAACCCAAAATTGAAAAAAAAAAAAAGTTTCACTTCTGCCGCATGACGTTCCACACACACTTTTTTTGTAATAAGTATCAAAACTAATTGTTTCACTTTAATACATTTTCGTGAAAATCAGCTTTAAATTTTAATTCATACGATTTGCAAGATACTTTGTACAATATATGCTTTTTTTTTTTTAATTTGAAATTTTTACATGTAAAACAATTCGGATGGTAAGCCAATGAACATCTGAATGAATCAGTCTTGTACACACTCTAATTAACGATTTTACTTATTTCACTCTCAAAATAACTATTACATCCAGTTCTTTAGTTGGGCCGGTACGCACCGGTACTGCGTACCGGTATAAAATTATTTTCTTTCTACCTTACCGGGAAAAATATGTGCTCCGGTACGTCGTACTGGCAGTACAGGAACGATATTGTCCTAAAATACTTATTAAATGTCCAATTCACGAGAGTGTATTTGTTAATAATGACAAACACTATTAAATTCGCAATAGATATGCGTTCTATGGAAGGTGAGTACCCCCATAAAATATTTTCCAACTAAAGCACTGATTATATCCATAGACGGCACATATCATGCCACCTACATAACCGGACATTTTCTTTAAGGCCTATGTTGTATTTATTATTTTACTCAGGGGTGCCCACCCCCCAAAACTTCATTGCTCACCCCCCAAACTTCATTGCTCACCCCCAACCCAATTGCCTGTCGATAAGGGCGCCCATATGATATTTTCTGGGGGGGGGGCAATTTTTTTTAATTAAATTATTTTTTGTCGCTTTAACTTCTTGGGCCACTTTGTATTTTATATTAATAATATAATAAGTAGCCAGAAAATAATTTCGGGGAGGGTCGGAAGTGCCGGGGGGTTTGGAATACCCCCCAAAAAAGGGGTCGGGGGTCCATCCCAGAAAATTTTTAAATATTGAACTAATGAAAATCACATTTTACGCTATTTTAGCACTCAAAAACTAGTTAAGAAATTTGTTTACCATACTCTAAGACATGCCAACGTAAACAAGAAAATGTTACCTAAGTCGGATGTCCACCCCGGGAAATTTTTAAATATTGAATTAATGAAAATCACATTTTACGCTATTTTAGCACTGAAAACTAGTTATGAAATTTGTTTACCATACTCATACCATTGAAATTTGTTTCAATGTACATAAGAAATAATTACCTATTATAGGTGGGGGTCCAGCCCCGGAAATTTTTAAAATATTGAATCAATGAAAATCACATTTTACGCTATTTTAGCACTAAAAAACTAGTTAGGAAATTTGTTTACCATACTCTAAGACATGCCAATGTAAACAAGAAAATGTTACCTAAGTCGGGTGTTCACCCCCGGGAAATTTTTAAATGTTGAACTAATGAAAATCATATTTTACGCTATTTTAGCACTGAAAAACTAGTTAGCAAATTTGTTTACTATAGGCCTACTCTAAGACATGGCAACTTAAACATGAAATTGTTACCTAAATTATAATACTTTAGGGCAAGGCATTTAATGACCATAAAATAGTGAAAAAATGCAAAATAAAAAATGCATTTATGACCTAAAAATAGTGAAAAAATGACCCGAAATCTTAAAATAATGACCAATAAATTTACCATTATTACTTATAATTAGATTTTTCTTAAGTAATGAACTGCTAAATACAGTTTATGACGATGCTTTATACACTTATTTTGTTACTAAAGAAATCAGTAAATTTATACTACAGTACTTGGACACCCTTAGCGAAAAATAAATTCTTTCTGAACTGGCATGCCCATCAAATTGCCCCTAGCAAATACGTGCCATTTAAAAAGAAAGAAAAACATATTTATTGCTAAAAGCCGAAAATGACCAGTAGTTATAGACGGCGTTTAAATCAAAATGGCCGTCAACCGACGCCGCCCCCCAGCGTCGCGACGCCATGACGTCATGGGTGTCATATGAAAGCGTGCGTTGTGCCCTTTCGTCCTAAGGTGTTCCGACGCCGCCCCCGACGCCCTATTTGTGCCCTTTTGACAAAATGACGTCATGGGTATCATATGAAAGCCCGCGTTGTGCCCTTTCGTCCTAAGGTGTTCCGACGCCGCCCCCGACGCCCTAGTTGTGCCCTTTTGGCAAAATGACGTCATGGGTATCATATGAAAGCCCGCGCTATGCCCTTTCGTCCTAAACTGTTCCGACGCCGCCCCCGACGCCCTAGTTGTGCCCTTTTGGCAAAATGACGTCATTGGTATCATATGAAAGCCCTCGCTGTGCCCTTTCGTCCTAAGGTGTTCCGACGCCGCCCCCGACGCCCTATTTGTGCCCTTTTGACAAAATGACGTCATGGGTATCATATGAAAGCGCGCGATGTGCCCTTTCGTCCTATGGTGTTCCGACGTCTCCGACGCCGCCCCCGACGCCCTAGTTGTGCCCTTTTGGCAAATGACGTCATGGGTATGGTTTGGACGCTATTATACACGTTTCGAAACAGGGAGAGACGCCTTTTCATCCTGTGCTAACCCCTTCTCCTCCAGACGCCCCGTTTAAAAGTTAGGACCTTATGCCATCCGACGCCTCCCCCCGACGCCCACTTAGGTCCTTTGCTACATGACGTCATAGGAATTTTTCAAACAAAAGGATACGCTCTTATGCGTTATTGTATTCCCTGGTTCATACCTACGGCCGCCCCACACCCATACTTAGGTCCTTTGCTCTATGACGTCATGGGGTTAGAATTGAAACATGTCACAGCATGCACCAACGTGACGCTATTATGGCTAGATAGTGTAATAGTGACATACGTACAATATTGCGCAAGGGCACATGATAGTTATGAAAAGATAAAATAGGTTTATACTTACATAACCAATTCTTCTTCCTTTCAGCATCCTTTCTTCTTCCAGATGAACACTGTTACTATTACTATCGACTAAGTGAAATGACTTTTGTAAGGAATAGGAATAGGTTAAGGTTATAGTTACATTTCAGAACGTCACAACCTTATTATTATTATTATTATTGTCAATAAGGTTGTCACGCTCCTATGAAATAAAATGTATATACAAATGGCTTCAGAGTAATAGAGCTGGATGATTTATTTCATCGGTAACCATGTCTAATAAAGACAGAATTTCACAACTTGCAGGAACACTTTGTTTATTGTTTATATAGTTAAACACTTCGCTTTGCGTTAGTACAAACTTATTCATAATGTCATTTATTATGATAGAATTCATAACGAGGTAAGTAATGTCATCATTACGTAATACAATACGAGCACTATCGTATTGCATCACACATTCTTTCAAGTCTTTACGTGTCTGTAATTTGAAAGAGTCTTCTTTAAACAGATAATGTTTAGAATAACACATATTTTCACACATTTTAGGTAAATGTAACAAGAACGAAGAGAGGAGGTAGGGCGACAAAATAACACAAGCACCTTTAGAAGTTCCAATCTCCGCACATCCAGTGTAATTCACAATGGAGTAGAATCCGAAACTGATGTATCGGTCCTTTCTGTTGTTGACGAAGTAGGTTCTGCGGGCTAGCACTGTAGGAGCAACTCTTGGGAGTGTTGCCGACACAGCTTCCTTCACAACCTTGTCGATCATCATCTTCTTCTGTTTCTTTACAGATCCTGATGACGAAACCTGAAACACATAAAACAATACTCGTAAGAAATCTAATTTTATACAAGGCCTGATGATGAAACCTGAAAACAAAACAATCAAATAAACAAACAAACAATACAATACAAGCATATGAGTAATGAATATACATACCTTTTTACATTTGCTGGTTTTGCTCTTGCTAGTAGTAGTAGTCTCTGATGATGAAGACATCACGATAGAACTAGGAGGACCTCTCGTTCCAGACACTGCAACGAAACTGAGCTAGTCCGATGAAATCGAGCTGCTTTATATCTTTTCGTTCTGAAATCAGAAAGTAAAAGTTTTAACTTGAGCGCAACCTACTTTTCCAAGCTAACAATAAATCCTTGTAGATAGATACTTACAATGCACATGTCCTGGAAAACATCTCTGACCTCCAACTTTCCTCGTTCCACAGAGAGTTCCAAGGAATTTGTGGAAGATGCGGACGACCTCTATGTCTGGAGACGTAGTAAACATGTTTACAAACTCCTGCATCGTCCTTCCTTTATTCATGAAGTATGTGAACAAACAGGCATAATGTCCACATACTGCCGTTGTCGGTCCCTGGAGTCTTTGAGTGTTGTACAGCCATTGTATAGAGTTTTGTTTTATAAATTTTGTTATCCCAGGAATGATGGGTGGTAGACCAAAAGAATCAAAGTAATAGGCAAAATTTTGATTTTTGAAAAGCACGGCAACCCAATGAGAACCAGGTGAAGAATGAGGATCAAAGTTAATGACATAAATCTTAGGTTTATGCGTTACAACAGATGGTAACATATCGCTAGTGTAAACCCCACCGAATGTTTCTACGTGACGTAAAGCATAGTTTATTTGGTTACTATTCATTATTCTAAAAATCTGTAATCACTCTTCTATCTTTAGTGATCTCGATAGAGTTGTCGTATTCGGAGTAGAGGATACAAGTGATGGCTTGTTCTAAAGCCTTATCGAACTTTGCTTCTATTCTAATGTTTCCACTACAGGGCAAACTTCTATGACCATGCGATGCCGAAACATCAGGCGTAAGATCATACATCAGTGTGAAATACCCATTTATATACATGTCGTGAGTGATTAGCATCCCGCTATTGCTATGATGGATCCCCGAACCTTTAAAAAGTGTATCGTAAGCTAGAGTAGTAGTCTTCTCATGATCTGTGGAAATGTGTAATCCTTCTGATGGAATCTGTTGTCCATTAACGTACAAAGCAAAAGAACTCAAAGCAAAATGTCGAAACTCGTAGGGATTGGACTCCACTGTGCCGGAGAAAGAAGAATTTTTCACCATGGAGAAGAGAAGACGCTTAGGTAGAGTACCAATGTATGCATTATCTATAGAAATGGAGCTTGCTCCTGAACTAAACGTAAATGTTTTCAAATCCACTCTTGTGATAGGATAGTGAGCATTATGACCTTTCTCTAGAGTTTTGATGTGTGCTAGTAGAATGCTGGGCGAAGCTTTAATTTTCCTCACGTACAGACCTGCATCGAGAAACTTAAAGAAGACTTTTGAATTGTCGTTTTCACCCAAGAGATAAAACTCTCTCTTTGCTTTCGTAAGTCTTATATGCATGTTTACTCCAGGCAGTAAAAGTTTAGACAGATTGAAAATATCACCGTGTAGTTTACCTATCATGACTAATACTTTAGAATTCTTAGACTTGTTGTACCTTTCGGTCCAACCGTCGTTTTTAACATTAGGTCCCAACGTTCCGTTTAATGTTGCCAATTCTTTAGGTTCTGTCAAACCTTCGATAGCTTTATCGGCATACCAGAAACCGTTTGTCAGATGAGTTTTAGAAGCATCCTCACCGTATGCAAACAATGTTTCAAGGTAAGACCTGTAATTGTACAAGTCCTCCGAAGGGGTGATTGATGTCCTGTTCAACGAAACGCTGAGATGACTGAAAAGTGAATGAAGCAAGTTGTTTACTCCTGTAACCTTATCCCCTTCAGCTATATCTGCCCCGTCGCTTTTAACGAATTTTCCCTCCACCATGAGTTGTACATTTAAATCTGTATAATGTTCGCTGTCTGCAGCAACCACGAATTCGAGAACGCTCTGTTCCACCGGAGTAATGGCTTTGCATAATGTAGTAACATTTCCCACCACCGATGTTTGAATAGGGCTCCTCTCGAAAAGGTCGAACTCTGACTTTGTCACGGCAAACATCTTTACACGACTGACTACTTTCTCCTCTTTACATCGCTAAATATATCTCGCATCTTAGGAGACGCCCTTTTTCTCTTTCTACCCCTACCCTTCATTTTATTCACGAGTTTCTGAGTTGATTCGTTTACTCTATTAGCAATAATATCTTTTACCTTATCACCTTCCTTTCTACTAGCTATATCGGTTAAAATATTTGCTCCTGCCGAAAGAGTTTCACGACCTACCGCTTTAGCACCCGAAAAGAGAATTGGTTTTATCATTCTAAATAATCCTCCCAAGAAACTACCTATTCCACCACCGTGTTGAACATAGGGGCTGCCGCTGTAGAAAGGACCAACATTGCCCAGACGCCCTCCCGACTGATTCACGTAGTATGCTGTAAGGTGGTCCATCGCAAACTAATTCATAACACCATCTGCCTTCTCTTTTTAAAATGTAAAACGAGCATCGTAGGTTCAGTGCTATCCGTTATGTTAGCTAGTTCTCCTAGTTTTGTTGTCATTTCTATACCTATCACCTGAAATTCGGAAGATTCGACAGGAACATAATAAACTTCAGGAAAGACATGAGTTGCTGTATTTAAAGGAAACTGAATAATTCTAAGACATTTAACGTACGCATCTCCTACAAGTTGCGGTTTTATTATATTACAGTATATAAAAACAAGTTCTTTCCTATTTAGACTTGTTTTCACAGATTTCGATTCCAATGTTTCATTTGGTGTCGAAGCTGTCGTTTCCGATACATTCCCTTGAGAGTAACTAATTTCGCACAAACCCACATCCCAATGATTCCTCTCCAGCTTTATGCTCTGTGCCAACTGCACCTGGAAACTAGACGGGGTGTTACTAGGAAATGATTTGTACGATGCATCGCTCAGGAGAGTAACGTAAAATTCTTCTTCTCCCATTACGCTAAATCCTTAGCTTTAACCCAGGAATCAAACTCAGGACCGTAACCTCTCCAGCGAACGAGATGTTCGGTACTACCCCTTACTTTACGACTGCGTAGAATTTTATCTATCTTGTAAACAGTGTCTTTCCCAATAGTTACTGGTGTGAGCTCATAACTGTAAAACTGTCCGAAAATAGGACTGCCCTTGAGATCTTCTAGTTCGTATACAGGTTGAGGAGAATGTTTAATGACCTTGACGATTCTGAATATTTCTGTAGAATAGTTTTGCTCGAAACCTTTAGCGAATTTCATTTTCTCTCTACCTATTCTTACCGTTTGCCCTACCGAAAACTTTACAGGTCTCGGTTTCACACGAATCTGTTTCCTTGTCATACGCTTCCATATTTTCAAAACATCTTTATCGCTAACCATATTAGGGGCCATTCCTGTTGTATTGTGTACGCTATCGTTATAACCCATCACAAACTTATAAAACACGTCGAGATACTTGTAACTGTTCTTGAAAGTAAAATATTTGTACATTTTAGTTTTTAGAGTCCTATTAAACCTTTCCACGACGGAACATTTAACATCGGGATTCCTACACACTTGAAACTCGATTTCCTCCTTCTTTAACAAGTCTTGAAAAGATTTGTTTAGAAATTCTTTACCCCTATCGGTTCTTACAGCGACAGGATTCCTATCGGACTTCTCCAACACCTGTTTAAATCCGTCTGTCACATCCTTACCTCTTTTAGATTTTAAAGGTACAACCCATACGTATTTGGAAAACACATCGATAACAACAAGAAAATATCTTGCGTTGTCATTATGTTTTGCAATGCTTTGTACGTCGGCTAGATCAAGTTCAAACACGTCGTAAAGGTTATTTACAGAATACGGATTCCTAGGAAACTTTCTCCTGATTGGTTTATGTAAGGAGTAAACATCCTGCTCAACTAACCATTCCTCGATATTTTTATCTGTAATGCTAGAAGCTTGTGAAAGTTTAGCAAGAGTGGAAAAACCCGTAGATGCCTCAGGGTCGTAATACAACTTGTGTAATGTTTCATTCATCATCTCCGTTGTTTATAGGTACTCCACCTAATCTCTCTCGTTGGAAACAATTTTGCAATGACTTGTTTGTATTTAACTGTTTTAGCGGTTTTATTATCGACGCTGTTATGTCCTTCGGTCCTAGTTAAAATGTCTTTGTACGTGTCGAGGTCTTCCTGCGTAACAAGATTCATATCCACCTTCTTCCTAGTAAGCAACTCCCATAAACCTGCACTCGCATCGTATTTTATACCGTTAATGATCAAACTATTGTTTAACAATTGAATTTTAAAATTACCTATCATGTACTCTCCCTTCTCCTTATTTTTATAGATTCCAAACTTTGTATCTACAATCTTTGGCGATGTTACATAAGCCGATAAATATTTACCTGCTACATCACCTATAACGTTACGTTTAGCTTCGTCCTCGGAGATGGGTTTTTTCTCGGGTGATAAATCTCTAACTCTTTTCCTCGATTCAGCTACTTCCTGTTCGAGTATTCTGTTCTGTTTTCTCTTGAATATAGGATCCTCACTCTCGCGTATTTTAACCAACTCTTTGTACGGATCCGTAACATCAACTGCCGGGTTTGAACCTTCGACACAACGTTTTAAACGCTTGTACTCTTTAGCACTAACCAGAAACATTTTCTGTAACATTATGTTAAAGATCCCAAAACGGATAACACGGAGGACAAGAGAGGAATTAAAAATCCTCCTTTCTGTACCAAAGTTTTCTTTTTCTCAGACAAGGATACGTTCCTATCTAGAAGATGTCTTAAGGAATGTTTATGTTTAAACAGCTTACGTTTAGAACACGAAGATAATTTACACTGACCGTTCAAAACATTAAGAACACAGTATATAATAGCAAGTATCAGGTTTTTGTTTGCACTTTTTAGAATAACGTTTCGTACCTTGGGAGTTGCCTTTTTAAGAACTTGTAACATATGGTAATTGGATTTTATCCTTTTCATCCTTTACAGGGACGTAAACCTTTGTAACCTCCGAGGGAAATATTTTAGTTCTAAATCTAAGTAAATCGTTTGTTCTTTGACAAAAGTCTATTAGTAAATAACCGTGAGGTTTTCTTGTTGCGTCTTGGAAAGCTCTGTAGAAAGACCTCCAATCTTCAGGATACACTTGTCTTGCTAGAAAAGTAATTTGATTTTTATCTCTCAGGTTTCTAAACAAAACCATATACTTTGTGTTCAAAGAGATGTCTCTGCTGTGAGCAGACTGATGGAACAGGTTTTGTGTTATGAGAATAACTGAAATGTTTCTATGATGACAACCTTTTGTAAATATAGAACTCACTTCTGTCGAATAAGCTTTGTCCAGTAAGTCGTCTAGAATAACGAGTCTGGGTTTAGTACATTGTTCTTGTTTAAAGTCAGGAAGACCTTCGTGGTATGTCACGGTAGTATTGAATTTTGTCTGGGGAGGGACAGCGTTACTTTCACTAAAGCACCACAGAATACTTTCGTATTTGCTCACGTTACACAAATGGTGTAAATTATTAATAAGTTTCACACAGAAAGTCGTCTTTCCAGAAAATGACGGACCTGATACAATCAAAGAAAAGGGATGGTCAAATTTTATTACAACCATAACAATGTTTAATCATAGGTGAGGGTCCATCCAAGCAATCGTAAGGAGAATCAGGGTAATGTTTTAAGCATCTAAGACACTTTTCTACAAGATCGTTACGTTGCACACTTTCAGGTAATTTATGATACACTAAATATATGCTCTCGGCTCCGCATGTCGTTAAAAGTTCAGGGGACAACACCTCCAACTCTTCACCTGTGTGATGAATAAGCGTTCTAAAATCCAATAATTTTCTAACTGACGCACACTTTAGAGACGACGACGAGTCCATACTGAGATGGTGCTCTCGTCTCGTTTCTATTTATACCCAAACGGGAGGGAATCGAACCCTCCGCCAACTCTGCGTCTTTTTCGAAAACAGAGTCGGTATATCTTATTCTCGCCTTCAGACACGATCTGTGGGCCGGGCTTTCTCTTAATTTTCCTCTCTGTCCTCACAGAGATAATTGCCGCGGGATCGCCATTTAAAACCATGGTTTTAATGGCGTCGAAGTTGACATCCTGCAACGTCTTATAATTAAGAGTAATACCTCTGACTTTACACACAGAGGTATTTGCGGTGCTGTTGGAAGGAACGGTAACCCTAAAACCATAGTTCTTAGGGCCCCCGCTTGCAAATTCCGAAATGTACGCGTCCTCCCCATAGTCTGTGAGTTCGCTGGTCATGTCGCCTAAATAGTCACCTAAAGGCACAGTGTACCGTTTAGCGTCGTCAGGCGTCTGTGTATAAATCACACTGTCCGTGTCACAGTAGATGGCTCGACGATCTAGCTTGTCCAGATAGCCGTAGAGGTTCATTCTACCTCCCGATGTCACATAAGCACCGTGAACGACACTAGTATGAGGAAGAGAGTCCTGTTCCTCCTCTATAGGGATCCAATTAATCCACACGACTTCATCATTTGCAAAAAGTAGTCTCTGAATTTCAATTCCGGGTGTCGTGAGGAACCTATACAGCTCTTTAGGCTCCGTAATAAGCTTTGTTTTACCCATGTTAGACCTTTGCACGAGCTTTCCCCAGAAGGAATTCAAACAAAGCTTACTAATGGTCCTTTTTCCAGCGTTCTTCACGATTTGTTTGGGGTCTAACTTAACACCTTCGTGTTCGTAAAACAAATCGATATATTCCTGTTTCTGGGCCTCTGTTTTCACCCAACCAGGGTATCCGCTGGATTCTGTCTTAATCTGGAGGAAAAGGTTGATGTAATCCACGAATAACCCTATCTCACGAGTTTCACGCGAGTATTGCGTGACATCGTATTCGAGAAATTCGTGGATTGCCATCACCCTATAGCCCTTATTTACAGCTAGTCTCACTTCATCAACTACCCATGTACCAGTGAGCACTCTCTCTTCCTCTTTCGCATGTTTGCAGCTACCTTGTTCGACAGTCATAACACAGGTGCGGCAAAGGGGAAACAAGAGCCTACCATTCCACCTGAAAGGTAAAACGGGATGGTAGAGCCCTTGCGGTGGTAGGACAGTGCATTTAATGAGGCCTTCTTTCTTCATCATTGAATCTATATCTGTACACTGGTCGCTAACGTGAACAGTGGGGTGACCGATAGGAAACTTGTTGTACTTACAGACGGATGGGTATAGGGACATTATATCGCTGTATAGGATTTTCTCTTCTTTCGTCTCATCCGCCTTACGATAGAGGCGCATGGCTTCTGTACGTCCTCCGTAGACAGAGTCCCTAAGGACCAACGGGACATCACAGACCAAGGGGTCGTCTCTCAGTGCGGGGAACTGTTCGAGAATTACATCGAACTTGCATTCCCACATCACATTGACAACATAACCCTTTGATTGGATCTTGTCCAGTCGGCCCATGGTGTTCTCGTACCTCTCGGCATGGGATTCTGAAGAATCCATCATAGGTACATCTCGGTTTGGTTGACAGAGACAGCCATGATAATAACAGCCGAGAAATTCGAAAACCTCTCCTGTTTCATCACAGAAACCGTCCACCTTCCATTGGGGAAGTTCGGGAAGCCGTACTTCACGTCCGTTACCCGCATGACGTATAAATACATTCCTCTCCTTGGCTTCGTGGATAAGCCACATCAACGATTTTTTAGAATGCCTGTCTGCTTTTCTATAGCCACAGGAGGGAGCAATGCCAATGGTCTGAGGTTTAAGGAATAGCTGTCTAAATATTCTGTTACAAGCCGATGCAATAGTGATAGACTCTAGGAAAATATCTATATTGGCAATTTGTTTGAACAGATTTTTAAAGAGAGTGCAGGCTTCTCTCAGTACAGTAACATCGGCCTGGCAATACCTCTCCAGTTCTACACGGGTATTGAACGGCAGATCTTTAACGGTCTCGAACCAAGTCTTGAAAACTTCTCTATCTTTCACAGACATGGTGTCCGGCCCGTAAAGATCTTGGTTCGGGTGATGTGGGAGAATACTGTTGAGGTTCTGTGCCGTATTCCACAAATGTGGAAAGTAGCCCTTAACAGCGTCTTTTAGGTCGAAGGTCTGAGGGAAACTACGCAGAGGCAGCGGAATGAAGTTCAGACTGTCTAGAAAAGTTAGATGGTGCATCTTCATGCAAAGGATCTTGCATCCAGACATAATCAAGTCGGGAGTCCACTGTTGCCTAATAGCGTAGTCGAGAATGAATTGGAGATCGAACGCTCGAGCATTGTGAGCAATAACAATGATCCTATCGAACGCTCTATCCATTCTCAGATACTCCATGAATCCACGGATGGGATCTTCCCAGAAAGAATGACTGCGTTGCCCGCATCTGGCGCACTCTTCGTCTTGCGACGTCTCGCAAAGAGAACAAAACTGCTGTGCACAAATCAGATTGGGGACGTGAAGAAAGGTATTGTCTTTGATACGGGTATTCTGTGTTGTTTCTATGTCGAATATCACATACAATACCTTGTTTGAACGTTTAGTCTCTTTCAACGGTGCCATGTAACATTCATGTCCTGTCTCTGCTTGATTACTTTTACATACGCCACAAAAAATTTTGAAACATTCATGTTTCCGCTGAAATGTCGTAAACTTGCCACAGTTTAGACAGTTCTGCATAGCCATGCATACAGTGCGCCCTTGAACCTTGGTACGCTTATGATTCTCGAAACATCCCGGTCCGCGAAATTCTCTACGACAATCGGCACACTTCACCGCCTTCTTGCTAGGATCGCAAGGAGGCACCGTTCGGCAACAGAAGCAGACGTAATGACAGGAGTGTACCGCACCTTTAGTGAAGCCTTTAAGACAACCTTGACAAACGAAACGTTTAGCCATAGCACCTATCAAATTTATTATGGTATGGTAATGTAAGGTGTCTAGGTCGTATAGTAAATACAGTATTTGTTTACCTACATTACCACCGTCGTAAATAATGGAGTCAAGATTAAATCCGCTATACACAACTAGTCTATATGAATCCTTAAGATAGGCTTGAAGCTTCTCCAGCTCAGGGATACCTCCACCTCGCGAGAGATCGACACCTGAGTTTCTGATCAAGTCATCCACCTCTGCTTTGAGTTTTTTGCTCGTCATGTGTTTAATATAGGATGTATACTTTTTACGATCGCTTACTCTAGCAATAGCGATGATTATGGCGAATGCTAAACAGTTCACGATTGCTTTCACGAAGACTACGCTTGTTTTCAAACGGGCAAGTACACCAGTCGTACGCCCCTTCATAGGTATACCGTCGCCACGTCCCCCGTTTCCGTTCGGCATACGGACAATGTCCAGAACCAAACGCAAACGGTCGGTGGCATTGAAACGGGCGTTCGACTGGCATACTTTACTTACGACGCCTGAAATCACATCTACACTGATCTGATCTTTACGCCTAAACGAGATACCAATCGGCTTATCGACCTCGTTTTCCTCATTGAAAATCGAGATCCCTACCATGTCATGGTCTCTCGTATCGACTAGGGCATGGTCTATAACGGCTTTAAGAGCCGTCTCAAAGGGGTTGGGTCCTGCATTTTCAGCTGGTTCTTTGAGTCGGACCACTAGCTGCAAGCCGGCAGAGTTGAACCTTTTGTACTCTTTACGAGTAGTCTCGACAACTGTAAACAATGGGGAGGGTCGATTCTCCGAATTCGAAGAAGTACCCTCCCCCTCATTGTCAGACATCATATCCAACTCTTCCTCGCTTGCAGCTAGCTCATCATTAGATTCAACTGCGTCGTCCTCCGAGTCTGACAGCGTCACGGTCTCTATTCCATCATCTGAATCAGAACTAGAGACTGTATAAATCTCCGGCCTTGATTCAGATAGTGTAACACTATCCGTTTCGCTCTCAGAATCAGAGGAAATAATATAGATAGGGGCTGACATTATTATTATTATTATTGCTACACTCAAATATGACTGAATCTGTAATGGAAAAATACAACACATGAATGTAACAGTATAATTAACATATAAATGTATGGTAATTAAAAGCACACTAACACTCACCTTAAATGTAGGAAGCGTTGTAGTACACTGAGAAGTGAAAAGTAAGATGTGTCTATTTATACTAGCTTTCGAAATGTTATTTTAGAAAGTATGAAGCTTTGGAATTTTCCTGTGTCGTAATGTATTTGCTATGTTTGCGTTATCTGTCTAGTTACTTACTACATCATCGAAAAGTTATTTTGAAAGCATGTATTTACGGATTCTTATCTTAACTTAGGAATGTGTGTAAACATGTATCTATCTATCTATTCAGGTAACTCAACCACTTACACTAATGTATTTGTTATGTTTGCGTTATCTGTTTACTTACTTGCTACATCATCGAAAAGTTATTTTGAAAGCATGTATTTACGGATTTTTATCTTAACTTAGGAATGTGTGTAAACATGTATCTATCTATCTATTCAGGTAACTCAACCACTTACACTAATGTATTTGTTATGTTTGCGTTATCTGTTTACTTACTTGCTACATCATCGAAAAGTTATTTTGAAAGCATGTATTTACGGATTCTTATCTTAACTTAGGAATGTGGGTAAACATGTATCTATCTATCTATTCAGGTAACTCAACCACTTACACTAATGTATTTGTTATGTTTGCGTTATCTGTTTACTTACTTGCTACATCATCGAAAAGTTATTTTGAAAGCATGTATTTACGGATTCTTATCTTAACTTAGGAATGTGCTCTCAAGGTCTCTGTTACTACGTCATACTGTTGCTCTGAGAGTTTTGTATAAAAGACCTGTATTTACGGGCTCATGTTAAGTGTGTAAGCGGATCTACAGTTGTTCAGTCATCTTCTTCTTCTACTTTTAAAAAAAAACTTATAAGGTAAGACTACATCTACAATATTTTATGATATATAATCTTTACAGCTTTGTGTGGTACTTTTATTATTAATATAAGTAAAGTAGTTAATCAGACTTCGTTCTTGTTTTTTTTTTTACAGATGAGCTCTCTAGTTGCGAAATTTAACTCAGCATCGTCTTTACCAAGGTGTGTAGGAATGTCAGAGCTCGAAGAGAACGTGCCTTACAATATTGTTTATGCGACCATAAAGGAAACACGATATGGCCGTTGCGTGTTATTACATATTCGAAAGAGCGAAAGTATAGATCTGCTGTCGGTATTCTTACCCAAAAAGTATACCTATGTATTTAGCGAAACAGAGATCTGCGAAATAAACAGTGGTGAAATCAGGGTTGATCTGATTTATAAAGGAACTTTCCCAAATTCAAAGGCATATAACCTATCCTTGGTTAATGCCTAGGTACATGTTTCTCCCTCAAATGATACTGTTGTTATGAATGTTTATTACTTCGCAAGTGTTTGTGTTGAGGTAGTGAACATATGGATATTGTAATGTTTAATTCATTCCCATATACACTACAGATATTAAATAAATAATTCTTCTTCAGGGGTAATGAATGTATTGAAGGTATTATAAAAAAAAAAGGAATGTAATGTAATGTAATGTTTCCTAAAACATATAACTATTGCTATGAATGTTTATTACTTCGCAAGTGTTTGTGTCGAGCTACTGAACATATGGATATTGTAATGTTTAATTCATTCCCATATACACTACAGATATTAAATAATTCTTCTTCTGGGGTAATGAATGTATTGAAGGTACTATCAAAAGAGAAATGTAATGTTTCCTAAACCATATAACTATACGTAATTAATTATTGTTTTGCTTTCATCAGGGACTGTCGCATAGTTGATTTGCAAGGCTATTATGAACAGAGTACAAAAAACTTTATACTGAAAGAATATGCTTCAGTTGATCTTACTACTATTACTGCCTTTCCTGTGCTTCACCTGTTATTTGAATCACCAAAAGACTGTATTGTGGATGGGGGTACTAAGCATTTTCTTGAACATTTTTATCATGGACTGCACTACGAGTTTGGTGTTGAGAAGTACGATCAGTTGTCTTGTATAATACAAAATGATTTAGGAAACTGTGTGTATGTATTTGTAAAAGGCATTGAAAAAAGACGTTTTTTACAAACTATAGTTTCAAAAGATGTTCAAATCATGGATCTTACGAACTATGAATGTCCAAGCTTAAGATGTCTTCCTAAAACTAAAATAACTTGTGAATATCATAGTTTCCCCTATGGAATGTGTTCGTATAGGAATGTAATAGCTTTACAAACATGGCTGATGAATGACAACATGTGTAGCTTTTTTGTATAAATAAATACATAAAGGACAAATGTAATAAATGTTGTTGTTACGTTTTGAAGTATTACAAAACACTTCTGGTATATATATATATATATATATATATATATATATCTATATAACTAAGTCACATTGTAATAATATTAATAATAATAAAAAAATCAGATTCACTTTGTATCGTATTATTATTTAAATAATGTATTCCTTTCCTCTCACACAATCCTGCTCCTATGTCAGGATTTAATTTATTATATAGACCTAGTAAAAAGTGTTCCTTATTACAGGGCATGGAGGCACTGAAGGTGCCAGGAGGTTGAATAGTTTCAAAAGATATTCAAATCATGGATCTTACGAACTATGAATCTCCTAGCTTAAGATGTCTTCCTAAAACTAACATAACTTGTGAATATCATAGTTTCCCCTATGGAATGTGTTCGTATAGGAATGTAATAGCTTTACAAACATGGCTGATGAATGACAACATGTGTAGCTTTTTTTGTATAAATACATAAAGGACAAATGTAATAAAATGTTGTTGTTACGTTTTGAAGTATTAGAAAACACTTGTGGTAAACATAATAATCGTTAAGTATCTATATATCTATATAACTAAGTCACATTGTAATAATATTAATAAAAGTCAGATTCACTTTGTATCGTATTATTATTTAAATAATGTATTCCTTTCCTCTCACACAATCCTGCTCCTATGTCAGGATTTAATTTATTATATAGACCTAGTAAAAAGTGTTCCTTATTACAGGGCATGGAGGCACTGAAGGTGCCAAGAGGTTGAGGCTCCCGGATTTGAGACATTCGGCACAAAAAAAGGTGTTAATGTTGTCATCAATACGCATCGAAACTAGCACAATGAACCAATATTAGCATTTGTTTGTTTTTTTTTTTCATTTTTGTTTAAATAAACTGTCACTATAAAATCCTCGGAGCACACAAGAATAGTTTACGGTGTAATATAGCAAGTGTATCAATTGAACGTAATGTGGTTGCTATTATAGACTTCAACTGTATAATACATATGTTTGCATCCATTAAGACTAAGAAGGCACATTTTAGATTTTGTTTTGTTTTGTTGTGACACCGAAACTTCTTTAATTCAAACTATCCATATAATTAGGTGGAAACGCAGACAATGAACATATATTAGCTTTTATTTTTACTTACAATTTTCATAGCTCTGAACCACAAAAATTTTGTACTAAAACTGTTATTATAAAATCCTTGAGTCAATTAATAAAGAGCGGTTTCACTATAAAAACCCAGCGCAATCATTTAAAAAAAAAACAATAAACTGTCACTTAATTATTAGTAAATAAAAGAAAATATGATTACTTACCAGAGGATCAGATGGATGACTTCGCAAACACACTATGAGGTCACTCTTAACTTAGAACTGTACAGAAACATGTATTTATACAGAAAACTGAAACACTTACATTAATGACGTCACACCTTTAAAATTCTCTCTCCCCCAAGAGAAAAGATTGTATCACATATTTTTATCTCTAAACAAGCCAAGGGATACATTCCAGAGGTACACTTCCGTGTTTTTTGTTGTTTCGCAAGAGATAAGATATGTTTGGAATGCGACCCTTATAACGACATGTTTTAGCCATTAGGATACATGAGAGAATCTGTTTATACAATCATATTCCAAGACAGACGTATTTGTGTGCGAGTCACTTGTTAACAGAATACGGAAAGATGCAATAGCTTATTATTATAACTATGTGTAAACATTACATATCGTTTCATTCCTACGTTACCTGCATTGCACTGTAGGTATGAACCAGGGAATACAATAACGCATAAGAGCGTATCCTTTTGTTTGAAAAATTCCTATGACGTCATGTAGCAAAGGACCTAAGTGGGCGTCGGGGGGCGGCGTCGGTTTTGTTTTGGGGCCTAACTCTTTAAAGGGGCGTGGGGGCTGGTTGGGACTAGCATAGGACGAAAGGGCACATCGAGCGCTTTCATACGATACCCATGACGTCATGGCGTCGCCGGTACAAAGGGCACAACTCAGGCGTCGGGGGCGGCGTCGGAATCCGCCATTTTGTGGGAACAAACGCCCACCATTACTACTATGACCTAAAATGCTGACAATGACCTAAAAATGCCGAAAATGACCTAAAAGTGCCGAAAATGACCTAAAATTTGCCAAAAATGACCTATCTCTTGAAAAATGCAAAATAAAGCAAAATAATGCAAAAACAAATTGCCCTTATTTAATTAATTATTTCATGATATACATTTATATATATATTCGAGCTATCTTTTAACCTTCATATAAAAAAGATGCAAAATCATCAAATGCCTTGCCCTACTTATTACTATTTATAAGAAAAGTTAAATAGCACATGGAACAGTGGACATAATAGGCCTACTCATTATGTTATGAAAATAAAATAACTGCTATATCATATTTGACACACCAACAAATCTTGTTTAATTAAATAAATATATTTTTTAAATACAAATATAGAATTTTAGGGTTTAACTCTTGGGGGTCTGAACCCCTCTTTCCTAATCCACTGTGGATTCTGCTTCCATGTTGTCGATTTGGTAAAACTTCTGCAATTATAATATTTGTCTTAAAAGAAAAACACCTGACGATAATAATTAATAATATACATTTTTTCCTTGCCCCCCCCCCCCGGGTACGCCCATGGCTGTCGAAATTCTTCATCTTTATCTTTATAAAGAATTAAAAGAGACCTTTTGAAGTTATAGAACTTGACCGTTTTTATTTTTAGCATAAGCTTATAAAACTCTAATTTTGCAACAATTTTCAACCCCCGGCCAGAAAAATCATAACACGATAATATTTCCCCCCCTCCAGAAATTTCAATGACGCAGTCTGCGTCTTAACCCCCCCCCCCCCGTGGGCACCCTGTTTTACTAAAATTTATATTATATTTTCGTACACAAAACACAACAGACAAACGTTAACTATATCAGGTGACGAGTAACTGCCCATTCCTGCTCACTGGCGGCGCTAGTAGTAGCGTGTCCCGGAAATAGACAGGGAGTGGACGGTATTACTTATTGAGAGTATTTGATGCTGGTAACTCGCAACAGCACGACCGATGGGTCGTTCAACCTTCGCAATCACTCCGGACGATCAGGATCTCATCTCTGAACTGCTGGCAGGAACAGAATGCCTGGAGCTTACGAAAACACCCCCTAAGCTAGACAAGATCAGTGGCGCTAGGCTCGCGGGAAAATAACTAAGCGCAACATCTATACAAAGAAAGAAACTTGCGCGCGGAACAATATGGAAATGTCTGCACACTAGGCTTATGAACCTATCACGGTTCAACCACCACTTTATGCTTTGTAAGTTTATTTACAACTGCCTCTTACATAATGTTCCAGAGGGCACAGTAGGCCACGAACCGTATACAAATTAGTAGCATTAAAAGGGGTGACTTACTGTCTGAATATTCAGGATGTAGAGAGGGAATATTAAAATGGCACATAGACAATAGGTTCTGCCAAGATGACAGTCAAATAACTGTACATTCCTAGGTATACTCAGAGGCTACCTGAAGGCTGACCTAATGAATTTGATCACCAATTTCTATACCTTGTTATAATTACACCAATAAGTTTGCGTATAAAGCAATACGAATTTATTATTTTATGAATATTGATATTCCAAGTAGATAGAAATCAAAAGTGACAGAATGATTTAATATTGATACGACATTGCTGTAAACGCTGATCAGCAGGGCTAGGATTTCTATGTAAATACATATTTGTTTTTTATTACACACATTCCTAGGGTTACTGATCAGCATTATATACATTTATAGTGGCCACTACCAAAGCAACCCCAGGCGGCAATCAGAGCCCTAATCCCAACCCGACCAACCCTCCATATACATCTTGGGGTACAATATCCGAAAAGGAGGCAAGGGAAATGAGCAGCACGTGCCAAAGTCTTAAGATGTGCGTTGTTGCCACAGTGGAGCTGATTTCCAAAAGTATGAAACAGTCATAATAAATAAGTAACTGTGTATCGCATAATGATCATTATATGTGTTAGAACTGCTTTAGAAACCAACTTTGAAAATGTAATATTACTCATTAAGAACCCAAATGCATGTTAGTAAGTTATATCCGAGGGAATCCTAGAGTCATAACATATTTAGAAGTTCCACAATAAATACCGCTGAGATGCCTTTATTTTGCAAGGAACACTTAGGCCTACCTACAAATAAAAATGGTTTGGTTTGTTTGTTATTTATGCTGATAGTGTATCATTAATCGACTCAACCTCTAACAGAAATGAGTACCAGGAGGAATCCTGGGGGTAAAGATGGCCGGTGCGTAAGGCTGACAACCTTACCACCTTCCTGTGTCGAATGTGTAAAATCTGGGAACCTCAAACTCCTGGAACTCTCTGGGCCTCCATGGCTTGTAATAGGGAACACTTTACTTTACTTTAGTATATCATTAACATAAAGACGGTATATTTTAGTTCTACTTATTATTATTACTATTATTATTGTACGCTGGGTAATAAAATCGTTATTTCTTTTGTTCTTATGTCAGCCAGAGAATGTGATAAAATCAAGTTCTAGAGGATGTAAACAGAAGCAGTATATATACTTCAGATGTGAAAAAAAGAAAAGAAATGAGTGAAAAATAAAGACTTTTTCAGGAAATTCTAGGTAGTTCAATTGTCTCGAAAATCGCATTATTCGTGAGGCAAATTTGTGTATGAAATGAGTAGCTTATAACTATCCATCAGAGTTTATTATTCTCTGTCCCATTTAAGAACGATCCTGTTCAAAACACATTGGCGTGGCTGTCATAGCCCGCACGTGAGAATGCACGTGTTCACAGTATTTAATGTTAATTTGTTTATTCTAAATACAACTCACCCGCAGGTCGTCGTGAACAATAAATCCTTTGTTTTGTTTGCTAATTGATATACTATAATGATGACGATTATGTATATTATACAATTCATGCAGAAAATTTAAACAAAATCGTTAATACCATTTTCGGGAAAATTACGAAAAACGAAATTGTATTCATGGAAAAGTCGTAAAAAATAAAGAGAACGTCGTACTCTGAAGGATAATCGAAATAAAATCTGATTTGATGCATTCCAAAAACGTTCGTTACTCTAAGCATGGGCAATACACCTTTCTCGCTTCATATACAATAAAAGATCGTATTGCAAGGAGTGCATAGTCAGTTGATTCGGCCTGATTCAAAGATGTATTATTCAACAGGCATGACTGACTTTGTATGAACGTACCTGACTTATAACTACTCTTCAGGGAATGTGTTTGAAAAAATGTTTGAAATAAAAGTTTTATATCTTGATATAAGCACCTTATATGCAAAGTCAAATCGTTCCAGTCGATTTCAAGAAAAGCACGAAAAATGAATGTTTCTTAGTGTAAAGTAATGTAAACAATAAGAGAAAGTCGTCGCCAATCTTCGTGTCACATTCCCAATTACCCAATTATAAAATGTCAAACCCTAAGTTGTATCAAGTGGACTACGTGCTTAGGGTAGTTCCCAACCAGCCTCTCCCCCATACCTACATACATACAAACATACAAGTTGTATGGATATATATATATATATATATATATATATATATATATATATATATAGATTTAACAAGAAATGCAGAATAAGCACAATTGCTAAAATGTACTGAAGTCTCGAGGAAATAACATGACTTTACAACAACGCCTGACTTGGCTGGCAGGTAGTGGCAGGACAACCGCATATGGTTAGGGGTGGGTAGATCCTAATAATCACTACAGATGAGGGTCAGACTTAAAAGAGGGCCGTTCCCTTTGTAGCCGCCTGGGTATCGTTTGAGCGCGACCACTATACTAGAGTTATTCTATCTGACTTTTTGTTCTTCGAGTCTGTTATGGAAGTGGATTTAAAAAGCAGAGCATCTTCCTAACAATAAAATAATAAGCTTCTGTACAGTAATATTATGGTAGAAAATTTTGACTCTTGCCGTAATTAAGGTGCCAACTAGAAGTCAGTTTAACAAAGAAGCTAATTCATTTACTAAAATAAAATAATTTCCACATTCATCAGGATATTTCTTTATTGTAAGGTGTACAATGTTGATAGAAACTCTACAAAATTTTACAGACTGTATGGTTTAGAGCCTTCGTTGATGGAACCGTATTTGGAAACTGAACATTTGTCTCAATATTATTTTTCTTAAATTTGTATAACCAATCCATCCTCCTCCTTCCTGAGCTGGTCTCTCCTTCGCTGCTATCTCCTCCGCTGCTCTAATATGAGCTGCTATCTCCTCCGCTGCTCTAATATGAGCTGCTATCTCCTCCGCTCCTCTATCATGAGTCGCTTTCTCCTCCGCTGCTCTATCATGAGCTGCTATCTCCTCCTCTGCTGCTCTAACATGAACTGTAATCTCCTCCGCTGCTGTATCATGAACTGCTATCTCCTCCGCTGCCTTATAATGAGCTGCTATCTCCACCGCTGCTCTGTCATGAACTGCTATCTCCTCCGCTGTTACCTACTCCGCTGATATGTTCTCCGCTGTTCTATCATGAGCTGCTATCTTCTCCGCTGCTCTATCATGAGCTGCTATCTCCTCCGCTGATCTATCATGAATTGCTTTTCCTCCGCTGCTCTATCATGACCTGCAAAATCCTCCGCTGCTCTAACATGAGCTGCTATCTCCTCCGCTTCTCTATCATGTGCTGCTATCTCCTCCCCTGCTCTATCATGAGCTGCTATCTCCTCCGCAGCTCTATCACGAACTGCTATCTCCTCCGCTGCTCTATCATGAGCTGCTATCTCCTCCGCTGCTCTATCACGACTTGCTATCTCCTCCGCTGCCCTATCATGAGCTGCTATCTCCTCCGCTGCTCTATCATGAGCTGCTATCTTCTCCACTCTTCTACCATGAGCTGCTATCTCCTCCTATCTGGAGTTCTTAGCAAAAAGGGGTTAAAACAAAGATATGCCTATTGTTATTTAAGAGACAATATACGGTATTTATACAATAATTCAAAGATGTACCGGTAACAATAGTTATTTATGAAACAAGTGGCGAAAAAGAGATCTTTTATGTTCGCGAAACGAGCCCGTAAGAGCGTGTGTAGCAATCCTGAGAGCAAACTAAATCCGTTTTACCATGTGTATCATACAATATTTTTTAGACAGACGTTAATATTTGTGAAATACTATTTTTATCCAGCCGTCCTGCCACATCGTTTGCACTTGCGCAGACGAGGCGATTGATTTTGTGGTGCATGGCTGCCAACATATTATGGGATGGAGTGGACAACGCTTTTCAGCCACCAGGTGACTAGTGTTGTGACTACCGTGAGAAATTCCACATTTAAAAAGGCTTAGGCCTAATTAATTTCAACATTATCAATTTTTATCAAACTGAGTATTTTTTATATTCATATGGAAATATTTTTTAACTCAGTAAGTATTTTCCGTGATATTGAAACCATATTTGATTACCCTGGAATGTTATAATTTTATACCACTCAGTGGCATAATTTTCTCATTTTAATTAATATCATCTACCGTTAAAAGAGCTTCTTTTACCTTCGACTTTCCATGGGCATTATAAACGCGTGTACCAAGTTTAATTAAAACCCGATAAAGCGTTTTTTAATTTTCTTGCGTACAGAAACACGGACGGACGGACGGACAGATGGACAGACATTTTCCCGTCCCCCATACAATCTCATAAAGTATCATACTGACACTTAATAACACAGATTTTTTTTAAAAAATACTCTACTTTTGGGAAAATATCATCGCTTTTGGTAAAAAATAACACCACTTTTTGGGGAAAATAACACAACTTTTGGGGGAAAATAACACCATTTTTGGGGGAAAATAACACCACTTTTGACCAAGTAATAAACACACATTTGCATGTCTCTAGTCATGAGATGTGCAGGGTGCTACTACTAGAGGTGTACATATTCTGATTTTAGCTTGCTTCCCCCTTTGAAAATCTGCAACCAGCCACAGCTTTTAACTTGCTTGACAAGAGAGCAAGCCAGATTGCTACGATACTGTCGCTATGAGTCACAAGCTCTTCATAACCTTGTGGGTTTCACGGGGCCGGAAGAAACTGCAAGGCCTGGCGGAAAGAATATGAAACTGGGTATATCAGTGAACTGGTAAGTCGTGCAGTTACGTAGTTGAGGAACTTCAGATGTGTTTAGAGTGCAGGTAAAAGGAGAATGAAGAATTTTACCCTGAAGAAACTGAAATGTGGAGTGTTTGAATTATCAATGAACAAAGGTACTAGTCCGGCATGGGAAACATTTTCAAACATTTTCGAGAAAGCATAAAAAAAATCAATAATAACAATAACAATAATAAAAATAATAAATGTGTTAAGACGCTAAAACGATTTTAATACTTTATCCACTTTTTATTTATCTACATGATGAATTTCTTCTACCAACATGTAGAAAAGCAAGAAAGTATTAACTACACTTAGCAACTACAGTTGTTTAGCTGATAGGAATGTCGCAAGCTTATTCAGACTTGCATAAATTGGATTTAACCTGACCCATTCAAGCCTAAAGAAACCTGCCTGCTTGCTAGCTGCGACTCTGGAAACTTGCTTGCCTGGCGTTCAAGCGGGTATGGGCAACCTAAAATCGAGATTTCTACACCTCTAGCTACTACACATATGCTGTAAAGCTAACGTCATTCAGCAGAAATCTGAAGATCTCGATGAAAAAGCCGCAGAAGTGTACAAAGGAAAGATGCAGTGAAATTAATTCAAATAAGAAAGAGAGGATTGTTATTAAACTTATTGTTTGTATTTAAGCTTATGCTTTATTATGACTAGTAACTTTTGTTACTTTTATGTTCATTATAATAAAATATATTTTTAGGTTAGGTTATGTACGGTATGTAATATTCTATAACTGAGCAAAGGTAGAAAACCTATTTTAACATGTAGTAATATCCAGCTCAATTGAAAAAAGAAAATAATTGAAAAAAGAGATGAAGTTAATTACTACCTGCAAGGAATTGGTTCTAATGGTATCAGTGGAAAAAATGAACATAAAAACTTTGGCAAGAGTGTCAATAATGCCATAATAGCCTAATCGAAACTTGATATCTCGTAGCGTAATTCCTCCAGTATTGTACTGAGCATCAAAATTAATGATGGGAATTCTCGAATGAAAACGTCTGAATTATTCGATTCTTGAAAGTTCTTGAGATACTAAGAATTGTATAAACGTATTCGAATGAGTATTCGAATGACTTAGTGCTAGGAGAAACGAGTTCTCGAGTGTTCGCAAATTCGTATCACTTCGGCAAACTTCATTAAGGCGAAATATGCCTAAATTTTTCAGGCAAGAAAAAACATAATAAGGTGGGTGTTCTATAAGGCCACTTGAAGTTTTGATGATTTTTAAAAATATATATTTTGGTTGATGAGAGGATTTTGTTTATTTTACAAAATATATTTCGTACACTTGTTTTTGCGTTAATGGTGTCATAATCTAAATTTTATGCGTCCATGTGAGATAAAATCGCCAAATTAAATCAAGTCACATGTGACTTATTAGAAGCTAGGTGTTCCAAGTAAGGCCACCTGATTTTTGTTGCTGTATACAAAAGGAAAAATAAATCTACAAATATTATTTCATATTAGGCCTACTATTGCACTAAATAGAAAAGGCTTCATTTAGACAAAACAGAATATCAAAATAAAAATAAATACAAGTCATTTTTACTGAAATAAAAAATAACTCTGTGAAATGTTCCTAATGAAAATTAAATGAACCTGTTTCCATAAAATCCATTCTCAAATGGGGAAGAAAGCGTGGTCATAGGAAGTTCAGACTAGCACCATGCAATGCTTTTAGTTAATAGTGACGGAAATGCTATACCCTCGTAGTTTTTTAAATGCTGATGGGTAGCCTTATTAAGAGCATGAGTAGTTATGTTTTGGGGAACATGTGGCGCAAGAGGGGAGGGTGGCCCGCGCCACCTATGACGTAGGAGGGGAAGGTGGTATACCCCCGCCCACTCGGCAGCCATTTTGACCGTTATACCACACCCCTCGGCGGCCAACGCCCCTTACACCTGCTCGGTGGCCATTTTGTACGTTACGCCCCTTTTGGCGGACATTTTGACCGTTACGGTCGGCCATTTTTGAATCGGTCAATCGCTACATGTTGGGACATGTTTGCTCGTCACGCACTGTTGCGAGAGGGATTGGTCACGCACTGTTGCCCGTCACGCACCGTTGTGAGGGGGGCCACCCTACATCCGGTCACCCACATCCGGTTACGCTCTACTGACCACCCTAACGCGACATGTTTGAAGACACCTGTGATTTCAGCGGTTCGTTCAAAAATAGTGTGGGTCAACGGTTTTGGTCGTTATACGCATGCGCGCAATGCCACACCCTTGGCGCCATTTTTAATCAGTCAACCGCTACATGTCAGGACATGTTTTGGTCAATATATAGCTACGCTAACGGTTTTTATGCCAC
Organism: Ectobius pallidus; assembly: GCA_964059195.1. Taxonomy (NCBI): domain Eukaryota; kingdom Metazoa; phylum Arthropoda; class Insecta; order Blattodea; family Ectobiidae; genus Ectobius; species Ectobius pallidus. The sequence goes on along the minus strand of CAXKWD010000003.1, from coordinate 136,827,796 downwards.
ACCTTAGCATGTGGGTCAACGGTCCATCACACTTGTGGTCAGAGTCGTTATACGCATCGTCTATATTTACGAGAAATCGATACCATGCGATACCGCTACGATGAATAAATTTATCGATCGGCCCCCAGCCAGATTGGCCGAACGGTCGAAGGCCAGTTCTGGCCCCCAAAGGTTCACATCCCATTTGGATGTATGTAGGTTCGAATCCTACATCTGGCATACATTTTAAAATTTAATATTCAATTCAGTTTTATTCTGTCCAGGTCTAAAAATAGCCTGACTCAACGTGAGGCATCAGAAGCGTGCAAGTGTTTAATTAGCACCAGCTGACGGTATAATGCAGCGAACATAATATTCAACATATTAAACAGTAAAAGCTAAGAGAAAATCGTGTGTAATCTTCAGACCCCCGAGTAGAAGAAACACCTGTACATTTTGTTCACCAACATTTAATCCTGTTTCATATAGCACGCGTCATGTGTGGATTTATTTTATTTGAAAATAATATCGAAGTATGGAGAACAATTTAGTTGAATTTCCGCAAATAATTCTATTTCTGAAGTTATTTTATAAGAGATATCAGACGACACTTGCCTTATGCTAAGAGCATTAACGTGAGTGTTTAAAGTGATATGAATTTTTTACGATTCAATCAATTTTATATCTTTATAAATATAACTGCAACCATGTTCTGGTTAGTGTTATCATATAATACGGATAAATATTTTTGATTCCGTCACAAATTATAACATTAGGTAATATATTTTGTTAGGTAGGTTACCATTTGCAGACAAATGTAAGCCGAGAAATAATGCGAATTGCGTAAATAAAACCACAAACGTCGTAACCAGTGACGCCTTTTCTAAAAAAAATATATTGAGGGAGCTTTGTTCAGGTAAGGGTAGCCAACAGTCGTTTTAACTGTTAGTTATTTTACCCTAATTTCTACTACCCACCCTATGATTATAATAGTGGAATGGTTGGCAGCATTTTTGCGATCAACCAGAAAACTGAAACAAAAACGAAACATAAATTCATAGACCACTATTAGTTTGGGGGGCCGTCTTATAGGACAGATAGATTGTATAGGAAAACTATAAAACTTAAACGAAAATTTATACCTAGTCTTAGCTGAAGGTCGTCCTATCTGCAGAAATATACGGTAATCAACAAAATTAAGGATTTTAGAAAGTAATTTTTATTGTTAAAATTTTTATTCAATAACTGAAACAGTGACTTATATAGTTCAGAGTATGGGATACTATTGCTTTTTCTAAATGATACTTAGTTTTTATTTTATTTAATTTTTTTATTTTATTGTTATTATTATTATTACTATTATTATTATTATTATTATTATTATTATTTCACGGAAAAAACATTGAACATAAAGATCGGGCCTGATGCTTTCCGTCCTAGTTACTTGTTAGTTTTATGAAAATGTAATAAATAAAATTTAATTGTCTCTTTTCTCTGTGCTAGCCTTTAACACGTATATGCGAGAAAGTTTATGCAACACATTTTTACAGCATTTATTAAATTTCGTAGGCAGAGCTTATAAGGTGGATGACGCAACCTTCGCATTATTTTGAAATACCAAGTGACTTGGAGAGAGAGAGAGAGAGAGAGAGAGAGAGAGAGAGAGAGATGAGAGAGACACACATCTGGTTTCAGAGCACAAAAAACTGAAGTCATACTGCACGATACTCATACCACAAACGTAGACATGTTAATGTACGCTACCGATTTCCTTCTTCATATTTCACAATTCAACGGTACTAAATAGCGTGCTTGCTCCCTCACTTCGTGAGACATCGGGTATACTCAGCGATCTTCGTCTCTCACTTTCGCGAAGAGTACAATGTTTCTTTATTATATTAAATGAACAAAATGAACAATTATTCTAATTGTATTTTTACTTAGCTCTGAACCACAAACATTTAATTTCGAAGAGTCAATTAATAATTGCGGGCGAAGCCACGGGCAGTATCGCGGACAATAAAAAGCCAAAGGAACCACATCGGAAGTTATCAAATAAAATTCATCTGCCCACAAACATTTGAGAAACGATACATATTATCCACCATTTTACACACGAGTCTAGGCAGTGTTCACAAATAACTTTGGAACTGCATAATCGCATCTGAGATCGTGGAATGTACTCTTAAGTTGGAATTTTATCTGTTCCACTAATTCGCGTGCAAATGTTAATGCTTTTTTATAATTATTATACTCTTAATTTTTCAATTGATTATCGTGGGCAAAAGCCGCGGGCACCTGCTACTCATATACATTTCTATGATTTCACAAATTCACCACGATTATTAATTTTACACTTATACTTTGAGACCATATGAAATCTGTTGTGGTATTTTCTATTGTTGACGTGTTAGTAAATGTCCATTTCATCATGCATAAATCGTTCAACCGCTGGAAAACGACTCCAAAACGATACTTGTAAACATCATCCGCATATTAAAAATACAACTTTGACAAATTACGGCTACGATATAATTTCATAGAAATGCGTACTTTTTAAAAAAAACATACAAAAATAGATATATAAGCTTTCATGAACCACAGATTATTGTCTCTGTTGGACATTACATGAGAATATTATAGGAGAAAAATTCCTCCGACACTGGGATTTTTCTTTGTGAGCGCTAGTTTTCCCCAAAATCTCCTTATATGTGGTTAAGTCATAGCGGTTGTATAAATCTTTATTTGGTTTACTTTTCGTTAGTAGTTGAAGTAGTCCAGGACGGCCGATATATCTCTCGTTACCAATATAAATGTTATCGTTTTTAAGGGCGACGGGCGATTTACCAACGGTGAATACCTGCCTATCGGGATTCCATTTTATTCCGTAAACGTCATCATTTCTCGGTTTAAGCTGAACGAATTTCTGGATGTAAGGTGCCGACACTCGCCCGTAGAATTTTTCTAGCATATAGTGCTTCTGCGGAATTTGCTCAGAGGGCTGATATGATCCATATTCCATTTCTGGATGCCGTGATTCATGTTGTTTTTTGTCTTTATTCAAGTTCACGATTTCTTCCAAGAGGTCGGTTATCGGATTTACAATATCGCTAATCTCTTTATTCCACTGAAGCTCGGGTTTTCTTAATGTTAAATATTTTTTTCGTATATAATTTTCATGTTTCACATTGTCAGACGATATATGTTTATCTTGTACTCGTGGGAAGAGTTTCAGTGATTCATCCTTATGCGTCGATAACAGATGTTTCTTCAGACCTGATGTATTTTGATTTTTCGTTTTTATTTCGACTTTTGATCTATAGCATAGTTTCCATAGACCATAACGTTGCTCACTCCCATGAACTATCTCGAAAAATTCATTATATTTACTGTTTGACTTCTTCCCCAACAGTTCCGATTGGGAGGATACTGCACTACTTTGACCTGTGTTCTCGTCACTCATTTTGTAACCTTACCTCCACAGCTTCAATGTTTATCATCAACTAACTGTATTTGCCATACTTCAAGTCTTTATTAAGTTAAAAATTTCGTAGTGTCCAAAAAGGTCAAACCTCCGGTTTAGACAAAGTGTCGCATGATTTTAGAGTCTTACAGGTTAGATCTCGTCTGAATGGTCTTTATCTCGATCTGAATATCGTTATTTGGATCTCGTTATCTCGATCTCAATCTCGTTATCTCAGTCTCTCTGTTGGTGTTGATTTTGATCTCGGTCCTGGTCTTGTTGTTGGTCTTATGTATTTACCATACATCATCTCTTTATTGCTAAATCTCGTAACGTCTAACACAAAAAAGATCATTTTAATCCTATCTTACACATAATACTTGTTTCATCAGACCTCACTAGTCCAGTCAAAAAACTTCAAAAAATGACCCAACCTCCTAGAAAATCCGAAAGTTTTGAAACTTTGCACACTTATATAAGGGTACCTAGGGATGAATATACCAAAAGTCCTCATGAATATGACGCGAACTCTAGCGGCAATTAGCGAAAAAGGGCACTTTTTTGTTTTTCTTTAATTTCTCGAGAACCGTTTGTCTGAGGTAAAAGTTGACTATGCACATAATTAAAGCTTATTAAATTTTCAACAGAAATGGTTATGTACACTTCTCTTGTGTTCCCAATGTTTACCGAGTTATAAGGCGCTAAAAGATAGCGTTTTTTCTAAAACCGTCGAGGAGTGCCCGATGGTGCAAATTAAAGTAGGTACCTACCGTACTATTTCACCATTGTCTTTATTTGAGTAAGGGCCGCCACATGGGGGTGGCTGCCGGACGCAGGGACCCGGGCCCGGTCCCCGTAGGGGCCCGCTGGATCCCGGTGTTGTGGTATAATTTTATGGAAAACTGGAATAGTTTGATAAAACGTTCTGTTACACGAGTAACGAGAAGGAAGCTCCACGGAGAAGGGAAGAGACAACTAAATTGAGGATGGTCGGCGGTCGGTGAGGGGCCCGCGACCAGTAGAATCAAGAATCAAGGTCCTGGGCCCGACCCCTAGATATGGCGGCCCTTATTTGAGGAGGCAGGAATGCGGAAGACCAAGAAATTTACCTTGTACGATGCCTTTACTCCATTAAAAGATGAAATAAACCTAGTCTACTTTGACAATGTTTTGGATGGAGGCTTACTATTACAGAAGGTGGTGTGGTCCTTAGATTCGCCAACAATCTCAACCATCTGCTAGTGTTATGTAGCCTATGTTATCAAACATTATGGTGGCAACAGCTGCACGTTGGTGTTTGATGTTTATTCAGCCGCCCCTTTCAGTAGAAAGAGAGCTGAACAGCGCCGAAGGTACAAAACAAAGAGGTCAGTTGACATAAACGTTCGAGAGAAAACAATAGTAACAGTCAAACAGGATGATTTTCTTTCTGACGAAAAAATAAATCTAGAATAATTTCATTCCTATAACTGCCCTTACCAGCCATGGAGTTGAAACAGAACAAGCATCCAGTGATGCTGACACATTGATCGTCCAAACAGCACTCGTGAAATCCTTCACTTGTGACAAAGTAGCAATAATCGGTGAAGATGTAGATCTTATTATTCTTCTCATGGTCTTAACTCCGACTGAACAAAACATATTATTTGTGAAACCAAGCCATGGCAAAGTAGGAATGCAAGTTTATTGAAGCCAGCAATTGCAAACTTCGGGAATGAAGGACAGCAGACTTCTTGTGTATGCGTTCAGCGGATGCGATAGGACTTCGGCTGCATATCGAAATGGAGAAACTTTCCTGTTTCAAATTGTTCAAGAAGCAAGCTGTACTGCAAGGTATTGCTGATATATTTAACTGCCCAAGTTCATCCCGTGAGGCTGTAGCTGCTGCTAGAAACAAAATATTCCTGGCATTGTACAATGCGCCAAGGAAGCAAACCTCTCTTGACATGCATCGCTACAATTCTTTCACCAAATCTGTATCCAATGCTAAACCCGACCTTTCTGCTCTGCTGCCCACAGAAAGAGCAGCAAGACAACACGCATTTCGAGTGTACCACCAAATTCAATTTTGGCTTGGGGATGAACTTCCTCCTGTGAAGAGGGGGTGGAAGTTGGAAAGCGATCGGCTGGTCCCTGTGACAACAGAGAATCCAGCAGCACCTGAAGCTGTCCTCAACCTCTTTTGTTGGAAAATGACAGGTGGATGTGGCTATTGCCCTGCACCGTGTTTTTTTATTTACATTTCCTTTGCCTCACAGCATAATACATAATACATATTTCATTTTAAAATTCCTTTGCCACACAACATAATACATACATTTTTACACTTTACATTTCTTACCAGGAGGTTCATCTTCCTCTGGAATTTTGTAATGTCCGTGAGGTATTAGGTAAAATGTGACGCTTATCATCTGAAGCACTTAAGGTGACTTTATTCATGGCAATCGAAAACACGTTATGCTTAAATGAGCGTATAGACTTGTTTAATGAGAATGTTGATTGCCCGCTTTGAAGACAACCGACATAATATTCAAATGATAGTTCTTTCTCCACAACACATTTATTAATTCTTTTCAATTTCTTTATGCTCATATCGTTAAACTTTATGGCGTACATCTTTGCTCTAAGACCTACAACTCAGTTATAGTATGACCAGCACCTTCGTCTTTGAATTTTCCGACCACTCCTTTGTTTTGGGTGGAATGCAGGAGGTGTTCAGGTGGGTAAATGCTAGTATCCAACTCATCTCTCAAATTTAGCAAATCATGGTCGAGATTGTCGGATTCCATCCTATAGATATACCTGTCAGTATCCATGTATAGGAGGCTAATTTTGTTTGCAAAACACTTTCTCGTGGTGTCGTAGTGAAAGTCCTACATTCTGACTTTAGATAAATCCAAGATGGACATGCCTACATAGATGGCTTTATCCAAAACGAGTCTAGTCTTGGCAAGGTGAACACCCACAAGGTTTTCGTTGTAGATGTTTCTATCCTGAAAGTTTGACTTAGCCACCAACTTGGACATTAAGTTTTCATCAGACACAAGCCTAAAATCTATCCTCTTTCGTACATTTTCCAAAGTCTTTCCGTAGACGGCATTATTTAGAAGTTTAAAGAAATCCTTCTCGAATTCATTACTGGTACCCCTCCTTTTGGAAGCATTGAACTCGATGTACGGTTTCAACCAACAGCTTTGCTCAAAGCTAATGACTCTATGGATCTTTGACAATTTCAGTCCGTGTTGTAATGCTTGTTTAAGCACGGAATAGTGTACAATATAATTTTGTTTAGGCTCAAGCGTGGTCAAAAATTTCTTGAAATTACTTCCAGGGGGACATTTCATTTCTGGGCAAAATGGTAGATCTGTATGAGCATCGTGTAGATGTTCTGGATATTGCAAATCGACTTCCAGGACGTATCCAAAATTGGAGTCGGCCGGTATGGAAACAATGTCGAGCGACTCTATCTCATTTTTTTCGAACCAACGATAATTGCCTATAGGTAACGCTTGTGACATGGCGTAACCATAGAGGTTATTGGCGTCGACGTAGTAAAGGTGAGATTTTTCTACCGACTCGTCATAATCCTCACACCGTTCATTGTTTGCCACAGCATTCCTTTTAACACACTGGCATAAACCTCCACGAATCCCAAGCTCGAACAGCTGAACCATATCAATAATATTTAGAATAGGCAGCTTCACCTGTGTAAACTTTAACATAGCCGCGGATGCGACCCCCGGAGCAGTACTGTAATAAAGATTATCTAGCCGATATGTATCATGGCACATCTGCATGAAATTTTCAAACACATCGGTTAAGATCAAGACATCTGTTTTTAAATACAAGTCTGAATATTCCCCTAAAGACTTGACCGAAAATGAATTCCAGACATTAACAGCGTGAGAGTAATCTCGATCTGAGACACCCGCATTGCTGAGCTTGTTGTAAAACGCCTCTTTAGGCGGTTATTTTGTCTCATCTAGAATTTCGAGCGAGGTGACGTGGTCGTAGGGGAAAACCACCTTGCGACACAACAAATCATTTTCGCTACCGAAAACTTTCCGCGTCTCTATGAATTTTTCCGTGGGCAGATTGTTAGCCAATTTTTCCAGGCTCGTGGACATGAATCGAAAAGAAGCGATAAATCTTAGTTCCATACCTCCCCGCTTCAGATACGAGAAGGAAATAAATTTTGAAAATGTGACGTATTTCTCCTGGGTATTGCATATGACGTTGATACGGTTCTTGTCGAAGCCTAACTCTGTAACAATAAAGTGAGCGTCATAATTAGATAAATTGTGCAGTACCACCGGTACGAATGACTGGTTTCTATAATCTAAATTACGGTTTCTGTGGGCCGGTCCTCTGAACTGACCGCTCACGTGGCAGTGGTCGCGGTCTTTGTAATTTTCACCAAAAAAGTTACGTTGTTTACAGATATGACAGATAGTACTGGTCATATACTGGTTGATTTGTTCTGCCGTGAGAGGGTTCATGGGTTTTATTTCAGAATTTAATATGGTGTCAATAGCCTTTACGTCCTTTACAAGAGAACTCATAAAATGGGGTCCTGCATCGGGGCCTTTGTACAACGTCAGATTCGAATGTTCGCCTTCCAAGTCCTTAATAAAATAAGCGTAACTAAAAGGAGTATGTTTCTGATAATTCTGTGTCCAGGATTTCGCAGGTTCGTTTTCGCATCCGGCAATAGGTTCTAGTAAATACTCGAAATCCGCATAGATCACAAATCTAATCTTTTGCGAATGTTCGTGTTTAGTGAAGGAAACCTCTAGGCGTTTAGGAAATTGACATTTGACGGGGGAGAAGGAATTGCATACTGCTAAATGAGCCTCATGTCTCTGGTCCGCAGACTGGGTGCCGTAGGCTTGAATGTGAGCAAAACAACGTTTGCATACTCTGATCTGATGTTCATATGATGTGACGAAAGGCCTAAAGAATGCGTCGAAAACGGTAATTAAGACGTAATGTGAATTTACTTCGTCGCAGACATAAAAAAGTTCTTTATGATCTGGCAACTCATTTTCAGCAATCCTTAATGGATATATTTCACCGTCGTTTTCGCAACCGAAAATATTGATGGAAATGTTATTTAATGTAGAACATTTACCCACGTCTTGGAATGTTACTGGGAATTTAACACATGAAAAGTCGTATTTATTGTCCAAGTCCGGCCTGTCTAAATAAGACGTCCACAAATACTTTTCAGTTTCAATCAATTTTGCCAATATACAGTATTTAAAACAAAATTCGTCTTGATTATCCACATTCACTAGCGATTTTGAATATCTGAACCGCTCTGGCAACAACATGAACTTTCTAACCGCGAAGCGTTTGTAGTGATTAATGCGGACTTCAATTTTATGGACAGATTTGTACAGATATCCGCTGCCTCGTAAGGCTACGTCTTGAAATTCTTGTTGAATTTTCTCTAATTGATTATCTAAAACTTCAGAAATATTAGTTGAAGGGAGTACAACTTCGTTCTTTGATTTCAAATTGCGGAGAGCAGTTTTACCATGCGGGTCTTCAAATTTACACTCGAAGAAGACATTAACTTTTAAAGATTTAAATTGATTGACTGAGTCTGTCACCAGTGCTTCCCTCTTGGGTTTATAGGCTGGAAGTATAATCTCCAAATCGCCGGTAGGGATTTGTGTAGATGCATAAGTCCCTATCCTTGATTTGAAAGCGCTCTCGACTCTCTTAAAATCATTCTGTAACAGAAAAATACGGAAATTCATTGTAGTATATCTGTCTGTGAAAAGACGGAAATTCATCTGTCGTGAATGAATGTGTAAAACCACTTACGTCGGTTGTTGTCCTTGTCTGGTATGAGGATCCGGGCTCGCTAGACTGCCTGGCGCCTGTGGCCCTGCCCAAATTTTCATGGCTGCCGTCTGGAACGGCAAACTGGTTATTGCCTCGGGCGATGGCAAGTGGTAGCGGGCTGGCTCCACCTATATTGCTATGGTGGTCGACTGCTTCTTGTTGAACTGGTTCCTGACAAGCGATAGACACCTCACCGCCTCGGGCAGCAGCAAGTGGTCTGGCCGCTCTATTGGTGGCTTGCACCAGGCGAAGAGCATTGGGCTGTAACAACAAAAAATCAAGTTTTATTCACCACACCTCCAACTGGTACAATGGCGGTCGCATATTCACATCTGCCTGCAACAAAATGGTTACCTTTACATACCTCGTATGAAGAGATTTGACCCTTTATGACTGTTTTCATCACTGAGGGCCTTGATGTCCGTGGTTCGATGACTATTGGCGTAGGACTTGGTGTCATTACCGATGGTTCGATGCCTGTTGGTGGTTCGGTCCTCATTACCGAGGTACTTGGTTCAATAACTTCATCACTGTGTCTGAACACTGATGACTCGGTTGCCGAGGTCTTGGGTTCGATCCCAGCTGCACGTTGTCTGTACAATTCATTTGGATTTAATGGATGATGCGTACTGTTCAAATGGCGTTTTAAATTTCGCTCAGATGTAAAAGTTTTTTTACACTTTTCACAACGAACTTGAGTGTCGGAATGTGTCTCTTGCACATGTCTATTTAGTTTATCTCGGCGCGAAAATGAAGCCGCACACACGTCATAGGTAAAATGGCTTTGCCCATGTTTATGCCTTATGTGCCGGTTCAAATCTAGGTTAAGACTATATTTAGCACCACATTGTTCACATGTGACTTCCATAGCGACGGCTATCAGCGGAATGAATTAAATCGGATGAGAATTGTATATTTGTATTGGAACACGCGCATGCGCAGTAGCCTTACTACTGGCGCGCATATAATCCCCTAATTTTTAAACTAGCCACCGAGATATGCATGCGTATAACGACCGTTGACCAACAGTGCGTGACTCACTCACCTCGGTCAAAAGGTCTTATCACTAGTAACCCCTCACAACCAAGCGTAACGGTCTAACCGGATGCAAATAACCCCTCATACCCATGCGTGACGTCGAAAAAGGTCTTAACCCCTACCATTCATGCGCAACGGTCTTATCGCCAAATGGACCTTATCTTAAAAGTTTTATCATGTAACCGGATGTGACGTCATCCATAATGCGCCCCCAACTTACGCCCTCCCGCGCCTCCCACTGCGCCCCCCGCGCCCCCATCACGTGACCGCTAAAACACTACTACTAGCATGGCCATATTCGGGACACCTGCCTTATATATGAACTCACTTCTATCATGCGCATAGGGCATTCTTAACACCAGATCCCAGGGAAGATGACACAGCGTAATTATCTGTGAACGCTAATAGGGCAATAGTACCGACTCGAGTTCTCGCTTATCGCATCGTGAGTAGGCCTACTCGAATCCTGCTTTCATCCGAAAACTTTTTAATTTGGATCATCATTCGATTCTTTATATTACTTGAGAACAAGTTACTTCATTAAAAATGAAAATTTCAAACATAGCAATTTATGTAGGGCAATAATTATAAATGTAGGGCAATGCGACTGAATGGGGGTTGTAACCTTAGCAACGCTTAGAAATATTTCGAAAGTGTTAGATTTTTTTACATTTGCCTACTGGTAAACCCGAAGATTTTTTCTCTCAATTACTATAGATCAGCAATGGCAGCTTGAATATAGGCCTAAGCACTGTGGAACTGCAGCACCCCCTATTTTCACTTGATATTATCGATAACATTCAATATAATTATTCCTTTTTTCTTTAATTCTTTCTTTACACTTGAGCAATGTATAATCCTTAAGCTTAATGCCAGCAGCCACCCCACATTTTATTAAAAAGTTAAAAGAACATCTTTGTATGAAACTGTGTGTTTCAAAGTTCTCGCGACATTGTGTTTGACTTTTGTGTGCATACGGACATAGAAAGGTGCACGCAGCGGCCGGCTGCGGAGAGAAAGAGGATTGTCGCCTCAACAGTGCCGATCTCGGCGTATTGGTGGAAGGTAGTATTTCTATGTTTTTTTTTCTCCGCGTGTGTTGTGCTTAAAAACCACGTACCATATTCTTGATTGTGATAAAGTGTAGAATTAGGTTACTATCTTGTTTCCAGCTATTCCATTTGTTGTTTTTTTCGGTTCTTTTATTTCACATAAAACTTTAACCATGGCAGATCAAGGAGAAAATTTATTGATCTTTCTGCCGAAATTAAAACAAGAAGAATGGATTTCATTTTTAAAAGAATAGATCAAGCTTGAACTGTAACAATTTAGATTAATGTAAGTAAAAAATTTGTTCTTTTAGGGTTTTATCAAGTTTCTGAATATTTTTTTTTATATAAGTTTGTCTGTCTCCTTTTACACAATTTCAAAACAAAGGTTAAATGTTTTCTGGAGCAGCACCCCCACTAATTATAGCTACGATCCGCCACTGTGAATCAGCACTAATGCTGTACAGTGAGCGAAATAATAATATAATACAAGAACGTGGAATCCCTTCCTGAAGAATTTATTTATCTATGATATATAATAATACCAAATTACAACACCAAATAAAATACAAGTTATGTTAATACAGTATTTACAAGTTTCAGAAATGTGATAAACGCCCGAAACAGTAGACTGCTCGGGTGTAGTGCAGTTCTTAAAAGTACAGTAATACCATACACACACACACACACACACATGTGCAAACATCACAAAACAAAAGGAAAAAAAATAACAAGAATCACCAGAAAAAATGAAAATGCATTACTGTTGACGTTTACTCATAAAATTACAAAAGTACTTTTATAAGTAATTTACTTCCTGGTACTAAATTATTTGAAATTTCTTTTGAGGTTACCAAGATATAAATAAGGACACTTTTTGAAAACAATGTGTATGTATATATTGTAAGTATTTAGGGCCCTTTAAATTGAAAATATTACAAATTATGGATATAATGGTCAGGATAAAATTTTTACTTTGTAAAAGAAATAAAAATATTGTGTTTTGGAATATGCGAAAAAAGAAGATAGGCCTACTTGATTACAGCAATCTTTTACACGACTATTGTATCGAAATAATTATGACATAAAACATTTATTAGGAGCAATGTGCTTTTTTGGTCACATAATTATGAACTCCTGACTAGCTGGCTATCCGTCCTTGGAAAAGGTATCTTGCACGGTTCCTAGCTTTCCCCGAGTAACATAACGGGGAAGTAAACGTATTTGGTATTCTAGTATGCCTGGAGTTATTTCGGAGTTAAGAATGATACTTGTCTGTATCTAATACTCTTCCGGTGTCTCGCTAGAGTATGTAATTCTAATCTTTATCGCCGGGCTAGTTTAGACTCATTTTCTCGCACCATAAATTAACAATACATTTTCGCCTTGAGTTAGACAAAATGTTACAGAAAAGAAAGCCTATTCTAAGCCGGTTGTAAGCAGTCGATGAGCTGATGTAGACACAATCATAGGCATACGCTGTGTATCAAATGACAAATAAATAATCTTACTTTCTCAAAGTATATTATAATATATTAATAATTTAAAAAGTAGAAGTCCTGAAAATATTAAAGAGTTAAGAATTCAATGTAAAATGTTAAATATGAACATGCATATTATAACGTACTCTTAAAAGAACCTTGGTTTACTAACTAATAATCTTATTCGATCTTTCCAATATTTGCAGTCTAGAGTAGATTAAAAAGAACACCTAAACTTGATTTTATTCTTTTTTCTGGAATGGCCAAACGAGACCTTTATGATTGACAACGGCCTAACGTATTGGTTTTAAACATTTTGCCTGATTTTGATGTCCTACTAAAAACGAATAGGAGATACACGAAATGTGTGTTCTCTAACTTTTCCGTTTGGATTTTGACATTCTATAAAATTTCTATACCTCATTTTGACATTGGTCACAGTAAATTGAACTCAACGACCGGATTTCCTGAAATTCCTCACTTATAACAAATCACATTACGCCTGTCGTCTTCATAATAAGTCATAACAAACTTTCGAAATTTCAATCAGGTTTTAGGGAAGGGTATAGAACCACGGACAACGTATTCGTTTTGAAGACAATAACGGGTAAATATATGAGTAAGAAGAGAGGAAGATTACACTGTGTATTTGTGGATCTTAAGAAAGCATTCGACTCAGTACAACATAAAGCATTATGGCGGAAATTGTGGGAAAAGGGTCTGTCAAGCAGAATGTTAAAAGCGTTTATGGCAATATATGATAAGGTTAATTTTTGTGTGAATTGCGGAGGAAATATTGTCACTCAGAATGTGAAGTCTACTCGGGGGGGTGAAACAGGGATGCGTACTTTCTCCTATTCTGTTTAATCTATTTATAGATGATGTAACTGCTGGCTTAGAGAACGATGATTACGACGCACCAACTGTCGGGGGCCATAAAATTCCAGCGCTATTATATGCAGACGATATTCTGTTCTGTAGCACATCTATTCAGGGTCTTCAGAAATGTATTGATAGGCTAGATGTTTATTGCACTACCTGGGGCCTTGCTGTTAATGTAGAGAAAACGAAGGCGGTAACTTTTAAAAATGCATCTGTTTACAGCCGAGATGAATTATGGTTGTACCGAGGGAAAAGAATTGAAAATGTTAAGACATTTATATATTTGGGTATATGCTTATCCATGAATGGGAAATGGACAAGGCACATAAATTACGCCAGAGGGAGGGGGCGCAGACAAGTGGGGGAATTACTTGCCTCAATGGCAAAAATACCGGTTATGCCAGTCGCTATACTATTGAAAATGTATTATGCTACGGCAAGAGCAACAATGTTGTATGGTTCCGAACTTTGGGGGTGGTAAAAATTAGAGAGCTTAGCTAAAATACAGAATATTTTTCTGAAAAGGATTTTGAGGGTAGATAGAGGTGCGGCAAATTGCGGGGTGAGAAAAGAGTGGGGAATTACATGCGACACAACATTCTGCAAAATTATGACAATAAAATACTGGTTAAATTTATTAACGGCTAAAGATACATCTTTAAAATTTATTTGTTACAATGAGCAACTTGAGAATTTAGGAACAACAAACTGGGCGTACAACATAAAAAAGGGTTTGGAGGGTATAGGCATGGGGTGGGTGTGGGAAAAGGGGATTGAGAATAGAAAAAATATTTGGAAGAAGATAAGAGGGAGACTAATTGATATCGAGAGGCAGAACATCGAGGCTGATTGTAATGGTAAAGTGTCATTAGAATTACAAGCAGAATTAAAGGCTAATTGGGGAAGGGAAGCATATATAGAAAGATTGGGTGCGGAAGATAGAGCAGCAATGGCCTGGATTCGCCTGGGAAGATGGAAAACTCAGATAATTTCGGATGAGGGAGGGGGGAGAATCTGCCCAATGTGCAGGGGAAATGAAACCTTGGTTCATATCTTGGCGGGATGTGTAGAGACAGAGCGCTGGAGAGTTATGATGCTACCCGACAAATTTTTAAACTCGCAAAGAAGTAGGGAGGCATGTCTAAATCTATTACTGGATGAGCACAATTGGCACGGGTTATGTAAATTTCTGCAGAAAGTGAGATGTATGAGAGAAAGCCTAGATTTAGAGAATTAAGGAAATCTAAGTATTATTTTTTTTTTTATTATTATTATTATCTTTTTGTTTTTTGTCTTAATAATGTCTATGTGTCTATGAAATTTTTACTTGTTTGGGGGTGGGGGGTTACGTCTGGGGTTATGTAAATAATAGAATATAGTTTTTTTTTCAATTGGGTTTTTTTATGGGGTAATAATTTAAGTGTATGCAGTGAGCACGTATGGTCGACACCGACCCGTGCGCCGGTTAATGTAAATAATGTGATTTATATGTGAGAATTTTTTTGTGAAAATAAATACACACTACTATACTATACTATTTTGCTTCGTTGTAAATATAATTTTTCTGATAGCTCATTCTCTTCCTCTTAAAAAATTTGTCATTGTCAGATTTTAGAATTCTATTGATTATTCCAGACACATAAGAATATGTCAGATGTAAATACAATTTATCAACATAATAAATTGCACCCTTCCTTCTTGGTTGCAGTCCAGTTAGTTATGAACTCCACTGCATTTCCAGAGCCGCGAACGGGGACGCGAAGGATAGGGTTTTCTGTTATTCCTTTAAACTATAAGAGAATAAGGGATGCTGCGGTGTGATCTGCTACACAGTTCACAAACCGCACGGGGCTGTTAAATTGATGTGTGATGCTGCAGGTTAACTGTTCAACTATTCGTACTTCGGATAAATTGCAGCAAATTTGAAATCTTAAAGGAATAGCAGACTTTAGACTCCATTATTGCTTGTTTGTTATAAACAAAGTAGCAATTCACCACAGACCATCTGATTGAATTTCATTTAAGTTTAACTAGCTAGGATTCCCAATTTCTACGATTAGGCCTACTACTTAGCAACACAGGCATGCACTGTGTATGTTAGGACAAGGATTGATTTTTCCGAGGGTACGAAATGTACCCCCTAACAGATGGTCTTTGGTCATATTAATTTATATTAAAATTACTATTTCACTCCGAACACAATTCACAATAGTGCATCACTTTACAAATACTCTGATGTGACTTTCCAGTATAATTCGCACTACCTCTTGAGGAATAGGTCGTGTCAGCATTCGGTAGTCGTCACCTGCAGCATCGCTGTGAAGATGATCCAGATGAGGTTTGCATATCCTGTTGGATGGTACAAGTTGAAACAGTTTCACTTTGCGTTTTAATTTTACAAGTTGCCTAATATTAACTTAATCCATATAAATAACTTAAATAACACATAAAGTAAGAAGAAAATAACTTTACTAACAAAAATTAATGTAATTGGAAGATTAGCTTTATACTTAATAAAGACATGAGCTACACAAATAATTTTAGTTTGTATTTTTTGCACAAATTAGAAAATATGCAGTTCCTTCAAGGCACTTACAACGCAGTCGAGTAACTACGATTAAATCCTGTTTTCCACGCAGAGTAATTGTATGTTTTCATCATGTTGTACATTAAACTTTGGTTACTTATAGAACCCGAATAGACTTTTTTAAAAATATTTGACACGGTCAAGCGTTTCTATAGATATTAAAATAGATTGTTTACTTGTGTATTAGCTTTATTTAATTAGGCTACATAATTAGTTACTTGCACATACAACTAATATACAGAGACATTATTTTTGCAATGTACAGTCGGTCAAATAAAAAACGTCGGGCGGTATTTGATTAAGTATCACGAACGAGCATATGCGCATGTACAGGAAGACTTAAGGTTAGGTTCACACACGCCTCTTGTCTATCCATGTATTTTCTTGATTATTTAGTCAGTTTTGTTCCAAAACAAACATGTATAGAAGGCTGTGGCTATATGCCTCAAATCCGCCATATTCTTGGTTGCAAATTTGTATAATATTAATAATTAATAGATTCGCGAGGAATATGTTTATTCAAGGAGCATTTTTTTAAGATTTTATTTTATAATACCGGTACTTGTAGTGCAAAATCAATAACTTAAGCTCAGCATCTGCAACCAATCTTACCATCGAAATACGCGTCCGGCCAAATCAACGTTTGCTATGAAAACTTCCGGTCGCATTATAGTACAGTTCCCCCCTCTCAGCTGCTTTTCATAAATATGGAACCTTCTCGCTGCTTCAGAGACCGAAAAATGCAGGTCAATTACAGCCCTAACTACACTTTCTCTCACGTTAGCATTTGTATGTGGCGATGACACAAAGCAAAATGAATTATGACAATGCATTAAGTTGAATATCGTGTGTTGCGCTTTCCGCGTTCATTTTTTCCTTCCTTGTTCATATTTTCCCTCCTGCCGCATGGCCTCATATGTTCCGAAAATGACCTGTATTTTGTGTTTTTTATAGGAAACTTTTGAACTAATGCGTCAAAACTTTAATTTCAACAGCATACGAGTCCCGACGTTTTTTATTTGACCGACTGTACCGCTGGAGCACGTCAGTCGGCCGTCCGGCCGACGACTTGCTTCTTACTTGCTTCCAGGTCGCCGCGCGTACCATACGTTCTCGGCACATCACAAAATTAATCTCTGGGTATAATAAATAATAATATATCTATATATATATATGGAAACCGGTTAATCTGAGGCTCACCCAATTCTGAATAAAGCAACGAAATTTCTTAAATTAAATCTCGTTCCAATAAATTGCGGACCACCTACTTAACATTGCTTGCCAAATGCGTTATTCATGCATTGTAATTCACAGACCATGTAGAGGAAAATACAGAAAAACTGAATTCATATGTTAGGTTAAATCAGGATGGTTATGTGCGGAGTATTTCAGTTGCTCTGTTATGTTACTTTCATATTTTATGTGTTAACTTAATTTACATGTATTTGCATTACAGTTTGATTATTTATGGTGCTTTCGGTTATTGTCATCTTATATGAGATAGCCCAAGCTTTGAATAAACTAACTTAAGTAACGGGTGCTGAATTCACAGAAAATTATTCTGGTGAGGTTGTAAAACAGAATAACTTCTAGTTTAATCTTGGAATCTTCTAGGTTTCTGCATAATTTGCGGAATTATTTCAATTTAATTATTTATGATCTGTTCTCACATAAAAAGTGCAGACAGAATCGTCGAAGTATGAGAATCAACAATTAAAAGTTCATTAAAATTATAATAAACATTTTAAAGTAGGGAAGCCTAAACTTCCCTTCAAAAGAGTCCAGAATTTCTCCTAGTATTCATTTCCGTTAGAGGACGAGTCAACCCCAGGGCCATAGTCCAGAAGAATTAGACCAATTGAAAAATCTGAACTGCCTGATCGGAAATCGAACACGAGACCTTCCGGTTTCCGATACTGCGTGCCAAACTACTAGATAGTTCTTATTCCTAGTGCTTTGCAATCTTAAATTTTCATGGCAACATGATCGTGAAATTGTTCGTTTCAAAGCTTTACTTTTCATTGACGACGTTTCCATTTCGCAACAATTATTTATAGGCTGACTATTAACGATTATCCGGCATTGCGAGTATCCAAATATTCAGCCTATTCTTATGTGTGACAGAAGGCCTAAAGATGACAATAGGGATAAGATCTTTTATCTTGCTGCTCAAAAGCAGATTAGATAACCAAGTTAAAATATATTGATCGTATTTTAGCCTTAGCTTTTGATTAAATTTAAATTTAAATTCTGTTTTGATGCCTGAACTGTTATTCACTTAAGATTTTTTAGAACCTTTAAAAGTACAACGGTTGCTTTGTTGGAAATATTTTGTTTAACAGAATTTAGTAGATGAAAATGCTTGAGGTACAGTAGACTCTCGATTATCCGACCGTCCATCACTGGGCATTCCGTATTATCCGTCACCGTCCGTGGCAATCGACATTTTTCTTTACTGTACTTTCGGTGGACTTTATAACCTCTGCTGTAGTATTCCGCGATGTCGAGCTGTAAAACCTTGTAAACAGAACAAGCAGTTTGTACTATCCAACACTGGCTTCTAAATCTAGAAATCTAGTGAATGGTTATGGAAAGTTATGAAACGAAGGAGAACCGAGATATAGAAAAGAGTAAAAAGCAAACAACATTACTCATAATGAAGGTTTAAGTGCCTTGGAGGATGGCGCTAACTTACTTGGAGCAACAGTCGGAGGCGAAAGCTATGGACATATAATTTGATTTATGACATTGCGAAGTTTTACTACATAACGTTATTTCTTTGTTTTTCCGCATTATCCGACATTTACTCTTATCCGACCCATTTCCGGGTCCAGTTTAGATCTATTAATGGAGACACTACTGTTTCTCATATTCATGTATTTTTTACAGGTGCGGAGTGGTATGGTGACGGTGAGTGATGGGAAGAGCCGTCCCCAGCCAATGAGGTTATACCTCTCCATGGAACTACTACGGCTGCAGAAAGAGGAACTCTCGCCTATCAACCATAATTATAACAATAAGCCCTCTCCGGTCGATGCCAGAGTAAGTAGATCTGCTTTCATAAAGTTCATTCCAGGAGTCGTGCCTTTTCGGACGCCACCTTGCGCCTTTTCGAGTATTATTTTGTTGTCTTGCTCATGTACAGAACTCCATAACGTAATTTTTTTAATTTTTTTATACAGTAAACAATTTTTACGAGGGAAGGAGCATAAGTCATGGGAACTATTTTGCATCAAAGTAAGGCAATGGTACCACGAGATGTTGTATGTCACGGGAAAGAGTGGCATCTGTATTATATGGACACAATCATTTTGTAACATTGTGATGTAAAGTTATACGATTAGAGGCTATGGTATTTTAGTTATGTGTCAGCCGGCGTGTAGAATGGATATGACAAAATATGAACAGCATTCTTACGTCAAAATAATCACTATCCGAGAGAGAAACGCCAGAGAATACAAGAGCTGACGAAATCTTTGGGGAATAATGCCCATCCGTACCGAACTAAGGGATCATGGAGTGTATTAAGTAGATAACACTTGATAGTTTTATACACACAGCTGTATGAGTGTCTCAATTTAACCTTCTATCCAAATTAGTCCCTAGTAGTTTCACATACTTGTCATTATTGCCATGGTTTGAAGGTGGGCCAGGTAAACTGGGCATTAGCTAAGTAATTAAATTATCTCTTACACAATCTGTACAGTCCTATCAGAAATACTTAAAAATAAATGCAAATTTCACAGCATACTCTGGCAATTAATGATGTTTGTATATATTTCAGTGACGTGTATGTATTCCAAAGGGAATGTGGGCAGCAGGCCTACAATGAATTATACGGTATAAGGCTATAGCCTAAGCGCTAGATACATAATTTCTTTATGCTTGACTTCGTGTAGGCCCGGGCGGCTTGGGTCGCTTAAATCCTAAAAGGGAGAGGTAAAACTACGATTAAGAAAGTAAGAAAGAAGAGACTTCTTGTAGGATTATCTGAATAAAAGTTAAAATATATGTTCAATATCTCTTATTAACTGGGTTGGCATAAAGAATAGATGTGTCTGCCAGAGGGATGTGAGCAGTGTAATCGCAGAATCTGTTCACACATTTCATTCTATAGAATAATTGGAGATTACTGGAAAGAATCCCAAGAGGTAGACTTACTATAATCCTACGTTAGTTAATAAACTATATGTTGTCTTTGGGGGTAATATAAATATTTAATTTTGTAAATTCTCCTTATTCCTCAAATAACCTTGAAATTATAAAACGACTTTTGTTATAACCTAAATAATGTAACACCATGGGATTACTTAACATTGAAGATTAGTGTTTTATTATAATTGTATATATACATCTATAGTGTCAGAGTTAAAATTGAAAGCATACAAAATATATTATGTGCATGTTTTTATATATAAGTCCTGAATTATATTTCACATGCCTTTCAGTGCATAAGAGGCAATAAAGTTGAATATATTAAACATTAACTCTTAGGTTTTATCGCCTCTTATCTACTCAAAGGCCCATAAAATGTAATTCAGGACTTATATAAAAAAAAGTGCACATATTGTGTAACATATTTTGTATGCATAATATATGTGCCGTTTACTGATTTCATTTTTAACTCCAACACTATATGTTTATGTATAACCTTAATAAAACACATATCTTCAAATTTTTGTATTCTTAGGTTAGAATAGAAGTGTTTCCTAAGTTCAAGGTTATTTGAGATAATAGGAGCATTTAGAAAATTAACAATAACCATATTATTATTTAGGCCTGTATGTCAATGCCATAATGACCATTACGGGATCATGTGAGTTTTTACAACTATGAAGAAAATAAACATACATTTTGAATTAAAACATTAAAATGCTAAACGTACGTATGGAAATGTGGGGGACGCATTCCCAGATGACATTATTCGTTAAATTTCCGAAAAAAAAATGTGAAAACCCTGCCATTTTTAAATGTTGTGTTCTTCAGAATCCAAACATAAATTCACTGCATAAGCAAAATGTTGAAAACTAGTCAAATTGAAAAAAAAACATGACATGTGCAACATAAAAATGCTAATGTGCAGCTTGTGTATTCCGGGAAGGGCTAGTATCGCACCAGTTGTCAAAAGGATGCGTTTTTGTTGTAGGGAAAATGTACAGAATTTCGCGACTGTACAACCTATTAGAGCGTTGTATTATCTAACTTCTTCCAAAGGGAGTGGAAAGATCTTTCCATTGATGCTTCATTCATGCATATTGATACAGTTTTCACATAGAGAAGGGATAACGGCAACTGAAATAATATAGGCTATAATCACTGAAACGTTACTTCATCAAATAAAAATGAAGTGAATGAGTATAATGAAGACATACACATACCTAATCAGAAGAGTTTACGTACTTCCCTCTCCTCCTCCCATTTGGTGGTTTGCTGATCGCCGTTCGGTGGGGTAATAACCATGACCTGATCTGGTCTTTCCATTCAGCAAAACTGGGTTCCATTGAGTTTTGTCTACGCAGAAGAAACATTACTTAGATTTTTAGAAGTTTGCTTCTAAGTTTGTTTACGATTGTGTTCATAACACTGAATCCACATTCACGCTTAGCACGGTATAGACTTGATGGCATTTGTTATGAGAGACAAGATGTTAAGAAATTTCGTGACACCTTCGTCGAAATAATCATGGAAACTATTTGGTATTGTTAAGTTAGCAAGTCTAATGAGTGAGCACATTTTGCGATGCCCTCTTCGCCACAATTTCACATTATTTTCTCTGTCTTCAGGTCACTTGTAGGGATTTAGTAGTTCCAAGGAAGAGAGAAATTCGTTAGGGCCTATAGGCCAACATTTCAAATTGTTTTCAACTGCCTCAGTTTGGCGTTGATATGATGCAATAATGATAGAAACGGTCACTTAAGTTATTGAAAACAATTGTAATGAAATGCAATCTTTTTATGGTAGTTATATTCTTATTGCTGCATTTGTTAAAGAAGGCTGCTGAGTTTTCAGAGACTTTCTCGCTTATTTTTCTGTGTTTTCTTTCCATGAACCAACGTCTTGAAGCTTTCTTCTAATATATTTGCCAGCCGAATTCTAAAAAAAATTGCCGTTTTGTTGTCTGAGGCCCGAAAATGATACTTCTGGTTGAGATATCAAGCAAATTGTATTGTTAGATTTCGCCCCAAACCCCTGCGAGTTTCTGTGCCACCCTAAATAATTTCTATGTTTACATCGTGGAACGTAACGTTCATGTTTATGTCAAAAAACGTGAGGAAAAAGTAAGGAGTTGACTGTCTCACCTCATATTCTGCATCCAAATTTTAAATTTTCACATGAAAATTCTCAAAATGAATTTTCATTCGCGGATGAATGTTAGCTCAACATCCAAATGAAACTGTCTAGAACTCTAGAGGGTGTTTCAGAATTAAAAAAGAAAATCCGAGCCAGGAAGTCCATTTGAATCTTTGTCTCAGTAAATCGTGAAAAAAGGCGGTGAGGAGTGTTACCGGGTCCAAAGAAGAATTGAGTGGGGAGGAGAATGATGCAGAGGGGATGAAGTATTGTTTCATCTTTTTCCCTACGACCAATTTCCAACCAGACATCGGGGAGGGAGGACGGCAAGAAGTCATAACCATGGTGCGTATTTTAATTCGTGGTAAAGAGTGTTACCTATGTTTTGGGCTTCTAGTTTATGTTTTTCTGCAAGTTTCAACTAGCATCTGATTGCCATATGAATGGAGCATTTTATAACAATTTAATAGCGGTGAAATTTGAATAGAATTCTGTCAAAATGAAAAACATTGTAACAAATTGTGTGTTGGGAGGAATGTCAGCAATGAGTGTTACTGCAATCCAGCTCTTTCCATATAGCATATAGCATTTGTCAAAAGACTGCAAGTAGAAGTTAACTGAGAAAAAAATACTTCTATATCACTATAAGCTACTTGTACTTAAACCTACTTACTCAATTGTAAGATTACACCATGATTTTACACTAATTATTTAGCTTCAAACGAGGCTTAATGAAGAATTGAAAAAATTCAAGACTGACCAATTTTCAAACTATTTGTCAAATACTGCTGCATATTTCTCTGCTAAATTTCAAAGTTTATTGGACCCGAGGTTCCTTATTTAATCTAATGTATAGGCTTATGTAGGGAATATTACAGACGATAAGAAACAAGTCACACGAAGATGCTGAAAAACGGTTTTATTATGTATAATTTGTATTTTTTCACATTTAATGAAATACAATTTTTTTTAGTTCACATGCATGATTACGTGATCTTTCTATTATCAGTTGCCTTGTATCCAAACAGGCACGTACCTGTCATTTTCAGGGTGTTTCTTGAGAATAAAGTCAATAGATGAGCATGTTTGAGTCGATTTAGATAAAATTGATTTGGGTAACACTCATTACACTTTGGAGAATTTTCAATTTTGGCTCATTATGAACGACAATTATCATAAGATGAACATCACAATCATTTGCTCGTGGCATCAAATTGCAGTTCTTGGAATGAAATGCTGAAGGTTTCCCCAAAAACTGGTGTATATGAAAAATAAGTGAAAATAAGATTGAGGAAAATTTGTTTGGGTAACACTCTTTAACTGAAATTGCTGTGTCACGTCTTTTGTAAACGATTTTCATTATTCTCCAGCATTTCAAGACAAAAGTATTGCTATCTTACTACAGCTCAGACCATTTCAATTTCAAAAACCTGAAAACAACATATTGAAATAGGACATGCAAAATGGTAACACTCATTACAAAGTCAATAGGTTCCGCCAACTTCAAAAATTCATATACAGTCACAAAACTAAAAAAAACTCATGATTCCTATGCAGTTTCGTAAACTACAATAGTGGTATGTAGCCATGGAAAACCAATCGTTCAAAAAAAACGAAGTTGAATTTTCAATCTGGGGATCCTTTTGAGGAGGCAAAACGGCAATTTTATTGATAATGACCCTATTACGTCTCGTTCCTGGTACTACAAGCACAAATACGTCAGTAAATCTAACACTTCATATT
Organism: Ectobius pallidus; assembly: GCA_964059195.1. Lineage (NCBI taxonomy): Eukaryota > Metazoa > Arthropoda > Insecta > Blattodea > Ectobiidae > Ectobius > Ectobius pallidus. The sequence goes on along the minus strand of CAXKWD010000003.1, from coordinate 136,803,430 downwards.
AAATGAAGAATAGGTTCTTCAAGAATTTGTTTTGATTTCAGGCCCTTTATACATTTATTTATATTATTAACTAACCTGACTGATATTCAGGCAGAGCCTTTGAAATGTTCTAAAACACCAAACACTGCACATACTGAACAAAAACTGCTTGAAACTCAGCACGTATCTAAAACTTGAAATTTTATTTAACTACACGCTTAATGAAAGAGACACCTTTTTCAGCTCATTTAACTTATTAGTTTTGTGACTGACTGAATAGGACATATACTGTAGAATGTACATCAAACTTTAAAATACATTGTGGCAGTAACAGAATCGTGAACAGACAGCGAACCGATGATGAAGATAATGCCATATATTGTTCTTTTATTGGTTATTGCAACCTGACCTTAAGCTGTCTTGCAACAAGTTTTTACCAATCATAACAGTAACCAATTACAAACTATGGGAAAAGATTTGTTCAATGAAATGTATCTGTCACCCCATATGCATGCAGATAGTTCAATAATTAATTTATTACATTTTCAATTTTCCGATTACTGAGAGTAACTAGATCAAAAAGTATTAACTATCGTCAGGTCGAACTTGTGTTCATTTAGTTAAACCACGTTAACTCTTGGTGTGACAAAACTGTTACCGGTACTTGAGTAGTTGCGTCTAGACTTACAATTGAACAAATCCTGTATTCGATTAACGTATGAAAAATGCATGTGGAATATGTTTATCAGAAAACAGGAAAGAAAGAAATTAATACAAATGGAAGAAAGAAAAAGAAAGGCGAACGAGTAAGGCACGCAAGTTAACAATCAAATGGACATACACTCACACATACATTATGTAAGCACACACGGAGATGAGTTGATCAAAGCATAGAGGAAACATGGGTCAGAAGCAAAACAGAAGTCGGGGAGAAGACGTCGAAGTAGAAGTAACTGGGAGAGGGTAATGAGAGAAGAGGATACAAAGATTGAATGGAGAGAGAAAGAGAGAGAATGAGTGAGGGAGAGACAGAGATGGGGAGACTTTCTCGCTGTATAGTGCATTAGTAATGCAAGTGTTAGGTATGCTGAATATAGAAAGGATCGAATCTGTAATTTTACAATTCAAGTCAGTGCTAGAGTTCTTCCTAGCTGGTGATTGAATTTCTACAGTAAATATAATACGTGGCATGCATTCTACAGACTACAGCTAAACGCATGACTGTATATTCAAATATAGCCCCTACAATCGATATCCACGGATCCAGGCAACCTTGGAACTCACATCAATCATGCAGAGAGGAAGCTATTTTCATTTCGAAGTATCTGCATTTTGTAATACCGTTTATCCGTGTTACTCACTACTATTAATTCCAAGTCACTAGGATACAATTCATCAGAAAGTTACTGTGAAAACCCATTAACTTATAGCCTACATAATTTATTAGGCCTACCACCCGTTACCTTTCGTTATTTAAAAGAAAAGTCTTCTTTCAAAGACTTCGAATTACATTAACAATGGAAAAACATTATTATTGTTATTATTAATATTAATATTGTTTTTATTATTGCAACTATTATTATTATTATTTTTATTATTCACCCATAACTATTTACTTAAATGAACTTGATTTGCTGGTGTTAAATGAAATTGAGAAAATTTCGTTTCATACCATTGTATTTTTTTTTTTTAAAGGTTCTTACATACGAGGGTAAGTCAATAAGTATCCACACTTTTTTTCTGCTCGCGCACGTCGACATGTTGCATATTTGTCTCCGCTTGTGGAATGCTTGACCGTTATGATTCCACAGGGTGTTGCGCTGTTGCACATTAAACGTGGCTGTACCGCTCAGCGTTTGCACCAAAGAAGAACAGCGTGCAGTGATCCGATTTTTCTCGTCTGAAGGTATGCCAGGAGCCAAAATTCATCGAAGACTTTCCTAACAATATGGGGGCAATGTTTTACCACGGAAAAACGTGTACCGAATGGATTGAAAAGTTAAAAAATAGTCGCACAAGTGTGAAAGACGAGGAATGGACAGGACGCGCATCCACATTCACTAGTGACGCCAACATTGAGCAACTCACTTAAATATGCCTTACGGGGCCGTCGATTCGCCACAGACCAAGAACTGAAGGAAGCGGTGCATATGTGGCTTGCTCCTTAGCCGAAAAACTTTTTTTTTCTGGAGGCAGCAGGTAGATTGTGCAACGATGGATCAAGTGCATTGAAAAGCAAGGGACTTTGTTGAAAAATGAGGTAGTTGAAAGTTTTGTTTGTTATTGCAATAAATTCATAAAAGATAGTGCGGAGACTTATTGATTTACCCTCGTACAACAGGCTATAATGGATTTGCAGCATTACAACTATTTGAATGATGCAGCAATGATAATTTCATAGGGCCGTCCACGAGAAATCCCGTATATTTATTTTAATTGTTAATTATTAATTATAATAATTAAGTGTCAAATCAACTTTAAACCACCGAGTGAGGTGGCCGAGATGGTAGTGCCTTGGACTTACCATTTTGGATTTAAATCCCGTGGCCGACCAATTCGACTATGATTTTATATGGTTTCCTTAGCCATGAGGCAAATGCCGAATTGGATATTATTCACCGCAGGACGTTATTTCAACCCTGTACCATAATAATCATTAAAATTAATACCAGTTAAATTAACAGACGCCATAAACTCATCAATAGAAAGCAGTTAACACGCCAATGAGTGTATAACTAGTAGACCTAGCTAATTAATAAACGAATCTGATTTAACGTTCTATTTTAAAACTATTTGTTCTAAGCAATTTTCTGAGAAAGCAGCATTAATAATTACTGTGCTCAACTTTCTCGCATATTTACTTACTTCCTCTGCCCGTATCATACGTAGGCCTCCTACTACAGGTAGAGGAAGTATTGTGTTCGACCCCGAAATTCGTATTTGAGTTGTTAATATAAAGACACTTTTGAGATCCCATATATCCAAAAATACTATTTTCAGAGACATGTCTGTGAGTGTGTTTGTGTGTTGTGTGTCTGTGAACAGCCTAGCTCCAGAATGGAAAATATGAAAACAAAATTTTGTATTTGGGTTATACCTTTGGGAAATGTGATACGAAGATTGGCGACGACTTTCTCAATTCTAATGGCACTGTCATGAAGAAAATTTCGTTTTTGCGATTTTCTCGAAAATTATATTATTTTCACTTTTATTTGAAACTGGCTTTAATTTTAAAATTCTAAGGGTAGTTTAAACTTAGCTTTAAACAATAAAGTTTTGCATCAGGCTAAGATACGCGCTCTTTGCAATACGGCCCCTTATTATATATAAGAATGTGAAGTGACAAAGGTGTATTGCCTATGCTTAGGGTAAAGAAAGTTACGTGAGTGCATTAATTCGGTTTTATTTGAGTTATACGTATTCTTCGGGGATGCAATGTGGTAATGATATTATCTTCATTTTTACAGCGAATTTACTTGAAGAGAGTGTCATACATAATATATTATACTAAGAGGCTAACTTTTATTTGGGCTGAGGAAGTTAAGTTTCACATCAGGACTTTTTATAGTGTGATATTGGTATGCTGTATACTCAAGAACATTAGATGGAATACGACCCCAAAAAAGCTTTAGTCTACAGATAAATATGGTTATTAACAAGATGGAAAGGCTTATCGCACCCAAAGAATAAGCACTGAAACGTGTCAGATTAGGATATGATGTTACAAAAACCATAAAGAACAGCCGTTTTGTGGAAGTCAAGAACTGGTGGTATAGCCTACATTGCTACACTGTCATACACAGAAGTGATAATTAGTTACACTGGCAAATATGTAGGACAGGTTTCGTCAACTCATAAGTAGACTTCGGATTTTAGGTATACACACAAAAACTTTACATACGCGTTCCATAGGTGACGGTGACTGAAACCGATGCTTTTATAGAATCTAAAACAGTCTATTTTGAAGTTAGAGCCTGCATTTTGCATGTTTTTCCTCTTTTAGGTTCCAAGTAAGTTATTTTGTCTACACCTGTGTTATAATTGTAAAGTATAGACTACAGTTTATTTTCAGTTCATATTGAATTCTTAACTCTGACTGTACAGTAAGCCTACATGCCATTCTTAATGGTATGTGCAGAGAGCAGCATTGTAGTGCCTTCATGAAAATAATTCCTTGGACTTTCCGTGGAAATTAATTATTTTGGTTCAAACTTCTTTATCCAGTACAAAAGAAAGTGCATTTCTTTGAATGACTACGAGAGGAATGAATAAGTTGGCGGGCCTAGCTTTTACATAACAGTAAAACAAAAAAAGCTAGGGTTGGAGCTCACGTCAGCTCAGTTTCGTTGTTTTGGGGTTGTTTTTACTTTAGTGTATAATGTGAAATATTGAAAGTAAAGGGTAATTTATTAGAAATTAATTAATGTTTACAGGCACTAACTTTGCCTTCTAAAATGTACATATACGAAATTTTGATGTAAAATGCTGTAAAATCAGTGATAGTAATATGGGCCTGTGTATTTCCGTGTACTGTATGTCCGTATTGTTTCATCATGATCATTGATGAGCGGGCTCATGAATAAATATAATTCTGCATTACAAGTGAGATATTTAAGAAAACTGACAACTTAAATGGAATTAACGATTTTATAATAGCGCTCATTTCAGATCTTCAAGATGGCGTCCTGCTAGTATCCACTGTGATTCTGCTCCGCAAAAATTCTTATAGTAAAGTGAAACCGACTAGATTATCAACCAGAAGTAACCACCATTAGAAGAAGTGTATTAAGGTTAGTTAATACGCATAACGACACCAGCAATAAAAATAACGGGTGCATTAATACAGCAGGAAACAACAATACACCTCTTGTGCGGTCAACGACCATAGCGAGGCTGAAGCTGGTGAGGCTCCGGCTACGGTGCACAGCCGGTGGAGAATGTTACCACGTTGCATAAAGTACATTTAACTAGACAAAGTGCTGCGAACAACCTGTACACTTCCCCAGGTCTAATCACACACCCATCCATACTGTACAAATTAATTAATAACACAAGTACCAAGAGAAATACCCTGATCTGCCCCGAGCTGTTACGCCTTCAACTTTCGACATAGGCCTCTTTCCTACCATCAGATCAAATCATAAGCGGGCTCCTCGCATGTCCGCTAGGTGGCAGCTCTAGTACCGCCTACACACAAGCCCTACATCTGTAACTCCTGAATATGACCATAAACCACGCTCATATCTCAACATATAAATAATAATACTGTACTCCAATCGCTGTTTGTCTTCAGACGAAATAACTCAAACACTATCTTAACAGTGCCAAACGATTTTCAACTCGGTAGAAATCTTAACATTGCCCAAATAGCTAGTTCACGGCCTAGCAGCTAGGTGGCGCGCCATCATCAGTATTGCTCAATAACTGTCGCACTACTAGCAGATTCCCTGTCTGGCCGCTACGTGCCAGCACCAGGACCACCTTGTACACACACCTTAGAATTGCAACTTCTGACCCGGCAACCTCATCTACCAGCGCAGCGGCGTCGCTGTCTGGCAAAAGTTACCGCAGATACATATTTATTTGCTTCTGAACTTTTCCCCGGCAAAAATGTCAGTCAGTTAATGCATCAACATTCAAGTAACATTAACTCCACTATCCCCTAAAGATCCAACCCACCATCATACCTGCTAACCCGTAAAGTCTGAGCATTAACCATGGGAACCAAAGCTAATCATGATCCTAAGCGCGAAGCAACGCCAGGACCGAGTACTGCTAACGTCCCAGTATCCACTGCCGAACCAGCGAAGACAGCAACCAAGAACAGTACGCCAACTCAGCCAGACATCCCGCCAGAACTACTCCCCCAGGAGGATGACGACAGAGCCATGGTAGAAGTGCTGGTTTATCTGGCAGGGAATATCGCAGCGGAAAAAAAGACCGTAACCAAGAAGGGGGAACTCTACAAAGCCCTTGGGCAAATACTCACCCTGCACAACAACTGGCTGGAAGAAAGAGCCACAATAAAAGCAGAAAATAACATCCTAAAGAACAATAATAATGAAAAGCAACAACTTAGGCCACAACCACAACTGAACTACGCCAGGGCAGCAGCAAAGCCTACAGCCACAATCGAGACACCACGACCTCAGCCAAAGACGAAACACACTGTCCTTATCGACCGTCCTGATGAAGAAGAAGACACTTCCGACGGAGTATATAAGGCTTTATGGGACAAAGTCGAAATTGCAACAGAGGGGTGGAAAGTTGTCAGCCTGAAACGAACACGCGGGAGGCAGATAGTATTGGAAACGACGTCTGATGCTGAAGTTGAAAAAATAATAAACTCTACGGCCCTCCAGGGAAAAGGGTTCCGTGCCCAGAAGACGTCAAAACTAGTGATGGGAACCATTCGAATGAATTCATTCGAAATATTCGATTGTTAAAATCATTCGAAATGTTCGAGATGTTAAAAAATCATTCGAATGATTTTGCTCTGCTCCAGACTAGCATTAGAGCGCTTCGCTTACTGAACTGAAGTGTGAAAGCGAATGAATTCATTCGAATGCTTCTTCAACCTCTCGGAAACTGGCATCTCGACTCGTTCTCTCGTTCATTCGATTGTTTTCGTGTTCCATCGTGTCCCCGTTAGCAAAGCGTTCGGTAACTTCCGTCTCTCCCATTCCAAGCGGGGATGGCATGACGCAGAGCTAGAGCGAAGATTTATTTTCATGAGTTTCAACCCCAGGCTACAAAATATATTTTGACAATAAAATAGCCGTTCTCTCGAATATTAAAAAGTATTTGATTAATTACCGTATATTATGAATTATGATATTAAATACAGCCATTCAAATTTTTATATTTGATACATTTATAAGATTAAGCAATTTATATTTATAGGACTTCAAGAAATTTCATGTTAGGCCTAATTTACTGTATTTACTACAGCACTTGTTCAGGACTACATGACTAAAAGAATAAACATCTCTGGAGGCCGCGTTTATTGTAAGCTGGCCGCATTGTTCTCTGCCGGAAATGTGCGCACTAAATTTAAATCTACCCGCTTTCGAATGCCAATGAAGTGAAGTGAGAACGGAAGATTTCATTCGAAGAATATTGAAGCTAGCGAACGAACATCTCGTAGTGGCATGTCCTTCTATGAATAAAACACTTCGAATGATTTCATTCGAAATATTCATTCGAAATGTTTAGTTCTGTATTCGAATGATCATTCGATTGTTAAAATCATTCGATTTTTCCCATCACTAGTCAAAACTAAAGCCTAGAGTAATAATTAAAGGCATGCCAAGACACATGTCCAACGAAGAAGTCGAGGCAGCCCATGTGGGCCAGAACTCAGACGACGACGACGACAGCGACACTTGGAAGAAGATAGAACTAAAATTCAAACTGAGGAGAAAGCTTGACGACCGTGATCACCTGGTGTGTGAAGGGGACCCAGCACTAAGAGAGAAGATCGTACTTTACACAAAATTCCATATTTTTATAAATCGCCTGCAATGCTACAATCATCTTCCACGACATCCCTTTCACCCACAATTTATGCCATAACGCCTCACGATTAATTGAGTCAAACGCCTACTTCAGATCTACAAAAGCACAATGCAGTTTTCCACGTTTTAATGATATTTGTCTCCCACGTAATGTGTCCAGAATAAATACTCCATCTCTGGTACTATGTCCTATGGTAGTACTATGGTACTATGTAATATACTTATAGGCCTACTGTAAATACTAACAGGTAAATTACTCTCACAACACCTTATCACTAACCTGTAGGACCTCATTTTGTATCCATGTAGCCTATCACATTTTCATTTTTGTGATATTAATAAAGTATGTGCTATTTTCGTAGCAACCCGCACTGAGAATTTAAAATGTTACAGTTCTCTCGGGAAAGGTGTTTAGCAGTGAATGATGATACTAAGCAGTAGGAATTGAAATAACATTGTACCTTCTGCTCTGGGAGCACATTATTACTTTATGAAGTAAAATGAAATATTAATTTTGGGAGTAGGAAAACTGACTTCATGCATTACGAGTTAAAATATGCTTTTTGTTCTCATTTATTGTGGGTAGCAGTCGTGGCAGGTGATGCTGGAATAGGAGTATTTCTGAAGATGTCTTGGCGAGATTCCAATTCCTCTGTTGCGAGAATCTGAATCCAATAATTGATTTCCGGTGTAGTGGGCTTCTTCCTCCTGGTTAAGACGCCTGACCTCACAATGGTCATGGTACTTTCTCAATTGTTCATAACAGTTCAATGCATCTAACTTGCACAGCCTGAACCAGAAGCGGTTACACACTTCAGTTCCTCCTGCAGTGGTATTGTCTCGGACTTTCAAGTGCTTAAACAAATGGAAAACTGATGTTTATTCATAAGCAAAATAAGTTACAGTAGAGTTCCGCTAATCCGGGCCCCGTTCGTCCGGACACCCGGATGAACAATAAATTGTTAATCCTACATCAGATCGTAAGTCAAGAACTTAGATCTACAGTGGTAATAAAACTAAAATTTAGTAGAAAAAGTTATATTTATGAAAAACACATCGATTTTCATAATTTTGCCCATCTAAACCTTGTATTACAGTACAATATGTGCTTCTTAAGGCAAAATCCGTTTAAACCAAACTTTCGGAGATCCGGACAGGTCTGGTCCCATTTAGTCCGGATTAGCGGGACTCTACTGTCTGTCATTTCCATTTGTTTTATTAGTTAAGTTTATAAAGGGCAACTTTCAAAGGGTGTATAAACTGACTGTATTGGCTATCCGGGTTGGGCCGAGTCGTGTTTTTAGCGTCTAACGTCTGGGATGTCCTTCTTCGGAGAAATATTTACACTAGAAAGAAGTGCCTATGAAGAATCAACAGTCGCAGTTGTCATGGCGTCAGTGGGTGCATTCTTTAAGTTTTAATAATTTCCCGCTAGATGTCACTGATCTTGTACCCATCTTCCCTGTTTATGTTATGAGGATGTTTAATCATTTCTGTAACAAGTCTAGGGAATATTCTGTTTTCATGTTTTAGTAGAGTTATATCATCGAAAAGTATTTTGTGCCCCGTTTCGTCCGAATGAGATGCTATGGCGGAGTAGTCAGTGTTGTTTTGTTTTTGGTGTCTGATATGTTCTTTTCATCTGGCATCCAGAGAGCGTCCCGTTTGTCCTATGTATATTTTTCCACACATTCCACACTTTTCTCACATTCTACTCTGATCTTTCCTAACGTTTCTTCGTAGCACGCAGGGACATACAATTTTCTTATTGTTGATTCTTCTGGTATTTCATATTTTGTGTATTTAGTCAGGAACTTCTTGAGCTCTGGATTCTTCAATTTATATAAATGAATATCACACGTAAGAATTATTTTGCACAAATCTGCGTAATACTCAGAACTTTTTGAAAACTGAGTCTGTGAAGAAGAAGCTATTTCACCTAGGAGAACTTGTCTAGGTGCTGAACGTGAATCGGCCATTGTGTATTTACTACCAGCTAAATATTGCATGACTTGAGATCGCTGATCTGCATTTAGAGATTCCCCCCTTTTTGACAATAGAATTTTCCCGTCACTTGAAAACGTCCCACAAAATTCAGCAATATATTGCTGTAAACGAGAACGAACACTGACTTTACTTTCGTCATTTTATCCGCACTATCACTTTATACAGTCTAAAAACAGTCTCACTACTAGTCATCAAAGCAACGCGACGCGAGAGGCTGAGGGTCAGACTTACTTGCATGTGTCACGGGGAATCACACACGTCTTTGTTCTCCACCGATTAGAAGGCGCGCGCAGTCAAGGTCACATGTAGTGATGCAGGAGTTCGAATGAAACGAATTTACGTTAAGAAATACATTCACATTGAGTTTTCATTAATATAATTAAGTCCTCGAAAACAATTTTTAAACCGAATTTTAAAAATCAGAACAAGGAAAATATAACAATGTATGTATTTGTAAGTATTTTTAAAAATATAATATTTACATAAAAATATTACAGAAATATGTGTTTTTATATGAAATAGAATTGCATATATAAACTTCAGGGTTCTTGTTCGGAATTTTAGTTTTAATTGTAATCTTCTGTCTATAAGCAGAAAAAAAAACATTTATTTACATAAAAATCCGCTCCCTAGTGATGAGTTTCTGGTTGATGCATTGATTATTTTACAAACGCACCATGGAAGTATGATTACACGGATGGATCCATCAATGATTTAAAAAACTAGCCCTTTGCGTACTCACGATCTTTAAATTCAGTTTATAGAAGGTCTTGCTGGAGTACAAATTAAATTAATTAAAGAAAAACCACCTTCACATTCACAATTAGAAATGTGAATAAAACACTTTACCACTAGTTTACAAGAGTTCCACGCAGACTCTAGTTTAATGAGGAATATACTTTCGAGTAACACGTTACGTAATATAATTTAATTGAGATAAATGGGATTGCGAGTAACGAGGGCGGCAGTGTGATAACAGTGATGAAGGTGGCGGTGGTAATTGCACTGCGGTAGCCTCGATTACTGCTGCATTGGGCCCTGCAGCTAGGACAGATAATCTCACGTTTAGCCTTGACTCTTGTTTATTTGTTACCATAGCCAATCCTATTGATCCAGTACATTTAACACATTTCTCCACATATCTTTTCGAGATTTTGAGAAAAATCTTGTGGGAAATATTCGCATTGCTTTCGTGGCACTAAACAGGGACAGTGGGACTTCGTTTCACATTTCGACAAAGAATAAGGGTGATATCTTCGAACGACGCCAAGTAAGTTTGCTCAGCCAGTTCTCTGAAAAGCAATCTACGAGGGATGGGGCATAAGTATGGCAATTATTTTTTCTTTTTCAAAATGTGGGACAGTTTTAACTTTCTTAAATATACGAATGAAAGGGCATGTACGCAATGTATGGGTAATGCAGATTATGGGTACTATAATTAGAACAGTGAAGGAAACAGGCACCCATAAACATCCGTACGCGATTGTATCGAGCCATTCCAATTTATTGCAGTAGATGAAAGCATGAAAGCAAACATACCCTCTCCATAGCAGTTATACACGTTCTTTGTCCTGGTTTCTAATATCCTGCTGGTGGGACTGGGCGTAGTAATGACGTCACTTCCGGTCTGTCATTTTATTTCTGGTCACAAGACGGCGCACTTACGGTTCCGGTCACAATATGGCGGCACTTCCCGTTCCGGTACAAAGTAGTGGAAGTTCCGGTTCCCGTTGAAAATGGCGGAAGTTCCTGTTTTAAATGGTGTCTGGCGGGAGGTTTGAAATTAAACAGGCCAGCTATTCTAAAATCGCATATTCTTGAATTGCTGCGTAAAGATATGAGGGCGGTTATTTTAAAATGGCGTCTGGCGGGAGATTTGAACCGTTCATTTTTTAATATGAGAGGTAACTGTTTGTGGTCGGTCATTTCAAAATGGCGTAATTTCTTAACTTCCGATAACATTGCACAACAATGCGCTCTTAAGCGATATCGTTAACCTAACAACGTAACAGGTCCTGTTACGCCAATTCTGTTTAACCGTTCCTGGATTCGAACCCTTGTGAAGACATGTTTCTGTTCCCAAGATCGAACCCTGTGATGGCAAATATGTTCTTTTATCCGCTCTAGATTTCGAACCCAGCATCATAAAGACTTTATTTATTAGCATGTATTTAGGCTGTCTTTTTAACTAACGTCATTTTGTTACATAATTAGTACGGTAAGTCTGATGTCGGTCATTTAAAAATATATTGACAGGTAATTTGCATGCATTTCGAAAATGTATGACAGGTTGGAGGAGTCGATTACAAGGTTTACTTTTCGACCGGCACGTTTCTATACGAAATAAGAATGTCTTGTTCGTTTAATAAAAATATAGGCCTATGTATCAAAGCAATAACAGACCATGGTTATTTAATCGGTCACACAATTGTCTAATCCTACCTTTTCTCACTTGTGCATGTCGCTTTTGAGCCTTATGACTTGTTTTAATCAGGAGTTCATATCCTTTCTTGCAATTTGCAAGGATTTTAGGCGAGTCTTCCCCTTAACTTATGATAGGTAAGTTATGGTACTGGAACAAACTGTTTAATGACAATTTTAATTATATCGTTCGGAATTAGAAAGTATTTTGACACAATGTTCCTAAAAATATTAGTTTTTATAGTCAGAAAATTAATTTCACTGTAGGCCTACTTTAATTCAATGCGTGTTTCCTCGTATTGCACATAACAGTCTTTAAGATTCTTTGCTAGTTGAAATTTAAAGTTTTCTTCATTAAAATGACAAGGTTTTGCGTTGCACCTGTTTTCACAGAGTTTAGGTAAATGCGTTAAGAACGAACTCAAAAGATAGGGTGAGAGTATAACACACGCTCCACGAGAGTTTCCTACTTCTGCACAAGCTGCGTAATTCACAGATGGGTAGAAATCGAAACTTATCTCTCCTTGTTTCGATTGAGGAAATAAATTCTACGTGTCAATGCATAAGGAGCAACTCCAATCTTGTATCTGAGGCGGAAGAGGTTAGACGTTTTATACGGCGTTTGCTGTAATACGGAGACGATGGGCGTTGACATCCTTGCCAAGACCATACCCGTGAGAGAATTTTTACGAATAAATGTTTTTAATAAAAATTTAAGCTCTTAGTATAAGCACCATAATCATGCACAAAATTTAAATCGTTATAATCTTTTCGAGAAAATCGCAACAAATAAATTTTTCTTCGTGTAAAATGGCATTTTAAAAAAAGAGAGAAAGTCGTCTCAAATAATCCTGTCGCATCCTTAGAAGGTATCTAGCCCAAATATGAAATTTTGTTTATATACGATTTTTCGTTCTCGGGCTAAGCTGCTCACAGGAACACACAAGAGACACATTCACACACAGACATGTTTTTGAAAATAACATTTTTGGAGTCCGGGTAGGCTACCTCAAAACGTGTATTTTGTTAACAATTCGTCATCGAACACAATACTTCCTCTATCCACAGCACTGTGGCACGGGCAAAGGAAGTAGGTCTGTTGATTTAGCTGACGTAGTTCCATCTGTCCAAAACCAAAACAAGCATAACTTACATTTTTAACGTTAGCAGTATTCAGGTATCAATCTCGCTAATGCTTCTTTTAGCATGATTCATCCAAATGTAAGAAAACTGCAAGAGAGCTTACGTGGGTTTATAAGGAAAGATTTGCATTTAAATTAATGCATCTAGAACATCATTTCTGTATTATGTATTTCACTTGTACATTGATTAAATTATTCACTTCCATTGTCCACTTGACATTATAATAAGCTTCTTTAACCTTTTCACTGCTACTGACGTATATATAATTATGGAATCGCGCACAATGTGCATTATCCTAACCTAAGACTTAACCTACTGACAAACACCCAGTCCTGAACCCGGGAAAGGGATTTTTCACTACTGAAAAATCACATATCAAAATATTGTTTGAAGTCAAGATATGCTTTATGCTAAATGCGAGGATCTTTATCCACGTCTTGTGATTGTCATTCATGGAAACCAGCTAATTCAATAATTTTTTCTGACTTTCTTCAAACTTAAACTCACTCATGATTTCACTTGATGATTGTTTATAAAGGCTAAACATTGAAATTATGCTTTGAAAGGGAATGCTTCAGAGATTTTTACACAATATTTATCGTTAATAGAAATCAATAAAATTTATATTGAATTTGATTGCCCACATTGCACTTATTGAATACAGCGCGCGCCAATAAAATGTACCTGTTTTTCTCGTTTTATATTTCGTGAAGTTGGGAATTTATCTTTCTGTTCTTTTCTACACATTGTAGTGCAAGCCTGGGAGAAAATTCCACAATGGTTTTCACTACGCCAGAGAGAATTATAATAGTCAAATTTCATTTGGAAACAAAATGTATAGTAGAGACACAGAGGAGATTCCGCAATCACTTCCATGTTTAAGAAGCTCCAACACCAAAGACAATTCGTGAACACAATCTGCCAGCTCAAGAGAAGAATCGAAGAATTTATTCATGCAATACCGGTGAAAATGTGTGCTAGAGTGATACACAATTTTGGGTTTCGTTTGAATCGTTGTATGGGCCTTGCAGGTGGACATATTGAACATGTTGTTCTTAACAGATGATTCTCCCATCTTTGTTCGCCATGTCTGTATTTTTACAATTGATTTCTGTCATTTATTCTCGAACTTATGTACATTTAAAAACAGGCACATTTTATTGGCGCGCCCGGTACAATAAACATATGCTGTCAGTTGATTTTTTCTCATAACCATAATCAGATAATATATTTCCCAACATTAAGTTGCGTATTATTTACCCCTTGCACTGAATAAGGAATGAAAAATGAAAAAGAGGAGGATAGGAATAAGAAAAAAGAATAAGAAGAAATTAGTATAGAGGAAAAGAGGAGGAGAATTTTACAGCACTATTGTCAAATAACAGCTATAAAGGAAAGCTGTTTTTACTTTTGAAGGAGACAATGTGAAATTGTTTGTAGTGCAACGAGCAATATGAAGTCTAGACACATAGTCGCGACGCTATTATAGTGTTGGACTCAGCTGAGCCCCGCATTCCAGAGGAGCTTAGCTGAGTCAAATACTCTCAATAAGAATACCGCCCACTCTACTCTATTCCCTTTGTTCAAACTGTCCACTAGCACAGAGGTGCCATCTGTTGAGTGGGAATGGGCAGCAGTCTCAGAAGCTACTTAATGAACCTATATAGCTGCAGAAATAAATTTGTTTTTCAAAGTCCTGATGACACAGTAACTTATTTTTGTGCTCGATAATGCAGGAATTAGGTCGGGAAATAACATAATTTACACTACCGCTAAACTAACTTAATTAAATGACGATAACGCTAAATTTTTAAGTAAAACTTCTTTAGCCGCGGTAGGGGTAAATCGAGAGCTTGTGTAACGCTCAAAATCGTCACGAAATTAGTCAGGTGTGACGGAACGGACTGCACAGAAAACAATCAACTCAATGATTAAGCTTATCCAAAACTGAAAAAGTTCAAAAATTAAAAACAGGCAGATCATTTCGAACCAGATACAAAGAACACATGAAAGCTATCCACCAAGCACAAAACAAATCAAATTTTGCAGAGCACATCATCACAACAGACCACAATTACGAAAACATAAACACAGACATGGAAATATTACACTTCACACAAAAGCAAGATATTAAATACATTGGAACAATTCGAAATCTACAAACACACAAAATCACACCCAACATCAGTTTTAAATAACCAACTCAATTTCAGATCACACACGCTATTTGACACATTAATACACACAGGCAGTCAAACCAAACCCCCATCACCTACCCCCACCTCCACTACACCCCCACCATAACAGACACCCTCACAAACACCTGCTCCAGAGACCTCAGTTGACACTCTGCTGATGATGCAGGAACACCACCTGCGAAACGGCCGTCCAGAAGTTTACTAAGGTAAATAAAGTGCGTTGAAGAAAGTGTTTTTATTCAACTATTTGTTACACAGCGCTAAAGTCGGACACAAGAATGAATTTAAATTTTAATTCATACGATTTGCAAGATACTTTGTACAATATATACTTTTTTTAATTTGAAATTTTTACATGTAAAACAATTCGGATGGTAAGCCAATGAACATCTGAATGGATTAGTCTTGTACACACTCTAATTAACGATTTTACTTATTTCACTCTCAAAATAATTATTACAACCATAGACGGCACATATCATGCCACCTACATAACCGGACATTTTCTTTAGGCCTATGTTGTATTTATTATTTTACTCAGGGGTGCCCACCCCCAAAACTTCATTGCTCACCCCCCAAACTTCATTGCTCACCCCCAACCCAATTGCCTGTCGACAAGGGCGCCCATATGATATTTTCTAGGGGGGGGGCAATTTTTTTTATTAATTTATTTTTTGTCGCTTTAACTTCTTGGGCCAATTTGTATTTTATATTAATAATATAATAAGTAGCCAGAAAATAATTGCGGGGAGAGCCGGAAGTGCCGGGGGGGTTTGGAATACCCCCCAAAAAAGGGGTCGGGGGTCCATCCCAGAAAATTTTTAAATATTGAACTAATGAAAATCACATTTTACGCTATTTTAGCACTCAAAAACTAGTTAACAAATTTGTTTACCATACTCTAAGACATGCCAATGTAAACAAGAAAATGTTACCTAAGTTGGATGTCCACCCCGGGAAATTTTTAAATATTGAACTAATGAAAATCACATTTTACGCTATTTTAGCACTGAAAACTAGTTATGAAATTTGTTTACCATACTCTAAGACATTTCAATGTACATAAGAAATCATTACCTAGGTGGGGGGTCCAGCCCCGGAAATTTTTAAAATATTGAATTAATGAAAATCACATTTTACGCTATTTTAGCACTAAAAAACTAGTTAGGAAATTTGTTTACCATACTCTAAGACATGCCGATGTAAACAAGGAAATGTTACCTAAGTCGGGTGTTCACCCCCGGGAAATTTTTAAATGTTGAACTAATGAAAATCATATTTTACGCTATTTTAGCACTGAAAAACTAGTTAGCAAATTTGTTTACTATACTCTAAGACATGGCAACTTAAACATGAAATTGTTACCTAAATTATAATACTTATTACTATTTATAAGAAAAGTTAAATAGCACATGGAACAGTGAACATAATATGCCTACTCATTATGTTATGAAAAGAAATTACTGCTATATCATATTTGACACACCAACAAATCTTGTTTAATTAAATAAATATATTTTTTAAATACAAATATAGAATTTTAGGTTTTGACTCTTGGGGGTCTGAACCCCCCTTTCCTAATCCACTGTGGATTCTGCTTCCATGTTGTCGATTTGGTAAAACTTCTGCTATTATAATAATTGTCTTAAAAGAAAAACACCTGACGATAATAATTAATAATATACATTTCTTTCCTTGCGCCCCCCCGGGTACGCCCATGGCTGTCGAAATTCTTCATCTTTATCTTTATAAAGAATTAAAAGAGACCTTTTGAAGTTATAGAACTTGGCCGTTTTTATTTATAACATATAAAACTCTAATTTTGCAACAATTTTCAACCCCCGGCCAGAAAATTCATAACACGATAATATTTTCCCCCCCCCCAGAAATTTCAATGACGCAGTCTGCGTCTTAACCCACCCCCCCGTGGGCACCCTGATTTACTAGAATTTATATTATATTTTCGTACACAAAACACAACAGACAAACGTTAACTATATCAGCTGACGAATAACTGCCCATTCCTGCTCACTGGCGGCGCTAGTAGTAGCGTGTCCCGGAAAAAGACAGGGAGTGGACGGTATTACTTATTGAGAGTATTTGGCTGAGTCCAACACTATACTTGGCGGTTAAGCATTGCAAAAGGAGATTTGTAAGAATAATAATTTTCAATAGAGGTCACGTTCTGCACTAGCACTAGCACAATTACTGTAATATTTACAACATGGTAGCTGCTGAGAAGTTTAATCCAGCACCTTCCGTATGCATACTGAATGAACGTGAGCCATCATATCTAGAGAGAAATTCCTTCAAAAGTATTTACTGACATATTTTATAGCTCTTGCTGTATTCTCACGTGATCCAACGTTTCTCTACCTCAGAACACTTATTTCCTACTAAACTCAAAACTGAACTCGATTATTTCAGCAATAATTCTAACAAAACTAAACTCCTTGCCTGTATTATATTTTCCACAGTTGGGTTCTGCAGTCTGACCTCTGCGACATCTACTACAGCGTTTGTATTTAATTGGCAGATAGAAGGATTGAAAGCATTTGGTTAGCAAGCGATTTCCATGGCTGTTATTGAAGGTACTCTTGATCCGACTCGCTAAAAAATCCGAACAAAACTGAATTAATCTATCATATTAACCCATTTTTGGTTAGACCCATTCCAAGTTAAAATGTACTCTTATTTTGTTAGCCGTTCCCTTGACACCTGGCAATCTAGCAGATGAAAATAAATGAATATCATCTATATATATATATATATATATATATATATATATATATATATATATATATATATAATCTATTTTTTCTGAAGTTTCATTTTGTGCACTTTATCTTGCACCACTAATATAACGTAGTTAAGCATTTCTTCTATCTCCTCTTCTGTACCATCATTAATAGTTTCTGAATCTTCTCAAGTTTTATCTCATAGTCAATATCACTTCCAACTTTAAAACTTTAATTTTTCTTATCCCACAATATATCTGTACTTCTTGTCCATCATACTAGGCCTATATGCGCTTTCTGTTGTGCAATTACGGTGTATTTTATGTAATAAATACTCTGACTTTATAATATATGAAACTGAAATATCTGGGAGTCCACCATTTAACTGGTCAAAGAAGTAAAGCATTTCAAGAAGTGATAATGAGGAATGGATTTCGATGTGTTGCAATGATTGGTTGAGAGTTTATAAATCGGAGGTCAGAAGTTCTGTCAATTATCTTAATCCCTGTGGTCAATATGGTAATGGAGTCTGCCTGGCCGTGAAGAGCAAAGAGTACCAGGAGCAATCCCGTGGGTAATGACTAGGGCAAGGCATTTAATGACCATAAAATAGTGAAAAAATGCAAAATAAAAAATGCATTTATGACCTTAAAAAAGTGAAAAAATGACCCGAAATCTTAAAATAATGACCAATAAATTTACCATTATTACTTATAATTAGTTTTTTTCTTAAGTAATGAATTGCTAAATACAGTTTATGATGATGCTTTAAATGTGAATTTACAATATAAAACACACTTATTTTGTTACTAAAGAAATCAGTAAATTTATACTACAGTACTTGGACACCCTTAGCGAAAAATAAATTCTTTCTTAATTGGCATGCCCATCAAATTGCCCCTAGCAAATATGTGCCATTTAAGAAGAAAAAAATATTTATTGCTAAAATGCCGAAAATTACCTAAAATGTCAAAAAGACTTAAAATGCTGAAAATTACCTAAAAATGCCGAAAATGACGTAAAAATTGCCAAAAATTAAATATCTCTTGAAAAATGACGAAAAATGCAAATTAAAGCAAAATAATGCAAAAACAAATTGCTCTTTTAATTAATTATTTCATGATATACATTTACATATATTCGAGCTATCTTTTTACCTTCATATAAAAAAGATGCACAATCACCAAATGCCTTGCCCTAGTAATGACGATCGGTGAGTACTCACTGAGTAGGCCTGAAAACCTCATCAACTTCAAGAGCCGATTGTTCAGAAGTCATGGAGTCTCGAGTTCCAGAAACTCTAGTGGCTTCCAAAGCCTGTGTTTTTTTTTGTTTGTTATCAGAAGGCATAGTGGTTTTGGTACCGCCACTATTAAATATGTTAGAAATTATCAAACAGGACTTATTAGATCCTCAGGGAGAGGTTAGTTAATGTAGGATACAGTAGGACAGTGTTCAGCTCACTATTTTGTTCTATTAAAAAATATTTGTTTGCATCATGGTTTCAATCATTTTCAAATATTTACGTTCTTATTATTGAAGTACGTGTATTCCTATTACTTTTAGGTACTTAATTAGGTTCCTTATAGATTACCAAATCGTTAGGCCTACTTATAGATTTATTTTCATCCCAGTCTGTATTTTTCCATAATATTAATTATGTCTCTTTATACACTATAATATTATAAACTCTCACAAGTTGCGGCAGGAACAAGGTTTGTTCGCAAAGCAGTTGTATTTGCCACGAAGGCATAAAAAACTTATGTAATACATGGAGAGAAACCATGTTCGAGTATTGTATGTAATAACTCATATTTCCTTCGTGTTTTAATGAAGTAGAATAAGGAAACTTTTCAAATATTAATTCGTGATCAGTTAACATTAAAGTGTCCCCCGCCTTGTGTTAGTCGGTAGCACGCTTGCCTTCCACTCCGGCTGCCCGGGTTCGATTCAGCAGTGAAAAATCTCTTTCCCGGGTTCGTGACTGGGTGCTTGTGTTGTACTTAGGTTTAAATGTGAGATAGGGGACTGGCGCACCCCGGAAATAAATTCGCCGCAAATATCCCCTTGAAGGATCTCCAGAAGACGTTTGCGCGATCCGGTAGGGCTACTACTACCATTATTAAACTAAGACAAATTCGAATTGAAGCTTTATATTAGAAAAAGCATTGTTTAATTGCTGTTTTGCTTCATGTTTGATGAAGAGCTAACAGATAAACATTTTTAATATTACTCAATTTCTTTCTTCTCATTATTATTATTATTATTATTATTATTATTATTATTTTCTAAAATACTTGTCTTCAATATTGTCCTTTGACAAAAAGATAATAAACGTAATTTGGTATGAAACATTCTTCCATCCATTCATTTATCCATCTATGCAACCATTTATCCATCCGTTCATCCATTAATTCATCCGTACATTCATTCATCTATTCAACCATAAATAATCAAATTCATCCATCCAGTTACTAGTTAATTAATTATTTAATTCATTCATCCAACCATCCATATGGTAATTAATTAATTCATACATCCTTTAATTAATTAACTTATCCATCCATTAATTATTTCCTTGAATCAACCATCCATCCATTAATTAGTGTACTCATTCATTAATCAATTAATTTATCCATCAATCTATTTATTCATTCATCCATGCATCCATTAATTAATTAATCAATTCATCCAACCAATCATCCATCCATTAATTCATTAATTAATCAAATCATCCAACCAATCATCCATCCATACAACCATCCATCCAATAATTAATTCATTTATTCATTCCCCAACTAATCTATTTAATAAATCAATTTTACGTATTAAATTCGTGCCGCCATATTACAGGATCTTAATAAAAATCATCACATTGCCATCCTCGGCATAGAAATTATTAAGCTCCTATTAATTATTAAACTACGACTACCAAACCGCTCATACATAATATTTGCTAAATTGATCATTCATCCACTAATTAATTGATTATTCGACCCAATTATTAATTAATAAATTAATGCATCAATCAATTAATTAATTCATGTATATATTCATGAATTAATTAACTCATCCATCCATTATTAAGTGCCAGTATGGTACTTTATGAGATTGTATGCGGGATGGGAAAAGTCTGTCCGTGTGCCTGTACGCGTGTTAACTCAAATAGCCTACGCTTATTCAGATTTTCATGAAACTTGGTATACGCATTTATAATGTCCATGGGAAGACGTCTGTTGATATTGGGCCAAGCCGGTTGGCCGGTACCGGAATAATGCCCAATTTAGTGCCTTTTTATGGTATTATATAACAAAAGGCGCGGTAACTCAAATACACTTCATTGGATTTTCACGAAACTTGATATACCCATTTATAACGTCCATGGCAAGAAGCCTATTAATTTTGAACCTAATCGGTTGACCGGTACCAGAGTAACAACTAATTAAAAGTCACATTTTTTTTTAAATCATGTCTATACTACAATCGCATTTTTTATCATTGAGGGGTTTGATGCAATGCAGTCAGATGTTTGTTTACTTCGTTGACCTAGTTGAAATTGATTACTACATGAATTCTGTTATATACAGAAGGTACATTACTGTGAAATAATTAGCGGAGTTATTTTCCACTGAATTTTGTGAAATGTTGACATAGGCCTATTTTAAGAATTTCAAGTTGCAATACATTTTACATTTGACAAATAACACTATTCTTTCACATATGCTTATCAAACTAGACCGTCAAACTGACTGAGTTGGCGAAATGGTAACGTCTTGGACACGTATTCTGGAGGTCTTTGGATCAAATACGGAGCCGGCCGATTTGACATGGGTTTTTTTTATTTTATTTTTTATTTTTATGTGAGTGCGCGATTGTCAAGATATCACAAATCTGTAGTTCTGCTGACGCTGGTCGATTTTAATCTGATTAAAAAAACTTATTTTCTTCATATCATAATTGCAATTATTTGATTCAACAAAAACATTATGGCACTTTGTTATATTAGTTTACCTGATTTTATTTAATTATTCAATTCATTGATTAATCCGTCTATTAATTTATTTATTTATCCACCCTTCCATCCATCCATTAATTCATTCTTCCATCCATATATCCAACAATCTATCTATTACGGATCGATGGATGGATAGATGGATGAATTGATGAACTAATAATTAATGGATGGATGGGGTGGATGAATGGATGTAATCGTTCCCACGATAGGGTGGATGGATGGATGAATGAATGAATGGATGTATAAATCACGGATGGGTGGATGGGTGGATGGGTGGTTGCACATACACACACCATATATATATATAGTTCTTTTATATTTAAATCCAATCTTCAGTGTATGGTTGTATGTTTCACCTTCCGGCGTTACAGTTAACTGATCTATTTGTTCTACCTGGAAACCTGTTTAGAAACAAGCTGTATAATATAAATATAATATTATATATATATTATATGAAGTTATACATATATTTTAGGGGTACGCCGTGGCGTAGTGGTTGAGGCACTGCACTACAAACCAGAAGGACGTAGGTTCGATTCTCGATGAGGTCGGTAGGATTTTTCAATTGACCTAATCCTTTTGGTGGCACTATGGCCCTGGGGTCTACTCAGCCTCTAACAGAAATGAGTACCAGGAGCAATCCTGGCGATAAAGGCGGCCAGTGTGTAAGGCTAACAACCTAACCACCTTCATGTGCCGAATGTCTAAAATCTGGGAGCCTCAATCTCCTGGAACCCTCTGAGCCTCCATGGCATGTATAGGGAACACTTTGCAATTTATACATATATTTATATAATATAACTTTTTATATTATATTTGATATTATGTATTATAAACAGGGTCTCACGGAGAGCGATTGATAGGTACATGAATTCAGTGAAGAGTGGTATAAGCGGGGAGGGATGAAGGGAAATTCAGAACGATGGAAAGCTAGACAAATCGGATGGTTGAGAGTGATTAGGGGATAAAAAAATATTAATAGATGAAGCGACCGTTTTATGGAAACTTTCTACAACCAATGTGCGTTTTTATTATTGCTGTTATGGTTTATGATATTATGCTATATGGTTAGTTGTTTATTGCCATTACATGGATGAAATTTTTTTTTTCCCGGTATGAGTTACATGTGATATCAGTAATTCGAGCCTTCTGAACACGAATATAACAATAATAATAACCAGTTCCTTACGCACTTCGAGAAAATTCCTATTTTCCATTAGTGTCACACAGTTATCGCAGAAAGAGTATGGACGATTTAAATAAAAATTCATTACATGGAGGAAATTTTTTTTACCAACATGAGTTACATGTGTTATCTATAATTCGACCCTTCTGAACACAATATAACAATATTCATAACCAGTTTCTTGCGCACTTTGAGGAAATTCCGATTTTCCATTAATATCACACATTTTCCGCTGAAAAAGTAGGAATGAATTAATAAAAATTCATTACATGGAGGAAAATTTTATACCGTCTTGAGTTACATGTGTTATCTATAATTCAACCCTTCTGAACACGAATATAACAATAATCATAACCAGTTCTTTCCGCACTTTGAGGAAATTCCGATTTTCCATTACTGTCACACAGTTTACGCAAAAAAGTTGGAACGCATCACACAAAAATTCATTACATGGAGGAAACATTTTTGTCCGACTTGAGTTACATGTGTTATCTATAATTCGATCATTCTCAACACGAATATACAGTAATCATAACCAGTTCCTTCCGCACTTCGAGAAAATACAGATTTTCCATTAGTTTACGCGTAAACTCTGTGACACTAATGGAAAATCTGAATTTCCTCGAAGTGCGCATGGAACTGGTTATTATTATTGTTATATTCGTGAACAGAATGGTTGAATTATAGATAACACATGTAACTCATGTCGGGAAAACACAAATTTCCGCCATGTAATGAATTTTTATTTATATCGTCCATACTCTTTCTGCGTTAACTGTGTGACACTAATGGAAAAAAGGAATTTTCTCGAAGTGCGGAGGGAACTGGTTATTATTATTGTTATATTCGTGTTCAGAAAGCTCGATTTATTGATAACACATGTGACTCATGTCGGGAAAAAAATTTTCCTCCATGTAATGAATTTTTATTTAAATCGTCCATACTCTTTCTGCGTTAACTGTGTGACGCTAATGGAAAATCGGAATTTTCTCGAAGTGCGGAAGGAACTGGTTATGATTATTGTTATATTCGTGTTCAGAAGGATCGAATTATTGGTAACACATGTATCTCAAATCGTAATAAAATTTCTCCTCCATATAATAATTTTTTCTTTCAATCGTTCATACTTTTTGTACGTAAGCTGTGTGACATTGATGGAAAATCGGAATTTTCTGGAAGGGTGGAAGGAACTAGTTATTATTATTGTTATATTCGTGTTCAGAAAGGTCAATTTATAGGGTACACAAGTATCTAAAGTCTGGACAACATTTTTCCTCCATAGAATTATTTGTTTTTTGAATCGTTCATACTTTTTCTGCGTAAACGGTGTGACATTGATGTAAAATCGCTATTTTCTCCTTAAAGGTCTTAAAATAATTAGGCCTTAGTGTATACGATGTTAAATTGCAGCCTGCATACTTATTTGTCAGGAGATATTATTCATAGCGTTGATATTAATGCGATAGCTGGAGAAAAGGCATTCATGTATGGTGTGTGTAAGAGGTCCTTTACCGGATTTATTACTTTGTTTTGATTTGTCATTACGCTCGTAAGAGTTTCACGGCATTCAGGTATAGTGAGTGTTAATATGCACATAAGTAATGTTATAGGCCAGTCAGTAGAGGTATTTTATGATGCAAAAGGTGGGGTAGAAGCTTTTATTTTTTTAACTTGTATATATGGATACAAGCATGTAAAAAAAACAAAAATGCTAACACGGGCGACCTCGGGAAAACTTTTGGCGGCAAAAAAAACCTCGAGATTTTAGGACATTTTTTGGTTTTCTGCCTCTAACACCTAAACGGTGCATCCTAGCGAAAACGTTACGATATAACTAATTAAAGAAAATTAAGTTCTGCGTCGAATGAATACCACAACGTAATAATTTGGTCAAGTAATATGGTCGAAAAACCACGGTCAAAGAATGACGATTTTTTCCAACTTTGCCAAAAACTGAGATATGGTACTATATATGAGTCTGCAGCTAGGAAATGAGTACTCTGAGAGAAAAACTCATGGAATAAAAGTTGTGGAGCATCAGATTCTGCGTCTACTGAGTAGCAACATTTTTAGTTTCGGTCAAGTACACCTCTCGAAATTGGCAATCTCCCGGTGTCCGGCAATTGGTATATGAAGGTTCCTATGAGTTAGAACGCTTCAACAGTACGGATGTATATCTTACAGAGTTATTCTTGCTTTAGTATCATCAAATAATCATTTTAAAATGTGAATAAGGAGAAAACAAATATGAAAACACATGAGTAAATAAGAAAACATGTATGTAATTTAAAAACACATAAGAGTTATACACCATACCGTTATTTTATTAATTTACCATGATATAAATCTATAAAAAGCTGTTAATAATAGAAATGATGTGTTAATAAGCCTGACCAAGGATAGCATCGCTAAGCCCGAAACCTGTCACCAAATAAAGCCATTCTAAGTACCTGAAAAACCATTAGTCAATAAATATATGTTTAAAAATGTGTATAATTTAAATGAACCAAGGAGCCCAGTTCCTCTGTTAGCATCTGTGGAAGTGGTAGGAAGTTCTCATCATCCTCCTCTGGTTGTTCCTCGGGCTCCAATAGCTGGTTGAAGTGATCTTCGTCGTCATCATCATCAACTACCAGTGAATAAAGAGTTCTCACATTGTTGAACACAGTAGTGCTTGCATATGGAAGAGCACTTCAGACCAGCCTTACGGCAAGAGCAGGCTCTACTACACGCTATCTTGCAAGGGCATGACACTGTCTTGAGTAGAGACAAGGAAGTCACGTATCAGGTGGTTTTTTAGTGGCACTGGACCCGCATTACTACGCACCCATCCTCTTTCTTCAAGGTTTCTTGTTTTACCCAATCATGTCTGTATTTGATGGAAACACCGATGTGAATGGTGGCGTGCAGCATCATAACTATGTGGTAGTCTTGCGAGGTCCACTTTTCCCATGGCCACTGCTCGTGTGAACGTGGATTGGCGCAGTTCGTCCAGAGCTACTTTGGTGGGATCTCCGGTGTAGAGATCACCAGCCTCATCAATGTAATCGTGGCTGGTGAATGGGTCGGAGAAGCATCGGGAGATGTCCTGAAGTTCTTTCGAAAAGGGGACCATGCTGCTCAGCTTCATCTTTCCTCGACCAAAAATAGCAGATGTCCTATCACATCCACTAAACGCGTGGATGAAAAGGATGTGGCTGGATATGGATTGGTCGAATTTGAAAGATGTTCTCAAATATTGCACATCAGCAGCTTCAGAAAGACCAAGTTGATGCATGGCTGGCCAAGCCCTATTATAAGCACAAGAAGGTCTATGTCCTCTCCAATTATTGGGACATTTTCATGCTCCTTGGCCTTGGAAATGAGCAAGTCAGCATGGGCCTGATTGACTTTAATGTCACAATCTTCGAAGTGACTTTTCAGGACTTCAATGAGAAGACTTTTATTAAACTCATTGACCAAAAACTTTTCCTGAGCGACTTGGTTAATTGTATTTACATCAAGTTTATTTCGGGGGAATAGCGAATCTTTATCCGCCGCAATAACTCAGATCTTTTGGTGCCACTCTGAGCAGGGTAGGCCTATCTGTCGAACACAACGGCTACTTTCGTGGACTCATAGTGTATTTTTTTAAAGAGGATTAACTCTTGGGGATGGTGTCAAAGGAGGCGTTGGGTGGCCAAACAACTTTATGAAGCAGACAGGCTCCATCCAATACTGCGAAATACTGTCACTCTTCTGCAGCATTGGAGGGAAGCGGGGTGAATGCTGTGTACATAGACACTATACACTAGACATACACTAAATATAATTATACTTAAATTATTGTTAAATATTGTTATTATTATTATTATTATTATTATTATTACTGTTATTATGAAGAAATGTGATAGATAGACACTTTCGGTTTGGTTGGCTAGAGTTGCAACTCACAGGTACCTTCATGGGATTCTTATGCCAATTACCATACACCGGGAGATCGCCAATTTCGAGAGGTGTACTTCACCGAAACTGGCAATTTTGGTACTCAATGGACGCAGAATTTGATGCTCTACAACTTTTATTTCACGAGTTTTTCTCTCAGTGTACTCATTTCCAAGCTGCAGACTCATATATTATAATACTATATCTCAGTTTTTGGTAAAGTTGGAAAAAATCGTCGTTCTTTGACCGTGGTTTTCGACCATATTACCTGGCCGAATTATTACGTTACGATACTCATTCGACACAGAATTTAATGTCCTTTAATTAGTTATATCGTAACTATTTCGCTAGGATGCACCGTTTAGGAGTTATAGGCGTAAAACCAAAAAAGTCCTAATATTTCGAGTTTTTTTTGCCGCCAAAAGTTTTCCCGAGATCGCCCATGTTAGAATTTTTGTTTTTTTACATGTTTGTATCCATATATACGAGTTAAAAAAATAAAATCTTCTACCCCACCTTTTGCAACATACACCCCTGTTTCGATTCTCTACTGACTGGCCTATAAATGTAATACGACATTAATATATGTGTAAAAAAATAAAATACGTAGTTATAAAAATGTTGGAAATACAAGTTTCACTCATACTGAAGAGTGATCATTTTAGTATCCTGTATGTAACGAAGAGAATCCTACAGCAAACATGACATGTACTAGTACATCCACTAAATTCAACTCAACACAAGTAGTTTCAGAGATTTATTTGGAATGTTGGCAATGCTCATATCAACGGGGCCGTTACAGAATGCATCATGGCTGACAAAATGTTTTCTACGGCTAAATTCATGCAGTTATTTCTCTTTATTTTCATGTACGAAGAATTTATAAAACCGTGTTACATGTGTAAAAATTCCTGAACAATTTTAGTGGTTTTTAAGATAAAAAAAAATTTGGT
Source organism: Ectobius pallidus (assembly GCA_964059195.1). Classification (NCBI taxonomy): domain Eukaryota; kingdom Metazoa; phylum Arthropoda; class Insecta; order Blattodea; family Ectobiidae; genus Ectobius; species Ectobius pallidus. The sequence goes on along the minus strand of CAXKWD010000003.1, from coordinate 136,775,349 downwards.
TTCCATAAAAATCGTAAACTTAGCTAAAGTGCACTTATACCTTATCACCCTCTTGCCCTTGGGAAATTACTTCTTGAGGCGAAGATTGAACATATATCAAGCATTGATGAAATGGGACGGAACAGGGTAAAAGTTGTCTTCCACACCTCCACAGCGGCAAACGCTTTTCTTTCCAATCCAAACTCAGGGCCTTCATTCCATTTAAGGCGCTCTTTGTTAAGGGCATTATTCGTGGAGTTGATACTCAACTTGATATTCTAAATCTTGCACCAAATATCATTTCTCCTTCAGCAGGGTCGCCAGGAATTTTATTAAGGGGGGCAAAATCAATTTCGGGCCTCAATTTCAAATGATTAGGCTAATCACATTAATATTCACTTAGTTAACCGGATCGTTATTTTGAACCCAAGCTGAATTCGACGAGGCTACAAAGTTTTTTAAGTTAACAGAATACCACAGTATAAGTATTAATACAGTAAAGAAACTGTGTGTTAAAAGTCCTATGACAACATGTTGACTGGACGACACTAGCGCTCCATGCGGAGATTGAGTAAAGCTACATTCTCATCATATGAAATGGCTTGGGAAAATACAAAAACACATCGCAAAATATGTTATGTTGAAAGAGAAAAATACACAATATTTTTATTTAATGCAAATCTAATTTTAAATTTAAGAAATAATAAAACAGATAATGTATTATATTCTAGTTAAGAAGAGGTAAACAATACCTAAATAGGCTACTGTTAAGGACTGTACCTAGGCCTAGTATTTTTCCTTTAAAATCATTGCCCTTTAATATAATTTATAATTCAAATTATGATAATAAATAGCCTACATATTAATTACGTAAATTATATTATAGGTCTGTCACCTTGTTCATCCTGCACGTCATTGTTGACAGTGTATTTTGATTCTTTGCCTTATATGGCAATGTACGACTTCAATTTATTGTAGGTCTATGTAGCGTCAATTACTGCAGGATGGACTTCATTAAACAAAACAAAAAGTTCAGGAGCATTTGGAATTGAAGACACCGTCGATACAGCAGTTTTAATTAACGCGTTTTTATAGGAATTCATAAACTGTCTGTTTTCGGCGTGTGTCAAGCATAGACGGTAATTTTCACTCAAATATTTTACATATTTTGTTACTAGGTTTTCTTGTCGACCATTAATGACCTATTTTATACACCAGAAATCATTACAACAGAATAAAATATAAAAATATTACATTAAAGTAACTTGAAACATAACCACACCAGAATCACGAGTAAGCCAGTAGACCTACAATAAATATTACTTATTTTCGTTCTTACCTTTCTGGATGTTTCAAGAAAGTGAAGAAATGCAATTCAGGATTTTGTCTTTTATTATTACTGAAATTTACAGCAGAATAATAAGGTCCTTTCGAATATAGCTTGTTCTAATAAATACAACACTCCTATTTATTTACAAACTTCCCGGAGTAGTTTCTGTAGCCTTACTTTATGGCCGCTACGATCGCTAGTAAATGCGCGCGCATGCTCGGCTGGCAGAAAAACGGGCTGGGTTTCTGTACTGTATTAATATTTATACTGTGAGAATACGCTCTTTTGAGCAATGGCCTTGGTAAGATATTATTATAAATACATATTATAGTTATAATTAGGTAATACTGGCTAAACTCATTATAAAGTAAATATATTTTTTTATTCTCCGTGCTACAACTGTAGGTTGACAAAGAGTACCACAAATAAATAAATCAATAAGGCAATCCAGAGAGGGGCAACAGAGGGGGGCAGTTGCCCCCCCCCCATGCCGACGCCCATGCTCTCCTTATGGCTTAGTGGTAAATTTGCAATGCATTCACCGGAAGGTGCAATCTGCTGATAAAACAACGCATGTGCCAACGCAGTCAGTTATTGCGTTTTTCCGTGGAAGACCGTTCCAACTTTTGTACATCTCTATAAAATTGAATTGAAAGTTAACCGTTTTCAGATGAGAGTTATTCAATGCAGAAACTGTTGGAGATTCGGTCACCGGTCTGTGAGACAGTGAGACTGACTGCACCAACCCTTCACTTATTTGCAGTAATTGCAGGGGCAAACATAAGGCCTATGATAGGTCATGCTCTGTCTGCATAAAACAGCAACATATTACTGAAATCATGACAAATAACAACCTTCCATTTTTTGATACGTTGAGGATTTACCAAGCCCAAAGAACATACACACCACATGAAGGAGCTTTTCCAGCTCTACAGTATAGGGGAGCAGTCATTCAAACATCGGGTGGTCAGGCCCCAAAGACCACACCGCCCAGTCTTTCATCCCAGCCTCAACACAGCCAAAGCATCCCCCCTTGGACAAGGGGAAGAGGGTCACCCCACCTACAGAGGTGGCACAGAAATATCTGAAGACACCGGCGGGCCCAGCTAGCCCAGATATTTCAACAAGTCTCATCTGGCCACATGGCCAACTTCCGTAGACTGACATAGACCGTCGAAGGGAAGCCTCTCAGGAAGACAAAGTGAGTGGAAACAGGAAGAGTAAGTCATTGGAACAAGTCCCTCCACTTCCAATTCCGGAAGGAGACAGAAGCCTTCAAAACTCGATTAAATAGTCTCTTCTACACTCTGGGTAAGAATCTCTGGAAACCAGGATTTGTGGATTTAAAATACCATATGATGTGACATGTGTCACAGCTAGTTAAAACTCATTTCACTTAATCTCACGAAAATTTTACAGTGGAATGCTACAGTGAGTCCCACGCAAGAGTTGGCCAATGACGCGGGTTTCTGTGACGCGGCTGGCACAGCTCCAACTCCCGAGCGATCGGGTGAAATATCTACGCTATTAAAGCCGCGATCAGTGTAATGATTCAGGTTCTCACATTTACCATTACAATTACAATGAAAATAACCACGTACCTCATCACAAGAGGTGTTGGAAATGTTCTTCTCTTGCATACACACAACACTGGCACCTTTTTTAGAAAATTTCCTTTCACGCGCGTAAGTTCAGCTTCCGAGATAGAGTTAATTTATCTTCTAATGTTCTAATGTGTGGGGAATTGACCTATGCAATTTATTTTTCAAGTTCACCATAAATAATAGTCACATAGGCTACTGTTAAAAGAACTTAAAGACAGTATCACAAGAGAAATTAGCTCTATCTCGGAAGGTGAACTTACGCGCGTGAAAGAAAATTCCCTAAAAAGGTGCCAGTGTTGCGCGTATTCAAGAGGAGAACATTTACAACATCTCTTGTGATGAGGTACGTGGTTATTTTCATTGTAATTTTAACTGTCAATGTGAGAACATGAATCATTACACCATTCGCGGCTTTCTTTGCGTAGACATTTCACCCGTTCATCCGGGAGTTGGAGCTGTCTCCGCCGCGTCGCAAAAACCCGCGTCATTGGCCAACTCTTGCGTGGGACTCACTGTAGAAGTATTAGGAGTAAACTGCCTGAATTGCAGCGGTTTGCGGATTGTCAGGAGATTGATATTTTACTTCTCTGTGAAACGTGGCTAACGCCCGATACGACAGTCTCCTTCAAAAACTAATCTTATTCGGACTGATAGACCCGATGGAAGGGGGCGGGGGTTCTTCAGTGTTGGTCCATCCTTCCCTACCTTACACTATAGTCAACCTTCGCGCAGTACATGAAATGGTCAATACTACGGCAGTATTCATACATGATATTCTATATAGGCTATTTCTCTCTGCAAACCTCCCAGTGTATTAGTTAGTACTACAGCTTGGGAAAATTTTTTTGTCCCAATTCCAAGGTCCAACGATTTTAGGTGGGGACTTCAACTCCCATCATACATACTGGCACGGTACCTATACTTCCCATGGACAACATTTATGCAGACCAATAATCAATAGTTCATTCATCTGTCTAAACACACACACCCCTACCACTATACTTCCCACTACTCACACCCAATCGATCTTGGACCTTACTTTTGTTACACCCACTATAGCAGCTCATACTAGTGATGGGAACCATTCGAATGAATTCATTCGAAATATTCGATTGTTAAAATCATTCGAAATGTTCGAGATGTTAAAAAAATCATTCGAATGATTTTGCTCTGCTCCAGACTAGGGTTAGAGCGCTTCGCTTACTGAACTGAAGTGTGAAAGCGAATGAATTCATTCGAATGCTTCTTCAACCTCTCGGAATCTGGCTTCTCGGCTCGTTCTCTCGTTCATTCGATTGTTTTCGTGTTCCATCCATTGATGGGAAAAATCGAATGATTTTAACAATCGAATGATCATTCGAATGCAGAACTAAACATTTCGAATGAATTCATTCGAAGTGTTTTATTCATAGAGGGATAGTTACATGCAACCTACGAGATGTTCATTCCCTAGCTTCAATATTTTTCGAATGAAATCTTCCGTTCTCACTTCACTTCATTGGCATTCGAAAGCGGGTAGATTTAAATTTAGTGCGCACATTTCCGGCAGAGAACAATGCGGCCAGCTTACAACAAACACGGCCTCCAGAGATGTTTATTATTTTAGTCATGTAGTCTCGAACAAGTGCTGTAGTAAATAGGCCTACAGTAAATTAGGCCTAACATGAAATTTCTTGAAGTCCTACAAATATAAATTGCTTAATGCAGCAATAACCAGGCAACTTCGTAGTTATTATTTGCATTTGCATATCTGTGGTGTTTAATAATAACAAGCATAATACAATCAAGTACAAAATAATATAACTTTTCAATTTACGAAAAAGTAAAAATTATGTAATTTCAAGACACGTTCTTAAAGCTTTAAATCAATCATAAATAACAAAAAATCTGTTCATATTAGTTTCTCTTTGGACTTACAATTCTAAATAAAATACCAGTCAATCCTTTTTTCTTGCAATAAAAGCTCATATGACTTTCCTAATAACAAAAATAAGTTTGCATCATTATCTTTGACTATAAAAAATCATTTGCCGTAGGTTAATTTTAATATCCCATTCACAAAGGATTGAATATTTACTTATCACGACTTATTGTTACTATTCACCTAATAATATTATCATAATCATTATAACTGTATAGGCCTATCAATCCCAATGAATATAGAACATAACGACAACAGAAACAGATTATATTATTATTATTATTATTATTATTATTATTATTATTATTATTATTACACGGCTTATTGGTATACCCTAAGCTCCTAATTAAGCGATGTAATATGTAATATGAAGTTAAAGCATGGAAGGATAAATATAATACACAAAAAGACAATAGTAGGCCTAAAATAGATAAATATATTTTCACGACCAAATTTGAATACAACGAAATGAAATGTATCTAATTTTAGTATTAGGTCCATTCAAATTTTCAAGTTTAATAAATAGTAATTAAGGTAAATAAGTTATTAAATTGATTATATACAGTGTATTCTTCAGTTTATTTTATTACGTTCGGAAATCCGAATAACTATATTGTCAGTTATATGCGATGCTGTAAAGTAATTATATCTATAATTCGATAAGATCTCCAAATCTATTTAAATCTGAAGATTTCAAATTATTATTTAATAGGGTAGACATCGTTCGTTTAACTAAGAAATTCAATAACACGTATGTGAGAGCATATGTGAAACAAATTTAGTACTATTTATTTTATTACTGTGTTATAATAGCATACTGAAGGTAGTGTTAGGTCATATTGCAGTATTTTTGCATAAATGCAGACATAACTGTTCAAAGACAACGAATCAAAACAAGACAAGAAATAACACGAACATTTCAGTTAATAAACAGTAGAATAAAGTTTAGTACAATGCTATTTTCATGTACTATAGGTCGTGGCTCTTTAATCTGTATCTCAATAATTATTAATTTTATAAAGAAGTATGTTTGTTGTTTTATATATAATTTTCTTGTATAATTAGGAACCGACAAAAGCAATTCAAGGTCTCTGCAAAGCCTGGCGGAAGAGTATTTCCGCCTGAGTAAACTGAGCCGTGATTGAGCACATGTAGGTTGGCGATGGGGTCTGGTTTTTTTCCTTCCTTTCTTCCTAATTTTTTCCCCTTTATTAGGATGTGGAAATTGAAAAGACTGGAAGTCCATTCACCTTCTGAACACAACCCTTTAGGGGTGGATGATTTTTTTTTTATTTTAAAAGGGAAAAAATGCAAGCATTCCCACTTTGGTGGCATTACCATTAAAATAAATTAGATGTTGCCAGTTCTCTGACATGTTGGAACACTGCAGATCTTTAGACAAAAATAGTAGAAACAACAGAAGTGAAAAGGTTAAATTAGTATACCCATATTATAGTTTGTCGCGGAAAATATGCTCTTACTTAGATAATTTATAAAATATGATGGTAATTGGAACATGTCTCAGTTAACTAATTCAACAGTTCAATGTGGTATAGAATTATTAATTATGATTGATATCTAAATGGACTCTAAACAACATGTTGCAATGTTGCCTCCTGATTAAGTAATCTGATCTCGAGTCAATAATTAAAGTATAACTTAGAATATTACTTTTGACTGGTATAATTAACTTTGTAAGATTGTAAATACTCATAGCTTAGGTTGTTGAAGATATGCATTTATGTAAATAGCTAATGTTGGTACTGCTTAAAAATCTTATAAATGCATCAAATATAAAAATTGAATGGCTGTATTTAATATCATAATTCATAACATACGGTAATTAATCAAATAAATAATCCATTTGAAAATGCATATGTGACGCTAATTCCTTCCTGCTATTCACAGGGCACAGTACAGTCCGTTGTACAAAAAAAAATATTTGTAAATTCTTTTTGAAGTTCTGTTTCTTTCACTGTTCGTTATATTACAGCATACGTTATTTACATGAACGTTAATATTTACGTGCTATTATTATAGTTTTGTTATTATTCTCATTATGCCTCCAATAATTTCGTAGTTAAAAGGGAAAACATTACACAGTCAAACTCGGGAGGTTATTGCTAATGTTTATGACTATATGAAGGAGGAAGTAAAAGAAAAGGACCGGTTTACACCTGAGTATTTTAAACAAATTTAAAAAGTCCAGGAAAGAGTTGCTGCAGCCACCAAAGTTTCTAACACTTCTGTTTATCAAATTTTACGTGACAGGAAAGCACAAGAAGAGGAAGGAACGTCGTTCGGCACACCTGGGGGAAAAAAAAAACACAATGTTCCAAAAAGGATAACAGACATTGATGACTTCGACAAGTGTGCAATTCGTCGCACCATATACAATTTCTATACGGAAGAAAAGGCTGCACCAACAATAAGGAGACTGCTGACGAAACTACGAAATACGATTGAGTTTGAAGGCAGTTCCTCAAACCTTCGGACAATAATAAAATATATGATCTAATCCTAGCGAATAAGCCAGCATACAAAACCTACGTAATTGACCAATTAGTGGCAGAAAATAACCACTCGGTTTTAAAGCTTCCACCCTACCACCCGACTTGAACCCCATTGAGTCAATTTGGGGAGATGTTAAACAATGGGTTGCAAGCAGGAATACAACATTTAACACAAATGACGTAGAAGCATTGTGTAGGCAAAGATTTCAAGAACTCGGCCAAGCAGAATGGGAAAATGTATGTAGGCGCGTTGAAGAAATTGAACAGGAATATTAGGAGAAAGACTGCATCGTGGAGGAAAGAATTGAAAGGATTATAATAGAAGACAATGGTATGGAAGCAGTGATGATGATGATGATGATGATGATGATGAATATGTGGAATATTCGGTTGAACCAACGGAAGACGATGTCATGTCTGGTGTTGAAGAAATGGAAGAAGATTAGATGTAAGCAATACCGTACTTAACTTATTTATTTATTTCAATTAAAATTATGTGTTATATTATAGTGACTGTACCGCTTCCTCGTGGTGCACGTAAACATTTAGATAGCTGACAGCAGTGTACCAAAACAAACATCGCCATCGCTTTATCGGTGACTTCTGACTCAACTCAACTGCAGCTGTCTGTGAGTACGTAACTCGCTCTCATGCTTCCATTACAATTTTTCATTCGTCTAAATCAATTGCGATACCTGTAAGATTGACAGTCTTATGCACTGGCAGCCTTTACCCCAGAATTGCTTCTGGTACCCATTTCTGTTAGAGGATGAATCGACCTCAGGGCCATAGTGCCAGCAGAAGGATTAGGCCAATTGAAAAATCTCAAAAACCTCATCAGGAATTGAACCTGTGCCCTTCCACAGTGCCTCAACCAGCAGCATGACATTGTACCCCAATAAAGAAGTGAGAAGTGATAGCCTAATTAATTTTGTGCCTGATTTCTGTACTGGTAACTGTGTATCTTAGAACTGCTAAGAAATTCAGACAGACAATACCTCGAACAGCCGATGAAATGAGTAGGCTTACATGGATGAAGGAGAACAGATAGAAAAACAATCAGCCAATCTCATTATAGCTACACAATATTATTTTTGTATGAGAGACCACAAAAATGTCCTGGTGACGAGAATCACCAGATCCACCTGAATTCAGCAAAAGTTTGTGAAGCGCTCAGACTCCCAAGTAGGCCTAGTCCAGGATTTTAGAGTAGTGGACAACGAAAACTGCCTAACTAGTACCGGAAGAACATTTCACTTCACAACTTTACACAAGCCTGTTAAAAATACGGACAAAGTGGAAAAAAGACTAACATGGGAATTCTTTTTTATGCTGAGATCATGTGTTGGGATTCCCCAGGATTGGTATATTATCACAAAAAATTTTCATGAAATTCATGCAAAATGGTACAGAGGCAGAAGGTGCAAAGTGTAATAAAACCTGTCTGAACATCTCTATGGATTGGCTCTTATTAAGAAGGTAGCACCACCATTTCCAATCAACAGCAAAGGCCAATTTCAGTTTCAGTAGATTTTTACTTGAAGACAAACTGTTCTATTCACTATCACTAGATTATGCCATGCAATTTTACTACCTAGTGATCTCCATGAATGTTCCTAATACTTGTGATTTAAAGTGTATATTGATTTTTACAGTTATTGATATATTATAATTGCTACTTATTATAATTAATGTTACAGTATTACAAAAGTAAATGATCAAGTAAATTTTCAATAACTATATAAATATTTTTGTAAAATCTAATTATGCATTTCAGTATGTTTATCAGTCCTCTTACTTGAAAAAATAAAACAAATATAGTGAAGCTAATCAATTCACAGAATTTTCAATTAAAACTACATAAGAAAAAACCTTTGTCCAGTTATTGTCACACCCGTCATATGCACAATATATTTTCCAGCTCTAGTATACAGCCTTCAAAAAAACATTAGATCATATTTTGTACTTCCAATGGGTTGGTATGTTAAGACAAAAAACTTTGATGACATTCCTGCAATATGGTTCAGAGGTAGAAAGAAATAAGTGTACTGAAATCTGTTCAAATGTCACACCCATCACCATGGATTGGCTCTAAAGCAACAAACTGCGATCACATCTAAAACAATTAAACTAGCAAAACGCATGGCATGGAAACCCTATTTTGCTGCTCTCAGTACGCAGACACCCTACTTTTCCATATGGGCTACGATCCGTTCGTTAAATGGTAATCCTCCCAAGCCGGTCATTGACATTACCCCGGAAATTTTGGAAAACTTTCATGTGATGCTGGCACCGCCTTCAGTAGATCCACTACCACCTGCAATTGCTCCAGCGGAAGGACACCTGCCAATTCCATTTAATACTGAATTTCGGTTCACAGAGTACATATCAATCCTGAAAAAGAAACTGAACATGGCCCCAGGGCTAGATGGGTTTTCATACCCCATGCTTCAAAACTTACCCCATCATATTCATGAATACACATTGCACTGGTTTAATTACATTTATTGACACCCAACCATACCACTCTCTTGGAAGGAATGTCTAGTGATCCCCATACTAAAAACACAACCAGTAACAGACCCCTCCCATTTTCGGCCAATCACTCTACTATCATGTTTTCGGAAAGTCTTTGAAGCCCTGTTACAGAACCGCATCTTATGGTACTTGGAACATGGCAACACCAATTGGGATTTAGGAAGGGACGGTCAACAGTAGACAATCTCACTATGTTGGTTATTGATATCCTTATGGCACTTTCTACACAGACTATTGTTGATTCTGTTTTTATTGATATTTCCAAAGCCTATGATACGGTACAAGTCCCCATTCTTCTGGATACTCTATTTCATCTACTAATGTGATTCAACTTATTAAACTCTTATTTACAGGCAGACTTGTTTATATTGAAAATTCCACTGGCTATGCACAATCCCGTCAGTCTTCACTGGGTCTTCCTCAAGGGTCTAGCCTCAGTCCGATCTTATATCGCTAGTCCGGAAGAAAAACGACACAACTCTAAAAAACCCGTTTTTTCTATTATTGTATCAAACATTGTAATATTGTATGACATTTTCGCCAGAAAAACGTCATAAGTGTAGTTCTAGTATTCTCCAAGTGGTAGCGTGAGTGTCGTTTATCCATGGGGGCAAGATGGTGTCTTAATGTTCAAGAACAGTGACACAACTCAGTTGTGCTCTATACCGTGTCGGCGTCGGATCTCCCTGCTACTGCCATGTCACGAAAAACGACACAACTCGGTAAGTGACCTTTCCTACATCCTATTTCACTGTCTATTTATCGTGAACAATATCACAACTTGAGATATGCCATTTTTCAAGGTAAATTAACACGGATTACATGGAAATTGATTGTTTCTTTCTGATACATCTTGAGTTATGTCAATTTTCGTTAGAATATCATGATTATTTTTCCACTTGTGCCTTGGTTTTTTCTGAGTTATGTCAATTTTCTTGATAAAGTTTTAAAGGAATAATGTGTTGGGTATTTTTTACAGGTCTTTCGAGCCGAACCAAACTAATCATGCAGTTAGCAAAAAATAAACAAAAATGGGTGGTAAAGCCTCCCTTACATCTGGAACCTCAAAGGAACGATGAGAAAGGTAAGTTTTATCGCTTCGTCTGTATTATTGTAAACTTTTGAATGAAGTTGATTTTAGATTATTAGATGATTAACAACAAAACAAAATAAAAACGTTTACATGAGCCCTATACTCCGTCGAATTTGATAGTAAAAAAAATTTCAAAAATAAAAAAACCTCAATAAAAACAAATAACGAAAATAATGAAACAATAATGAATGCTGGTAGGGTTAAACTGCAGTTTGACGGTGCACCAACACTCCCATTACTGTCTATAGGGCTCATTTAAACGTTTTTATTTTGTTTTGTTGTTAATAATCTAATAATGTAATAATCCCTCCGTCTGAGACAAAAAGTCTCTAAACTACTTTAAAGTTGATTTTAGATGTGAAAACTGGTAGATGTATGTTTGTGCGTTATAATTACTATCTGCATTGTATTACAGATACACAATCCAACGACCCTGAGGTTAATGTTGTTTTTGGTGATGCTGGTAGCTCTCAATCTAAACAATGGGTGGAACAACTTCCATGTCTTTTGGAACCCCAAAGGAACGATGAGAAAGGTAAGTTTTATCGCTTCGTCTGTATTATCGTAAACTTTTGAATGAAGTTGATTAAAGATGTGAAAACTGGTAGATGTATGTTCGTGCGTAATAATTACTATCTGCATTGTATTACAGATACACAATCCAACGACCCTGAGGTTAATGTTGTTTTTGGTGATGCTGGTAGCTCTCAATCTAAACAATGGGTGGAACAACTTCCATGTCTTCTGGAACCCCAAAGGAATGATGAGAAAGGTAAGTTTTATCGCTTCAACTCTATTATTGTAAACTTTTGAATGAAGTTGATTTTAGATGTGAAAACTGGTAGATGTCTGTTTGTACGTCATAATTATTATCTGCATTGTGTTGCAGATACACAATCTGGGGTTCCTGAAGTTAATGTTGAACCGGAACAAGGATTTGATACATCTTCTGATGAAGATAATGACAGAGATGAAGAAATGCGTCAATATTTAGACTCGGACGACACTTCGGGAGACCCTGAATATTCACCAGAGGGTAGTGAAACGTCTACAGGTGAAGAACAAGATAGTCCTGGAAGTAAGAATATAAAAAGAAAAGTGATAATGCCAACTCCTCTGAAGCAAACGGGTAAAAAAAGGATAAGGCATGAGGAAAACTGGGCAAAAAACAAGGCCAAAAGGATGAAAGCTTCGGGGAAGAGCTATAATTCATTTGCTAAACAAAGAAGAGTGGTTCCTGCAAAGGAAATCAAGCCTCCATGCGGAGAAAATTGTAGGCTGCAGTGTTCAACCAAAATTGAAGATGAAAAAAGGCGTGAAATATTTCAAACCTTCTGGGGCTTGGGAAACACGGAGCGACAGCGGAATTTCATCTCGTCCTGCATGACTGCCATAAAAAGGAAGTATCTTGATGAGCCACAATTCAGGAAACGTGTTAAGAATAACGCCTTTCATTTCAAGATAGATGATAAGGAAGTAAGGGTTTGCAAAACTTTTTTCAAGAACACTCTGGCCATTACTGATCGCCCAATAAGAACTGTTCTTACCAAGAAGATAAATTTTGAAGAAAAACGCGGGAAACATGGCAACCACAGCTCTGTGGCACCTGGAGTGAAGGAATCTATCAGGAATCACATTGAGAAAATTCCCACTGTTGAGAGCCACTTCTGCCGGGCCCAAACAAAGAGACAGTACGTTGATGGTAGTAAAACTGTTAGAGAGCTACATCGAGATTATGTTGAAGAATGTAAACAGAACAACCAGATTCCAGGGAATTATGTTATGTATTCTAGGATTTTTAATGTAGAATACAACATTACTTTCTTCAAACCAAAGAAAGATCAATGTGAGTTGTGCGCAGTGTACGAGAACTCAAGTTTTGGTGAAAAGGAGAAAATTCAAGAGAAATATGAAACCCATTTGCTGGAAAAAGATTTGACGCGTTTGGAAAAGGAAAATGACAAATTAAGTGACAAGGAGGTAGCAGTATACGATCTTCAAGCTGTCCTCCCTTGTCCTCTAGGTCAGACTTCCCCATTTTATTACGTAAGTAAACTTGGAGTTTACAACTTTACTGTTTTTTATTTAAAAACAAACGATGTGTCATGCTATGTTTGGAACGAGGCGGAGGCGAACAGGGGTGCAATTGAAATAGGAAGCTGCGTTCTCAGGTATCTTGAGTTGATAAACGAAAGAAATAATGAACCTACAGATGTAGTTTTCTATAGCGATAATTGCACTGGACAACAGAAAAATCAGTATTTAATAGGCCTTTACTCGTACGAAGTTAGAAAGTTCACAAAGATTAACACAATTGAGCACAAATACCTCATTACAGGACATACACAAAATGAGGGGGACTCAGCCCACTCCGTCATAGAACGGCATGTGGCTAGGGCTCGCAAAGCTGGACCAATTTTTGTACCAGAGCAATACTACACCCTGATAAGAACTGCCAAAAAATCTGGTTCACCTTACGTTGTCAATGAAATGACGCACAAAGATTTTATCGACATCAAACACCTTGCTGGCGTGCTGGGCATTAGACTAAAAATAAACGTCTCTGAGCTGAAGTGCATAAAGTTTGACAAAGCCAGACCTGGTGTTATGTTTTACAAACAATCGTATGGCCAACATGACTATGAAGAGAGTGTAATTTGTACAAGGAGAAATAGTAAATCTTGTATGCCTGATAAGCTGAAGTCAGCTTACTTGAAGAAGGTGGGGATTTCAGAGAAAAAGAAAGAAGGTCTTCTCAAACTGATTGAGAAAAAATGCGTTCCTGAGGTGTACTCAACGTTTTTTCATAACCTGTGAATATTGTAACCTTACTTATAACTATTATACTTTTTTGTTAATTTAGAAAAACAATTTTATTTAATTTGTTTCCCTAGAATCCATAGATTAGTTCTTAAAGGTGTCGGGTGAGTGATTTGTGTCTCTTTTTTTTCCAAAAAATAACGCAGAGAAATATCAAGAAAAACGTCACAACTCATTAAATAATTTGATTAACGCTGTTAATTAACTAATAATTTACAAAAGAGGGGCAAAGTTGGTGGCCAATACTTTAGTTGGGATCAAAAGCAACCTCCTGATACTAGTTAATTCGCAATGGGACGACAAATGTATAGATTAGAGAAGTTTGAACTTCCAAAAAAACTTCAATCCCTGCTCCTGAGAAAACAGGTTTTTTGAGTTGTGTCGTTTTTCTTCCAAAGCAACGATATCTTATATACACCCACACATTGGAATCTTCAATTAACTCCTACTGTCGCATCCTCCAATATGCTGACGACATCCTGATATATACAAGGAAACTGTCCCGGGCCTGCAACAAGCAATGGATAAATTACAACAATGGTGTGTGGAGAAGGGTTTACAGGTGCAAAATGGTAAGACTTATCTTCACTAGAAAATCTAGGTATCAAACCCCTCAGATCAGATATAATGTCTCTCCTATTCGTGTAGTCCAGCACCATAATTTTTTGGGGCTTATCTTCAACTCTAAATTAAATTGGAGGCCATATATTCGGGAAGTAATTCATCGGTGTGAACAGGGACGTAAGATCATCAAAGCATTAACAACCACATGGTGGGGAGCAAATGTTCAACAACTACATGTTGCTTATAAAGCAATTATTCAAAGCAAGGTTGAATATGCTGGTTTCCTATATGATTCGGCCTACACCAAAGATTTGAAAAAATTAGATGCTCTTCATTTTACTCTTCTAAAAAGTATTGCAGGAGCCATGCGTTCATCCCCCAACCAGGCACTGCCAGTGGAGATGGCAGAAGTCCCATATGTCTTCCAGCGAAGAATTCTGGCTACAAATTATCTCCTTAAAAAGCTTTCAGTCACTCCATCTCAGATCATACCAAAACTCAATTTGTTGTCTAGGTTGTACAAACCTTCTTAAGCATTAATCGAACACTCGATTCTCCCGCTCTCATTTGGGCATTTGACATACTTCACCCACGTGTTCAGGTCTCCCCTGTTATAGGTACCATTATGAGGTCCTACATTTCTCTTTTCCTGTGAGATATCAGATGACATATGCCGACGTAGATGTAGATGTAGATGTAGTTATCTCGTTCTGTAGATCCTGTGTTGAGAGGGACTCAAGGATATAGAACACATCAGATTACAATACACAAGCAAGTAGTAAATAATAATATATAATATAGTACACTCTAAACTTATTCAAACTGGAAATACTCATCCATATTGTAGAAGGTGTGAGTCATTAAAAATTTATTGAGAGATCCTTTGAAAGATTTGCTTTTTTTTTCGAATACATAATAATTTAATGTTGTTTGGAAGCTTATTGTATATCTGTATTGCAGAGTAATAAGCGCCATTCTGAAAAAGTTTTAATGCATTAACTGGTCTATGTAAATCATTCCTGTTTCTAGTAGTATGTTCATGAACACTGCTATTAGTTTGGAATCTCTCAATATTATCTACCATATAACACATAACAGAGTATATATAGGCCTACTCTGAAACGTGCTTCACGGGCTGAACACCCGAGGCCGTACTAAATGCAAATAATTTTGATAATGGAAGCATACAGTAAATAGGAAAACAGGATTTTCACAGCGAAAATACATGTAATAACAATGTAATAACAATTTATTGTAAATTTACAGAGAAGCAATTAAAGAAGGTGGCTCTTTGAACAGCTTACTTATGGAAATAGAATTTAATATCATACACATCCTGTGAAGCAGGCTTTATCTGAAGTCATAGAATGTTTGGCAGACTTCCCTTCGCAAAAAATATGAAAGCAACCGAAACAAAACATAAAAAAACTGGTGGGTAAAAACAAAACGCGAGCTAAATGAAATAAACTAAACCCCACCAGCAACAAAACAAACTAAAATAACATACCTGCTAAAAATAAACTGAATAGCAGTC
Organism: Ectobius pallidus; assembly: GCA_964059195.1. Lineage (NCBI taxonomy): Eukaryota > Metazoa > Arthropoda > Insecta > Blattodea > Ectobiidae > Ectobius > Ectobius pallidus. The sequence continues at coordinate 136,759,453 of CAXKWD010000003.1, read as the reverse complement.
AAACCAGATTACATGGTGAAGATAAAGGACTGCGACGGAGACTCCTCAACCCGTAGCCCAAGCATGGCTGCTCCTCGGTGGACAGGAGCCGGGCGGCGGAGGCGGAGATCGGAGACTACTTCATCGGACCAAGATCCAAATCCGAACTTCCTCACAGATCGGAGCCAATAGACCCACTCTCCGGAGCCAACCGACTAACTGATTGGAGCCAACAGACTAACTGTTCCACGCTCGGAACACGAAACCCCCCCCCCGGAAATGCCCTCTCAGATAGTACCCGCTACAGCATAAAGAGAGCGCTTCTGCGGGCAAAGAGAACAGAAAACCAAAGCTAAACCAAGGCCAGAAGGGCTAAATAGAGAAACGCGCTCAGAAAACAAATGAAGGGAGAACTGCACAAACAAAACAAGCAAAAATGTGTACGTAACCGAAGTGACAAGAAATAAGCAGTAACCTAACTTTAGCAGGAAAAGAACCTAACGTAAGTAAAACCATATAAATATACTAGAAAAACACAGTGCCGGCAATAGACGGCACAACTCCCCTGTGAGAGTGAGGACTTTTAATTTTTCAAAGAGCGGTTTACATGATTCTCTCTTTTTATTTCCACACATTATTCTAATTGTTTGCTTTTGTAACTGAAATGTTTTTTCCCTATGGGTCGAGTTACCCAAGAATATGATTCCATACTTCATTACCGAGTGGAAATTTGCAGAATACACCATGCGTAAGGCATCCTGTTTAAAAACATGATTCAGGACTCTTAAGGTAAAGCATGCTGAACTTAGTTTTGGTATTATCATTTCAATATGTGTCTTCCAGTCGAGGTGTTGATCAATTTGTAATCCTAAAAATTTGATATTACGAGTACTAATTTCTTCTACGCTTTGTGTTTGGTAATTAATTACAAGGTTTTGGGTACATCTTTGTTTTGTTCTGAATTGAATAAAGTGGGTCTTTTCAATATTAAGCGTCATTTTATTAGCTTGGAACCATATATTTAATTTGTGAAAGGTCTTTGTAGTTACTCTTGACAATTGTTCCTGGGATTTTCCTGTTACAAATACACTAGTGTCATCCCCAAAAAGCAATACCTTTGTTTCATCACTTAAGTTATGTGGCAAGTCATTGATGAAAATTAAAAATAGCAAAGGTTCTAGTATTGATCCCTGTGGTACTCCACTTCTAACTACTCCTAGATTAGATTTGTTTCCATTTATTACAACATTTTGAGTTCTATCAGACAGGTATGATTTGAACCAATTCAGTGTTAAATTATCCATTCTATAATGTTCCAATTTTTCAATTAATAGTTCATGATTTATACAGTCGAATGCTTTAGCTAAGTCACAGAAAATTCCCAACGTATATTTCTTTTTATCTAGCGCTTCCAGTATTTCTGTGGTGAGTTTAAATGTAGTATTTTCAGTAGACATGCCACTTCTAAAACCAAATTGTGATGGTGTAAGAATATTATTCGAATTAATATAGTAAACTATGTAAACAATATAGTAAACAACTTTTTCAAATACTTTTGAAAATGAAGTTAAGAGCGATATAGGCCTGTAATTTGATAGTAAATTTTTGTCTCCTTTTTTAAACAGGGGCTTGACAATTGCATTTTTCATTCTTTCAGGAAATATTCCAGTTTCTAGTGAACAGTTAAATATATGGCTAAGGGGTTTACTAAGTTCAGCACAGCAGCTTTTTAATTGCTTATTACTTATGTCATCCCATCCAGATGAGCTTTTACTTTTAAGCAACTTTATTATATTTTCAATTTCTATAGAGGAAGTCAGTGTGATTTCAAATTTATGGTTACAAATTGTAGATATTGTCAGTAGGTTTATTGCCTTAACATTGGTATTGTTAGTGGGACCACAATTCTCTGCAATATTTATGAAGTGATTATTAAATGCATTTGTAATATCTGATAGATTGTCTGCAATTCTCTGATTCTGCAATTCTCTGCAATATTTATGAAGTGATTATTAAATGCATTTGTAATATCTGATAGATTGTCTAGTTTCTTATTTTTGTATATTAATGATGTACAATCACTTTTTTTTTTGCTTTCCCTGTTTCATTTTTTTATTATATTCCATATAGTCTTAACTTTGTTGTTTGATTTATTAATTATTTGTGAAAAATACCTGCTCTTTGCTTCTTAAATAACCTTTTTAAGCACACTGCAATACCTTTTATAATACACTTTCTGAGTTTGATTGTTACTGGTTCTATATTGTAAATAGAGCTCTCTTTTTTTAGCATATGAAATTTTAATACCAGGGGTTAGCCATGCATTATTCTTTAAATTAGGTATTTTAGCAGTTGTCTTTTTTGGAAAGTTGGCCTCAAAGTGTCGCAACACAAGTCAATAATAGTAATACATTTAGGCCTAAAGCGAGAACTAATAAATCATTTGCACTATTTCATCAAAACATAAGGGGGCTTGAAAATAAAATTGAAGAATTTAACTTAGCCATTCAGGATAAAATTAATTCTCATAAACAGAAAATTCAAGTTATTTGTTTAACGAAACACCACTGTGCAGAAACAGATCTGGAACAATTAAAAATTGATAACTTTTCATTATGATCAAAATTTTGTAGATGTTCCATAAAATGTGGAGGTGTGAGTATATTTATCAAAAGAAACTTACATTTCAATGATATAGACACAAGTTCCTTCTGTAAAGAACAGGATTTTGAATGTTGTTCAGCCAAATTGGGTTCTGACAATGATACATTTGTAATACTAACCATTTACAGGGCACAATCAGGCAATTTCAATTATTTTGTAAATCAGTTAGAAAGGGTTCTTAATTCACTGTATAGTACTAACGTAAATATTATACTGTATGGGGACTTTAATGTAGATTTCTCAATTGATAGTGAGAAGAAGATCAGACTGATATCTTTATTGGGTAGTTATAATCTAGATTTCATAGTAAACTTTCCAACGAGAATTCAGAACGACTCCCAAACAACAATAGATAATATATTCAGAGGCGCCAACTTATATGGGCCCGTGGGGCATGCGGCTGATTTGGGGATGTTTGTTCCCCACACCTGCCTCAGTCTTCGTTGCGGTCTTAATCACAAAGAAAACTGCTCCCCAGCAATTCGGTTTGTAAAGACAAATTCACCGGTCCACGGGCGCCAACCTGTTAATAAACAGATAGATTTATATTGTGGACCAGTTCCGAATCGCCAGAGGTAGTTGATTTGCCTGGTTAGTCAGTCAGTAGAGACGATCGTCTTATCTCCGTGGTTAATTTCGAATTAAAGGAGAATACGAGAAACAACACAAGATCTTTCTATTAATCCAATATTTAATGTTCTCTGATTTATTTTAATTTTGATAGGAGGCTTTTAACGTGTGTTGCACAGAATGTCAATGTACATATATGATATGTCCTACGGCGCACTTCAATCAAATTGCTACTTTCAATGTTAGTCTTTTCTTACGTGTATAAAATCTTACTTATATAGCGCGGATAAAATATCTTTAATTAATAATCACTTGAAAAATACTGTCCTTCACAATTTACGCGCTTCTACTACACTCTACTTCTTCACTCTACTTACGCGCTTCTAAATCAACTATGCGTCGAACTTGCTAATACTTATAATAATCTTATTTTTATAGCGCGGATAAAATATACGTCTTCTTCCTACGACTCTCAGTGATGCATGACTTATACTCAATTTACTGTCACTTTAAAGTACTTCTTCACTAGACTAACGCGCTGCTAATAAAATATACGTCGGACTTGCTAATATTTCTAATAATCTTATTTTTATAGCGCGGATAAAATACACATCCTCTCCCTACGACGTTCCGTGATGCAAGACCCTTTAGTTTATTTCCTTTGTTTCCAAATGCTGCTCTCGTAACGAAGTTTTTCCCTACTCTTCTGTTTTTCTATTGGCTAATTATACTTCCTATATGCCCTTTTTGGTCACACATGAGTTCTTACTGGTCCACTCAAATTTGTATCTAAAGCTTCCTTTTCAGCATTTCACAGTTGAAAGATGCTGTGTTCTACTAACGCAACCTGTCAAAAGTGATGTGTTACGTCTGGAGACAGTTAGACGGGAATCGGGTTCGACCCATTTCCTGTTTAAGATAAATCAATGAATAAGTCGTATAATATAAGTCCTGTTGTCCTTTAATGGTCATAAAATGTTGTCCTTAATTTTCGAAGTATTTTGATATTAGTCTGACCTATATCGGCTAATTATTTCTGTGTATAAATAGATTTTGATATCAAAGGGTAATTCAATTAAATAGGGAAATGAACTGTAATATGTCATCTTGTAGGTCTTAATGTCCTCCTTCTAAAGGTGTAATTTGTTTTATTATGCTATATGTCGTTTTGTCGTAATAAGTCCTGAATAATCACCGGTGTAATGCGTTCTGCTTGTCTTTAGGAGTCGAAATGTCGTGGGTGGTCTGGTCAGTCCGTGAAACAGTTGCAAATGTCCGTATTAAAAGATTTAACAATCAGGTAATTGGTAGTAAACATTCATGGTTGCGTTAAATGCATGATTTTAAAACTTTTGATACCCTCACTTTCAAATTCTCCTATGTCCTAGATTCTCTTCATCAAAATTATTAAATTTAGCCAATTTTCTCACTTAATCGCTTTTTGTATTATATCGCCTCTTTTTTTCAAATATCCTTTTAATTCATTATATCGCATTTTTCTTTTAAATATCCTTTTAATTCATTTTTCATTAATTGTTTCCTCTGTGCAACATTCGTATATCGCCTAGTTCAACATTTAAAAAAAAAACACATAAATTCCAAAACAATTACAAATACATATATGAACAATACCTTGTTGTAGAATTCCACACTTCAATTGAATATATGATGACTGTCCTCACGTGTCCTTCAATTTCTGTTAAACATACATTATTCAATTTATAACCCTTAACATATTGTAATATTTCACATTTTATCTTTCTTCATTTTGCCTTCTATTAACACTTGTCACCATAATTCTTCATACTTCGATTTTCTATGCAGTGGTTAGGTAAGTTTAGACCAAATTTTCATGTATATTGCTCCTTTACAATTTCAAAAGAGGATTCCTTCACAACTTTGTGCGTTCACCAATCTACATCGTTTGATTCTTTATCCATCATATCATTTTATTTCTACCATTTTGTTTTCACATCACCGGTAGTCTTTACCTATTTGACTACTTAATAATTCTCATTTCATACCATTTCATATGCATATATGTTTATTTACCAATACTCTTTACCTTATATTCATACATTGTTATACCTTATTTTTCTTTTGCATTTTACCTTCTTACATTTCCTATCAGATTGGTCAGCTGTTAGAAGAAATTCCTTAGATATACAAATAGTATAAAATAATTATTTGTACTTTTGAAATTTTACAAAATCAGGCAAAATAAATTTGGGTCATAAAATGTGTTTTCTTTTATCTTTTAACTTTTCCAAAATGTGTGAGGCTTTTACATTTTTCATCATATAAGTGTGAGTAAAAACTTAACCTAAATCAAATAATTGTGTGATTAATTAGCCGAAATTAATGTCTTTTTCCCCTCAACATTTCAATTCAATACGGGAATTAGCCAATATATTTACAACTTATAACTAACTATGTACAAATTCCTAGGGGACAGAGTAAATCTCGATGTACCATACCTAGTCATGTAGTGTTTGCAATGATTTACATTTTATGTAATAAACATTGTCATCAGTCCATTTCCTATTATTCACTACATTAGGGCGTCATTACTCAACCGTAGAATGCAGTATTCATATGTGTCCCATAGACACATATGTTGGAATAAGGCATTAACACGAAAAAAAAAATCACACTATAATTATTTTACTCATTCGAGAAGTCCTTTTTGTTAATCCATTCCGTCATCATTTTTATACCTCTTCTACCATTATTTTCCCTGAGATAATACTTGAGGGGTTCCCTGCTATCCATCAACAATTCTGTTTCGATATTCCTCCGCTGATTTGCAAGTTTGAACCATGGTGTGTTTAGCCTTATAAGGTTTGTTTATTTACATTGAACCAGGGAATGTGAAGATCAAAATAAAATGTAATTTTATATGCATATGAATTCTAATTCATCTTCATCATCAGTGTCGAAGTCTTGAACAAAATTTCCTGTACTTCTGAATGGTGGTTGTGTATTTACAAGGCTAAAGTTATTTGTGTTTACTGTTTCGTGTGGAGGAAGACCGGGGTCAAGTTCCTCTTGCATAGAGTTTATCTGTGGTGTGAGGCTACCTGCTGTGCGGTCAGCTGTGTCTGAAGTGGCGGGTCTAATTCTTACAAGGGGATGAGGTCCAGCCTGAAGGTATTCAACAAAAAAGCTTTCTTCTCCAATATTAGGGGAATTCTCTCTTTCAACTGTTTCTGGTGCGTTAAAAGGTATTACAGTTTCTATTTCCTGCTCATTTATAAATTCCAAAGAATTATTACGGAAATTTAATATTGCTTGTAACTTTCTAAATATGTCGCAACCTACTATAATGGGTAAATTCAAACCTGGGACAATTAAGAATAATATTTCCAATGTCTGCCCTTTTATAGTTACTGGAACTAAACATTGATCTGTGATTCTACACCTTTTCTGGCCCACGGCTAACTGAGCGCTCATATTCTGTACAGGGAGTATTTGTTTTATAGCTTTAACTCTCTGTAATTCTAAGAAAGTCGCGCGAGACATGATTTCCGCATCGGATCCAGTGTCCAATGTTATGGGATATGTTTGGTCTCCTATTTGTGCATTTATTACAGGTGATTTCATATTCATTGGGTTGACATCATTCCTTTGTAAAATGCCTATAGCTACATCTGTCTGTGGTTCATCGTTACTGAGTTGTGCATGGTTTTCTGGTGTTGGTGTTGTGGTATTGTCATGTATCAACGGATTATTATTTTTTTTTTAGACGAAATGTCACTTATTGGGTTCACTGTGGTTTTAGGAGTACAATGGGGGTTCATATTTACAAGGGGAACTCCTATCCTGTTTGTGTCTTTCTCATTATTTACATTGGTAGGGTTATCATTACTGCAGGCTTCAGATGAGTTTATGTTTCCTCCAGAATTGCTAATAGACGCAGGGCTTCCGGTTGGAGGTATTACAAAAGCCCTTAAGCGTTTAAAGCTACGTCAGCTGGTGGAGTGTTTGGCCTACTCGTCGTTCTACTATTCCTCTCATTAGGGGATCTGGGACGATTCTCTGCTTCGGCACGGGCAAACCTGTTATTGTTGTCATTTCTTATGTATCGGTTATCCACTACACGACCACGAAATTGAGGACGGCAATATCCCTGATTTAAATGGCTCCGATAATACCAAGAGGGGGTTCTGCCACGATTATTTGGAAAATTCCTGCCTCGCGAATAATTATCATACGAGTTTCTGCCTCGTCCGTAGGATCTCTGGTACTGCTGATTATTATTTGGGTAAGGCCTGTATCGGGAATAGTTACTATTATTATTAGCTGTCCTATTGCCTCCATTTCTCCAGAATGGATTTCGTGTGCCTCTCTGATAGTCATAATTTTGCCAATAGGGCTCCGGGCTTCTTCGCTGTGAACTGGGCGAATGGAAATTTTCCCTCCTTTTATTCTGCATTTGATTATTATTATTTTCCGGTGTCCCGACCTCACTTTCAAAATTCTCTGGTCCAGTATGCACATAATTTATGGTCTTTTTCTGATTATTTGCATCTGGCACCTGAGGATTTTGTCCTACTCTTATTGGTTGACTGGGTACCTCCTGCAAGGATTTCAATAATCGTAACATATCGCTGGTATTTTGTGGAGAGGCTACTATCAAACTATTTCTTATTGAGGTTGGAAAATGAAGACAGAGGGCTTGAATGAAACTTTGCTAATCAATTTTTGGAATCAGGAGTTGTTTTTGATCACACAAGGAAATAAAATATTCTAAATAATTCATTCCACAACTTCGGTCATATTTACCATAAAAAATGAGGTTTCTGATACGTTCCTGTGTTGATTTCGACCAGTACTCTTGCAAAAAGGCCTCCTCGAAAGTTTGCATATCTAAGCTTTGAGTATCATTTATAACATGAAACCATCTAAGTGCTGACTTCTGTAGGGATCGAGAAATTAAAACCATTTTGAGGTTTTCTGGTACATTTCGTAACCGGAAATAAGTTTTTAAGTCACTCAAATACCTCACAGGATTTGTCTTTTGTGAGTCTTCAAAGGTGGGTAATGGTAAATCATTATTACTCAGTGCATAATTATTTACACTATTTGCTGTATTTATGTCCTGCATTGAATTATTTCCACTAGTGGAAGGTAAATTCAATCCGTTATTAGATCTGAATAATGGAGTGGGAAGTTCCTGTGGAATCGGTAGTTGAAAATTATTCACTGGGAGAGAGGTGGTCGAGTTGGTAACAGGGGTGTTTACAGGTGGGTTTTCCCTATTCTCAATAGACAATTCATGGTCTCGTACCTGCTGTCTCAATCGGTCTATTTCCGATTGCATATTTACAGTCACACGCTGAATTTCACTTACCTGCCCTCGGACAGAATCAACTTGCCCGGATAATACACTTTCTGAATTGGCAATTTGGTTTGTGACCCTAGAATCTAATTCTTTCAAGTTATTTTCAACTTCTTTTCTTTGTTTTTCTACCGTTTCTTTCAATTTATTACCTTGTTCAATTAACTGAGTGTTCAATCTTGCAATTTGTTCTGATTGAGTAGTTAATTGTGTTTTTAACTGTTCAGATTGTGTATTTAACTGTGTCTTCACTTGTTCAGATTGTGTTTTTATTTGTTCAGATTGTGTTTTCAATTGTGTTTTCATTTGTTCAGATTGTGTTTTCATTTGTTCAGATTGTGCATTTAACTGTGTTTTCATTTGTTCAGATAATTGAGTGCTTAATTGAGCCATTATTGCTCCTACTTGTGTCAAAATAGTGTTACTCAATAAATTCATGTCGGTATTGTTACTCTGATTTGTACTAGTAGGGATCACTTCACTTTCACATTCTACTACATTAGGAAATTCAGGTACAATATCATTAATCACGTCCATATTTTCTTCCATATTTATGTTTTGTTCATTAATTGGCTCTGCACAAGGAATCTCTTTTGAAACAGAGGCTTCAGTTTTCTCAGTGTCCATTTTCTTTAATATCTTATTATTGCGTAACTTCATAAATTTTACTCCGGACACTTAAATGGAGAACCCTGAATTTTCTACATGAAAAGATTTTCTAAACAATACCTTTGTATCCCTTCGGAGGTTGTAGTGGAGTCCTGCTGTGGGTCAAGGATCTTCCTTCCTTCAGTCGGTCAGCCAACTGTTGCTCTCGTTCTAATCCAAGAATGCCTGCCTAATTCTCTCTAACACACGTATTTTATTTTTCTTGTTCGGTTTCTCGGTATAACTGTCCAAATAAATTTGTCTTTATGCAATTTCAATGTCCAACTTGAAAAAAAATTTCTCAGTCTTCGTTGCGGTCTTAATCACAAAGAAAACTGCTCCCCAGCAATTCGGTTTGTAAAGACAAATTCACCGGTCCACGGGCGCCAACCTGTTAATAAACAGATAGATTTATATTGTGGACCAGTTCCGAATCGCCAGAGGTAGTTGATTTGCCTGGTTAGTCAGTCAGTAGAGACGATCGTCTTATCTCCGTGGTTAATTTCGAATTAAAGGAGAATACGAGAAACAACACAAGATCTTTCTATTAATCCAATATTTAATGTTCTCTGATTTATTTTAATTTTGATAGGAGGCTTTTAACGTGTGTTGCACAGAATGTCAATGTACATATATGATATGTCCTACGGCGCACTTCAATCAAATTGCTACTTTCAATGTTAGTCTTTTCTTACGTGTATAAAATCTTACTTATATAGCGCGGATAAAATATCTTTAATTAATAATCACTTGAAAAATACTGTCCTTCACAATTTACGCGCTTCTACTACACTCTACTTCTTCACTCTACTTACGCGCTTCTAAATCAACTATGCGTCGAACTTGCTAATACTTATAATAATCTTATTTTTATAGCGCGGATAAAATATACGTCTTCTTCCTACGACTCTCAGTGATGCAAGACTTATACTCTATTTTCTGTCACTTTAAAGTACTTCTTCACTAGACTAACGCGCTGCTAATAAAATATACGTCGGACTTGCTAATATTTCTAATAATCTTATTTTTATAGCGCGGATAAAATACACATCCTCTCCCTACGACGTTCCGTGATGCAAGACCCTTTAGTTTATTTCCTTTGTTTCCAAATGCTGCTCTCGTAACGAAGTTTTTCCCTGCTCTTCTGTTTTTCTATTGGCTAATTATACTTCCTATATGCCCTTTTTGGTCACACATGAGTTCTTACTGGTCCACTCAAATTTGTATCTAAAGCTTCCTTTTCAGCATTTCACAGTTGAAAGATGCTGTGTTCTACTAACGCAACCTGTCAAAAGTGATGTGTTACGTCTGGAGACAGTTAGACGGGAATCGGGTTCGACCCATTTCCTGTTTAAGATAAATCAATGAATAAGTCGTATAATATAAGTCCTGTTGTCCTTTAATGGTCATAAAATGTTGTCCTTAATTTTCGAAGTATTTTGATATAAGTCTGACCTATATCGGCTAATTATTTCTGTGTATAAATAGATTTTGATATCAAAGGGTAATTCAATTAAATAGGGAAATGAACTGTAATATGTCATCTTGTAGGTCTTAATGTCCTCCTTCTAAAGGTGTAATTTGTTTTATTATGCTATATGTCGTTTTGTCGTAATAAGTCCTGAATAATCACCGGTGTAATGCGTTCTGCTTGTCTTTAGGAGTCGAAATGTCGTGGGTGGTCTGGTCAGTCCGTGAAACAGTTGCAGGCTGAAGCCCACCCAATAATCTGCCATAGGCCTATTTTGTTAAATTATTTCTTACCATTACTAAAATATGTTTCCTTATTGAATCGCTGGAAAGCTAAAACCCGGGTATTGTTGACATACATAATACTATCTCCTCTTGTTCCAGTTCACTCACGATTATCTGAAGTCGTTTCTCAGTTCATTAAATTTTTACGTCTTAATCTGTTGCAGTTTCCACATCCAACGCCATATTTTATGCTTTTTATGTATTCATAAAAAAAACTTAATCACATTGCTGTTCAAAATATAAATAAGGAGAGTGCGGAAAAGTTAAATGTAGAATTTAGATTATGCTTGTAGTGAATAAAAATCACAGGAAGGAATTGTGATATAAAACAAGAGTGTGGAGTACAAGACAATTATTACAAAGTCTGTCTTCAGAAACAATAAAATCATTTCATGTAGGCCTACAATATTATATTTATACCATAGTCATATCGTTATTATATAAGTTTACTAGCAGGTGCCCGCGGCTTCGGCCGCGATAATTAATTGAAAAATAAAAAAATAAGAGCAAAATAATTAAAACACATTTTTTAACACTTACATACGAATCATTCATAAACTAAACTATTAATAATTATAACGAAAAAGGTAAAAATCCGGCTTTGGGGTGCATTCCATGGTAAATAAATGATTTTATAAAGTATGTAGTAGTTAAGTAAATAATCGCGGGAACCTAGGTTCATTGCCTCGGTTACAGCCCGCCATTTTTACCCTATTCTGTGCTAATTCCATCCAACCATCGCTCGGAAGTCCTATTTCCCTTAAATCTTCCAAGTGGTATTTTCCCTTCGGGTCTTAATTCAAAATAGTTTTGATATAATTATGTCTTTCCTCCCCCATGTTCAGCCTATTTCATCCTCCATGATTTAATTACCTTTACTATATTCCGTGAAGAGTAGAAATTATAAAGGTCGTCATTAATCAGTTTTCTTCAGTCCCCGTTTTCATCTCTCTTAGGTCTGAATATTTTCCTAAACACCCATTTTTCGAGCACTCTAGATTATGTTCTTCCCGAAAAGTAAGGGACCATGTCTCACATCCATATAAAGTTCAAGTCCACTTTCTTGTATTATTTACAGTTCTCTCTTAATTTTAATTTGAGTTTTACATTTATTTGTATTATTTACGGTCCTTTTGTTCTAGTTCTAGTGATGAGTATGTGAATTTGTAAATTTCCGTCTTTATCTCAAGTTGTTTTTCAAACTAAATAGGCCTATAATTTTTCTTAATAATTACCATATGATTGACTGTTAATGGTATTTATTTACAATTAATACTACACGGCACCCACACAAGGACAAAGCTCATTTGGGTGTTAAACTTAAATTCTGTATTTTGTGTATCATATTATTCGAATAAAGTAATTAGAATGCAACACACTGTTTATCCGCAATGGGTTGTTTAAACAGGCGAGCAGGGTTGCCAGATCAGAAACGTAAAACAGTCGTACCAACAATTGAAAATAGTCGTACGCTAGTTAAAATCGTCGTACACTTTGCGAATGGTCAGGATGATGATGGTGGTGGTGATGATGATGATAATAATAATAATTTTATAATAATAATAATAATAATTGCCAAGTGAGGTAGCCTACTCTATACAGACATTTTTTTAAAAAATGCAAGCTTGGTGGTTAAAATATTGTGCTTTTACAAGTTCTATAACGTGCCATTGCTCCACTCACGCATGCTGAATTTGCTGTTCACTGCTACTACTCAGCTGACTGGTCTCTCGTAACTGTATACATATACCCATTGTTGTTGGTAGGCTATTCTTTGTCATCAGCTACCTGCAAATGTTGCAGGAATAAATACAATAATAATAATAATAATAATAATAATAATAATAATAATAATAATAAATATTAATAAATTACAAACCGTAAGAAAGTAAGATTTCTAGATATTATCATTTAAAGAAAAGTATACAGTCACTTTTGATATGCACGTGTCAACATATAGGCCTACTATTAATAATAACAATGATATGATTATTATATTTTTTCAAAATAAAACAAAAACAATAAGACCAGCTGATCTTTATCAGTATAATTTCTTTAGAGATTTGGATTAATTCGTTTTGCACACGTGCAGCTAAAATATAAAATGTTTGGAAAAGAATAATGAGAGAAGTGGCAAAAACAATACAATAAGACAACTTAAGTCAGGTGCGGCACCGGCCCGTGGAAGCCTATAATAAATAAATGGACTGAGTTTTACTTGACATTGGCTATTATAACATTCCACCATTCATTTAGCGACATGTAGGCCTATGGAAAATAAACTACAAAAAAACAAAAACAAAAAACTTCATGTTTATCGAAATTGAAAATTCTGCAGTTGATTACTAAAAAATAAACAGAAAATGGTAGTATAAAATGATAATATTAAAAATAGTCGTATGAATAGGCATACGACACATGGTTGCGTCGTACGTCGTACAAATCTATGAAATAGTCGTACGCATGGCAACACTGCGAGGGAGACCAGATTAAGTTAATCAGTATTCTTCCTTAGTATTACGTATTTCGGAAAAGTAACAAAAAGAAAACTGTCAATTAATAGAAAAGGTTTTAGTATTGCAGTATAGTTACTGGTTGATTTATACATTATTTCGGAGAATTTCGTTCGCGAGTTTTAGTATTATTTTACTATAGGTAATTTATTGTTTAAGAAAAGAAAGTACGACGATTGCCAAAAACATAATGCAATAATTACCACCAAATAGCATAATAGTTAATTATCTGGACCGTATTAATAGGCCTGTAATTAACACATAATTCCAATGACTGTGTTGTTGTGAAATGAGACTTTTTGAACTGGGTGAATTCGTGAGTTTTTCCTTGCGGTATTTTGTCTTATATTTCACTAACTTAAAAGGCACGGCTTCGCTCGGGTTTTGTATTTTGTAATTCGAAATTAACTTATGAAGGACTTTCGTTTTTTTCAAATTCTAGGTTCTTATATAGGTACTTATAATTAGAATTTCCCTCAGAAAAAGCTTGATATATATTTTAATGGCTCGTAGAGGATGTAAAATATTGTACCCCAATGATTCTACCCACAAAGCCTGGTAGAGTTTGAAATAAGAAAGAGAAATTCCGGTAACATAAAATTGTTTTGTCTTTACGAAATATTTTATTTTTCACTCTTATGTTACCATACAACCGTTTTGGGGCTGAAATCAAAAAGAAATTCAATATCACTTTTATACTTTCCTCCCCCAAAACCTGGGACGTAATAATATACATACTGCGCGCATAGGACTAAAATGTTCCATCCTATTTTGTCTCCTTTTACATGCTTAGGGCCTATGATAAACATCCATATTTCTCAACTAAAAATACAGTGGATATAATTTTTATAGACTTCTGATATGGCATACTCGTTGGCACACCCGGACTGAGACAATAATTGAAAATGCTGTCCCTGCAATACAAACTCTTATTCTAGCCTACATCAAAATATGAAGTGACAAAATGGTATTCTCTATGTCCAGGGCAGAGAAAGTTATGTGATTGCATCATATTGTGCATTATTTTCGTGGATTTCATTTTCATTATTTCTTTACACCAATGATTACATCGATAGCTCCTCTAATTTGTCAAAATCACGTTTCATGTACTTCCAAAGCTACATTACACTGTTGTCATGAGAACTGTACATGCACCTGTGATTTGTATTTGATTAAATTTTTGTAATGAGGTATTTAGTCTCCTCGAAAACATTTTATTTTTGGCATTTAATACCAAAATTTTGCTAAATCCTTTCTTAGTGTGCACTTACATTTTGAAACGAAGGTACTGTCAAAATTCCAATTGTCTACCTATTATAGTTCAGGATCTATGTTGATTCTCTGTCAGTCAGTCACAAACCCGCTTTTATATATATGTATATATTTCATGAACCAAGGGACGAGAGTATAATTTTTTTTTTTTAATCTTTGAGCCCACCCAATGTTTTTCAAAAGTTGGCGCCACTGAATATATTCATAGATATAGAAAACCATTTTAATTTTAAAGTACTTCCAATATTAACTGGATTATCAGATCATGATGCACAAATGTTAGTGCTGAACAATAATAAAGTAAATTCGAACAGTAAACATGCTCATAGTAATATGACTAGAGTAATGAATGACGATTCAATTTTAAATTTCAAACAAGATCTTGCGAATGAAAACTGGGAATCTATGTTATCCTATGACAAAGTAGATAGAAAATTAAGTGAATTGCTAAACATAGTGTCACGACATTTTGAGGAAAATTTTTCAAAAAAGAAAACTGCTAATTTACCTAATTCAAGGAATAACACATGGTTAACTGCTGGTATTAAAATATCATGTGCAAACAAAAGAGAGCTCTACCTAAAATATAGAACCAGTAACAACCAAACTCATAAGGAATACTATAAAAAGTATTGCAACATAATGAAGAAAGTAATCAAAGAAGCAAAAAGTAGGCATTTTTCACAACTAATTAATAAATCAAATAATAAAGTTAAGACTGTATGGAATATAATAAAAAAAGAAATGGGGAGAACAAAGGGAAACAATGATTGTACATCATTAATATACCAAGACAGAAAACTAGATAATTTATCAGACATTACAAATGCTTTTAATAGTCACTTTATAAATATTGCTGAGAAATGTATTCCTATAAATAATATTAGCATTAAGGCAGTAGACCTACTAACAAAATCTACAGTTTGGAACCATAGATTTCAATTGAACCTGACTTCCCACAAAGAAATTGAAAATATAATCAAGTCTCTCAAAAGTAAAAGCTCGTCTGGATGGGATGAGATAAGTAATAAGTTATTAAAAAACTGCTCATCGGAACTCAGTAAACCTCTTAGTCACATATGCAATTGTTCATTAGAAAATGGAATATTTCCAGAAAGACTGAAGCATGCTATTGTTAAGCCCCTCTTTAAAAAAGGTGACAAAAATCTATCATCAAATTACAGATCTATATCGCTCTTAACCTCATTTTCAAAAGTTTTTGAAAAAGTCATGTACAACCGCATAATACGCTATCTTAAATGACATTCTTACTTCATCTCAGTTTGGATTTAGAAGTGGCATGTCCACTGAGAATGCTACATTTCAACTTACTACAGAAATACTGGAAGCGTTAGATAAAAAGAAATATGCTCTGGGAATTTTCTGCGACTTAGCTAAAGCGTTTGACTGTATAAATCATGAAATATTACTTCAAAAATTGGATCATTATGGGTTCGATAATTTAACATTTAAATGGTTCAAATCATATCTTTCTGATAGAACTCAAAAGGTAATAATAAATGGAAATGAATCTAACTTAGGGGTTGTTAAGAATGGGGTACCTCAGGGATCAATACTAGGACCTTTGCTCTTTTTAATTTTCATTAATAACTTGTCCTATAACTTAAGTGATGAATGAAAGGTATTGCTCTTCGCAGATGATACTAGTGTACTTGTAACAGGAACGTCACAAGAACATTTATCAAGAATAGCTACAAAGGCTTTTCACGAGTTAAACACATGGTTTCTAGCTAATAAAATTACACTTAATATTGATAAGACCCATTTTATACAATTTAGGACAAAAAACAGATGTATCTCAAATCTTGAAATTAATTATGAAACACAAATCATACAAAAAATTAGCAATGTAAAATTTTTAGGACTGCAAATTGACCAAAATCTTGACTGGAAGACACACATAGCAATGATAAGTCCAAAACTGAGTTCAGCGTGCTATGCTTTAAGAATTTTGAATAATATATTAAAAAAGGATGCATTACTTATGGTATATTTTGCATATTTTCACTCGGTAATGAGGTACGGGATCATATTCTGGGGCAACTCTTCCCATAGGGAGAAAATATTTAGATTACAAAAGCGGGCAATAAGAATAATATGTGGAAAGAAAAAAAGGGAATCTTGTAAACCGCTATTTGAAAAATTTAAAGTCCTCACTCTTACAGGGGAGTATATATACTCTGTTATGTGTTATGTAGTGGATAATATTGATAAATTTCAAACTAATTTTAGTGTACATGGACGTACTGCCAGAAACATGAATGATCTACACAGACCAACTAACTCGTTAAAACTCTTTCAGAAGGGTGCTTATTATTCTGCAGTACAGATATATTAAACATAATATTAAACAACATTAAATTATTATGTATTCAAATAAAGAGCAAACCTTTCAAAATATCTGTCAAGGAATTTTTAATAACTCACACCTTCTACAATTTGGAGGAATATTTCCTGCTTGGATAAATTTGGCAGCTTGCAGTTTCTGTATAATATTGTTATAACATGCATGTATTTTTTGATCTGACGTGTTCTATATCCTTGAGCCCCGCTCAACACAGGATCTACTGAACGAGATATCTACATCTACATCTACATCTACAATATTTAGAAATTCATTTAATTTACTATCAACGGTGTTATAGGTAAATATAGTTTCCCAATTTTCATTTGCAAGATCTTGTTTGAAACCTAAAATCGAAACATCATTCATTACTCTGATAATATTATTACGGGTATGTTTGCAAGTCAGATATGCTTCAGTATTGTTTAACATTACCGTCTGAGCATCATGGTCTGATAACCCATTTATTATTGGGATTACTTCAAACTTCAAGTTTTTTTCTTTATTTAAAAATAAATTATCTATTGTTGTTTGAGAGTTGTTTTGAATTCTAGTTGGGAAGTTCACTATGAAGTCTAGATTATAACTACCTACTAAGGACAGAAGTCTTACCTTATTTTCACTATCAGTTGACATTTCTACATTATAATCACCACACAGTATCATAATTATTTACACTAACCGAGCTACCCCTCATCAGAGGGAGGCCCTAGCCCTCAATGGGACACATGTGGCTCATTCATTCATTCATTCATTCATTCATTCATTCATTCATTACTATATAATGAATTAAGAACCTTTTCTAACTGATTGATAAAATAGTTGTAATTACCTGATGGTGCTCTGTAGATTGTTATTATTACAAATGTGTCATTGTCAGTTTCCACTCTTGCTGAGCAACATTCAAAATCCTGTTCCTTGCAGAAGGAACTGGTGTCTATATCACTAAAATCTAAGTTTCTTTTGATAAAAATACTCACACCTCCACATTTTATGGAACGTCTACAAAAATTTGAACATGAAGAAAAATTATCAATTTTTTATTGTTCCAGCTCTTTTTCTGCACAGTGGTGTTCTGTCAAACAAGTAACCTGAATTTCCTGTACATTTGAATTAATTGTATCCTGAATTGCTAAATTGAATTCTTCAGTTTTATTTTCAAGTCCCCTTATATTTTGATGCATTAATGTAAATTATGTATTAATTCTAGTTTTTGGCTTAACTGAAATATTATTCTTATCTTGAGGTACACATAAAAGTTATTTATTTCTTTGATTTAGATTCCCCCTAAAAATGACATGATCCACCTACTATGACAGGAATAGGCCTGCTACAATTAGATACATTACTCTTTACTTCTTCAGCAACAAGTTTTGCTAGCGTCTTCTTCCCTCTGGAGTTCAGATGGAGTCCATGTCCAGTGAATTCCTCTCTTCTTAGGCTATTAACAGATACAATGTTAAAATTGACACGATTACTAGAAAAATCCCTTAACTTGTCGTTCACAGCTTTCACCTTAGATCAAAGCGAGGACTTGTCGTACCTGTGAAATAACTCTACAAAACTAACATTAGTGTGTAGTGTGTAGTGTGTAGTGTGTAGAGATAGTGTGTAGGTCCTGGTCGATTTCAAAGTTAGGATCTCTGTCTAGACTATTACCACCACCTCCAACAATTACAATATGGTCATCCTTGGTGAAACCTTTAGATAGACCCTTGATACCTGAAATTACATCCTTAAGTTCAGCATTAGGTTTACAAATACACTCAACTTGAAAACTCTCTCCAACAGCAGTTCCCATATATCTTGTGTGGCTGCTACCTAAAACTAAAATCTTATTTTTGTTAGTGGGCCTGCATACAGTCGTTGCTCTAAGTGGCTGTTCTTCATTTACATCTCCACTGCTACCTGAAACAGAGAAACCATTATTAGTAGGCCTACTTACACTGGTCTGCGATGATCTTCTTCTGTGATCCCTCAGTACATCTGCAAAAGAGACAAAGCTAGAAGAAAAATTATGTACCCTATCTAGGCCATCTGGAACAGCAGTTGGTTCTGCTGGGGCATCTACTTCTTCTAGGCCATCTAAAACAGAAAATTGATTATTAGTAGCGATAGGGCTATATGTCTTCTGCAAGGACGACACGTTGTTACTTGATGGTCTTCCTTTGTGTCTTTGCGCTACTTCGGCAAAGGAGTCCAACCTAGGGAAAGAAACATTTACATTAGTTCCTTCGTCGAGTTTCACCTTCAGAGTTCGAACATCATCCTGTAACACATCAATCACATATTGCAAGGCTTTAATTTCCTTATCCTTAATACATAGCTTGCAGAACCAATCGCCATCGGGAACTTCGTCGATACATAACCTAGAACATGTGAAGTGACACCATACATCACAGGAGTCACACTGAATACCTTCAGAGACAGATAAGCAACAATTTCCACGTAACTCCTCAGCCGTCGTTGCAGAATTTTCCTACAAAACAAAAAAACAACAATTAAAGAACAATGAGCAAAGGAAATAACTCTAGAATATAATATCAAATCAAAGTGACCAGTAGTGAGCGAGTGTGTGAAGCAACTGATTTCGTCCATAAACAATATGGCGGACAACTAAGGGTAGGCTATTGAGAATTGAAAATTCAGTGCTGTAAGCTTTGAGTTGACTAATTGGTTAAGATTTATGTTTAGGAAACAAAAATACACTACGCTGTAATTATACTAAAAAGTTGAAGCTCAGACACTATCAAATTACTATTGAAAACTATAAGAATGTGCGGAGCTTGCACAAAGCACTTCCTCACAGACTCACGCCACTCTCACAGACTCATGCCACAGATCGTGCATTCTCCCCACACACAAAGAATAGCCGTCATACTTCCCATATAGCAATCTACACTGATGGTTCGAAACAGACTCCTGTGCCTGCCGTTGGAGCAGCCTTCATTATACCTACCGACAATGTGGTAGTACAATATCGACTTCTCACCGATTCTACTGTATACGTGGCAGAATTATTTGCGATATGACAGGCACTATTGTGGATTAAAAAACATCCGGTTCCACATCCGGTAGTACTCTATTCAGATTCTAAAAGTGTTCTTACAGCTTTATATGAACCACAGACACAGGCACACACCGATTGGCGGATTCTACATGTCAAGCAACTGTGGTTCCACTTGTTACAAACCAGGCCTTCCATCACAATGTGTTGGATCCCGGGACATTTGGGTATGCCAGGAAATGAAGAGGCTGATAAATTGGCAAAACAAGCTAGTACCCAGGGGCAGTTTACTAAGATTTTACTTCCAGTATCCACTTATAAACATCAGATGATAACACATATTAGAAATGAGTGGCAGAGAAAATGGGATACCTACGGTACCTTATCAAAAATTATATATTATTCTGTTCAACCTACAATCCCGCACAGACCGTGGTTTTATAACCTTCAATTCCCTCGATGGTTTATAGCCATTATTATCAGAATTAAACTCCACCACGCTAGTTCACCTGAGTTTCTTCAGAAAATTAAATTTTCGGAAACACCATTATGTAGTCGTCAACAGGAAGGCACGATCAATCACATTGTTTAGGGATGTCCTCTGAATGATATTGGAAATCTACAGTTACACGAACGTCTCCATAAAAAAGGTATCCCCTTCCCGACGTCACTTCTTCATATACTTCACTCACCCACAGTGGACATACTTCATCTACTCTATAAGCATATGAAGAAATGCAAAATAAAATTATAAAGTTCACACACCTATTCCTGGACTGGGTTCTTCTTCCCAAGGTACATTTTCGGTTAACCGGTATGTCCTGGTGCGCCTCGGAGACTACCTTTTTTCCTTTATGTCCATTATTCCTGTGAACATACACATTAACACATGCATTCATGATGTTGCAGGTAGCATATCCATAATTTATGATTAGGATCCACACCTAAGTGTAAAAACCAATCCATAGATTCCTTGTCGCATCATAACCATGATTCGTATATACATAAATCCAACAGCCGAGTCACAATAGAGATAACTTTTATCGCTCGTCAGGGGCCGGTTAATCCCAATCCTTATACACTGGCTACATGGCACAATTTTTGACCGAGGCCAATACCCATACGAAGAAGAAGTCGTTTTGCAGTCGAAACTCTTTTCAAGTTTGCTGATAGTGTCGTAAGGGAGCAGAGTTTGTTTCGACAACTTTCTGAAATCTGCCAGAATGGACAATAATTAATTATGAGCCAGAACATCCGTGGAAACCTTGCAAAAAAGTTTTCAGAGAATCTTGTTTCCTGGTTTGGTCATGTCAACTGGCCATCCCATTCACCCGATTTAACAGCGTGTAGTGTTTCTGTGATTCTAACCAGCCATCGAAATTCAGGCCATAGCAAGATATATTCTTCATAAGGTTATGAAGATGTGCATGCTCGTGTCCAAGATTTCATTGCCAACGAGGGTGGTTACCTGAAAGACAACAAAAAGTGACATGTGCAGCTAATGGTATGATGTGTTCTTTCAAACAGTGTACACTGTACAGTGTATGTAAAAGTCAACAAATTAAAGGTACTTTTTTAGCGTAATATTCTTTACCTTGGTAAACTTTCTAGACGGTCATTTAACAGGTAGTGTTCTTTCTTCTTCAGCAGAGTGTCAACTGAAATCTTTGGGAACAGGTTTCGTTGAGGGGTGCCATTAAAGTGGGAATGTAGTGGAATTGATGGTAGGGATTTTCTATCTTTCAGTTAAAAATAACCATCAGTTAGTGAGTTTTATACAACTGGCCCTGTTTTAAATGATGTGTGTGATTTGAAATTGAGTTGGTTGTTTAACATCCATCCAGAAAGTTCATCAAGGAAAAGATTAATTAAGATTATTACGCTAAATTGCCTCTTTAATTCAGTGATTTTAATATGCAGTGCCAAAGTTGGACACAGGTATAAATAATATGTATCGGTTAGTTGTAGGCCTAATTATTCATGCTTAAATATGTTTCAAATGACTCACTGTCAGGGTGAAGTATCCATTAGGGCTGTACAGCTGAGCCTAGGAAGTGTTTCCAGTATACCTTATTTTGCTCTTATTAGGCTATTACATTTACATTGACGGATTTACAACATAATATAATTTATTTGAACTCATGGGTCGTGCAGACTAGAATGCTGTTACAGTATTACAATGCAACCAATAGCTCTTCAGCTCATCGCTGCTCTTGCCACACCTGCGCAGTTAAAACTCAGACGATGATATGCTCAGAATGGGAAGTCGAGAACTGACTAATGTACAGAGCAAAAAGAAATTCTAAAACCAATTATTATGTGGCCAAGCCCTAAACACTGATATGCCATATTAGTATAAAGTAGGCCAAAACATAATTAAAACAGAAAACTTGTTTACCTACTTTTCACAAATGCATCCCCTTAGCCAAGCCAATAAAGTATATCTAAGAATATTATAGGAGAAAAATTCCTCCGCCACTGGGACTTGAACCCAGGACCTTTGGCTATTCGCGCCAATGCTCTACCAACTGAGCTAAGCCGGAGCTCAATTCACAGCACCAGATAGAACCTCTCTCCTATGACGGCCCTAATGGTCTACCTCACAGACAGACAAGTTATGTCATATGCAGTACTGTGAGGCACACTAAGTAGTGATTTTGTGACCGGGCTCCCACTGTTATTGTACAGTTAACATTCAAGATAGATATATAAGCAATCATGAACCACAGATTATTGTCTCTGTTGGACACTACATGAGAATATTATAGGAGAAAAATTCCTCCGGCACTGGGACTTGAACCCAGGACCTTTGGCTATTCGCGCCAATGCTCTACCAACTGAGCTAAGCCGGAGCTCAATTCACAGCACCAGATAGAACCTCTCTCCTATGACGGCCCTAATGGTCTACCTCACAGACAGACAAGTTATGTCATATGCAGTACTGTGAGGCACACTAAGTAGTGATTTTGTGACCGGGCTCCCACTGTTATTGTACAGTTAACATTCAAGATAGATATATAAGCAATCATGAACCACAGATTATTGTCTCTGTTGGACACTACATGAGAATATTATAGGAGAAAAATTCCTCCGGCACTGGGACTTGAACCCAGGACCTTTGGCTATTCGCGCCAATGCTCTACCAACTGAGCTAAGCCGGAGCTCAATTCACAGCACCAGATAGAACCTCTCTCCTATGACGGCCCTAATGGTCTACCTCACAGACAGACAAGTTATTTCTTATGCAGTACTGTGAGGCACACTAAGTAGTGATTTTGTGACCGGGCTCCCACTGTTATTGTACAGTTAACATTCAAGATAGATATATAAGCAATCATGAACCACAGATTATTGTCTCTGTTGGACACTACATGAGAATATTATAGGAGAAAAATTCCTCCGGCACTGGGACTTGAACCCAGGACCTGGCTTAGCTCAGATGGTAGAGCATTGGCGCGAATAGCCAAAGGTCCTGGGTTCAAGTCCCAGTGCCGGAGGAATTTTTTTCCTATAATATCCTATAATATCATGTAGTGTCCAACAGAGACAATAATCTGTGGTTCATGATTGCTTATATATCTAAAGTATATCTAGTTTGAATAAAACAAAATTTTACTTTACAGGAACGTATTGTGAGTGTTACACGTCAAAAGGTTGGAGGTCTTGGACTGAGCATCAAAGGAGGAGCAGAACACAAATTACCAATTCTCATCTCTAGGATATTCAAGGGTCAAGCGGCAGATCAGACAGGAGAACTTTTTGTAGGAGATGCCATTATTAAAGGTAAGCTGAACTTTAAAGATCAGACTTTCATATGTGAGGTTATGTGACATGTTTATAATTGAGCAGGCTGTAAGTGTTGCTTGGCACTAGTTTCCACTCAGTCATGAGCTGCATAAAACAAAAGACGAAAGGTATCGCAGTAGGGTAATTAAATTTCCTAGCGAATGTATCTGCCACTACTTACCTTCCCTAGTAGCACACTTCGTTGGCCTAACGGAGGGATTTCGTTGGCATGGTTGGGATATGTTGGGAAAACGTTCGTTGTAATTTCCTTGGTTAGCCCAATGTACGTTTCCGTTGCGTCATGCGCTAAGTCCTACCATTGGGGTTATGACGTTGGCCCATCGCGGGCTCTCCCTACCGTTGGGATTATGATTGCTGGCCCAACAATAAATTTCGTTGTAATGTGATCGCATTTATGTTAAAATTAAAAAGTGTTGAAATAACATTATAAGCATTAAATTTTCATTTCCTATAAAATAAAACAATTATAATTCATTAATTATTCGAGCTCTTTGTGCGCGTTACATGCTAAATCTCCACCTCTTCCTGCCAAGTCTTCGGCAATTTCCGGCGTAGTTCGGGCCATCACGAAGACATGAAGATACAACAGTTATTCGCCATCTTGATATGTTGAAGAATCCGAATGGTGTTTTTACTTCTATTAATATTAGGGCTCTTTATTTGTTCTCTGAAAATAACGTTATCATATATTCACATCAAATATTCAAAATATGAGATGTATATCCTTCTTACTATTTATCATGTATTACACATCTCTGTAGTAAATAGGCTAGAAGAATTCTCGATTTTTATTTCAACCAACACTAATAGCGTAGTGGTTAAAGCAATAGACTATAACGCTAGCGGTTCCGAGATCGAATCCCCATAGGTGCGAATTTTATACGATAGGAATAGGTAGGTAGGGTGAAGGAGAGAAGGGAGTTAATAGGGAAAAGAGGAGAAAAGGGATGAAAGGGAAAATAAAAAATTAAATTTTGTGTGCTTCTAGTATTTCCGCCAGATGTCTCTGCGCTGCGCTGCGTAGTAGTTCCACCATTACCTAATAGATGTCTCTCAACTGTTGGGATTTTGTTGTATATTGGTTGGCTACAGTTGGCAGTTGGTTGGATAAAACGCTCCTTGGCAACCGAACCCCGACGGACATTCATAACCGTTGACCAATGAAACATGGCGATCATTCCCCAACATTGGCCCAACGATCTGTGCTACTAGGGTTAATGCAGCAGCTTTGTTTCACTTCCATACCATCACAAAATCTTGTTACTCTAAGAAATCTGATGCCTTTGTTTCTAATAATTTCTTATAATAATTGCTGAGATACTGATTGCATTCATCTTCCATGTAGGCTACTGAATCTAAAAATCCATTGTATTTACCTTCGTATTATCACATTCTAAATAACACACCGGCATTTTGTTTACAATCTGAAGACTATACTGCCATCTGCTGAGTTAAGTCTACTTGTAATCATGTTTGTGTTTTTGGTCACATTGTAGCTTACAATTAGTAACAGTCAGCATGGTCTGAGGGGGGAGGGGAAGATTATCAAGGAAAATATGTAGAGGAACTACAAAAAGTGACAGAAATCCACAATGCTTTATTGAACAATTTGTAAGAAAAAATTATTCAATGAATATTGCATTAGAAATGAATGCAAACTTTCATTTAAGAAATTAATAATCCTAACTGTCTTGTCAATGTACCTTCTACTTCAGGATCTGCAAGCTAGTACTCATTGAATAGCTATAGCATTCCCCTTGCAGTACCGTACCTCTTCCATAACCCTTCATGATACAGCGCACCTCTTGTATAACATACTGACCGTGGAAGCAGTCAGTGGTGTACATTATCTTTTGCTAACTGCTAAGGAGTATGGTACAGCAAAATAAAAACTATTCTTCCTGTCAGGACTGGGGACTAGTATACACAACAAAACAAAAATTAAATAAACAAAATGAAATCTCGTTTTCTTTATTTTGCGTACCAATTCGCTTTATTGTAGGCTAAATTTCAACATCAGTTGAAACTTCAATACGAAACATGCCAACTAGTATGAAGGTATTGTTTACTTATAAACTGTAATAAACTACGAAATTAACTTGTTATTAAGGTTTAACTACGACAACCCTGGTAGCACAAATTGTTGGGCCAATTTTGGGAAATGATCGCCACTTTTCGTTGGCCAACGGTTAGGAATGTCCGCCGGGGTTCCGTTGGCCCAACAGCATCCCACCCAACCAAATGCCAACTGTAGCCAACCAATATACAACAAAATCCCAACGTTGGGAATGTTCGTTGGTGATCTGTTGGGCCATCATTGTAATGCCTACAGAATGCCTACTGATGCCAACCAAATTCCATCCATAAGCCAACCAAAATCTAACGATTTCCCTACATTCCTCCATTGGGTTCTGCTTTTTGCCTTGGTTTCATGTTTATTTTGTTACAATTAGGTAGTTTATAAAATATTTACCCCAACAACTGCAATTTAAGAATGACTTATAAATCCATGCAAATCTTTCACACTTCGCCCCTTTTGATAATAGTCCAAGAAAACCAAGTATTTAGCTAACTAATAAATTCACTCATACAGTCATACAGATTCACAAAATACAGTAAACAGTTCATATGTTGCTCTTAATTCAACCATATAGGCCTACTGTATTTTGTGAATGTATACGACTCTATAAGAATGAATTTATTAGTTAGCTTAATGCCTAGTTTTCCTGGGCACCTATCAAAAACGGCGAAGTGCGATTGATTTGCATGGACTTGCTAATCATTCTTAAATTGCAGTTGCTGAGGAAAATATTTTATCAGCTACCTAATTATGATAAAATAAACATGAAACCAAGACAAAAAGCAGAACCTAATGGAGGAATATAGGGAAATCATTGGATTTGGTTGGCTTATTGAGGGTTATAATAATTTTTAGTAATGGTCGAGAACTTTATCCCATGAGGGGACAAGGTCTACTACCCATATTGCGTCTCCTTCCTCCGTCCTTCAACATTGTCAGATGGTGGTCTTCATGACTGAAACCACTATTTCTTTATGAAGTGGCTCCTCGTCTTCATGAGGCTATGTGCACCCGGTCCAGAGCTCTATACCTCAAAAAAATGGTGATACAGGGGTCAAACCCGGGTCTTCAAATCAGTAAAGAGCACACTAACCAGTAGAAAAAAATTAAATATCGTTGTTCATATCTTCTCAAAACATAAATTTCTAAATTGCATAATCTTATTTTTTTAAACCTGACAAATGTAAAATTGCAAATCATCTCAGTGATGAATGTAATAATTTCACATATTTGGTCCTAATTTACACTGTTGCACGTTAATATCTAAAATTCATTAAAAGTAATTAGTTACAGTGAATGTATTAAAATACAATACATATGAATACATATGTATTAAAATACATATTTTCATCAACCGAGTGATGACTGCGTGTGCAATCTGTGCCAGAATAGATGCGAAAGATATCACTTTGACAAATGCAAAAAGCGCACAAAGTCTAAAATACAGCAAAGAGGAATAGCATTCTTTGAATCAAAAATCTATGCACTTTCATGCACGTTCCGACTAAGACTAAGAGTGCACATTATAACTTAGGCCTACATGAGAATATAAAAATTAACATCATATTTAAATGTTACTGGCAACATTCCCTGGATTTTTAGACTATATAATGAGGGCATAAGGTGGATAGATAAATTTACATAACATGCATTTACATGAAACCAATAGGCATATGGTAACATAGCCTACAAGTACAGGGAATTGGGGGATGAAATTGGTACTACATTTTAATAATAAATCAAATATTTATACCTTAACATTTTTACTGATAATAGCTACGTGATTTCTCCTGATCTCTCCTCTTTCTCTTTTCCTCTCCATTTCTATAAGTCAAAATTGAATCACAAGTAAAATTCTAAATGTCCGTGTCTTATTGTACTCTGTATTATTTTGTTCTAATGTCTGCATTTTGTATGAGTGTGTACTGTATGTATAGGTATGTTTTGTTTAATATTTTTTTTTTTTAGTTCTTAAGTATGACGAAGCCTTTGGATTCTTGTAATCCCTAATGGTGAATAAATATTATTATTATTATTATTATTATTACTGGGTACTTCTCGAAAAAACTTGATTCTGACAAATAATTGCATGCTCCATGTAGGCCTAGGCTACATGCAGGTTTCAAATCTTGAAAATCCCAATTGATGTAGATGTAGATGTAGATCTTGAACTGTTACCCTTTGGGCATAGTCCCAGAACAATTCCCCCCAGCGTCGCGATTTGGCTTCTCCACACATCCGGCGCGATGCATTTGTTTTCAACCAGACAGGGTGACCAACTATCTTCGTTGCAGCAGTACGATGGCCGCTGCGGTATGTAACGGGTGCGAGGTTACTTATACCACTTTTATTCGAAACTTCGATGATAATTTTCGACAGTTAATAACTTTCTATCAAGATCACGGTCTTCTCGGAATGAATAGGATTTGTGAGAAGTGTGGAGGTCAAACAAATTTGACGATTAAGTCTGGAAATTTGTATTTTCGTTGCCGTAAGAGGGTGGGCGCGAATAGATGTGAATGGACGGTTAGCGGTTGTAAAAATACATTTTTCAGCAAAGCCAAACTTTCCATTTATGATATAGGACGATTTATAATTCTCTGGTGCAATGTTCCGAAACCAAGACTAGAATTCATTAAAGCTGAATTGGGAATTTCAAAAAACACTGTGACAGACTGGAGTTCCTTCTGCAGAGAAGTTTGTGAACATTGGGTGCAGACTCACGGGAACCAAATTGGCGGGCCCGGTGTCATTGTTGAGGTTGATGAAAGTAAATTTGGGAAACGTAAATTCAACCAAGGCAGATTTGTTGATGGACAGTGGGTGTTTGGAGGGGTAGAGAGAGGAAATTGTCGGAACTTCTTTGCTGTACCGGTGGATAGGAGAGATAAGGAGACACTACTTGCTGTAATTACTCAGTGGATTCTCCCCGGTAGGCCTACAACAATCGTATCAGACTGCTGGAAGTCGTACGATTGTTTGGAGGACGAAGGGTTTATCCATCTCAGGGTAAACCATTCCATTCAGTTTGTAGATGATGGGCATAGTGGAAATGTAAATAGAGCCAACAGAATTGCAGTTCCACTTAATCGGCCCCCCCGTACACACACAGAATATTGAAAACAGATGGTCTCATATTAAACAATTCGATGGTTGGTAGAGGAAGAGTGAAAGCTCATTTTCGTGATATCTGGCGGAGTTCTTATTTAAGAGTGCCCACCCTTTGACTGAGAGAGCGCATCATTTCTTACGAGCAGCGGCTGAACTATGCCAGGGGTGCCCACAGGGGGGGGGGGTTAAGACGCAGACTGCGTCATTGAAATTTCTGGGGGGGGGCAAAATATTATCATTTATGAATTTTATGGGGGGGGTTGAAAATTGTTGCAAAATTACAGTTTTATATGCTAAAAATAAAAACAGTCAAGTTCTATATCTTCAAAAGGTCTCTTCTAATTCTTTATAAAGATAAATGAATTTCGACAGCCATGAGCGCCCATACCCGGGGCCGGGGGGGGGGGCGCAAGGAAAAAATGTATATAAATAATTATTATAGTCAGGTGTTTTTCTTTTAAGACATTTATTTGAATTGCAGAAGTTTTACCAAATTGACAACATGGAAGCAGAATCCATAGTGGATTAGGAAAGGGAGGTTCAGGGGTTTGGACCCCCAAAAGTCAAAACCTTAAATTCTATATTTGTATTAAAAAAAAAGAAATTATTTAATTAAACAAGATTTGTTGGTGTGTCAAATATGATATAGCAGTTTTTTTGTCTTTTCATTACATAATGAGTAGGCCTATTATGCCCACTGTTCCATGTGCTATTTAACTTTTCTTATAAATAGTAATAAGTATTATAACTTAGGTAACAATTTCTTAAGTTGCCATGTCTTAGAGTACAGTAAACAAATTTGCTAACTAGTTTTTCAGTGCTAAAATAGTGTGAAATGTGATTTTCATTAGTTAACATTTAAAAATTTTCCGGGGGTGGACACCCGAGTTAGGTAACATTTTCTTGTTTACATTGGCATGTCTTAGAGTATGGTAAACAAATTTCCTAACTAGTTTTTGAGTGCTAAAATAGCGTAAAATGTGATTTTCATTAGTTCAGTACTTAAAAATTTTCCGGGGGTGGACCCCCCACTTAGGTAATGATTTCTTATTTACAATGGCATGTCTTCGAGTGTGGTAAACAAATTTCCTAACTAGTTTTCTGTGCTAAAATAGCGTAAAATGTGATTTTCATTAGTTCTATATTTAAAAATTTTCTGGGGATGGACCCCCAACCCACTTTTTGGGGGATATTCCAAACCCCCCGGCACTTCCGACCCTCCCCGCAATCCCGCAATAATTTTTTGGCTACGTCATTGTTGCACTTATTATATTATTAATATAATGTTACAAAGTGGCCCAAGAGGTTAAAGCGACAAAAAATAAATTAATTTTAAAAATTGCCCCCTAGAAAATATCATATGGGCGCCCTTGTCGACAGCCAATTGGGTTGAGGGTGAGCAATGAAGTTTGGGGGGGTGAACAATTAAGTTTGGGGGGGGTGAAAAATGAAGTTGGGGGTGAACAATTAAGTTTGGGGGGTGAACAATGAAGTTGGGGGTGAACAATGAAGTTTGGGGGGTGAGTTATGACGTTTGGGGGGTGAGTCATGACGTTTGGGGGGGTGGGCACCCCTGACTATACCCACCTCTGCATTAAGGTAAGTAGTGGCAGTTAGGTTAGGAACAGTGATCTTAGTGTGGTATAATGATGGCAGGATGTTCGGACTAAACTGGATTTCCACAAGAGCTTGTCATTGGTCTATACCATACAGTCCTGTAACCTCTACATAAAGGTAAATAATGCATACACTAACCACATTAGTTAAGTACGCGAGCGGAGGCGGCAGCCGAAGCGAAGCGCCCTTGCATTTTCGAATAATGTACGATACACTGTTTGTCGGTTTCGAAAATTTGGCATATTATATCTTCTGGAGGTTTATCTGACCATTATCATGTTGGAAGCTGATTCCAACCCATCGGCTTCTTCCCAGCATGCACCTGCGCTGTTTCTAGCAGCTGTGTAGTAGCATTTCGAATTGCGCGCGTCTCGTTATGTTGGTCACACTGCATCGCTGGATGACGTCACACTGACAACGTCCAATCATGCGCTTCTGCTCCGGTCTTGATAATCAACATGGCGGAAACATCCCTACTTTTTGCCATTTCCCACTATAAAAGAAAGTGTACTGTTTAGGGTGGGTGGGTTGTACTAAATCACTCGTGAAGACAACATCTCCTCTCCTGAGAATGATATGTCTTGAAATCCATGTGTTTTTAGGTGTTTTATGGTGATAATCTCGTGTTATAATATGGGGGGAGTTGAAATGGGATTTTACCGAACTTTGTTGCTTATGCTCCTTCTCTGCTTTGATTTCCTTCTGCCTTCCTTTCAGTAAATCATCTGAAACAAATAAATTTGCAATAGGAAATTACAGTTGAACGAACCTTTAATTATAATGTAAATTCAGAATAGCCTATAAGTGATAGGCCTACTTATTTCTTAGAGGCTGAATTTCATGCAACACTCACAATACAGTATTGTGTAAAAATGATAACGTTATATTCAGAGAACAACCAAATGGCTTACCTAATATTTTGTAAATGAACGAGAGTGAAAACTGCATTCTGGCGAATAACCGTTATTATTCGCACACTTTATCTTGAGCTTCACACTCCATAATGCTGAAAACCGTCCATATAAAGAAGGCCTCACTCGAAAAAATGAAGATCGCAACCCGTCCCCATTATTGCCATACCCAAAAACTTCCCGTTGGGGCATTCTTGAGCTACCGTCATTTTTTTTATTTTTTTTCATCATATTATTCTGAAAATGACAGAATAAATCCAGGGATATTAGAAGAACAGTACTGGTGTAGTGGAAATGGTCGATATAAGTGACAACGAAGTTAAAAATAAAGATTCTTTAAACCAAGAAGTATCGGAAATCAGCGAAATAATGAACCAAATAAATGAAATTTAAGGAAAAGAAATTTAATGTGTTTCAAGCTGAATCTGTCGTTGGAGAAAAGAACAAGTCAAGTTTTATTATTTCGTTGTATGAATTGTGTTGTATTAATTACCTACAAACTTTCGCGAAAGGCATGTAGTTAAATTACATCAATTCAGGCATGTGAAAGTGCGTATTCAAGTAGACGTACATGTATAATGCTACGACTTTTAAACGATTTTCTATATTCTGAAGACCGGGAGAGAAATTGTCTAAATAGGCCTGGACCGCTGACGGATGACGCGTTAAGTTTCTTCCTGAAATGGATGAAGTAGTAGCAGACGGCTAGGGAAGACTTTCGTGTTTTCAATTTCTTTGAAGTTTAGCGTTTATGAAGAGTTGTTACTATTAATGCATGCTTCGAGGAGTGAGCATTATTACTAAGTTAAAATAATTTGAACAAATAAAACAGCGGTATTATGAATAAAGTATGTGTTTTTGTTTTCATGCTTCATTGGTTACTCTAAATGTTTGTTTCGACTGTTCAGTGTGTGGGGTTGTGTAAAATAATTCAATGAGAGTTGAATATATTTATAAAGTAACAAATCTTATTTAATAACATTCTTATATTTATGTGCCTCGTGACACGCTATATTCCTGATGTGTATTACACCCTAGAAAAAGGTGACAGTGGGATTAGGCCTACAGCATGATTGTGTGATATTAATAACCTTATATTAATTTTCTTGATGTTTTGTTAATAATTGAAGTGTAGAAAATAGGCTATATTAAAGAAGCAAGACCTAGACTTTTATATAAAAATTTAATTGCAGCAGGTTTAAAGTACGTAATGATTTTAAGCATCAAACTAAAAATTAATCTCTTTTCATAAGCAGTTGAATTATTTTTTCAACTTTGAAAAATATTATATGAATGCAACAAAAGATTATTAAAATCAAAAATAAACTGTAACATACCTGTTAATTGATTATTTTCTTGTATTTCTTGTTAATTTTCCTCATTTCATAATCATCCAGCCCTAACATCTTCCTTTTCTGTCCTTCAGGTCTGGAATTTAATTACTTCATTCTTGTGGAGAAAATAGTTCTAAGAATGTGTTGCAAGAATTTCTTAGGGGACTTCATGGCTGTGAATAGTGATGGGAAAAATCGAATGATTTTAACAATCGAATGATCATTCGAATACAGAACTAAACATTTCGAATGAATATTTCGAATGAAATCATTCGAAGTGTTTTATTCATAGAGGGACATGCAACTACGAGATGTTCGTTCGCTAGCTTCAATATTCTTCGAATGAAATCTTCCATTCTCACTTCACTTCATTGGCATTCGAAAGCGGGTAGATTTAAATTTAGTGCGCACATTTCCGGCAGAGAACAATGCGGCCAGCTTACAACAAACGCGGCCTCCAGAGATGTTTATTATTTTAGTCATGTAGTCCTGAACAAGTGCTGTAGTAAATACAGTAAATTAGGCCTAACATGAAATTTCTTGAAGTCCTACAAATATAAATTGCTTAATCTTATAAATGTATCAAATATAAAAAATTGAATGGCTGTATTTAATACCATAATTCATAATATACGGTAATTAATCAAACAAATAATCCATTTGAAAATGCATATGTTTCATGTAGAAGCTAATGATGGATGTAAAACAGGAACAATCTTTGAAAAATTGAACTTTTTAATATTCGAGAGAACGGGTATTTTATTGTCGAAATATATTTTGCAGCCTGGGGTTGAAACTCATGAAAATAAATCTTCGCTCTAGCTCTGAGTCATGCCATCCCCGCTTGGAATGGGAGAGATGGAAGTTACCGAACGCTAACGGGGACACGATGGAACACGAAAACAATCGAATGAACGAGAGAACGGGCCGAGATGCCAGTTTTCGAGAGGTTGAAGAAGCATTCGAATGAATTCATTCACTTTCACACTTCAGTTCAGTAAGCGAAGCGCTCTAATGCTAGTCTGGAGCAGAGCAAAATCATTCGAATGATTTTTTAACATCTCGAACATTTCGAATGATTTTAACAATCGAATATTCCGAATGAATTCATTCGAATGGTTCCCATCACTAGCTGTGAAGTCTGTAGTCCTTTTTAAAAGAGTTTTTTTCCTTGTTGAATGCTGACAGCATGAAATAATTTAAAGATTGAAAGAATATTCAAAATTTTGTAGACTCCTTATGAGAGATGTTCTGATACTTGCTGGTATCGTATAGGCCTAATCATGTTCCATGTGAATTTTCTGAGTTAAGGTACCAAGGTGTAGTTATTAAAATTGTATTTGTTAGCAATATATCCTGTTTAATTCCAATCTTGCAAATTGCTTGGCTGTGTTCAGCATTTGAAATAATGTTACAATCATCTAATTCAGGAGTCAGACAGCTTGATTCAGGTATGGTAATTTCAGCCTTATTAAGGAGCTTTTCCTAATATAAATTCATCTCCATTATGATCAGTTAAGTTGGTTTGTCTCGGGATGACTCCAGGGTTCTTGCCTAATATAATCATCCTGATTCAGTAAATGCAATTTAATGGAGAAGGATAATCATGTAATCCACTAGGCGTTCAAATTTGAGAAAATCTGTGTGTCAGCATGTATTTAATATTGTGCTATTGGACCATATTGTTAAACAGTAGCCGGAGAGATTTTACGGAAATAACTACAGCCTTGTGAAATGCAAAACTAAAGCTAAATCTGTTACTTCATAAATATTTTAATTTACTGTTGTAATGAAAGTTGGAATACAAAAAAAAACTAAGAGGGAGAACATAATATTGTCATATCTTTTATTTTTAAAATTGAAAGGTAATGGCATTAAAATATATGTGTACCAGTTGGCCTCTTTTAACTTCAATACCAAGTAATGAAGCTTCCTCTTGGAAGTGCAGTGAACTATCTTGCTTGTATTAGGAATAAAATGATCCTGTATTTTACATGCAACTATCCATTGTTTTCTGACATCTTTCTTTGGGAAAGTAAAGAAAGAAACATTTTCATTCTTCCTTTTAACATAAAAACTTCTGCAAATTGCAAGAGCACATCTTTGTCCCGTCCATGTTTTTAAATGGACTAGCAATATGCGGGAAACGAGAAGAAACTTGTGACATCACGACCGTTCCCTCCGACCCGCAAAACCCTCTCCACGGAACGTCACCAAAGTGAAGCAACCTTACCGTCTACAAACCTTGGTATTTACCTCAAAATATTATTCATTATTCTGTATTTAAACACACCAGCATGACATTATTGCTTTAATAGTGATGTTTTCATCATTTTATATTTAACATATTGCTCATCATTAAGTGATTTTATTAAACATTTTGTATTTTTTTAAACACTTTAACACAATTTACTATCATTATCATTATTACATATTTAATACAAGTAAATACAACTAAAACCAAACATTCCCCTATATGAGCAACGCTCGTGTAATGTTATTCATAATTTTGAATTGACACACACTGGCATTTGCTGAGTTCAAACCCCATTTAGTCATGTTTGTGATGTTGGCTACGTTGTAGACGTGGTCCCTTTTGATGCAGCCCTTCCTAGTTGGCAGCAGTCATGTTCTACAGTTTAAAAAATGTACTACTAATAACGACATTGGTAATTCATAAACTTGTTTTCAGAAAATGCATTATAATAATTTAATTGACCTTTTTAACTTCCTCCCAAGTAAATTATCTGTAAAAATAATTCTTAAGAAATATTTATGTATTCATGCATATCATTCATTTGACGAGCTTATGCTGATTCCTGTATCTTTCAGAAGTTACTCAATCTTTGATCATGAGCTCTATAGCTTAGTTTAAATACCGTAAATGGTATCAATTTTCTTCCATCTTCATTTGGTGCCCAAACCATTTGAGTTTGCTTTTCACTTGGATCATATTGTTGAATTATTTCATTTTCTCCTTTATTTCTTTATTACATATGTAGAACCAGGAACCTGAAGATTTTTGTTATTTAATCCATTCCTATGTAATTTTATTAATTTTTAATTTCTTTCTTCTAGTTTCAGTACAATATTACATAAAACTGACTAGGCCTATAGAAAAGAAAATCAAAGATTTGACAAATGTTATTTGAAAGATTATTAAAAAATCTGATATGAAACTTGTAACTTCCTCTGCCCATATAAAAG
Source organism: Ectobius pallidus (assembly GCA_964059195.1). Lineage (NCBI taxonomy): Eukaryota > Metazoa > Arthropoda > Insecta > Blattodea > Ectobiidae > Ectobius > Ectobius pallidus. Next base: position 136,723,272 of record CAXKWD010000003.1, on the reverse strand, counting down.
TTTGTACTTTAGTACGAGGGTTTTTTTTCAACCTCCGATGGGCCATAAAATGAAGACAAATGTGAATCACAAAATGGTTTTATTACCAGGAGTCAAGTACATTCACAGTTACTTTTCCACATAATAACTGTGAAGAATAAGACATTTCTCGTATCAGTGGATGAGCTTCCCAATACCCTCTTCATAGAAGGTTGCCGTCAGCATTTTGAGATAAGTCTCCAGGCCATCTTGAAGTTCTTCGTTGGTGTGGAAGCGCTGTCCTCCCAGATCTTTGGTTTGTTCAGGAAATTTGTGTGCATCCATTGTTTGGATTGTTCTTTTGTTTCTGGATTGTCATAATGAATCCATGTTTCATCCCGTCATGATGAATTTCAAAATCTCATCCCTGTGTTGAGTGACTTTCATCTTATTTGGCAGCTGAAGAAAGATCTGGGAGGACAGCGCTTCCACACAAATGAAGAAAATCAAAACACTTCAAAATGCCGTGAATACCCTTCTCAATATAAATTTATTAAATATTCAGAAGTTCACGAACAACATATATATCAACTAATGGGCCACCTTTGCTTACAAAGTATTGCTCCAGTGTCCCACTACAATTAACATTAACATTAAAAGTGCCTGTCCTTATTTTTCATAACTTGTAGTTTCTTCTTACTCTTTCCTTGTGGAGTCTTTCTTCTCTGATATTGTTGAAATAATACCCCAATGTTCTTAGGTCATCTAATATTTTATCCTTATCCAGCCCTCTTTCTTTACCAAACCACAGGTATAATTCAAATAGGCTATCCCGTGTTGGCAGACCTTCATTCTTTAGCCAAAGTTCACAGAACGCCTTTGACATCCCATCAATGTGTATAAAATTTCCAACATAAAACGTGGCTAAATATTTTCTAATAAATTCAAGTATCTTATTATCGGTTAGTCTAGAAAACACGTATCTTTCACATTGAAATTTTTTAGTTAACCCTCTTGGTGCCGAGCCCTTTAAACAGGTCCTACTCGTGAGTGCCGCGCGTCGATACAGTCGACTGTGCTATACAGAGCGAAAAGTGCCAGCGTCGATCCCATCGACACAGTTTTTGTGAGACTGTGAACCTATTTTTGAAACACCTTATAGGGGCGCGCGTTTCACCACTGAAATGAGGAAACCTTCTTCTCTCTAACTGTATGTTTCAAGGATGTTCGGAGGGTTCTTTTATTATTTGAAGGACGGAATTTACAGCTCCCACCAATTTTGTTTAACCTTACCTCAATGCATTGCTTTTCCAGTTCAGTTCAGTTTTGACTGTATATACGTGAATATGGCAAACTGTTCCGGGGATTTTTTTGTGCTGGGGAGAGACGATGATAAAATGTTGGCGTATTTAGACGAGTGCGATATTGATGCTAATAATTTGAGTGACAGTGATAGTGATTGTGTACCTGATACACCTCCAGGGTCACCACGTGCAAAGAGGAGATTTCTCGACTTGAATGCCCGTTCTGACACGATTGCCAACAATGACGATGATGAAGATGATGACAGTGATGTCAGTCCTAACAACAGTGACGCAGAGCAGGACAGCAACAATGAGAACTTCAAGGAAATTTTTCCCATTAACCCTGACCCTGTTGCTCAACTTCCTTTTCTTTTCAGTGAACTTCCCGGCCCAAAACATGCGCCACCTCCAACTTCTTCTCCAATATCTTATTTTAATTTATTTTTACTGCGTCATTGTTGAGCCTCATTGTTACCGAAACAAACAGATACGCGGATCAGTTCCTTTCAACGCGTGTTTCATCACCAGGATCGAGAAACAAGACATGGCGGCGGACAACAATGGACGAAATTAAGGCATTCATTATTGTGATTGTGAATATGGGAATGATTAGAAAACCGACTATAGAATCCTATTGGAGCAGAACTGACCACTTTAGCACACCCTGGTTCGGAAAAATGTTTTCTCGGAATAGATTTCAACTATTATTAAAATTTTTTCATTTGATTGACAATAATAAGTTATGTCCCCCTGGCACCCCCGATTATGATCCCTGTGCAAGATTTCAGCCATTACTAGACCATGCAAACAGAATTTTTCGACATCACTACACTCCTCACCAACAACTTTCAATAGATGAAAGTCTAGTAGGTACAAAATGTCACACACAACTACTTCAGTATATGCCCAATAAGCATCATCACAAATGGGGAATAAAGTTCTGGATGGTTTGTGATTCTATTTCAAAATATTGTTTAGGTTTTTTCGTATATAGAGGGGCAAAATCATCACACGAAAAGTCTGCAGTAAAATCTAATGGATTAGCCTACACAGTTGTAATGAAACTTCTTCAACTTGGAAATTATTTAAATAAGGGATATCATGTTTATATCGACAACTTCTTCACTTCAATTCCCCTCGCTAAACAGTTGTACTCATTAGGAACCCATGTCACAGGAACAATAAGAAGAAACAGAAAGGGAATACCGGAAGCACTAAAAACAAAGTTCAAGACAATTTCAAATAGATATTTTAGGCACGGTTCACTACTATTAATTGGATCTAAACAGAAGAAATCACAAAAAAATCAAGTCATTCTTCTCACTACTAATGGAACTGCAACAGAGTCTCAGGTAAACCCTTCTCCGAGGAATAATAATCAGCAGCTCACTAAACCAGATGTGATTTCTGCCTACAATAGTTTCATGGGAGGGATTGATTCAAATGACATGATGTTGTGTTTTTATTTAGATGAGCGAAGAACTCTCAAATATTGGAAAAAGGTAGCTTTTAACATCATTTCAAGAATGATCTTGAACGCATATTTTTTATATTGCGAAAATAATACGGGGAAGAAAATGACAAGATTCCAGTTTTACTCCTCAATAATTGAAACTGTAAGTTCCGAGTGGTTTCTAAACAGAAGAGAAATGGCTGAAGATACAATTAATAATCATTCCCCTTCTCCATCCTATGGTGTTAAATTATTGCCAAAGAAGCAGGAACGCCAGTGTACTGTTTGCTTTACGCCGGGACAAAGAAAAAGATCGCGTACTATATGTGTAAAATGTGAGAAAGGATTACATCCCAAGTGCATCAATTTGCATAAGTGCACAAAATAGAGAAATAAGTGATACACAACTGAATCTAATCATTACTTATAGTTAATTTTTTTGTAATAAAAGTAGTGTAGTGTTTTTTTCCGCGGGTTGGTGTTTAACTGTAAAAATATTTATATTTGTTAAATAGTGCTTTATTCTTAATATTCTGTTGGCCAGACGCGATTATTCAGTATTTTATGTTTACGCAATAATGTATATTCAGAGTAGGAAGTTCTACGGTGTGGTGTTAAAACTAGTGCCGAAAAGCTACGACCATAACTGAAGAGTTTATATTTTTGATGCAAAACACACTCCAGTCAGCTATATTGGTGAGTTATATTTTTAATATTTCTATATAACCTAACATATTTTAAAGGTATGTTTATACTTATTTTAATTGCAATGGAATATATTTTTATGTAGCGAAACTGTCATTCCTGTTAGTTCGATAGAAATGTGTGACATTTGATCCCAAACTACAATAGGAAAATTACTATTCTTTGTTGGTATAATTAAATATGCGCTAGATGTCAGTTCACTATCTGACAATTCCTCTACTTAATATAATATTGAACAGAAATTAATCGGGTAAAATCCATTCTTTAGATCATCATTTTAACATTAATATTACATTTTTAATTAATTTTTCCCTGAATGCTAGTATTTTACGGAAGAGAAGTCTGGCATTTTTCATCCCTGCTACTGTATTTGATCTTGGCATTTAAACGCCGGGAAGCGCTGTCGATCTGATCGACGAGCGGCAGCAAGAGGGTTAATTCAACAATTCTAGATCCTGTTAATGTTTCTTTTCTCTCTTTCCGAATTTTCTCTATCCGTTCTGGAATCCTATTAATCAGTAAATCTGTTGCTGCCATCGGTGTTCTGTGAGCTTTGGCCATTTGATTCCTCCGATTCGCTGCTTGAACTCTGTCGCGTGCTCTCGTCTCATTTCTCCTCCTCTGCTGACTCCTTGCATTCTTGAGGGTCATGTTGCGGTCTGTTCAAAGTTTATGTTTATCTTCTGAAATTGCTCATGTGTTTTTAATTAGTATACTTCTAGCACTATGCACCTACACTCCCGGAAGCTTATAAGGTGTTATTCTTGGCCTAGTTCTTCTTCTACAGTCTCTCTTTCAATCGCCCGTTCCCAGTTTTCTTTATATTGTATAATAGTTTCCCCATCTTTCTTACATCTATCTTCTTATTATTGTTTATTACTTTGTTGTAAAGTACATTTGGATGCAGATCCCTCAACTCTTTCTCTAAGTACTTTTGTCTCCATCTCTCATTTCCTATACATTCTAGCATTATATGTTGGGGACTCTCAAACCCTTTACATATTGGGCACTTACCTTTCTCAAAGTTCCTCCTACTATACCGTAATTTCCATATGCCTAACCTGAACCATGCCCAGCCCAATCTCGTTTTGAGAGCAACTACTAACATACTTTTCTTGTACCCATTCCGTTTTAATTTGTACGTAGAAAACTAACGAGATTTTCTCTTTCATTATCCCTAAGCATTCTTGTCTTCTGCTGTCCCTAGCTTGCTGCAGTATAATGTTGCTAATTGTTTTTATATCTAGCTCTCGGCTTAGCATTTTTCCCCAAATCATGCCAATTCCTAATTTCTCAAGCTGGGACATTATGTCCTCTATTCTGCCCTTTCTTGCTTTCCCTGAATTTAGGTATTTGTTCCCCCTTTCAAGTTGCTCCATAAGGCATAGTTTGAGTAAGTTATCCTCTTCTTTGTTCCATATATAATCATAATATTTCATAATCCTACTCATAACTCCTTTCATGCTGTCCAAACCTAATTTGCATCTAGTTGCCTCATTAGAAGCTGATTGCGATAGGTTGAGCACTATTTTGGCAAATCGTGCTCTTATTTTGTCTATTGTTAGCCATGCGTTTTTGTCCCCCCATATTTCAATTCCGTATAGGACCTTATCTTCTACTATCGATCTATATAATATGTTGAATAATAATTTGTATTCTATGTTCGGCAGTTTTGTTTTAATTGTCTTTATCTTATTCATAGCTAGTTTTCCTGCAATCCAACTTGCCTTCCTCTGGAGTTCCCATGTCCCTTTGTGGTTAATTTCTAGGCCTAAGTATTTTACCTTGCTTACCGCTTTCAGCTGTGCCCCATCTAACATCCATCTCTCTTTTCTGCTTCTAATTATTCCTTTATTTCCTACCATTATTTGGGTTTTCTTAGTATTTATTTTAAGATCCCAGTCCTTGCAAAATTGATGCACCTTACCCAATTTCCTCTGCAATCCTATATGTGTTAATGATATTAGGCAGAGGTCATCCGCGAAGATCAGGCCAGGAATCTCCTCATTTTTTATTGTCTGTGAATGTTGATCTGAACTCGAGCAACTCTGTAATGTGTCATCTATGTATACCAAAAAAAGTTGAGGGCTCATGGCGCAACCTTGCCTGAGACCTCTCCCTTGACTAATACTTTCGGATATGTTATTTAAATTGTCCAACTTTATACAGAATTCTATATTATCGCATAAGCATTTTAGATTACCGATAAAAGCTTTGCTGACCCCCTTCATCTTTAATTTTGTCCATAACATATTTCTGTTTACTGTGTCGAAAGCCTTCTCTAAATCTATAAAGCACCAGTATAGCTTAGCCCTTTTATTCTCTAGGTATAAAATTCGTTTAAAGGGGTACACGTGCATAAGCAAAAGTAGAGTAAAAAGAGCAAATACGGAAGAACACCAAAGGGCGTTTTTAATAGATAACGAGATAATTATGAAGGTGAAAATGGTAGAGACAAAAAGCGAAGAAAGTTTGTGGATTCAATGGTCAGAAGACGAGTGTAATACAAATTTACTTATGGGAGTAGTATATCATCATCCACGTGATTCTAATTTTTATAACCCGAAATTGGAACAAGACATAGAAACGTTATCAAATAAATTTGTGCAACATGAAATATGTATCCTCGGGGATTTTAATGCTAGAATTGGAAATAGAGATACACAAGAAATAAATATAGGTGAACCTAGGTTTTTTGAAGTTGAGTGTGAAACAGTAAAGATATGAAAATCAATAAAGAAGTGGAGAACTGATTGAATTTTTTGAAGGGAACAGTTTAACAATATTGAGTGGGAACTTCGCAGGAGACAATAAAGGAAATTTTACATTTGTGAGCAAATTAGGCCCGTGCGTAATCGATTATGCTTTAATGTCACAGCAAATAGTCGATTATACCGTACATTTCTCCATAGAGGAAACAGGGACAAACAATCATAGGAAGGTAAAAGCAAATGGGAATAGAAAGCACAAGGATAGCCAGTACCAGTATAAGATAATATTTATAGAAGAAGAAAAGGAAGCATTTCACAGCAAATTAAGGGGAAAAGAATCAGAGATTTTAGAAGTAGGAATAAATAAGTGCATAGAGGAAGGTAAGAACAAAGAGGCAGTTAAGCTGATTTACCAGGTATTGAATAGGGTGGAACAAAATAGTTCCAACCAAGATGGGTGTCTTTGGAACAGATTACCTGATGGTGATGTAGTGGTGACGACTTGAAGTCCTGGGATGACTCCAATCCTGGGAGTTGCCGTCTGGTACTGCTGCTGCTCGGGTTCCCATATACTCACCCTTATGCTATGCCACGGCTATTTGAGACTCTATAATCAGGGACAACGATTCGGGAACCTCACTTGCAATTAGTAGTCCAATTCACTGGCAAGATGAATATTTATTCAACGATAACAAATTTATCAACAATTAATCGCTAATGTTACAGACTTCGTTGTGGTGGGAGATACTCTTGTATAATTAACAACTTGTAACTTCTGGTTCAGATCGGGGTCCAGTGGAGGCGATGGAAACTTAGCAAGTAGCAACAAACGACTGTAATATTACGTTACTCGTGTCCTTATAAAAATCACCCGCGCTCTTCTCGCATATAAATTAATAAATACTCACAATAATTCCCTTTTACTTTACTCTGTAATCCCGTCGCTCTCGACCAAGGATTATGGGAAACTTAAACACTTGCAACACTAGAAACGGAGCCGGCCCTCAGGGCCATCAGAAAACTTACTCCCCAGTCGCCGTAGTAGTTAGATCTCCTTCTGCCAAGATTCACCACCCTCCAAGAAACCTCGGTATGCTAACCAGACAGAAAATATTGCTTAATTATCATTGGCTATTGATTACTGTGTATCACTCCACTGTCGAACTTCCATTTGTTTCTGATTGGCTGACAGTTCTGCACATATTTCATCTTTCTTGGAACCAGAGTTCCGGGGAACGACCAGCGTTTATTGTCTGCTAAAACCGAGTAAGGTTCTGGCTTTCCCTGGACACACAATAAAATCAGCCCTTATCTCAAATTTCTTTGTCTCTGCTAGAGTTTTAACACAATGCTTATACCAAGAAATGTATACTGAGACTAACATTCGCCTTTTGTTAAACTTCTAAACCCCGTTACTCTGCGCTAATGTTCTCCCAAGCCGAAATTCCCGTGCAATCAATCTGCCTCTACTTGAAGTTCGTAAATATTAATATCCTATGAATTTTTACTTATATTATTCGATTTAATAATTCCCATTAAACATTATGATTTAATGACATAAATTCTCCCTTCATTAAAAATGGATGAATACGGCCATAGGCCTATTCGCCGCAAATGCCTACGTTCGAAAAAGAGATTGCTTACTTGTAAGAATATATTTTTCGAAGGTATGCTCACGAAAATTAAACAAAGTCTTCCAAAAATCTCAAACGTGATAAATCCTAACAGTTATGAAGTGTTAAAAGCAATTAACACACACACACATATATATATATATGTATATATATAAATATTACATTCCTCAAACTAATGTAAATTAAAATCCAATTGTTAAAAAAAGAAAAGCATTGCAATGTTCCCTTTCCTTGTAAGTGGGCGTGGTTCTCTCCGTTTAACCTTTCTTCCAGCTGTCATGCCTCCACATCTGTCACTTTTCGTCTATCCATTGACACTTACAACTTAATTCTTACACTAACATCTTACAAACTATTTACATGAATTCTTACAACTTGGAACACTGTTACATCAGTACCCTTCTTACCTGCTTGTATTAACTCATTCTCTTTGTATAGGCCTATTCGCCTTCCATAGGCCTATCCACCACAAATGCCTTCCATGTCACGATCGGTATAACTTGTGATGTTATTGTGCACCACATGCACACGACCCATCGCCAGTAAGGTTCGTATAGTCAGCTTAAACTGTGATGATCGTTAAATGGCCATGCTACTCCACACAACACACGCATAAACACCGCACCATTAGTGCTGTCATCACCAAGGTTCACTTAGTCTGCTTGTAATGACGCAACACTCGACTTCTGCTACAAGCGCACTGCCAACATTATTTACATATCTGTGACGTGAATAAGGTTCGTTTAGTCAGCTTAGACTCCGTCACAGATCGGGGTTATATCACTCGAACTCTTGCACTGTTATACTGAAAAAGTCCTTTGTGTATATGATAGTGATTACTTAAAACTATTGCTTAATTATGTACAGTCCTAACGTAGGTTTTTCCTGTTCAAGAGTGATTTTACTCGGTGTGTAATTCTTTGTATGGTTTTAGTAGCTGTTTGTGATATCTGCCTAGAGTTTTGCCTGTTTTTACATCCTGTATTTCATAAGTATGGTCCCCAAAGTTCTGAATTATGGATCCTGGTCATTTGAACAAAAGCTCTAAACAAGAATAACTTCCCCTTAACAATGAAGACAATTTAGTATCCCTGACCAACACCTTGTCGTTGATTTCAGGTGACCATTTGCGCTTATAGCGTCTCGCCTTCTCCCTACGTTTGGCTACACGTTTCTTTATGCGCTCGAATGCGCGTTTGCACATTTCAACATCGGTAAGAGGGCGATCTACATGCAAAGCTTCAGGCAAGTTCACGATCAGAGGTTCAGGGTCCTACCTAACATAAGTTTTATGGGGTGGGTGAAGTTTAAGCGTGAAAGCAAGTCCCCAAAAATGCTTTGATCCCCCGCAATATGCCTAATTTCTTTATCATAGGACATTAATTCATGAACAAATCTTGAGATTTTAGAACTAGTAAGCTTGCATCTGTTCATAAAGCCTAAGCTGATGTGGTCTGTATACAAAATAACCTTTCTGTTGAACACATATTGCTTAAATTTGTTAAGCGCAAAGAAAATAGCTCCAATTTTCTGCTCGGTGACGCAAGCGTTCGCTTCCAATCTCGATAGGCCTCGAGAAGCCGTAGCTATCAAGTGCTTCTCGCCCTGCTCATCTATTTGGCTCAACACGGCGCCATATCCCTTGGCAGATGCGTCCGTGATAAGTGTGAATGGCAAATCATCCCTAGGCCTTTCCAAAAGCACTGAATTTTCAAAAGATTCCTTTACTTCCTCGAACGCTTTTTGTTCCATTTGAATTTTACGTCTTTGCGTAACAGTTCTCTGAGTGGAGATACTTGCTTTGAGTAAATAACTAGAAATCTGCTCTGATAATTCATTATTCCTAAAAACCTGCTCAACTGCTTTACAGTCTTAGGGGGTGGTATCTGTCTTATGCTGTCGACCCAGTCTTGGTCAGGCCTAATGCCGTTCTCTGAGATCACGTATCCGACGAACTCAGTCTGTTTCTTAAAAAAACATAGTCTTCCTTGGTTTGACAGTCATGCCGTTTTGTCGCAGCTTGATCAAAACGTAGTCTATGTGACGTAAATGGTCGTCAAAATCATGATCAAAAATAAAAAAATCGTCGACGTACTGAATAAGGAAGTCTTAAGTGTCTCCAAAAATGTTATCCAAAGCTCTTAACATGGCACTCCCAGAAGTGGAGAGACCGAAAGCGCATCGAGTATATTGATACGTTTTCCATTATGTACAAAACTAGTATATTTACGTAACTCTTCTGCCAATGGGATCTGCCAGTACGATGACGTAAGGTCAATTCCAGAAAAGTACTGTCCAAACCTTTAATTTTCCTAAGAGCGTGTCAATTGGCTCAGGCCTAAAATTGTCTTTTTGTGTGTAAGAATTAATTTTTCGGGCGTCTTTTTTCACAACCCAGAAAAAGTGCATTGATATATTCTGAATTAGAGGGTTCAATAATGCTTTGCTCTAACATTTTATTAATTACTTCATCCGCGGCCTCCCGCATAGAAATCGGAACACTCCTACATTTGTGATAATAAGGTTGTGGATTTACCACAGTGAAAGTATGAGTATAAGTTTTGCAGAGGCCTGCAAAATTTGAAAAAGTTTCAACATACGTACAAGCTCCTGCCATAGTTTTTCTTTCTGTTCGGTATTTAACCCGTAACAGCGTTCCACTTCGTCACGTAATGTATTTAACATTTCCGGACTTTCACTTTCTTCCACGTTGAACACCGGCTCGAACGGTGCACTTGACCTAGATTCCTTCTCAGAATTACTGTAAATATGTCGCAGTGACACAACATGAAGCTTACAGACGTCACAGTCCAGTGACCCTTGTGTGCATATGTGGCCTATATCTGAATCGTCTTCCTCATAAGAGCTAACCTCTATTAATTCGTGGTCGCCTTCCACCTCCAATCTCTTATCAATTACTCCAACATTTGTGGAATCTACGAATGGAACATTTATTTCCACATTATTCACATTAGCTAACAATGCTTGCCTCTTAAAATCCATGAGTGCGTTCCACTCAGAAAATGCGTCACACCCAATAATAACATCTGTAGTTAGGCCATTAATTACTAGGAACATTATTTCTACTTCAAATCTCCCTAACCTGACTACAAATAAACATTGCTGCTTAACCCTCTGTCGCCTTTTTCTCACTGCTACAGAAAAAAATACTGCGCATACTGGAAGAGAAAGAATTTTTATTCCCATCTGTTCTAACCTATAATAGAAATCCAGACTACAAACACTGCTACTTGACCCGGAATATATTAAAATATCACACTGTAAGCCATATATATCTGCCCTTATTCTAGGTGGTTCTGCTATTACGTCACGTCCTGTCTCTGTCAATGGGATTTTTATTTCATCTGTCAGTCCGTCCGTGATCTCAGGCAAATTCCTACGTTCTGTCATGAAATTAGTAGACTAGTTTCTATCAGTTGTATTGTTATTACGACTGAGGCAATCGAGAATCTCAGAGTCCGCAAGAATCTCGGAGTTTAGTTTTCCGACGGCCTATTGCTATTACTTCCCTGCGGGTACGTAGGCCTACTTCTATTATTATTAGGCTCGAAGCTCCGGGCTTCCGGATTCATGCTTCCGCTCCTACTGTGATTATCAGACCTTCCTGATGACTGATTATTGTTGTTATTTCTCCAGCCGTTTTGCCTATTATATGGCTGTCTGTGAAAATTAGCTCTCCAATAGCCATTATAGAAATGGCTATTGGATATAGAATCCCCTATTTCGCAGCCAATGTGGAGCGTTTCTATTTTGATTGTACCTGCCCCTTGATTATTACCATTATTAGGCCTATTATCAACCCTAAACATGTTTATCTGTTTTTGGTTATTGTTGCCCCGGTTGAAATTAGGCCTATTTTGAAACCCTCTAAAATATTGTACTGAAAATTATTTTGGCCTGATTTGCCCTCATTGTTCCTATTATAGGCCTGATTATTTTGGCTGGAGTGAGGCGGAGCCGATGCCTCCTGCCCACGCGATCCGTAATGAGGCCTATAACCCTGTGAAGTAATGTGTTGATTATTACCACACACGTGAAATCTGTTTGTTTTCCCCGTCCTGTTTGTGGGGTGTAGATGCCGTTGCCTCAAATTTAGTCAAAAGGTCTACCATTTCCCCAAAATCCTTCGGTCTGGCCACAATTAAATTATTTCTTATATGGTCTTCATAATGACTTGCTGCGATACTAAAGACTTCGCTATCCTTTAAAGGCGGGTCTAGCATTCTCCCTTTCTGTGCAATTCTTAAAAAATGATCTATCATCGTAACTCCCCCTTGAGGATTATATTTCCCTGTCGTTAGTTCGCTACGAATTTTGTTTTTCTCATTCCAATATCTGTACATGAAAAATTTCTTAAACGTACCGTAGTCTACCTGTTCCCCTAGTGTAAGTTTCAGCCATTGCGAAGATATCCCCTTTAAGCTTCTCTTAACCATCAACATTTTTAGCTCTGGCGGAATTGACTTCAACTTGAAATAATTGTCAAGTTCTGTGAGATAGTATTGTGGGTTTATTTGCTCGTCCTCATTAAAAATGGGGAACGGAATTTCGTTAAGCAAATGAACAGAAATACCCTGAACACTGGTATTAACAATCTGGCTATTAACACTATTATCATTAACATGCGTATCGATATTGCCTTGCCGGATTGGAGTGGACATTCGCTCCATTTCTGTGACATTTTCTGTAACTACCATAGCACTAGTAGATGCTAAGTTTACTTCCCTAGGTATGTTTACTTCCGGGATGGCATTATCGCTGCTCAATGTGCCATTCATGCTATTCTGTCATATCGTATCTAACTGCCTCTCATTCTGTTCTAACTCTCTGATTTTATTTTGCATAATATTTACTTGTGAAGCTAGGCTATCAACTTTTTCACTTGTTGCTTTACTGGAATTTTCCACTACTGATTTTACTTGATTTACAGCTGCTTCTAGGCTACTGTTCACCCTAGCATTCACTTGTTCAAGATTAGTGTTTACCCTAGCATTTAGTTCTTCAGATAATTTCTGCTTTAATTGCTCTTGTTCACGCTTAACCTCATTCTGTACATTTGTCGTAAATTCCTGTAATTTACTATTAACCTCTATCTGAATTCCTTTTAGGCTATCCTCAAATTTAGTGACATTGTTTTGCATATTCTTCAAGCCTTCGTCCATTTTCTGCATATCATTCCTTTACTAAGTAAAAGCTACTATTTAACTTCTCTTGCAAATTAGCCTCAACAGATTCTAATTTTCTCTCTAAGCTCCCGACTGATTTCAGTTTATTGTCTACATCTTGTAGTTTCCCTTCTAAATTCCCTACTGAATTTAATTTATCTTTCATTTCCTCAACTGATTGCAATTGGTTATTTACATATCTTAGCTCTTCCTTAAAGTTTTCCTTCATTTCATTCATAAAGCTGTTGAGAAGAAATTTTATATCTTCCGGGTAAGGTTGAACTGCCTGAGCGCTAGATGTACTAGGCCTAATTTCTTCCGTCTCTATTTCTACTTCTGCCTGAATTTCCGCCTGAAAATCTACAGACTGCTCCTGCTTAGTAATATTTTGGTCAGAAGGACCATCTGCGGTTTCATTCAAATTATTGTTATCAACAAGAGGCCCTACACTCTTCTGAAAATCCATTTCCAGCGATTCCATACTATTACGTAGGGTTTTATGTCTAAGTTTCATTTGTACATATAAAAATCAATAAGTTACACAAAATATTGCCCTACTGTACTCCTACATAAATCTATTACACACATTTTAATAGTGATACAACCATACTACACAATATATAAATAAACAACGGGTACTTTACTGTGTGATGTCTTGAAGCGATGAGTTGACGGGCCGTGTAGCGGATGGTGTGGATTCCCTTGCCGCCGTCCGGTGCCGCCGATCTCCGGTCGTGTTGCGTGTCTGCCGTGCTGGTTCCCGCGTTGTGTTCTTAATTAGTGTACTATGCCACTAATTGCCGTAACCCTCAGAACGTTGCTGGCGCCATTTGGAACAATATAGTTCCAACCAAGATGGGTGTCTTTGGAACAGATTACCTGATGGTGATGTGGTGGTGACGACTTGAAGTCCTGGGATCACTCCAATCCTGGGAGTTGCCGTCTGGTGCTGCTGTTGCTCGGGTTCCCATATACTCACCCTTATGTTATGCCACGGCTATTTGAGACTCTATAATCAGGGACAACGATTCGGGAACCTCACTTGCAATTAGTAGTCCAATTCACTGGCAAGATGAATATTTATTCAACGATAACAAATTTATCAACAATGAATCGCAAATGTTACAGACTTCGTTGTGGTGGGAGATACTCTTGTATAATTAACAACTGGTAACTTCTGGTTCAGATCGGGGTCCCGTGGAGGCAATGGAAACTTAGCAAGTAGCAACAAACTACTGTAATATTATGTTACTCATGTCCTTATAACATCACCCGTGCTCTTCTCGCGTATAAATTAATAAATACTCACAATAATTCCCTTTTACTTTACTCTGTAATCCCGTCGCTCTCGACCAAGGATTATGGGAAATTTAACCACTTGAAACACTAGAAACGGAGCCGGCTCTCATGGCCATCAGAAAACTTACTCCCCAGTCGCCGTAGTACTTAGATCTCCTTCTGCCAAGATTCACCACCCTCCAAGAAACCTCGGTATGCTAACCAGACAGAAAATAGTGCATAATTATCATTGGCTATTGATTACTGTGTATCACTCCGCTGTCGAACTTCCATTTGTTTCTGATTGGCTGACAGTTCTGCACATATTTCATCTTTCTTGGAACCAGAGTTCCGGGGAACGACCAGCGTTTATTGTCTGCTAAAACCGAGTAAGGTTCTGGCTTTCCCTGGACACACAATAAAATCAGTCCTTATCTCAAATTTCTTTGTCTCTGCTAGAGTTTTAACACAATGCTTATACCAAGAAATGTATACTGAGACTAACATTCGCCTTGTGTTAAACTTCTAAACCCCATTACTCTCTGCTATTGTACTCCCAAACCGAAATTCCCGTGCAATCAATTCCTCTGCCTCTTCTTGAAGTTCGTAAATTTTAATATCCTATGAATTTTTACTTATATTATTTGATTTAATAATTCCCATTAAACATTATGATTTCTTGACATAAATTCTCCCTTAATTAAAATAGGATGAATACGGCCATAGGCCTATTCGCCGCAAGGGTGGGACACAGGGTGAGAAGTAAAAGCTATAAGGGGAAAAGTGTTAACAATTTCTATGATAATGAATGTTTAAAAATAGAAGTAGTCTAAGGAAGGAATATAAAAGGTGGATAACTAATGATAAGGAAGAAAACAGGACCATGTTCGTCGAGATAAGAAGAAAATACAATGATTTAATTGGGCAGAAAAAATTAAATTTCATCTGGGCTGAGAGTGAATAAAATAAACAAATGGCTAAGAAATATCAATACACAGAAGATTTGGAACTATATAAGTAATATACACAAAGTAGAATCAGTCAAGAGCATGCCTACCGAACAGGATTGGAAAATACATTTCGACCAAATGTTTAACAGAGAGAGGGGGTTATACATAGGAATTGGGATATTGCAGAGCTAATAATAAAAGATGAAATATTAGATAAAGATATCAGTGAGGTGAAACTCAGGGCCGTTATCTCAAAACTGAAACCCAATAAGGCCCCGGGATTGGATGGGATACCGCCGAAAATCTGGAAGGAAGTGACAAAGAATACAAGATGGTTGAATATATTGGTTAAACTTTTCAACAGGATAAAGACTTCTAACGAAATACCGAACATTTGGAAAAAGGCTTTAGTCATACCGATATACAAGAAAAAGGGGAATAGTGAGAATTCGAATTCCTACCGAGGAATTAGCTTACTTCCGGCAATCTACAAACTGTATGTGAGCAAACTAACCAATAGACTAGTAACATGGGTGGGAGAGCATAAGACTTTATCAAAATGGCAAAACAGTTTTAGGAAGGGGAGGAGGACATACGATAATATATTTATATTTTGCACACTGATGGAAAAATACCCTTTTCAATAAGCTGGCGTCAAACTTCTATGAAGAAATTGTTGGGAAGCTCGTCCACCAATGTGAGAAACACAGTAATCTTCACAGTGGCTATATGGAAAAGTAACTGTGATCGTACTTGACTCCTGGTAATAAAACCATTTTGTGATTCACATTTGTCTTCATTTTATACCCCATCTGAAGTTAAAAAACAAATAGCCCTTGTATAATACCCTAGTAGCACAGATCGTTGTGCGAATGTTGGGAAATGATCGCCATGTTTCGTTGGTCAACGGTTAGGAATGTCCGTCGGGGTTCCGTTGCCAAGGAGCGTTTTATCCAACCAATATACAACAAAATCCCAACAGTTGGGAGACATCTATTAGGTAATGGTGGAACTACTAGCAGCACAGAGACATCTGGCGGAAATACTAGAAGCACAGAAAATTTAATTTTTTATTTTCCCTTTCATCCCTTCTCTCCTCTCTTCCTCCTCTTTTCTCTATTACCTTCCTTCTCTCCTTCACCCTACCTACCTATTCCTATCGTATAAAATTCACACCTATGGGGATTCGATCCCGGGAATGCTAGTGTTATAGTCTATCGATTTAACCACTACGCCATTAGTGATCGTTGCAATAAAAATCGAGAATTCTTCTAGCCTATTTACTACAGAGATGTGTAATACATGATAAATAGCAAGAAGGATATACATCTCGTATTTTGAATATTTGATGTGAATATATGATAACATTATTTTCAGAATACAAATAAAGGGCCCTAATATTAATATAAGTAAAAACACCATTCGGATTCTTCAACATATCAAGATGGCGAATAACCGTTGTATCTTCATCGTCTAGTGATGACCTACGAACTATGCCGGAAATTGCCGAAGACTGGCAGGAAGAGGTGGAGAAGTAAATTTTTAGCATGTAACGCGCACAAAGAGCTCGAATAATTAATGAATTAACACTGTTTTATTTTATAGGAAATGAAAATTTAACGCTTATAATGTTATTTCAACACTTTTTAATTTTAACATAAATGCGATTATATTCCAACGAAATGTAATGCTGGGCCAACAATCCTGTTGGTTGGTAACGCCAACGGAGGCTTAGCCAACGAATAAATCCGTTGGCAAAACCGAGGAAATTACAACCAACCTTTTCCCAACATATCCCTTCCATGCCAACCAAATCCCTCCGTTGGGCCAACGAAGTGTGCTACTAGGGTATATTAAGGGAGATACATACAGTACTGTCCAGCTGACAGTACCGGCCACTGCCATTTCAGCTTCCAGGGTAGAAACTTACACTTGCTAAATAGAAGAAGCCAAACTTTCCCTTACAATAGTTTGGGCATTCTTTTGTTCTTTCAATTTTGTCTGAGTTGTGAGAGAATAACATTTGCTGTTTTACATATGCATGCGGAGAGTTATTTTCTAAAGCTTGGTCTTTCGATCTGAAGTAAGTAAATTAATTTGGTTGCAGGTTTAATTGATAGTTATTCTCTAAGGATACTATAGATATATAATTTGTGAAAAATGGTTTATCAAACAACATGCCATCAGAACAGACATAGGCTATCCTTATGTTCGTGGTAGGCCTACAGTACCAGCCACCCAGTCTCTTCCAGTACTGGCCAACTCTGATTTTACAGATAAATGTCACATTCCTTGATTATTTTACTTTTCAGAGTGAAATGGCAAAATATAAGAGGAAAACATGAAGAGGGTGTTAAGTGAACTATTTCCCAAGACACTGACAACAGAGCAGGCAGCTGATGAGCTATAATATTTTGTAAGGTTAGAAGTACACTAGAAGATTGGCTGGGTCTAATTATTTATTCATATTTATAGATTTGTGTCAGTAGATATAACACTTCAGATGAGTAGACTAAAAATTATGAAATGAAAGACCTGTTATTTTACATAGGCCTAATGGATTTAG
The DNA here is from genome assembly GCA_964059195.1 of Ectobius pallidus. Classification (NCBI taxonomy): domain Eukaryota; kingdom Metazoa; phylum Arthropoda; class Insecta; order Blattodea; family Ectobiidae; genus Ectobius; species Ectobius pallidus. Next base: position 136,705,527 of record CAXKWD010000003.1, on the reverse strand, counting down.
AGAAATTCATAAAGAAACCAGGTGGGTTTAGCAGTTGAAAATAAGAGGATAGAATGAAAAGACACTGAAATGAAAGAGGAAATTGTATTCTAGTTAAAATAACACAGCGATAGAAAGCACTGAATGTTTTGTTTGTTGCAAATCGTTCGTAAAAGATTGGGTGCAATGTGTCAAGTGATTGGAATGGGCAATGTTGAGGCTAGAACGAAGAGGTCACTTTGTATTATGCCTGTGACCATGGCAAAAACTGATCTAATCTATCTTCTTAATAGGCTGTTGATTTTATAATAATGCACTGTAGTGTGTCATGTGTTGATTTCCATGCTAGTAAATTGGGTAGTCATAGGTCTGTACTGTATGATGATTTTCGTACAGCAAGAATATTCAACTCATTTGTATTTTAAAATAAACATCATTTCAGTAAAGATGACAGTCAAAATAGTGCCTTGATATTCTTAAAGCGTTCTTTGGCCTAGCGGATTAGTGAGATAAAAATACTTTCTTCTACCTATAGTAGCCTACCTATGGTAAGGTCAGATGAAGTAAAAGTATAATTAATGTTTATAAATCTGAGAAGACTACTACTATGAAGTTACATTTATCAAAATTATAATTCCTTCAATATGCTCTAAATCTACATTAAAAGGAAGTAAGCAATTTTTGTTAGAGGATATCAGTTATCCTAGATTTTGACATTACTAATAAAAATGAGGAGTATGTTGTCAAAAAAATTAAACTTGATTTTTTTTAAATGTTAAAACTAGAAACCAATTCAGATTCATCTTCAGTATAAAAGTATTCCTCAGGTTCGAGAGCGACCCCTGGTGATCTCGTAAGGGGATATTCTCAGCGGATTTGTTACAGGGGTGTGCCAGTCCCCTACCTACTTAAACCTAAGGACACACACACACACACCCAGTTCTGAACCCAGGAAAGGAATTTTTCACTACCAAAAAATCCCCAACCCTGCCGGAAATCGAACCCAGGCCGCCGGAGTGAAAGGCAGGCATGCTACAGACTCACCCACAGCGGCAGACCATTTTTAGTATAATAAACCCTTGGGAAAATAACATATTGCGAGCCACCCGAGCCCCCCACCACTACTACTCTAACGGGACAGCGTGGAAAGTAGGGGTTTTGGGTGGGGAGAAACCTAGCGGCGGCATTAGAACTACTAGGAGAGTAGCGACGGTGGCGACATCTAGTAAGGAAATGGTGAAAGAGAAAAATAATTTATTTTTCCTTTATTCTCTTCTTCTCTTCCTTTCCCGTCTCTTTCCTCTCTTCCTCTCACCTCCTCTTCACCCTACCTACCTATTTGAGACCTATTCCTAACAGTAAATTTTGGATCGAACGCATGACCCTTAGCATCGTAGCCAAGAGACTTATCCGTTACGCCACGAAGGACAGTTGAGCACTGAAGGAAGTTCCGGTATATTTTAGTTATCTAATTTAGTTAGCGCTAGCGAGTGTTAACGCAAGAATCGGGTTTTCTAATTTTGAGATGGTTTGTTTGTTATGAAAAGAGTAGTGTTGGTGGAAGGGAATTTTTCTGCATCAATTAACACGGCGTTTTTTAAAATTGGGAAATATTATGTAAATTTCGATTTTTTATATATTTTATATATTGGTCCGTACTTAAAGGACGATATGCCTCGGAAATATTGGAACTTCGGACGAAGGACTGGCGATGGAAAACGGAGAATGACATTTGGATGTTGGAATGTACAGGGCATTTCAACTAAAATCAATATGCTTCCTTCAGAGCTTGACACATTCCAAATGGATGTTACAGTACTATCAGAAACCAAACGAAAAGGCAAAGGAGAAGAAGAATTAGACAACTACATACATATTTGGAGCGGGGTATCTAAAGGAACAAGAGCTAAGGCAGGAGTGTCTATCATGATTAACAAGAAGTTGAGGAAGAACATCACTAATTGGGAATTCATAAACGAACGAATTATCACCGTCGAAATGACCTTATTCTCTAGGGAGGTGGTCATAATTGGTACATATGCTCCAACAAATAATACGCGGGACCAGGAAAAGGATTCATTTTGGACAACACTTAGAGACACTCTAGAAAAAATTCCAAGACGGAAAGAGATAATCATGATGGGGGATTTAAACGCAAGAGTAGGAGTTCAAGACTCCTCTCCAGTGGTGGGAAAACATGGTGAAATAGAATACAATGATAATGGAGAACGCCTAATTGATATATGTGAACAATTCAATCTACAAATTACCAACACATTTTTTCAGCACAAGGACATCCACAAGTACACCTGGCAGCAGAACACTAGGGAACTTCGATCCATAATTGATTATATTATCATCAAACAAAATAGTACATTTAAAGCAACTGATGTTAAGGACATATAGAGGTGCACAGTGTGGATCAGACCACTATTTGTTAAAAATGAAATGTTTCTGGCCATGGAGAAATAAAGGAAGCAGTAATGAAGCTTCACCTGGAATTAATGGGAAGGAAAAGAGTGAAGATAAAAAACTTAATATCGACAGCTTACACGATGAAAGCATAAGGAAATTACTTACCTGTTGAATGGATAATACATTAGACGAAACATTTGATGGATCCGCTGAAGAAATGTATGAGTATATAAAATTAAACATAATAAAAGTAGCACAAGAAGTACTAGGAGAAAAAGAACATAAGAATCGTAAACAGAAAACAGAATGGTGGTCAGAAGAGATAGAGCAAGCCATCCAAGAAAAAAGGATTGCCTTCAGCACTTGGTTAAATATTAAGACTGAGGAAACAAGATGGTTATACAAAGAAAAGAAGAACATAGTTATGAGGAAAATAAGGAAAGCAAAAAATGAAACCTGGGAAAAAACTTGCACAGATGTGAATAGTAAGTTAAGTTTCAGAAGATCAAAAGAGGCCTGGTCCGTACTTAAAGGACTTCGGCAAGAAACCAAAAGAAAAGCGAACCTCCAAATAATATCATTACAGGAATGGGAAGATTATTACAAAAAATTACTAAATGAAGACAGAGAGGAATTTGCAGAAGAAGAAAGTGAACATGCATTTCAAGGAATTGAATTACAAATATCTGAGAAGGAAGTAATGGACGCGATAATGTCAGGGAAAAATGGGAAATCACCAGGACCAGGTAATATTAATCTGGAAATTATGAAATATGGTGGTACTAAAATAATAAAATTAATAACAAAGTTTTTGAACAAAATATTCTCTGGAGATAGAATACCTGATGAAATGAAACTAGGATATATAACTTCGATATTTAAAAAAGGAGATCGCAGAGTCTGCTCAAATTATCGTGGAAATTGTGTGTTGAACTCACTCATGAAAATTGTTGGAAAAGTAATCCAAAGGAGGTTAGAATCTATGTTCCAAACCCAAGAAGAACAGTGTGGCTTTACAGCAGGTAGATCTTGTACAGACATATTCACATTACGACAAATTTTAGAGAAATGTACAGAGAAAGGAGAAAATATTGGACTAGTTTTCATAGATTTGGAGAAAGCGTACGATACCGTTCCCAGAAAATTACTATGGAGGGCATTACACATGGCAAACATAGATGTTTCCTTAATTCAATTTTTACAGGAAATATATAGAAATAATAATTGCCAGATCAAAGTTGGAAATACATTATCACCACAATTTAGAACAAGTAAAGGACTACTACAGGGTTGCCCTATGTCACCAATACTATTTAAAATTTATATAGATATTAGTCTGAGACAGTGGTCTCGGAAATGCAACAGAATGGGACTAGAAATAGCAGATGGAAAATATATACATCACTTACTTTTCGCAGATGACCAAGTGGTTATTGCACAAGATGGAGAAGATGCCAACTACATGTGTAACCAACTATTGAAGGAATACAAAAAATGGGGTTTGAAGATCAATTATAAAAAAACAGAATATTTAACCAATGATACAGATGAATTGTACATCAAAGGGGAAAGAATAAAAAAGGTTAACAACTTCTGCTATTTAGGCACAATCTTAGAAAAAGGGGGAACATCAGACATGGATATCAATCAAAAGATAAATAATGGGAGGAAAGTAATTGGAATGTTGAACTCAGTCTTATGGAGCAGGAACATCATTTGTAGCATGAAGAGAATAATATTTAAGTCAATATTGCAAAGTATAGTGTTATATCGAGCAGAGATTTGGACAATGAACAGAAAACATATGAACAAACTGAATGTATTAGAAATGGATTTTTGGAGAAGATCAGCCAGAGTCTCACGAAGAGACAAAATAAGGAATGCAGAAATACGAAGAAGGATGGAAGTGGAAGAAGACATTAACAATACTATTGAGCAGAAGAGACTACAGTGGTATGGTCACGTACGAAGGATGGAAGAAGGAAGGATACCAAAATATATACTTGAATGGGAAATTGGAAGGAGAAGAAGAAGAGGGCGTCCTGCAACTACATGGATCAACAATGTACAGATATCAATGGGAAGAGTTGGTGCAGTGGAAGAAGATACACAGGACAGAGAAAAATGGAGACAGATTATTAACAAATGATGACAAGCTCAGAAAAGTGTATTGATTGTGTTGAAATGTGATATGTGGATACTTTGTTTTAATTTGTTTGTATTGTTTGGTTGGAGGACAGCCTCTGTATTGAGGGAAAACTCAGAATGTATGTATGTATATATTGTGAATTTTTTTTCTTTCAAATCGGTGTTTAAAGATCGTGAAATATGATGTTTGGTACAAGGGTATTGTTTTAATATAATTCGTGAAATTTTATTTTGTTTTTTATAATCGTTTTTAAAAATTGTGAAATATTATGTATGGTGCAAGGCAATCATTAGAGTAAGCTGTGGCTTAACACAGGAAGCTGCATTACCGGCGCTTATTAGCGGCCGGCAAGAGCAATAGCGGGGTAGATGCGCGCGGGACGATGCGCGGTAGGCGGAGGGGAAGCCTGCCTGGCGGAGAAGGCGACCAGGCCGATGGAAAGGGGAGCCGGTTGGGTCGCAAAGTGTTATCTTGCCAAACCCTTAACCATGGACATGATTATTGTTATATTAACATGGACGTATGGTGTGAGTGACTGCTCAGAGTTAAGGAACTTTTAACAATGAAAACACTTACAAAGTTTGAATTTTAATTATTATTCAAGCAAATTGATTCCTAAATGTTTAATTAATGAAGCATTATTCTTACACCATCATTTTATGGGGGTTATCAGGGCAGATATTTGCACTGAAAAAGCAATGAAATGAACAGTTTCTTAGATGTTAATATTTTTCAAATGAATTGCTATTATATACAAAATTTTATTTAGTATCATCATTCAGAACAGATATTAATCACAGTTCAACATAATAAGTTGTTGTGTTCAACATTATAGTAACTCAACTTACAATATTTTCCCCTTAGAAATGAGACAAAACATTCACTGAAATAAATCATCACGTCTTAATGCTCTCGACTAAGAGTTTTTTGTGGTCCAGGCCAATCACTCATTGTTATTTCACAAAATAGTAAACTAAAAAGCCTTACATAACCATGGACGTGAAGACTCCCAAACCGATACAAAAACAAACTGTTTTCTAGCAAAGCACGGCATTACTAACACTGATGGGTAAGTGACACATACGGGGTGATAAAGGGTCTTGAGAAAGGAAGGTTGTGTCAAGACAATATCCAGAGAGTAGCAGCAATTTTTACTGAGGTCACACAGACCTTACTTCCATGGTTAAGGATAAAGTAAAATAAAATAAAGCGAATTGTCTTATTATACTGTAAATAAACCTGTTTCATTCGTATTCTATTTCTCTACATTAATTTATTGTTTGTTTCAGTATTCTCAAGAGTTATAAGATGAGATATACTAGTCAAGGGTCAGAAAAACCTTTGCTGTGATGCTCAGTTAGCTTTGAAACCCTTCTTGTTTTGTTTCAGTTAATGGTGAATATATCACATCATGTAACCATGATGATGCTGTCAATATCTTACGAAATGCTGGGGACCTTGTAATGTTAACTGTAAAACATTACAGAGCTGCCACACCGTTTCTCCAGAAAAGCTGTAAGTAATCAATGCAATATTCTGAACACCTTATCGATGTAGTATCTTCCACACATTATACATCTGCATAAACACAATATCATATACAGTACAGCCTGTCTTATCCAGATCTGTGATATCCGGATCTATGTCTGAACAAATTTTACAATTTTGCATGAGTGAGACCCGTGTGAAAGATAGTACTGTATTAGTGTGTCTGGTGGAATGCGGAAGTGAGGGTTGGGGCTGGAATGTTTGTGCGCCTAGTCTATTATAAGCTGTCCTGTGACCTTGATTCCTCAATGGCTCTTTCCCGCTCTGCTGTCTGTCTGCCCTAAGTTTGTGTTTGCAGTGACAGTTTGTTTTGCAAGTGATATTCTTTATTGTTGATTTTCGTTAAAATAACCAAGAAAAGGAAGAAAACTGTTGTGGCGATGGATGAAAAATTTTGTGTGTTAGCTGTACTTAAATGACCTTGTGATTCCCGAATTCTTCCATAACCGGATTGGCCTGTCACACATTTGTCCGGATATGACAGGTTGTACTGCATATACTCAATTAGACATGACTCTAAAATGGAGGAAAGTTAGATTCCTGAAATCCAGTGAAATAGAAACTTAAGAAATCCCTTGAAAATAAGAAATAAATTGTCATACCCTACAATAGGGTTAACAGATGTAAAATTTGAAATGCAGAACATTTTCTCCTGAAATTTTTTTTTTACACAAAAAATGCGGACATAACACTAATTCTTAAAAATACATATAAATTTAATGTAATTTGTTAAACGTGGTGTACAACTTATATTAGACTATTGAAATTATATTAATTAATGTAATTGCTATAAACTATGTAAGGTATGTAAACTAAATTAGTGGTAAAGATTGGAATGAAACATATGAAAACGCCAATCAAGCCTTAAAAATAATTAAAAAATGGTTAGATTTAAATTTATTATCTTTGAATATCTCAAAAACAACTTTCATAAGCTTTTCTTTATATTCAATAGTAAACGCCAAACCCAACCCAGCTTTAAATATAAAATTGCATGAAACCTTTTGTAATTCTAAGCAAATGTGTAATTGCCCTTGTTTAAAAGAATCTTCTGAAGTTAAATACTTAGGAATTATTATTGATAGACATCTCAAATGGGATAAGCACATTGCATTTATCACAAATAAAATACGCAAGACTATTTACAAATTTGTTATCCTTCGAAATTTACTTCCAATTTCTACATTACAGTCAATATATCTAGCACTAGTTGATTCGTTAAACCAATATGGAATTATTGGCTGAGGTAGCATTTCTAAGACCATTTGTACAAAATTAATTTTACTTCAAAAGAGAGTAATAAAAATGTGTTTAAATAAACCTATTGATTATATGTTGAATTCAATGTTATGAAAATTGAACAACTATATAAGTTAAAATTATTAATACATTATCATAAAAACAGATCTAAATTTATTTCCTACAGTCATTGTCAAAAAACAAGAAGAAACGCCATCTTTCGTTTTGCTGAATCAAAATGTAAGACGACCAAGGGGCAATTACATGGTCAAAACTATGGTTTGAAATTGAAATTGTATAACAATTTTATTGCTGAGTACCCTGAATATGTAAATTACAATTTTAAACATTTTAAGAGGAGAATAAAAAAGTTAGTAGATAATATTAATAACACACTTTAATTTTGTTTGGTCTTTCAATGTTTCAGTCCAATTTATTCTATTTTTTGTTGTAAATGCTATTTTTAACCACTGGTTAATGCTAAAAAAAAATTTTTATTCACATTTACTCATAAATTTAGAACTTTCTCGTGTATAGTATACTGTGTAGTGATACGTAATTATATTTATATTAATCTACTATATCCCCTAAACACGAGCGTTTCTCATATAGGGGCATGTTTGCTTTTAGTTGTTTTTACTTGTATTAAATATGTAATAATGATAATAATGTAATGTAAGTAAGTAATGTTAATAAATGTAAATTTAAAAAAAAAAGAAATGAATACACGTTTTAATTTTGTTTTCTGTTTTTACTTCTATTATAACCCAATTTCAAATTTTCGGAAAATTTGCACTTCCTTTTACTACATCCACTAACCTTTGACATTTCAATTAAAGATTGGACACTATTAAAAGGATAGTAACTTAAACACATACGCTAAAGAAATTCACAACATGAGTCTGCAATTTTGAAAGTATACTGATCAATTATTGATCTTGCTTCCGTACCTTGTGATTGAAGTCCCACCTACTAGATCACATATACCAATAGAATTAAGGTTATTGAATTATGTTCTTTAGTGATACGTGGTCATGGCTGATAATTATGTAAATTTGAAAACTATTTAGGATGTAACTTACTATAAAAGTCACTTAGGTAGAAACATGCAGTGCAAGAAAATTTGCATTAATGTGTAGCTTAAAAAGCAGGACAATGTTTGATTTCCTACAGTGTCTGGCCAGATGCCAGACAAAGATATTAAAATCAGGGCATGTCTAGTGAATTCCTGACATTAGTAACCCTACTTACATAGTCTCAGAGTATATGACAAATATATTTTTATGCATGATTGACAATTTCATAAACAATCTCCAAATTTACAAACTTATTTAAATACACAATTTAGGCCCAGTTGCATAAAAATGGCTAACTGTAGTTCAGTTTTAATCGAAGTTCAGAATTGAACCTCGATTAATTCGCTGCTCGAGTTGTATAACACTAATCGTAGATCACACGAATTTGATTTAGTGCTAATCGAAGATCACAGAAAGACAACAGCGCCAAGTTCAAGGGAAATGCGAGGGAAATACATAATATTATCGCATCGAATGACAGTTGTCTACGCTGTTCGATTTTCTTTTGTCTCAGTTAATGTTATGTAATTGTCTGTTGTTGTTACAGCTAATTGTTAAAAGGAAAATGGATAACAGAACACCAGGAAAATTACACATGTCATAAAAGCATCGCATTACATGGCTCTTTTCATTCTTGTCAGTAGGTGTCTTGATGAACTGGGGTCTTAAATTTGCAATTTCTCTTGCTACTTGGTGTATGGTTCTACTTGCAGTTGCTTTATTCACATGGAAAATATTCCCAATTACCATCCGGAAGCTACCATTGCAAAGAATTGCAGGGTGAGCAGAATCATAAACATTGAATTCGATGCATGATTTCTTTTAGTTTGAGTTTCTAGCTGTGGACGCAGTCTTTGTTCTAGTCCCTCGACTATATGTTTACATAATCAAAATCTCATTTTAAAGTGGTGTTTACTGAGTTCTGTGTTGAAATACATGAGGGTCCTGGGGAAACTCAAAATCTTCATTTTCGGATGAACCATCCCTAGTAGCACAGATTGTTGGGCCAATGTTGGGAAATGATCGCCATGTTTCGTTGGTCAACGGTTAGGAATGTCCGTCGGGGTTCCATTGGCAAAGTGCGTTTTACCCAACCAATTGCCAACTGTAGCCAACCAATATCCAACAAAATCCCAACAGTTGGGAATGTTCGTTGGCGATCTGTTGGGCCATCATTGTAATGCCAACAGAATGCCAACTGTTGCCATCCGAATTCCAACATAATTCCATCCATAAGGCAACCAAAATCCAACGATTTCCCTACATTCCTCCATTGGGTTCTGCTTTTTGCCTTGGTTTCATGTTTATTTTGTCACAATTAGGTAGTTGATAAAATATTTACCCCAGCAACTGCAATTTAAGAATGACTTATAAATCCATGCAAATCTTTCGCACTTCACCCCTTTTGATAATAGTCCAAGAAAACCAAGTATTTAGCTAACTAATAAATTCACTCATACAGATTCCCAAAACACAGTATACAGTTCATATGTTGCTCTTAATTCAACCGTATACTGTATTTTGTGAATGTATAAGAATGAATTTATTAGTTAGCTAAATGCCTAGTTTTCCTGGGCACTTATCAAAAGGGGCGAAGTGCGAAAGATTTGCATGGACTTGCTAATCATTCTTAAATTGCAGTTGCTGAGGAAAATATTTTATCAACTACCTAATTATGATAAAATAAACATGAAACCAAGACAAAAAGCAGAACCTAATGGAGGAATATAGGGAAATCATTGGATTTGGATGGCTTATTGATGGTTATACAGTGCTTTCACTGTACGACTTGGCCAGCAATCGCAGGGGCCGCTCCACCGTCACAGATAAACCGCATGTGGGGCCAGGCGCGTGACATATCACGGTACTCCCGGCGAATCGTATATATTTCTGTAATTGTAATCACAATAAAATATGAAAATATAAAATTAAAATACAAACTTACCTTATCACAGGAGATGTTGGAAATGCCGTCCTTCTGCATCTACGGCACCTTTTGAGGAAATTGCTATTCACACGCAGTAGTTCTAATGTATAATTATGTTGTGGCATTTTTAAAACACTTCAAGCAAAACTAAAAACTACTTTAACCATAAAAAAACACAAACACTGCTGTAATAATTATTCACGTGTGAACGCAATCAGATCACATGCTAGACTTCAGCGGTGAGACAACGAGGCATCACTTGGGCGCTTGATGCATGAATCACGGATAGTCGGTCCGTGCGATTGCCGGCCAAGTCGTACAGTGAAAGCACTGTAATACTAATGGTCGAGAACTTCATCCCATGAGGGGACAAGGCCTACTACCCATGTTGCATTTTCTTCCTCCATTCTTCTACATTGGCAGATGGTGGTCTTCATGACTGAAACCGCTATTTCTTTATCAAGTGGCTTCTCGTCTTCATGAGGCTATGTGCACCCTGGTCCAGAATTCTATATCTCAGAAAAATGGTGATACATGGTACAACATAAGGAAAGAATCTCGGCTATAGGCTAAATAAAATTCAGAGAAATGAATAATGAATAGTTTATTGTTATTGCTGCTTTACAAGTTATGGATAAGTCAGATATATATATATATATATATATATATATATATATATATATATTATGAACTACATAACATGTATTAATAAACTTTATTTTTATGCGATGTGAGAATAGTTGATTTTTGTAAGTTGATCTTTCCACCTTATGCCCTCAATATAGTCTAGGAAATGCAAGAATGTTACCATTAACGTTTACAATATTATATGGTGTTAATCTTTATATTCTCATATAAGTAACAATGTGCAATCTTTTATCCTACTGTGATTAGTTAATTTGTCATCCAGCTGTCTTGTGATCAGTTATAGTATCACCATACGTTAGAAATATAATCAACTCTATCAAGTAACTTCCATTCTATTTGCCTGTATAATTTAAAAACATAATGATTTATGTATAGCGTAGAGCTTTATCACTGGTACTCACTACTAAATTGCGGTATTTTGTTACCTGTTGTAACAGGTAACAAAATACCGCAATTTAGTAGTGAGTCAACAGGTAACAAAATACCGCAATTTAGTAGTGAGTACCAGTGATAAAGCTCTACGCTATACATAAATCATTAAGATTATCGCTACAGAATGGACAAAACTCAAGAATTTAAAAACATAGTTCATAACAGGGTTAAATGGCGTTTTTTCATTATGTTTCAAAAACAGTCTAATCTGATTAGCTTAACCTGTAAGAGCTTTATTTCCAAGATGCTGTTCCATCTATTCCTATAGACCTATGCACTTAGATTAGCTTATTCATTATCAAATAATATTTAAAAGACTTAAATATAGGCTTAAAAAAGCTTTAACAATTTGTGTAAAATCTCTTCAATATTCAAAATAATTCTATTTATTATATTCTTAATTTACATTCAATTACAATTTTGATTGTAAGATGCAGTTTGTAACATAATCTGAGTGTGTTCGAAAACAGGCTGCTTAGGAAAATATTTGGGCCTATGGGAGAGATGAAAATGGGGACTGGAGGAAACTGCATAACGACGAGCTTCATAATCTGTACTCGCCACCAAACATAGTAAGGGAAATTAAATCACAGGGAATGAAATGGGCTAAACATGTTGTGCGTATGGGGGGAGGAAAGACATCTAAAAAATGGTGAGTGGGAGACCCATGGGGAAATGATCACTTGGAAGACTTAGACATAGGTGGAAAGAAAATATTAGGATGTAGATTTAAGGGAAATAGGATTTGTGGGGGATAGTAAGGATGGAATTAGTACAGAATTGGGTTGAATGCCAGGTGCAAGGGTATTTTATTTTTTTGTGAAATATTAGGTGACATGCTAATCGCAATTACGCATTACCGGCGTTGAGCAGCGGCTACAGGCATGTCGGCATGACCTGCGGGGAAGCGTGGCAGGTGGCATGCGGGAAGCAGCCAGGCGAGTGGAAAGGGGAATGTGTGGGGCACAAAGTTCCATTATTCCCATTTTATTCCATAATCTAGTAATATTTTACTTTTACAAAGACTGATGTTAAGATCATTAGCGAAATTGATTAGGCCTACACACATTTTAGAGTTCAGTATAAATTGAATTATACAAACTGTAGCCTATTGGGGTTATAACCAAAATTGTGACTGAATGTAAGCCTAAATTAAGAATAGAACAGATAGAATTCTTTAGATATTTGTGAAGAGATTTTACATGATTTCGTAAAGATGTTTTAAATAACCTAATCTATTAAGTGCACATATAGGCCTATAGGGATAGATGAAACAATTTGATGGAAAAGATTCTAGCAATCAAGTTAAGCTAATCAGATTTAGACGGTTATTCAAACATAATGTAAATCCATTTTTTAACCCTGTCATGAACTATGTTTTTAAATTATACAGGCAATAGAATGCAAGTTACTTGGTAGAGTTGATTATATAACTAACGTATTAGGCCTAAAGCTCTATCCACAATGTGCAGTTGGCAGTCTGTAGTCGGTAGTCAAAGTAAAACATGTGGTGAGTAATGTACGCCATTCACAAAGTACACTTGCAGTCAGCAGTTGGTATTCGGCAGTCGAGAAATTCATCTTCGACTACCTACCCCAACTGCAAGTTACATATTACGAGATTGAAAATTATTTAGGCCTACTAGTGCAAAGAAATAGATTAGGTTACTATGAAAAGCAAGATGTATTTATTACAGCCTACATATTATGCACTATAAATTGATTCCTTCCCATTATTTGTACTGTAAAATGTTTCCCTAACCTCAATGTTCACTTCATATTGTGGGCAGGTTTCAAGCGGCCAACTGCACATTGTGGATAGAGCTTAATAATGAAGTACCGGCAATTAAAGGCTAGGAGTGCACATTATAACTTATATGAGAATATAAAGATTAACATTATATTTAAATGTTACTGGCAACATTCCCTGGATTTTTTAGACTATATAATGAGGGCATCTACATTTTAATAATAAATCAAATGTTTATACCTTAACATTTTTACTGGGTAGGCCCTACTTCTCGAGAAACTTGATTCTGACAAATAATCATGCATGCTCCATGTAGGCTACTTGCAAGTTTGAATTCTTGAAAATCCCGCAATTGATGTAGATTTTGAACTGTAGAAACTGCTGATCTTGAACTGCGTTTCAATTCAGTTGGAATTTCGTTGCTTATATGATGCTCCTTCTCTGCTTCCTTCTGCCTTTCTTTATGTAAATCATCTGAAACAAATTTGCAATAGGAAATTACAGTATTGTAACGTTCAACGAACCTTCAATTATAATATGAATGCAACACTCATAATACAGTATTGTGTAAAAATGATAACGTTCTTTTCAGAAAACAACCAAAGGGCTTACCTAATATTATGTATGAAATATGAATGAGAATCAAAACTGCGTTAACTTCTTTACATATCAAGATGGCGAATGACCGTTACCTTCAAGTGCCGATGACCTACAAACTATGCCGGAAATTGCCGAAGACTGGTGAGAAGATAAATGCGATCATATTCCAACGAAATGTATTGTTGGGCCAACAATCATAACCCCAACGGTAGGGTGGGCGTGAACGCCAACCAATAAATGCCTTGGCCCAAACGAGGAAATTACAACGAACCTTTTCCCAACATATCCCTACCATGCCAACCAAATCCCTCCGTTGGGCCAACGAAGTGTGCTACTAGGGATCAGAGTAATCTGAAATCTAAAAATAACATAACCTAAAAATACATCTTACGTGTAGCTCATAAGCTCGAAACAATGCGTTTAGCGAATGGTTGAAATGCGAAATTTCCATACAAATTCTCTATACAAGTAATTAAATACATAACGACTTACCATTTCAGCTTTATATATTTTAAAAATATATAAAAGCAATTTCACATCTTTGCTAATCTAAGTTCATACAGATTAACCTTAGAAAGTTTGCTGGTTAAATCTGATCTTAGATCAAGGCGAATTAATCTTGGATTAGCTTTTATACAACCAAACTTCTAAGTTTAGCTTGACTGTAGATTAGTTTCTGCGCTTAAACTTCGATTAATGTTTTATGCAACTGGGCCTTAGAGTTTCTTTTTTCAGTACTCTACAAAAATGAAGAAAGCATAACTTATATTCAATAACGGAATAATGTTTACAGATATTATGTTTGATGTCAACACTTCATAATTGTTGCTTGTCTAGTTTAACCTCCACTGCAGCACACTGGTGTTGCTCCAATCTTTCCACCATAACTTGCATGGCATCTACAGTGAGTCCCACACAAGAGTTGTCCAATGACACAGGCTTCTGTGTCGCAACGGGCACAGCTCCAACTCCCGAGCGAACGGGCAAAATATCTACACAAATAAAGGCGGGATCGGTGTAATGATTCAGGTTCTCACATTTACAGCTAGAATTCCAATGAAAATAACCACATACCTCATCACAAGAGATGTTGGAAATGTTCTCCTCTTTCATCCACACAATACTGGCACCTTTTTAGGAAATTTTCTTTCACACGCATAAGTTCAGCTTCCGAGACAGAGTTAATTTCTCTTGTGATATTGTCTTTAAGTTCTTCTAACAGTATGCCACTATTGTTTATGGGGAAACTTGGAAAATAAAGTGTAGGCCTATAGGTCAATTTCCCATACATTAGAAGAACTTAAAGACAATATCACAACAAAAATTAACTCTATCTCGGAAGCTGAACTTATGCGCGTGAACGAAAATTTCTTAAAAAGGTGCCAGTATTGTGTGGATGCAAGAGGAGAACATTTCCAACATCTCTTGTGATGAGGTACGTGGTTATTTTCATTGTAATTTTAATTGTAAACGTGAGAATCTGAATCGTTACACCGTTCGCGGCTTTATTTGCATAGATATTTCACCCGATCGCTCGGGAGTTGGAGCGGTGCCTGCCGCAATGCAGAAACCTGCGTCATTGGCCAACTCTTGCGTGGGACTCACTGTAGAAAGCACTAATACAGTAATTCTGTAATGTCACTTTTATCTATGCTCATGTTTTAAAAAACACTCAATTTATATTTTAGTTTTAGTTTTAAGTAATAATATACAGTTCTGTTTACATGGTAGTCCATATTTGCCTATAAATGCTTTAGAACTTCACATAATTAATTGAAAATCAGCATGCTGCACAGTGTTGAATATCTAGAAAACAAATAAATTAAACAAATGGAAATCAAGCAAGTGCAAATAATTCTCTCATTGTGACCTTAATCTTTCTAGAATGTTATTGATTTGTTGTGTACACTCGAGTGCATGGAATGTGTCTGGCATAGTGCACAGCAGTTCATGTTAGTAAGATAATTCTAAACCAGCTCAACCACACCTTCTTCCCATCACTGCTTACTTTAATTTTGTTGTTGTTGTTGTTGCAGATTTGTAATTTGAGAGGACATAATCATCTCAGAATTAATCTTAACCAAGCTCAATAAGGGAAATAGATTTGTTTGTTGTACGAGTTCTTTGTTCACTTCAATTGACTGTATAGTATAGAAGACACTATTTACAAGGCAGTTTCATCCAGCCCTCCATTTATGTTTGTTGATTCCCCCACTCCTTCACTCCTGAACCTGGAACAGACCTGTGTTCATAGGTTAATGATTGAGTGCTAGACTTTTGACATCAAACCAATATGAGTCGGACACATGTAAAGGCATGGACATTCCTTGTGACGCATGGCTTCCAGCCACTTAAAAGAAATATTTTCATACCCCACTTCCTTTCACCACTCATCTAGGCCTGAGTGTTGTTCATAGGCTAATGCATGTGATCAAACTTGAATTCAAACCAGTAAGAGATTGACTCACCCAGAGCTGGTGTGAAACACAAATGATAGGAGATTCAATGGAAACTTTAAATAAAGAAAACACTAAAAGAAATCAGAAGCATCAGCAAGTTTCCATACACTCTAGTAAAAGCCTACATGACATGTAAATACTGAAGTTAAGAAAATCTGCATTACTCCCTGAAGGATGAATTTCTTAATGAAAGGGTTTATTAATTTCTCAAGCAAATTTTAACCTGCAAAAGTGCAGTTAGTTTCTTTAAATAGAAATCTTTTTTCATTATACCAGTAGTGTATGGAATGTATAATAAATATTCGTGTTCCATCACGAATGACTTTTTAATTTCAGTGGAAAAGGATGAAGATCACTTAGATAATGAAGAGGCTTCTCAGCTGCGGTCTGAGGATGGGTGGAGATCGCCAAGCAATACCCGACCTAATGTGGGTTCTTTCTCTCCGACAGGCATGCAGAGAAGATGGATTGATATTGTCACTGGTGAGTGCACAGGTATTGGTATGGAAAAGAAAAAGAAAAGTACATTTTTATCATATCATTAATGAGGAACTTGATAAAAGCAAATGGAAGTGTAGGTGTGTAATGAGAAACAATTTACAGTAATTAATTAGTATGACTTTGCTTTGAATCACAAGGAAAATATAAATTATGAGCAGGGTTAGGATTTTTAGGTGCAAATTTTATATCAAAAAAGGAAGGGAAAAGGTGCTAAAATAAGGTAAAAAAGGGGACAAAAAGGTGAGTTGCAAAAAACACATCAAATCATCACTCACCAGAAACAGTAAAATACAGGAAGCTGTTGTACTTCAAGACATTGAGCATCTCTACATTTTTAAAAATAAGCCTGTTTCTATTAGGACATAGAATGTCTTTGTACATGCTAAAGCTTCTTTCGACATCCACAGAAACCAGTGGGGCAAACTTTGTATTCACTCGGAATGGCAACTCTACACATGTAGCAAATTCCTCAACATCCGGATTTTTCTGAAGACTAGACTCAAGTTTGTCTTTAGCAAAGCCCTCTAACTGGTCCCTCACTGAAGTGAAAATATCCCATTGTTTTTCCTTTTCGAGACCTTGTTCTTCCAATTGTTTGATAGCTGCAGTCAAGTAGGCCTACTTGTAACCATGGACACAAAATAGTTCTGTCTCCAAATTCTGTATTTTTTCCGGTAGCAGAAGTTGTTGGGCCTTGGAAATCGCACCTGCGTCTGCTGGATCCAATGAAAGCACAAAATCCTTAATCTTGTCAAAATTCTCACACAACATAACAGCACACTGAATCCATGATCCCCAGCGAGTAATGACCGGGAATTTTGGAAGGGGGAGGCCAGTGATTTCCTTGTAGGCAACAACACGACTCGGAGCTTTCTGTAGAATCTTCTTCAGGGCAGAGATGTATTCATTTGCAATGTCGTATTAATTCCTTATGAATTCACAAACCCTGTGAAGGGCATGGACTAGGCATGTCACATGCTTTAACTTAGGGAACAAAGGTTTCAATTGGTTAATTGCTGAAACCATGTATGGAGCCTGGTCTGTAACCACCAGAAGAAGTTTTTCAAATGCGATACCACTTGGCCATAGGCTTTGACAGAAGTCCATGATTGATTGCATTACTGTACTGGCGTTGGCTTTCTCCAGTTCGTACATTTTAAACAACATGGGCTTAACGTTCTCCCCTGATAGGGGAAAAACTAAAATATTCAAAACATATCGTTCCATTGTGTCTGTAGATTCATCCAATATGATTCCCACATCACAAGCAGTCACTTTCTCCTTGATGGTTTTTATGGTTTCTTGGTAAACAGGCTCTATGTAGTTTCTTCTTATAGTACTCTCATCAGGCACTGACATCTTTGTGTATTTTTCAAGGAATCCTTTGAAAGTCGGATGGTTTACCTTATTGAGTGGAAATCCCGCTTGTGTAAGAGCAGCACATAAATCAATGTTGAATTTCTTCAAATTTTGAGTTTTCGATGAACACTGTTCAATCGCATTCCGTAATAAAGGTTTTCGCGATTTATTTGCTTGAAGTGTCTTGTTCTTTTGATACTTAGAAGTGGAAATGTGTTGTTTGATGCGGTCTCGCTGGTGTTTTTCATCTAACAAAATTCCTGAATCGCAAATGCTGCACCGTATTACAGTTCCATCTGTTTCTACGGAATCTTGTTTGAATTCCTGAGCAGAGAAAATAACCGGGCTCTGGACACCTTAGGCATGGCAAAAATACACTCATTTAATCACAGATTTGCACTCACGATCAACAAACTACTGACTGGTGAAGTCAAGAAGATGGAAGTGAGAGAAAGAGGATTTGCAAATACACAATATTTTTTTTATAATAAATTATAATTTGGTGGAATGAAATACGCATTTCCATTGTAGCAAGCTATTTGTTTCGGCAAAGTGAAAGAGGATTTGCGCGCACACACAATATTATTGTTGATGGAATGAAATATGCATTTCCATTGTAGGGAGCTATTTGTTTCGGTAAAGTGAGAGAAAGAGGGTGTTACCGCCAGGCGACCCGGCCTCTGGTGCGAATAGCGGACCTTGGAATAATTTAGGGTGCGATTCCCGGCGATAACATGTCGAGAATAGATTAGATTGAATGATTTGCAGTTCGAAACACAAATTCTATTGCTTTTCGAACCACAAAGAAAGTATAACAGTTTGTTTATATGCACATAGAGTGATAATGCTGCTTGGTTACCATAAACATGCGATTTGAGATGAAAATGTTCTTCGTGAATCTTGAAGTTATTGCTCTATCCAGATACACATTTAAATGTATTGGCAGACTGTATTCAATCGGAGGACCAGAAATAAATATGAACTTGCTGAAATGTCACTTCAACAGCTAGGAAAAAATTGTATTCACAACACAAGAAGTTCAAAGCAATGGTTTAAAATAAATGATTCACACCTTGCCTTCTAAACGATAAAATGTCTATATTTAGTTATAAATTGCCGTTACATACATTCCTTAGGATTGCCAGTCTCATCGAAGTCAAACTAATCCATGGTCCTTGGAACGTACCTTTTGTATGTGGTTTATGATATTACTCACGGATTGAATGATTTCCCTTTGAAATTACCAATGTCCAGAGAATTGGTGAAGCACTATTAAACTTCGAAAGGAATCCTTAAGATCCTTAAATTGCGTTGAATGCGATCTTGAAGTTAGTTGAATCACTTAATCCACAATAAAGTTGAAGATAAAAGGCCTTTCACCCGAATTTAGCATTGTTTTGTGATTCTAGGAAGCTTGTAGGTTGAAAGAGCCCATTGCTCTTGAATAGAGAAAAAGAACATGCATTTTGTTGTCCATTTTTTAAGAGAAGAAAGAGTAGAATGTTATTAAAAAACAACAGAAGGTTGAAATAAAAAAAAAATCTCCAACCCAAGACAATAACTTGATCCTAATATTAAGATAATCAATCAATACATGAAAAAACACTATACTAAATATGTAATTGCAAGAGAAAATAAAAAATAAACAAAGAAATATTAAAATGTGCAAGTATTTAGAAATAAAATGAAATAGTTTTGGTATTGAGGTTAAAAGCAACAATTATCAAGACATACTTAGAATAATTAAAACTATGAGGCTTTAAAAATGACATGAAAAAACCAAAGCCAACTGAACTAAATTCATAGCCAGCATTGAGTAGGTATTACATGACGTAACATATTGCCCGCGATTATTTCATTTGTGAAATAATCTAAAGTGATGTGAAGTCATGTGATACCTAAAGAAAATTATATGAGAAAAGGGAATAAGTAGTATAAGAAAAATAAACTTAAAGACTAAGAAATGAATTGAGGGTTGCTAACCAAAAAGGCAACAACACCAAAGACATGATAGGGTTAGTCATTAGCCTCAGAATTGGGAAGAGGAGCCAGTTTTACAATGGGCCTCTTGAATAAGCCTGTGGCAGTACGCACAGTAACAACACGAATAAGACCGTCAGGGCCAGGATGAGAACGATGAACAATCCCTAGGGACCACCTTTGAGGAGGGAGATTGTCCTCAATGATTAAGACTGGCGTACCCAAAGGAATGTCAGAAAGGACTTTGGTCCACTTAGAACGTCTTTGTAGTGTGATCTTGGAGCGAGGACCTCCAAATTTGATTGGATAAGGACCCGCATAATCTATGCTTACGTTGGTGAAAGGAGAAATGGGATTTACTCTATAAACAGGCAAATCAGCCATTTTTTGCTGAAAGGTTTGAATATTGAAACGAAAACATGTAGTGCATTTTCTTAGAACACTACGTACCACCTTCCTAATAGATGGTATCCAAAATCTTTCTCTTAAGTGAGAAATAACAAGTTGGGATCCAGCATGATTCAACTTGATATGATTGAAATGTATAAGCTGCTTAGTGAAGGCATGATCAGCTGGTAACAACATCTGATGTTTGGCTTCGAAAGGTATGCTGGATCGTTCAAGACGTCCGCCTACCCGAATTACAGAATCCTTGTCAAGAAACGGGTCTAGTTGCTTCAATTTGCTTGAAGAATTGACGTCATGATTTGACAATAAATCACGGATTTCTGAAGCATAAACTTCTTGCTGTATTAGCCTAACACAGCATTGAAGGGCCTTGTTGAGTTCAGAAGGCATTAAGGGGCCTTTCATAGAGTTATGAATCTTACGAGAGTTATTCATGAATCTCAATACGTAAGACATAACACGAATAGTTTTCAAATATTCAAATTTTAAAAAATAAGAAGTTAGGTTAGAGGTAGTGGCCTCCATTAGGGACACTACTCTAGTTTCTGGAAGCAAGTCAGGCTCCACAAAAGAATCACTGATTGGCCAGTGAGAATTATGGTCTTTGAGCCAATTAGGTCCTGACCACCACAATGTGTTATGGATTAAGTCGTGAGGAGTGCTTCCTCTGGAGATGATATCTGCAGGATTGTCTTGAGACGAAACATGATACCACTGATTAGGTGAAGTGTGATCTAAGATATCAGCAATTCTGTTTCTGACGAATGTATTCAAAGTATGAAGTGGACGAATTAACCAGCTCAGAACTATAGTGGAATCACTCCACAGATAAATCGATCTGATATTTAATTGGAGCGCAGGTAAAATCTTATGAATAAGATTAGCAAGCAGATGGGCGGCTAGAAGCTCTAGCCTAGGAATGGTAGTAGCTTTGATGGGAGCAACTCTAGATTTAGCACAAAGTAGAGAGCTCATAACATTCCCAGAATGATCTGAGGAGCGTAGATATAAGCAAGCTCCATAAGCGACTTCACTGGCGTCACAGAAGCCATGAATTTGAATTTCATTAGCATTTTCTAATAATGCCAGTCGAGGAATAGCTATACATGAAATCTTATTTAATTGATTATGAATCTTTAGCCATTTATCAATTACTGGAGAAGGAATGGGATCATCCCAAGAAGTCGTAATCTTCCACAAAGATTGAAATATAATCTTGCAATAGACGACTATAGGGGAAATTAAACCCAGAGGATCGAAGATGGAGGCGATACAAGAAAGTAAAGTCCTCCTAGAACATGTCTTAAAAGGTTTCGTGAAGTCAATTGTGGTTTCAATTCTAAGAATGTCATTTGAAGGCTGCCATATTAGACCCAGCGCCTTCAGAAAGTCTGCTTGAGATTCGCCAAAAGAACGGCAATCAAGGGGTTCCTGAAGTTCAGGGGGAATTTCCGTAAGTAACTCAAGAGAGTTAGAACTCCACTTACGGGGGTTGAAACCACCTAAAGGGAGTAAGGTACGCAATTCAGCAACAGCTGCCTTAGCCTCACATAGGCTATCAGCGGTAGCCACAATATCATCAACGTAGGTAGAATTGTTGATGATAGTGCTAGCTAAAGGAAACCGTGCTCCCTTGTCTATTGTAAGTTGATTGAGAGCTCTGGTGGAAAGAAATGCAGCTGAAGAAGTGCCGTAAGTGACGGTTTTGAGCTTGAAAGTCTGTATAGGTTCATTCAAAGAACTTCTCCAAAGGATTTTCTGGTACACTTGATGATCAGGATTTACCTTAACCTGCCTATACATCTTTGCGATGTCTGCAGTGAATGCTATAGGCTTGAATCTAAAACGAAGAAGGATAGAGAACAAATCCGGCTGAACAGTTGGCCCTACGGCAAGTATTTCATTGAGTGACTTGCCGTTGGAAGATTTAGCCGAAGCATCGAATACCACACGAAGTTTCGTGGTGGTGCTCGACGGTTTTAATACAGGATGGTGAGGAATGATATAGTCGAAGTTATCGTTTGAGGATTGCTCTAAAGGCTCCATATGGCCTAGAGCGATATATTCGTCCATGAACTTATGATAATCTTCACTAAGAGTGGGATTAGAATTGAGGCGTTTCTCCAATGAGGAGAATCTTTTATAAGCCTGGAGTTTTGTACTGCCCAGGGTCTGAGGATCAGACAAGAAAGGAAGTTTTACCACATATCTTCCTTCTGAGTCCCGTTGAGTATTATCTACGAAATGCTTTTCGCATATAGAGTCGTCGAGAAAGGAATCAGAGTTAGAAATTTTTTCTAATTCCCAAAACTGAGAAAGTTGCCTGCTAATGTCTTGATCAGCAGTGAGGAAGGCAGAATAATGTGTGGGAGACCCGCTAGAATGGTCGGGTTCCTTAGAAACCTTATTAGAAGGCCTTGACTTAGGTTGGCGGTTGTGCATATTTTGCAAAGCCATGTTATGTTCAGACCTGGCGGGTTGTGGTAATTTACCAGCAAAATACCAACCCAAATGCGAGTTCTGAATTACAGGCATATTAGGAGCAGATATCTGGCCTGCACAGACAATCTGTGAATATATTTCAACACCTAATAACAAGTCTACGTACTTAGGAATATTGAAACTGGCGTCAGCCAATGAAAGATTTGGTGGAATATTCCAATTTGTAGTATTGACAGGCTTGCGTGGAAATTTCGAGGTTGAAATTTCCGGTACGATTATGACGTTGGTGTTGCAATGCCATGAAGTAGTGACAGACTTAATTGAAATCGACGTCATCTTAAGACTGTCTGCCTTAGATGACAATATACCAGCTAAAGTAGTGCGCTGGTGATGAGGCGATAATTTTAAGTGGTTGAATAACCTATTAGACATGAGGTTACAATCAGAACCACTGTCAAGCAATGCGGTGGCTTCAACAGAATGGCCATCCCTGTGCATGACTAAAACAGTGGCGGTAGGGAGCAAACAGCTTGGTTGAGGTTGGAAGACTGACATTACCCCAGCAGTATTGACAGCTTGGTTGCCGTTAATATGTGCTGGATTATGAAGGTAAGTGCCATGTTTACCCTTACAAATCTTGCAAGTATAAGTGCTACAATAGGGGGCGTGACCCTTAGAGTAATAGCACACTTGACATAATCGTTGTGTTTTGACAAAATTGTCTCTATTAGAGAAATCCATGGCTTTGAAAACTTCACAATGTTGCAGCTCATGGAATCCATTGTTATAACAGAGGCATTTAGGCTTGGAGGAGGCAACCTTGCCTTTAGGAATGGTTGTATTAGATACAATAGGCTTTACTGGCTGACTCCTTAAAGCTGAGTCAGTCATCTGAAAAACCCATATCCTGGATTCTAAAAATGTGAATAAGTCTTTGAGACTAGGCATTTTACCTGGAGCGAGAGAGGATTCCCATTCCTTTATCAAGAATGGAGGAAGCTTGTCGAGTACAATCTTTGCTATAATCAAGTCAGACAGTTCTACACCAACATTAAGCGAGTTCAAAGCATGAACAGTGCTTATAAAATGGTCAACGAACTTCTGAAGAGATTCAGCGGAATTCCTTTCTAATACAGGAGGTGAAAATAGCTTCTCCAAGTGGGTATTAGCGATAAGTCGGTCATTATCAAACCTAGCCGACAGCGTGCTCCATGCTACATCAAACGTAGCAGCAGAGACAGGAATGTTTTGAATCACTGTCATAACTTCTGGTGCTAGACAGGACTTCAAATATTGAAATTTGTCCATGTTAGATATGTGTTTATGCTCTATGATTAGTGAATTGAAAGTGTCCCTAAACTCAATCCAGGTTGCTGGGTCGCCACTGAAATGAGGAAGCCGAATTTCTGGAAGTTTAGGGAGAGAGGGGACAAATTGAGGCGATGATTGATTAGCAAGGATAGCTTGGTTGGGCTCATAATGATGCTTGGTTTCATCAATTGAACTTCGAAGAATACCAATGGTTTCATGAAAGGCAGATTCGACTTGAAGCCTTTGAAGTTTGATAGATTCATTGAGTTCTAGTATGTCGATACGTGAGTATTCAGTCTTGTACTCACTGAATAATTCCTCGAAGGATGTGCGCAGACTCAGAGCCTTGCAATAAGACTGTCTGTCTTCTATGACAAGGGCTTGGATTGCCTGAACATAATTGAAGAATCGTGTCTTTATAAACTCGACACTAGATAGCTTAGCCTGAGATTCTTGCTGGGCCGCAACTAACTTAGCCTCAGCTTCCTGCTGGGCCGCAACTAAGTTAGCCTCAGCTTCCTGCTGGGCCGCAACTGACTTAGCCTCAGCTTCCTGCTGGGCTTGCCTTTGGAAAATTAAATTGTCTAAGTGAGAGAGGGCTTGGAAAACGGTTTCTTCGACTTCCTCCCTATAAGCCATTTCGGCATCAGAAAATTCTAACTCCTCGATCTGAGATTGTATGTCTTGAAAATCATTACTAAGTTTTGTCATGGTATCTTTGCGCCTAAGCAGGTCTTGAATAGAAATTTCACTAGAGCTAGCGATATCAGCTATTATATTGGCTTGGCGGGTAATACGACTCTTAACAGGGGTTCGTTTAGCCTTAAGGGCAGCGAATTCAGGACCCGGATTAGTCATATTTGATGAGATTTGCAAAGTCTTTTACAATAAATAATTGCTCAGTGTTAAATTAATTGCCCGCGTTTCGGGAATTACACATAGACGTTTACAATGGTAATGATTGAGATAAACAGACAAAACAGTTAAATACACTTGAAATTGTGTAGAATCTGTATCAGGTGTTTGTATTGTTGTCTGTGAGATTGTACAATATTTTACAAATAGACATGTATTACAATATGATAGTCAGGTAGCTCCGTACCTAGATCTCAAACGTGTTGAGGACACGGAGATATGCTTGATATTATTAAAACTTGAAAATAATAGTGATGCTAATGTTTATGAAACAACACTTATATTGTTGCTAAATGCAACACCTTGCATGAATTCAAACAGGCTTGCAAATGCCTGGAGAGACTTAATGTATTATATAGTATAAGATGAATTATTTATGATAATCAAGCAAATGCACTGATTATAATTCAGGTTCGGAGCAGCCAGTAATATCTAAACATGTTAGTAATATCAACGGCCCGATGGACCTACAACATGTTAGTAATATCAACGGCCCGGAGGACCAAGAACATGTTACCGCCAGGCGACCCGGCCTCTGGTGCGAATAGCGGACCTTGGAATAATTTAGGGTGCGATTCCCGGCGATAACATGTCGAGAATAGATTAGATTGAATGATTTGCAGTTCGAAACACAAATTCTATTGCTTTTCGAACCACAAAGAAAGTATAACAGTTTGTTTATATGCACATAGAGTGATAATGCTGCTTGGTTACCATAAACATGCGATTTGAGATGAAAATGTTCTTCGTGAATCTTGAAGTTATTGCTCTATCCAGATACACATTTAAATGTATTGGCAGACTGTATTCAATCGGAGGACCAGAAATAAATATGAACTTGCTGAAATGTCACTTCAACAGCTAGGAAAAAATTGTATTCACAACACAAGAAGTTCAAAGCAATGGTTTAAAATAAATGATTCACACCTTGCCTTCTAAACGATAAAATGTCTATATTTAGTTATAAATTGCCGTTACATACATTCCTTAGGATTGCCAGTCTCATCGAAGTCAAACTAATCCATGGTCCTTGGAACGTACCTTTTGTATGTGGTTTATGATATTACTCACGGATTGAATGATTTCCCTTTGAAATTACCAATGTCCAGAGAATTGGTGAAGCACTATTAAACTTCGAAAGGAATCCTTAAGATCCTTAAATTGCGTTGAATGCGATCTTGAAGTTAGTTGAATCACTTAATCCACAATAAAGTTGAAGATAAAAGGCCTTTCACCCGAATTTAGCATTGTTTTGTGATTCTAGGAAGCTTGTAGGTTGAAAGAGCCCATTGCTCTTGAATAGAGAAAAAGAACATGCATTTTGTTGTCCATTTTTTAAGAGAAGAAAGAGTAGAATGTTATTAAAAAACAACAGAAGGTTGAAATAAAAAAAAATCTCCAACCCAAGACAATAACTTGATCCTAATATTAAGATAATCAATCAATACATGAAAAAACACTATACTAAATATGTAATTGCAAGAGAAAATAAAAAATAAACAAAGAAATATTAAAATGTGCAAGTATTTAGAAATAAAATGAAATAGTTTTGGTATTGAGGTTAAAAGCAACAATTATCAAGACATACTTAGAATAATTAAAACTATGAGGCTTTAAAAATGACATGAAAAAACCAAAGCCAACTGAACTAAATTCATAGCCAGCATTGAGTAGGTATTACATGACGTAACAGAGGGTTTGCACGCACACACGTATCATTTTCTGTTGTTGCAGGTGTGCTTTCAGTCCCGCTTTTACTGGAAGTAAAATGGAATGAAACTCACAAGTCATTCATAACGCTTTATAATGATAAAATGCATTCTAGAAGAATATTGATAAGCTACAGTATATGAAAAAGGGGAAGAAAGGGGATTATGGGCACTGTTGAGACAAAAGGGGTAAAAGGTACCAAAAAAGGGAAAAAAGGTGCTACAAAAATGTCTCCATTCTCGACTATAGATAAAATCTCACACTGTGGTATCTTTCCGAAGAGCTTTAATTTACCCTACGAGAAAAGGTGCGCACCTAAAAATCCTAACCCTAATTATGAGATATTAAGAGTAAGGAAAAATCTGGTCATCTGTTCTGCTGTAGAACATAACTGCACTTCACAGCCAACAAGAAGCAGGGAAATGTGGACCACAGCAGATTAGATATTAACTTTCCTGCCACTCTAGCATTACAACACAGTATAAAATAAGCTCACTCCACAACTAACAGCAGAAAGACCACTTTGAATGCCTCTTAGGAATCTAGCCAAAAACTTGAAACCAGGTCCTAACTGCCCCGAAAATGTAATGTGATTTAATATTGTTACACAAATTGCATAACAAAAACAATCCAAAATATGTTTTTTAGTATTCAAATTAAGATAAATGTTACCTAGGAAAGTCATGTATTTTCATTCAGGCAGAAGGAAATATGAAAAAGTAAATAATGTGGCCTATTAATTTTACCTTCCTATTCTCCAAAGTTTATATTAATTTTATCATCCTTTTCTCCAAAGTTTCTATTAATTTTGTACCTTTATCTGTAAATTGCAAGATTTGTTGATTTGATTTCTTTTCTGTCCAACTGTTACGTACGTTTACAGTGGAACTGTAAGAACAATAAACACAGTCAGAAATAACAAACGCACATAACAACCTGTTGGGAGAGCACAATAAATTAATTTACAATAACGAAGATCCATAGGCATTGTATAGCACTGACACTGTAACTTCGTAAATGTCACAGTCACTGATAGATGCTGGCTTGAGGTCTTCTTATGATGAAGTTGTGTTGCAAGCCGAGTGATGATTTATTTCACCCAAATAACGTAGACAAGATTGGATAAGAATATATTTACTAATGATGTTTCCGGAGGACCACTTGATAATACAATGTCAAGAACAGACATAAATGAATGTATACACATACAGCAAATCTATGTTGCTTTCATAGTGTTCATAATTAGCTTCTGCGCTTTTGATTCACACATTATCATGCAATTAATTATGTCACTGATTGACGTTGCGTAGTGAGATGAATACAGCTAACGATAAATACAGTTTGATACAATGTTATAAGCTGTATATGAATTATTAAGTTTCAAAAACTCACTTTGATAGTGAAGATTCCTTTTAAGCAGTTAAAATATCACATCAATCCAATCCTGGTGTCGAATTATGTAATATCATGCTTTGGATAAATGCTTGGTAGCAGCATTAAGTAAATTAGCTATTCTGAGCTGAATAAAAATGTTGATAATTGCTTCTGTGCAATATTGATGATGATGAAAGAATCCTTAATTCATTATAATGAAATATAAGGTTCTTTAGACGATTAAAAACCAATACTGGCAGCGTCCAGAAGGGGCGACAATCCCTTTTTAGGATAGAATAATGGCGACGAAGGAAAAATATTAAGGTTTGGAAAAAAGCGCTACATATCAATGATAGAAAAGCACTCCCATTTGCAACTCCCTCCCCACCCTCTGGGTCACAGACTCGCAGACTCTTCTTCGCTGGGCTCCATCTTCACTGCGGAGGTACTGAAATATAGGACCCAAGGAGAGGGAGAAACATAAAAACGAAGAGCTTAGGAATAAATCCCAGCCTCCTCGTCTGAAAGAAGTAAAACATTACTTCTAGTGGAAGTTAATAACAATTATTAACACAAATATGTGATAGTGGAAATTAAAGTGTACAAGAATACAGAGCCTGAAAGAAAGACAGATTACAATACAAAACAAATTATGGACAGAAGGTCTTTGAGAAGAAAAATACAATGTCGGTGTGAAGCACCTTTTATATTACAATTTACATTAAATTCTGCAAGAGAAGGGATGTTAGTTTGGCTTTACACAGTTGGTTTAAGATGAAACAGTTCATATTTTTTAAATCTGATTATAAATTGGTAAAACTGCCCTAAATCAATTAGAGACACTGATCCTCACATAATAATAAGTTAATTGATGAAACATGAATTTACATTTTTAAAAGAGGATCATTCAATAATAAAAATAATAGTTACATGCTTTAAGAAATAAATACACTAACCTTCTGAGATTTGCACTTACACTCAATCCATATACATCCTTCCTGCGCAGGGAAACAGATACACATCATCGCAAAACACTTGGGCCTAAATACTACCCCTCCACGGCCTAGGATAGGAGTAGGCTCATTTGGTGAAGAAGAAAAATTTAGGAAATACATTAGGATGGTCAGGTACAACGACAAAGAAAAGAAGGCAAAGATTCAGTCAAAGAAAAGCCAAAAAACCCCAGCTAAAGATTTCAAATAAACTCCCAAGATGGCCTCCAAACAGCATAAATAAAGATAAAGGGGCCGGCACCATATGCTAACTATTTAATTAAAATGGCAGAACAATTACTTTCCTAAATATATATCACTCAACTGCCATATCAACACCTATTCAAAGGTAGCTGCCCACACAAGACAGGTACAAAAACAGAGACCATAAATAATTAATAAATTATATTAATTACCCATTAGCAGATTTAGTGAAACAAAATATCAAAGATGAAATTAAAACAAATAGATGACATACTGACTGACCTGATCATGAGCAAGAACCAAGAAAGCCTAAACAATGGCGCTTACTTCCTGCCATAACAAACACAAGTAGCAACATGTGACTTCAAGTAACCATCTTGACCAAATGAGAAGGAGGGATGGGCGCTGTTTCCTTTTATAGCCCCATCCTCAACATATGTCACATATTTGACACACATCCTCTTCCTTATCCAATTATACAATGTGTAACATTAATTGAAAGAAACAAAAGACTAACATAATTGATCCTCAAATAGAAAGGATTAACACACACGCTCAAGACATGCATTCATTCGACCTAGCCCCCACAACTGCACTGCGACAGAAGCCGGCAATGTTGTCAAATCATGCAGACTATGGCACAAGAGGGGAACAGAAGAGAGAAGAGAGGAAGGGGCGATAACCTGTGTGGTAATTCACCAGCTGATAGCCGGCGAAAACATAATTCTGACCCAGACTAGCGACTAAGTGTTGCGACATAATGCAAGCTTAACAAAATTTCCATTGTTACTTCAGGCCACCAACAGACCCCAGAGCCTAAGAGTCCTTGGTTCAATGCCACAAAATTATGAAATAATAAAGAAAATGTAACAATTAAAAATTCATGACAAATGAATTGTTACACATTGGATGAGGAATTACGAACGATTGAGCAATATTATTCTTAAAGAAGGACATAGATTGTCAAGCAATCTGTCAGTCATAATGAGAGAATAACAAAAATATATTTATTGTTATTGTTTAATTATAATAATAAAAAAATATTAATTGAAAGTAAACGTTAAATTGAGTTCAATAAAGAGGAAGAACTTATGATCAATTGTTTTGACAATAAGAAAAACATAATTTCTACGCGGCTGTGCACAATGAATAAAAATATTAGCAAAGCCGCTAAAAGACAAGATTAATATTATAATGATTCTTAAAGAGAGCCATGACTATGATAACTCTATCAAACCTCAAGGTATCAGACATAACTGAACACCAACTGCCTTTCAGCATACACCTCCTCATCCACATTTCAGTAGCCTCAAGGCGAATATTATCATCTTGTTTGCTATTGTCCAACTCTCACTGCCAAATAACAGTATTCTCAATATGTTTTAGGAAATTATTTCCTTACTTCTAAATTTATTTTTATATATTTGTCAACACAGTATTTTCTTTGTCTCCTCAAATGCTTTTTTGCCCAAAATTATCCTTTGTTTATTACAACAGAATAAGATTACAAAGAAGAAATTAAAGTATTACTTTAAACGAATAATATTTGTTTTTAGCCCATGATAATTCTGCATTGTTTAATAATTAAATATGTGATTTGCACTTTGAAAATATATCTTAATGTTTTGTAATTTATACAATAGTACTTCACATTTACATTCTCGTATTTAACATTTTCTCGTTGTTTACAACACTTTTTGTTGGTTCCCTTAGATTACCTGTGTTCACAATGTTCTCATTATTTATACTTTCCCCTGGTATATGCCATCATTCCTCTGGTCCCTTGGAAAATGTAAAGGAGGATTAATACTGTACTTAAATTTAATTTGAGGGTTTGTTAAGATTATTAATAAACATTATTGCATTGTATTTGAATAGGATGAATAAATTGTGATATTATTCATTATTTAGAGAAGAGTAAATCGAGATCTCCGGGGTCAGGACTGGACATCACTCACGAAAATTAAGGGCTATATTAAAAAAAGCATTAAATTTAAGTGGTGACGGGTAGAATAGGGTATTCACAATAGATCTATTAAGGTTGCAGTTTTGAGAAGCCGAAGGGCTTACACTACCCCTCATCAGTTCTAAGTAAGCAGTGGTAAAGAGCAGACGCAGGTAAGAGGTGCTGTGTGGATACTGTATATGTAAAAGTGACACAAAGGTCATGGCTATCGAAATTGAAGCATACAGGATGAGGATAGGCACATTTGGGGTTAAAAAAAGAGCATGGAACAAGGGAACATCGGGAGAAGATTTAACTAATGTGGCGACCTGGGCCCTGGTGATAATAGTGCTACTGGTAATTGGAGGGGTGGAATTGAACCCAGGCCCAAATAGCGGGAAAGGCTGCTCAGAAGAGGTCATAAAAAGCCTGGAAAGAATGGAAGAGAGATTAGTAAAGAAAATAAATGGGGCTACAAAAGAAGTTATACAAGAAATAAGAGAGGAGATAGCGAGAATGAAGACGGAAGTGGAACAACTGAAGACAAGAATTGAGAAAATCGAGAATGCAGACCGGCAGATGAACTTAGTTTTCCACGGAATAGAAGAAAGAAAAGGTGTCAGTGCTCTTCAGGAAGTCCATGAGCTATTGGAAAACAAATTGGAAGTTCATATAATGGGATGGGAGTTCCTTACGGCATAGAGAGTCGGGAAGATTCCGGGGAAAAGAACAATCATAGCCAAATGCGCGTCCACACAAGTTGTTTTTGCTACACTTGGGAGAACAAAAAAATTGAAAGGGACTGCGATATACATTAACAGGGATCTATCTCCGATGGAGAGAGCAACAAGGAAGAAACTAGTGGAACGAATGAAGCTGGAACGTAGCAAGGGGAACAAGGCTATTGTACGAAACCTACAACTATATGTCGATGGGAGGAAGACAGACCTAAGTAGCAGCACGGTAGCAAGCACCAGGAAAGCTATGACCGCGTCAGCAAAGGACAAAGAGGGTGCCGCGTGTCAGGTTAATGAACGTAAAGCGCGTGCAGCGACGTCACCAACTGCAGTTAACCGCCAAGAAGAACAGCTGAGAGAAGCAGCTAGCACGTCATCGGCGATGCGTTTCCAGATTCCTCACGGACCTTGGAGCAAGGACGAGTCATCTGCTGCTGCAAGCGGAACCACTGATGACTCAACGATAACCACCAGAAGCCGTACCAGATTATTAAGTTTTAAACAATAGAACTTAGCCGGGAGTCTTTCAAATAGTAACTTGTGATGAAATGTTAATTTAAATAGATTAAGGTTCATTAAGAGTGAATTGCCAAGGAGTATAGGGAGAAAGTAGAATAGTTTAAATCATTATTGTAAGATTAGGATCAAATCAGTGGCGATTATTCCATATAGGATGTGAGGATCATCCTACACTTCATAATTGATCAACATAAATGTTTACTAGCATTCATTGTCAAAATTAAAACAATAAAATGACAAAACAGCGTTATTGTAGAGCACTCGGGAAGGAAGTTAGCGGTTCCTTTTTGAGCAGGTTGGTATTTGCGAGGATGTCCTCAGTCACTCACTGTTGATGTTACGTTGTCCATGCCGTTGTTAAAGCTCTGTGGCATGTGAAGGGGGAGGTGGGAAGAAAAAAGGTAGTGAGAAGCCAGTTTCATATGGACGAAGTTGAGGACGTCTTACAGTCCTTCCTCACATGTGTTTTGTGTTCCTCACGTTCGACAGCTTGTTTTCTAAGAGGGGAGTGATCATATTTTTATTAATATTTATTTATTTCATTTCTTGGTATATATTATAGGCCTAGCTATTATTAAACTTTACAGTGCTGTTTATATTTCAATATAAGTATTCCTGGAGTAACCCTAGTAGCACAGATCGTTGGGCCAATGTTGGGAAATGATCGCCATGTTTCGTTGGCTAACGGTTAGGAATGTCCGTCGGGGTTCCGTTGGCAAAGTGCATTTTACCCAACCAATTGCCAACTGTAGCCAACCAATATCCAACAAAATCCCAACAGTTGGGAATGTTCGTTGGCGATCTGTTGGGCCATCATTGTAATGCCAACAGAATGCCAACTGTTGCCATCCGAATTCCATCCATAAGCCAACCAAAATCCAACGATTTCCCTACATTCCTCCATTGGGTTCTGCTTTTTGCCTTGGTTTCATGTTTATTTTGTCACAATTAGGTAGTTGATAAAATATTTACCCCAGCAACTGCAATTTAAGAATGACTTATAAATCCATGCAAATCTTTCGCACTTCACCCCTTTTGATAATAGTCCAAGAAAGCCAAGTATTTAGCTAACTAATAAATTCACTCATACAGATTCACAAAAAACAGTATACATTTCTTATGTTGCTCTTAATTCAACCGTATACTGTATTTTGTGAATGTATAAGAATGAATTTATTAGTTAGCTAAATGCCTAGTTTTCCTGGGCACCTATCAAAAGGGGCAAAGTGCGAAAGATTTGCATGGACTTGCTAATCATTCTTAAAATGCAGTTGCTGAGGAAAATATTTTATCAACTACCTAATTATGATAAAATAAACATGAAACCAAGACAAAAAGCAGAACCTAATGGAGGAATATAGGGAAATCATTGGATTTGGATGGCTTATTGATGGTTATACAGTGCTTTCACTGTACGACTTGGCCGGCAATCGCACGGGCCGCTCCACCGTCACAGATAAACCTCATGCGGGGCCAGGCGCGTGACATATCACGGTACTCCCGGCGAATCGTATATATTTCCGAAATTGTAATCACAATAAAATATGAAAATATAAAATAAAAATACAAACTTACCTTATCACAGGAGATGTTGGAAATGCCGTCCTTCTGCATCATTACATCTATGGCACCTAATGAGGAAATTGCTATTCACACGCAGTAGTTCTAATGTATAATTAGGTCGTGGCATTTTTAAAACACTTCAAGCAAAACTAAAAACTACTTTAACCATAAAAAAACACAAACACTGCTGTAATAATTATTCACGTGTGAACGCAATCAGATCACATGCTAGACTTCAGTGGTGAGACGAGGCATCACTTGGGCGCTTGATGCATGAGTCATGGATAGTCGGCCCGTGCAATTGCCGGCCAAGTCGTACAGTGAAAGCACTGTAATACTAATGGTCGAGAACTTCATCCCATGAGGGGACAAGGCCTACTACCCATGTTGCATCTTCTTCCTCCATTCTTCTACAATTGGCAGATGGTGGTCTTCATGACTGAAGCCGCTATTTCTTTATCAAGTGGCTCCTCGTCTTCATGAGGCTATGTGCACCCTGGTCCAGAATTCTATATCTCAGAAAAATGGTGATACGTGGTATAACATAAGGAAAGAATCTTGGCTATAGGCTAAATAAAATTCAGAGAAATGAATAATGAATAGTTTATTGTTATTGCTGCTTTACAAGTTATGGATAAGTCAGATATATAAATATATTATGAACTACATAACATGTATTAATAAACTTCATTTTTATGCAATGTGAGAATAGTTGATTTATCTAAGTTGATCTTTCCACATTATGCCCTCAATATAGTCTAGGAAATCCAAGAATGTTACTATTAACGTTTACAATATTATATGGTGTTAATCTTTATATTCTCATATAAGTAACAATGTGCAATCTTTTAGCCTACTGTGATTAGTTAATTTGTTATCCAGCTCTTGTGACCAGATAGCATCACCATTATTAGGCCTATACGTTAGAAATATAATCAACTCTATCAAGTAACTTCCATTCTACATGCCTGTATAATTTAAAAACATAGTTCATAACAGGGTTAAAAGGCGTATTTACATTATGTTTGAAAAACAGTCTAATCTGATTAGCTTAACTTGTAAGAGCTTTATTTCTAAAATGCTGTTCCATCTATTCCTATAGACCTATGCACTTAGATTAGATTATTCATTATCAATTAATATTTAAAAGACTTCAATATAGGCTTAAAAAAGCTTTAAAAATTTGTGTAAAATCACTTCAAAATTCATAATAATTCTATTTATTATATTCTTAATGGTGGGAGTACGATAGACCTGGTGTTTGTCAGAGGTTTCACAGTAGACAAACAAGGGGCATTGGTAAAGACTGATGGTCCTCTAATGAGAAAACACATCCCTCTGGGCACAGAACTTATATGGAGGAAAGATAGAAAGCGAGACATACACCATATTGGCCTGTCAAAGAAGATCGACACTGATAAACTAGAGAAAACATCAGAAGTGCTAGAAGATGCCAAATTTGCTGCCCAGGAAGGCAGGTTAACAGAATCAATAGAGATAATAGAAGGGTGGTTAAAGGAAGCCATACCAGAGAATAGAGAGAGGAAAGGTAAACGATGGTTCGATAAGGAGTGCTACATAAAGAGAAGACAAGCACTGGATGCTTTGCACCTAGCTAAGGACATGAAAAGTCAACATGCTCTAGATGAGTACAGAAGAAAAAGAAGGGAATATAAAATGCTGCTGAAAACGAAGGAAAATATGTATCTCGAGACACAACATGCAAAGATGATTGAGGTAATTAGGGAAGATCCTTACAAAGCTATAAGAGCAAAACAACCAAAATTCCCTGCCAGCATCCCCATTCAATCATGGGAGAAACATATGAATCAAATTATAGCACATAAGGAAACGAGACCAGGAAAAGACACAAGAGATGACTGTGTTAAATGTGCACCTATTGGCAAGCAGGAGATAAGACGAGCTATACTCGGAGGAAAGAATAATAGAGCCCCGGGTCCGGATGGAATACGGAACGAACACTTCAAACAAGCAATGAAATACATGATACCTACATGGGAAGTGTTGCTAAATAAGTGCCTGGAGATCGGAGATATCCCAGAAGGATGGAGGAGATCTACAATAAGAATGCTATATAAAGGTAAAGGAGACGTAAACAACCCTGATTCGTACCGAGGAATAGCATTGGAAGACAGACGACAGGCAACAGACGACAGGAGTAACCTTCTCCGTTCACCTGAAGGAGAGAATGATCGCAGCCGTCCGTGCCATATATGATATATCATATTACACTGAGCTATCGATGGAATCCGCGATGGAGCTATTTGTCGTGAAAGTCTGTCCGACTATCACATATGGCCTGGATATCATATGGGAGCATCTGACACTGAATCAACTTAGATCCATTGAAAGTATAAAAGCACGGTACCTAAAGAGGGTAATGGGTCTATCAAAATTTACCTTGTCGCGATTGGTGTATGTGCTAGCCAGAGAGCCATATTTCATTCAAGACTTGCGAGTAAGACTACTTGTGCCATCTACGGAGGCATATAATAGACTAATAGTGGAACTGGACAGCAAGAAAGCTGATATATGGGAAGGTTTCTACCAGACAGAAGCGATGATAACACGAGAGTGGACAGGGACAGACTTCAAGCTAAGAAGGATAGTCACGGGCTTAGCAGTGCACGGCTTCCACCACAGGATATGTGCAACGAAAAGTTATCATGACCCCAGTGATCAGTGCGTGTGTGAGCTTTGTGGTGGACCGTGTGATAGGTATCACATCACAAGGTGCTCTGAGAGAACATGCTCAATAAGCGAGCTGGCAGGAAACTAATAAGTTACAAGAAAATGCACACTGTGCGCAATACATACTTTATTATTATATTCTTAATTTACATTCAATTACAATTTTGATTGTAAGATGCAGTTTGTAACATAATCTGAGTGTGTTCGAAAACAGGCTGCTTAGGAAAATATTTGGGCCTATGAGAGAGATGAAAATGGGGACTGGAGGAAACTGCATAACGACGAGCTTCATAATCTGTACTCGCCACCAGATATAGTAAGGGAAATTAAATCACGGGGAACGAAATGGGCTAAACATGTTGTGCGTATGGGTGGGAAAGACATCTAAAAAATGCTGAGTGGGAGACCCAAAGGGAAATGATCACTTGGAAGACTTAGACGTAGGTGGAAAGAAAATATTAGGATGTAGATTTAAGGGAAATAGGATTTGTGGGGGATAGTAGAATGGAATTAGTACAGAATTGGGTTGAATGCCAGGTGCAAGGGTATTTTATTTTTATTGTGAAATATTAGGTGACATGCAATTACGCATTACCGGCGTTGAGCAGCAGCTACAGGCATGACGGCATGACCTGCGGGGAAGCGTGGCAGGTGGCATGCGGGAAGCAGCCAGGCGAGTGGAAAGGGGATCGCGTGGGGCACAAAGTTCCATTATTCCCATTTTACTCCATAATCTAGTAATATTTTACTTTTACAAAGACTGATGTTATGATCATTAGCGAAATTGATTAGGCCTACACACAACATTTTAGAGTTCATTTTAAATTGAATTCTACAAACTGTAGCCTATTGGGGTTATAACCAAAATTGTGACTGAATGTAAGCCTAAATTAAGAACAGAACAGATAGAATTCTTTAGAAATTTGTGAAGAGATTTTGCATGAATTCGTAAAGATGTTTTAAATAACCTAATCTATTAAGTGCACATATAGGCCTATAGGGATAGATGAAACAATTTGATGGAAAAGCATTCTAGCAATCAAGTTAAGCTAATGAGATTTAGACGGTTATTCAAACATAATGTAAATGCATTTTTTAACCCTCTCATGAACTATGTTTTTAAATTATAAGTTACAGGCAAATAGAAAGCAAGTTACTTGGTAGAGTTGATTATATAACTAACGTATTAGGCCTAAAGCTCTATCCACAATGTGTAGTTGGCAGTCTGTAGTTGGTAGTCAAAGTAAAACATGTGGTGATCGTAATGTACGCCATTCACAAAGTACAGTTGCAGTCAGCAGTTGGTATTCGGCAGTCGAGAAATTCATCATCGACTACCAACTGCAAGTTACATATTACGAGATTGAAAATTATTTACTAGTGCAAAGAAATAGATTAGGTTACTATGAAAAGCAAGATGTATTTATTATAGCCTACATATTATGCACTATAAATCGATTCCTTCCCATTATTTGTACTATTAAATGTTTCCCTAACCTCAATGTTAACTTCTTGGGAAAATGATACATTGCGACTCACCCGAGTCCCCCCCCCCCCCTACTCTCAATCCAAAATAGCCTATTTTGTTGCAAGGGTCGTTTTTATAATTATGAAGTATTATGTGGAGGTGCAAGGGTATTTTTATTTATTTGTGAAATATTAGGTGACATGGCAGGCGAGTGGAAAGGGGAGAAGGGTGAGTCGCAAAGTACTAACTTGCCAAACTATATGAGAATATAAAGATTAACATCATATTTAAATGTTACTGACAACATTCCCTGGATTTTTTATACTATATAATGAGGGCATCTACATTTTAATAATAAATCAAATATTTATACCTTAACATTATTGTAGGCTATACTTGCAAGTTTGAAATCTTGAAAATCCCGCAATTGATGTAGATTTTGAACTGTAGAACTGCTTTTCTTGAACTGCGTTTCAATTCAGTTGAAATTTCGTTGCGCCTACTCTGCTTTAATCTGAAACAAATAAATTTGCAATAGGAAATTACAGTACTGTAACGTTGAACGAACCTTCAATATTATAATATGAATGCAACACTCATAATACAGTATTGTGAAAAAATGATAACGTTATATATTCAGAGAACAATCAAAGGGCTTACCTGATATTATGTAAAAGAACGAGAACGAAACACCATTCGGGCTCTTTCTTAATACAATCAAGATGGCGAATGACGGTTTGTTGTCGACGCGCAGGTGCCGCATGACCTATACGAGCTATGCCGGAAATTTCCGAAGAGAACTTGGAGGATCTAGCGCGCAGGATAAGCTTGAATAATTAATGAATTAACACAGTTTATTTTATAGGAAATAAAAATTTAACGCTTATAATGTTATTTCAACACTTTTTAATTTTAACATAAATGCGATTATATTCCAACAAAAAAAATTGTTGGGCCAACAATCAAACCCAACGGTAGGACGGTCGGGCAAAGCAAACGATAAATGCGTTGGCGCAACCGAGGAAATTACAACGAACCTTTCCCCAACATATCCCTACCATGCCAACCAAATTCCTCCGATGGGCCAACGAAGTGTGCTACTAGGGAATATCAAGTTTGATATCAACTATGAAAATTATAGCGGAATAGCTCATTTCCGTAAACGACAGTTTTCATACGTGGTTAAATCTTTTCATATTTTAGGATAAAGCATTATTGTATTAAATTTACATCTCAGCCTTTATGTATTTTTTACGGCGACGCATACTTTTAGTCCCTGGTGAAGTGGAAGAAAAGACCTTACGGTCTTAACTTCTCCAGGTTAAATAAACTATTATTATTATTATTATTATTATTATTTATTACTATGTACGTCAATAGCAGTGAATGGGTTAATTCGCTCTCTCCACACCATCCTACACAACTAAAAAACCAGGAGTCGCCACTGGATCAAATAATAATTTAGTGTCTAGTATCACATCCATCACACGTCTCCAGCGTCCATGATAGCGTGTGCCCTATGACGATATACGATCGGCAGTTCAATAAAGGTAGTGTTTAAGTACGAAAACTAATGTGTTTGATGACGTGGAACTATCTGCCGTGTGTTAATTATGTATGTACAGTGAGTCTCAGACAGATTGGTGCCGCTTGTCGCGCGCCGTGTTTAGCTTGTGATGACTCAACACTTCCCGCGTCGCTGCCAGCTGTGTCCCGCAGATAAGTAAACAATTCCTGCATAGCCTGCAGTTGAGCATTGTTCTCGTGTTGTACAGACGTGAAAGTGTTATTAGGTAGTTGTCACAACTAAAAGAAAACATTAGGATAGAGATAAACTCAATAATAACGGAAGAACAATTAATGCGTATTTATCGGAATTTCCTATCACGATGCCAAAAATGTGTGGATGTAGGAGGAGGACACTTCCAGCATCTCCTGTAATAAGGTAGGTACCTATTTTCGTTATTTTCAAACTTATTTCATTTATTTTTATTGTCACGCACGGACAAGTCAGTCAACTGCCGGGCCGTTCCTTTGCCGCATACCGGGGATAAGAGCATCATCTGCGGGGAACCCAACGCGCGGCGCGGCGGCACCAATCTGCCTGAGACTCACTGTATGTATTATCTGGAAAAGGACCTGCCAGAAACCGGAAGGTAGGTACGGGTCCTTTTCGAAAGTGTATAACTTAAGGGTCAGTGTAAAGTGTCTTAGAACAAATAAATCATATCATATCATATCACTACCCCTCATTAATCTAATCTAATGACTATATCTCTCCAAGACCTTCAACTGTTTTCCTCGTTTCTTTTACTATATGAGTTATTTTCCTTTAATGTTGCAGTTCCACTTATGATGGCATACGTAACACGCTACATTTTTGGAACAGACAAATTGCGACCTAATGCATTTGAAGTGCGAGGCCTTAATGGAGCCAGTACTGGGATCATCCATTGTGATGATGCAGCAATCCTATCTCAATGGCTCAAATATATTACAGACAATATTGTGGGGCTTACAAATTTGCAGGTAAGTGCTTTTATTGGATAAAGACTGAATACATCGTTAGGAACGATAATATAAGCGAAAAATAGAATATACAAGTCAGGAAAATAGAGACAAGAAGGAGAGCAAGAGAAAGAGTGAAAAGAATAGCTTGGTAATGTAGACAATAAGGTACTGCTTTTGTCTACTATATGTTATATATTATATATAGTTTAGCCAGTAGCCAGTAG
Organism: Ectobius pallidus; assembly: GCA_964059195.1. Lineage (NCBI taxonomy): Eukaryota > Metazoa > Arthropoda > Insecta > Blattodea > Ectobiidae > Ectobius > Ectobius pallidus. The sequence continues at coordinate 136,664,430 of CAXKWD010000003.1, read as the reverse complement.
AAATGAGGTCCATGGCAAAATGGTACACTGGGTATTACTGCAGAAGCCTTGTCACGTAGCGAATGGCTGCGTGCATAATAGACGATAAGAAACCATTTCTAAACAAAGGAAGGGTTGGGGAGACTTCGATTAATCGATATTGAACCCTGTTATGACTATCGATACTGCCCTGAATTTATTTTGAATTACAGAAAAAGAGAAGTGCGCATGCGCCGACGGTGAGTCGACGGGAGAAGAGCTGATCCCAAAAAGACAGTAAGGAGTACGTGCCTGACCACGAGAGAGAGAAGTTGAAAAGGCAGAAGGGAGAAGACGAGATTGGGATGTGTGACAGCGGTAGAGGCGTTCTGGCATAATGGGGTGTCAGACTTTCATCTAAAGGAAATTCTGGTTGTGAACTTCCTTGACACGGCTATATGGAGATAGTCATTAATCAGAAGAATACACCAAGTCGGCCAGTACGAGACACCGCTACAGCGAACATCAGCTGTGAGAGTGAGTCGTGACTGCTCGCTCTGAATAAGAGCAGATATGGACATCAGGAAGTAATGGGAGACAACTCAGGATCGGAGGATAAGTTGGACATCACTGGTTGAGTATAATAGTCTAGACTTTTTCTTATTGTTTGAGGAGTGAGAAAACTGAGATATTCCTTTTTTTTTAAGGATGGTTTCTAAGTCATGTATGGCAATCAGACGCCGTAGGGTATGATAGAAGAATAGAATAGAAATATAGAAGTGAGAATTCTAGAAGTAAAGTGATGAAATCCAGTAATCCAACTACTTTCTATTTCTGGTCTAAGTTAATTATAAAAGAGCAGTCAAGAGCCTAACCGCTGAAGGATACAGATAGATCTCTTCACTTTAGGTTTTTTTTGGGTGATTGTCCCACGAATGAATACATAGCTAGGGGCAATTGGTGATGCTCATAGAAACTTTGTTATTTTTGAGACAGGACGCGAGGGGAGTAAGGAAGAAAAGTAATTAAGGGGCATGCTTAGTACTTCTTACGAGGGCCCCTCCCACTTGGGTTTCGTTCAGGTGACGGGTGACTATCTATAAATAGATTTCATGCTGGCCTGTAATGTTAAGTTATGTTTTTTTTATAGAGATTTATCTACCAGCGAAGGTGTATGGAACATGGTAGAGGGGGATAAGAAGTGGAAAGATTGAAGGGCAAAAGAAGGCCTACGAGTGGTAGTGCATTAGGTGTGTACCATTGGAAAATTTACATGTTAGGGTAGAAGTAGAAGTCACTAAAGGGGTTATAGAGAAGCTTACTAATCTGGGCGTGAATTAGTTTCAGTTAGAATTCTAGGGAATTTAGAGACAAAAGAAGATTGGGTGCCCATGCTAAAGAGTAGTAACGTAAGAAGTAGGAAAACTAGAATAACCACCGAGTGAATTAAATCAATGGTATAAGCTGAAGGGAACTCTACTTAAAGAAAGAAAGGGGTTAAAAGATAATAGCTGATGACTGGTCAGGTTAGAAAGAGGAGAGTGAGTTGAAAGATAACAACAAATGATTGGTTAGGTTAGAAAGAGGAGAATAGGTAATTGCGAGTAGTGTACTGATGATAAGCAGTTTATTAGCAAGTACTAGAGATTGTAAGGGTGAGGTGAGGGAACGCCGGAAGTATCCCGAATCAAACAAATAAAATCTGGTAGTAGGCAAGGCCTATACTAGTATATATAAAGAAAAGAAATTTATGAGAGATTGTGAAAGCCATCGATGTTGGAGGCGAACAACGGCCCCACGTGCCTCTAGGAGAGAGTGTCAGGGACCTCTGACATCGATTTACAAAATTTTATTTTTGTTTGCGGCCCATTAATATTTTCCCGGTTGCAGGAGAGGAGTCAGATTGTTTGTAACTCAAGATCTAGACGTCGCTCCTGTATCGGTGGTCTATCGCCACAGTCACTCTGTGGGTATAGGCCTAAACTTCTATTTCTTTCTTCATGAGACTGTCTTTTCTATCTATCTTTAAATACAATTCTTCATGGACTAAGCTGACAAATAGACTAATATAGGAGACATAGGTGGGATTATTGAGTGTAATCTGTAGAGTAAGGACTGGATTATGAATTGAAAACCTTTATTTATTCAAGAAAAAAAAACCCAGTATAATATATATATTGAACTATCCTGAAGTTGCAAATGTAAATGACTACACAAGTCAGTAGTAAATTAGAAGAATAATACAAGACGTTCTAGTAGATACCTGAAAAACAAAGAAAGAAAATTAAAGTAATTAATTAAGGATTTGTTATTGTTGAACAGAGAACGTACTTATATAGTTAAAATTGGGTATACTAACCTTGAATAATCAAATATTATCCTACCAATAAAAGTGTTGAATGGTTAATGTAGTGTAAATGTAATTTATTGTATATAAGATTGTTATTGTTGAAAAAAAGAAAAAAAATAATATATTAAATAAAATACGGTCGTTGTTACTTAAAGCAAAGTTAACGTGAAGTCCCCTTCAAAAGTTTGGCGCCCATTACGTGGGGCTTGATATAAGAAAAGAAAATAAACATTAATCAGTTAGAATTGGAAACTTGAAATACGAGTCATCATATATTTTGTAGCCCATAGCGTGGGTTGAGTTGTGTTGAAATCACAAAGTTTGATATCCTAACGTGAGGCGAGATAGTGTTAAAAGAATTTTGGGAGTTAGGTTAGTATAACTGAAATTTATTCTAAAAAAAAATATGTAATAATAATAACATATTTTTGGGAAAAGAATAATGACTATTGACAAGTAAGGACTTCTATAGATGACTAAGACAGACGACTGAACTATTGTGTTCTAATCTTTTTTTTTCAGTGGTATTGTTAATATATAAATATGGCTACTTATGTCGATCCATATGCACAAATAAGAGCAGCTGAGTTAACCCAAGCTATTAGGAAGTTGAGGAAGGCGGATTTAGAGGCAGAATGTGATAGAGTAAAGTTACCGACCACAGGTACAAGGGATGAGTTAAGACAACGCTTGTTAGATTATGCCCGTAAGAACCCTCAGTCATTTCAAGTGTTAATTACGGCTTTTGCTCTGAGTCAGGAAGTTTTGGAAGAAGATTTAGTTGAACATAATATAACGGTTCCACAAGATTCATATGGAGATGTAGTGTATACATGGGTTAAGTTAATGCGTAGGAAGGCCATGGCGGTAGCTGATTCAGAAGAAGTTGTACCAGTAGTACCATCGTTTACAATTCAGTTAGAGCCACATAAACCAAATACTTTGGATCTGGTTCGTAAATGGAACATTAAATTCAAACCTGGGGATAGTATTTACTTATTTTTGGAGAGATTGGAAGATTTAAAACAAAGTTCTAAGTTACAGGGTGTAGAGTTATTGTCAGTATTACCCGAAATTTTACAAGATTCAGCTTTACTTTGGTACAGGAACAGATTAACAGATTGGCCTACATGGGAAGCTTTTTTGAAAGAATTCAGAGAATATTACTTGCCTATTGATGAGGAAGACGCGCTTTTGGATGAGATTAGACAGAGAACGCAAGGTCCTAAAGAATCGATTTTTGATTATGTTAATGCTATTCAAACGTTAATGAGGAGGCTGAGTACTCCAATGAGTCCTCAACAAATGATGAAGACTGTTATCAAAAATTTGCGTCCTGATGTAAAATTGTACCTTAGACCTGCAGAGATTCAAACTATAACAGATTTAATACGTGTAGGTAGACAGTATGAACAAATATTGTTAGATTCTGAGAGATATATTCCTCCTCCAACGCAGGTTAGAGCTACAATTAAAGAAACGGCTTATAAACCTCAGAGACAAGTTGTTATACCTTCGGTTCATACAGCGTTAGGAATTCAGGGAAAACAGGAACTTCCATTGTCTGAATTACAAAAGAAACCTAGTGTTAGTTTTTCTGCAAAGACTTGGGATAAGGAACGGAATTCAAGTCCTGTAAATGATTCTAGAATGGTTAAAGTAATAGAAAATAAAGAGAGACAGGATGAGTCGAGGGATAATGGTAAAAACACCACTTTGCGTTTTTCAAATAATCAGCGATGTTGGAATTGTGATAAAACAGGACATAGGCAGTTCGAGTGTAAGGCACCTCGTAGAGTTACTCCACGCGCTACGATTAAATGTTATAATTGTAATAAGCTTGGACATAGGTCTATTGATTGTAGGATGCCCCAAGAAAGAAAAGTTAGGCCTACAAATTCTTTAAGACAATTAACTAAAAATCAGGCTTGTGTGATGTTAAATATAAATCCTACAGATTTAGTTAATGGAGATAGATGTTTTGTTGAAATTTTGCTAGAGGATATTACGTTTATTTCTTTAATAGATTCCGGTTCAGATAAAACTTATGTGGGAGAGAAAGGTGACTTTTTATGTAAAATGTTAGATTTAGCAGTAGAAGAATCTGAAGTTAGGGTGGTGCAATTAGCAGATAAAACTTATAGTTCTATAACAGGAGAGAGAACTTTTGAGATGAAATTGCAGGACAGGATCTTTCAGATAAAATGTAAAATTATGCCAAATTTAGCAGTAGATATGATTCTGGGCATGGACGTTTTGAAACAGATTGGGTTAGTAGTAGATTTGCAAGATGGGACTTGGTATTTCAAAGATGAACCAGCAAAAATTTTTCAATTTGTTAAGGCTATAGATTTAAAAGAAGAAGATCAACTACATAATATTCTTACTTTACCTACACCTCAGGAAAGGGACAGATTGAATATGTTTTTGGAAAATCAGTTACAGAAATTTGATCAGTGTACTGGACTTACCGATCTGATTTCTCATGTTATTGATACAGGCGATGCAAAACCTATAAAACAAAGATATTATCCAGTATCACCCATTTTGGAAAAAGTTATACACGCGGAAATAGATAAAATGTTATTGGAAAAAGTTATAGAGCCTTCAAATTCACCTTGGTCGTCTCCGGTAGTTATGGTAAAGAAACCAGATAGAACATGGAGGTTCTGCGTAGATTTCAGAAAAGTAAATAATTGTACAAAAAGAGATAGTTATCCTTTGCCATACATTGAACATGTTTTGAGTAAATTACGACATGCTAGGTATATCAGTACAATAGATTTGAAAAATGGGTATTGGCAAGTTCCATTAGATGAAGCAAGTAAAGAAAAAACAGCATTTACCGTACCTGGTAGAGGATTGTATCAGTTTCGAGTTATGCCTTTTGGAATCCATAACGCACCAGCCTCGTTTCAAAGATTAGTTGATACTATATTAAGAGAAGAGATAGGAGAGAAATGCTTTTGTTATTTGGATGATATAGTACTTATTAGCGAGACATTTGAAGAACATTTGTCCTTGTTAGAAAAAGTCTTAGAGAAATTAAGAAAAGCTAACCTGAAAATTAATAGGGAAAAATCAAAATTTTGTAGAAGTGAATTAAAATATTTGGGTCATATCATTACTCCATTAGGAATTGCTGTAGATTCAGATAAAATCTCGTGTATCCTTGAGTATCCAGCCCCTACAAAAGTCAAGGAAGTACGAGCATTTTTAGGATTGGCTTCTTGGTACCGACGATTCATTCCATTTTTTTCTGAAGTTGTAAAGCCCCTCACTGCACTTCTGAAAAAGAATCAGAAATGGCGTTGGACTAAGGAATGTCAGGAATCTTTTGATGAATTAAAATCGAAATTATCTAGTAGTCCTATATTAACTTGTCCAGATTATACTAAACCCCTAGTGTTACAGACCGACGCTAGTTTTTCAGGACTAGGAGCAGCATTAATTCAGACAGGAGAGGAAGGAGAGGAAAAAGTAATAGCTTATGCTAGCAGAACTTTAACAGTAGGTGAGCAAAAGTGGGCAATAGTCGAGAAAGAATTGTTAGCTATATTGTGGGCAGTTCAAAAGTTTCGTCCTTATTTGGAAGTTTATCATTTTAAAGTATATACTGATCATTTTGCTCTGAAATGGTTAAATACATTACAGAATCCGACCGGACGATTAGCTAGGTGGAGTTTATTGCTCCAGGAGTATGATTTTGAAGTAATACATAGGCCTGGTAGATTACAAAAAGTTCCGGATGCTTTATCTAGAATACACGAAGGGAAAGTTCAAGAGAAAACGGTAGAGGAAGAATTTTGCCTCTTGTTGACTGATAACTCTGAAGTAGTGGAATGGGAAAATATACAAGATGCTTGGTATATTAAGCGGAAGGAGCAAGTACAAAGTAAACCTAAATTTTGGCCAGATTGGAAGGTCGTAGATGAGAAGTTGTACCATTTAAGATTAGATCAGTTAGAACAAACTTTAGAGGGAACAGTGAATAGGTGGAAATTAGTTATTCCGCAAGATTTTAGGATTAAAGTATTGCAGGAATGTCATGATGCACCTACTGCAGGACATATGGGGATAGCTAAAACTTTCTTTAGAATAGCAAACAAGTATTATTGGCCGGGAATGTTTAGAGATGTTGCTAAGTATGTTACTGCTTGTGAAATATGTCAGAGACAGAAGGTGTTACAAACGGCTCAAGCAGGACCAATGCATTTTTACCAGAAAGAGAAACCTTGGATGACTGTAGCTACAGATTTGTTGGGACCTTACCCACGTTCCAAAAAAGGGAACCGATATGTGATTGTATTTCAGGACACCTTTACCAAGTATGTAGAATGTAAAGCGTTAAGGAAAGCAACCAGTAGAGCAGTTACGGAAGCATTTTATGAATTGATTATCCTTAAATGGGGAATTCCGGGATATTTGCTGATGGATAATGGACCGCAATATACTAGTAAATTAATGCGAGAGATAGCTAAAGCTTTTAATATAACTCCTTGTTATTTACCTGTATATTCGCCACAAGGAAATCCAGTAGAAAGAGTCAATAGAGTATTGAAAACAATGATTTCTAGTTACATTCAAAAGGATCAAACAGTTTGGGACGTGTATTTGAGAGAATTTAATTTTGCTATAAATACGGCTAAGCATAGTTCCACTGGATGCACTCCTTATATGCTAAATTATGGGAAGGAGCCTGAAATTATCAGTAGGATTGAAAGGGTGGAAAACCAACCGATTCATAAAGAAATCCCAAAACTTTGGGTGGAGAAACTCAATAAATTGAAAACGGTACGTTTGATGGTTAGACATAACTTAGAAACCGCCTATAAGAATTCGAGTCATTATTATAATCTTCGGAGGAGAGAGGTGAAATTTCGTCCAGGAGATCTAGTGTTAAGAAGAAACTTTAAATTAAGTGATGCCTCACAAGCTTATACAGCAGGTTTAAGTGCAAAGTTTGTCGGGCCCTATATTATAAAGAAAAAGTTCAGTGAAAATAGCTACGAACTGACAAACCGTTTTGGTAAAAAGTTGGGGAAGTGGCACGTCAAAGACTTGAAACCCTTTGTTCCTGGATAAACATTCTTTAAGGCTGGTAAACTAAACAAAAAAAAAAAAAAAAAAATGTGAACAGTGTTAACATTATTTTTTTTTATGGTGAGTGGGGGAAGAATGTCACGTAGCGAATGGCTGCGTGCATAATAGACGATAAGAAACCATTTCTAAACAAAGGAAGGGTTGGGGAGACTTCGATTAATCGATATTGAACCCTGTTATGACTATCGATACTGCCCTGAATTTATTTTGAATTACAGAAAAAGAGAAGTGCGCATGCGCCGACGGTGAGTCGACGGGAGAAGAGCTGATCCCAAAAAGACAGTAAGGAGTACGTGCCTGACCACGAGAGAGAGAAGTTGAAAAGGCAGAAGGGAGAAGACGAGATTGGGATGTGTGACAGCGGTAGAGGCGTTCTGGCATAATGGGGTGTCAGACTTTCATCTAAAGGAAATTCTGGTTGTGAACTTCCTTGACACGGCTATATGGAGATAGTCATTAATCAGAAGAATACACCAAGTCGGCCAGTACGAGACACCGCTACAGCGAACATCAGCTGTGAGAGTGAGTCGTGACTGCTCGCTCTGAATAAGAGCAGATATGGACATCAGGAAGTAATGGGAGACAACTCAGGATCGGAGGATAAGTTGGACATCACTGGTTGAGTATAATAGTCTAGACTTTTTCTTATTGTTTGAGGAGTGAGAAAACTGAGATATTCCTTTTTTTTAAGGATGGTTTCTAAGTCATGTATGGCAATCAGACGCCGTAGGGTATGATAGAAGAATAGAATAGAAATATAGAAGTGAGAATTCTAGAAGTAAAGTGATGAAATCCAGTAATCCAACTACTTTCTATTTCTGGTCTAAGTTAATTATAAAAGAGCAGTCAAGAGCCTAACCGCTGAAGGATACAGATAGATCTCTTCACTTTAGGTTTTTTTTGGGTGATTGTCCCACGAATGAATACATAGCTAGGGGCAATTGGTGATGCTCATAGAAACTTTGTTATTTTTGAGACAGGACGCGAGGGGAGTAAGGAAGAAAAGTAATTAAGGGGCATGCTTAGTACTTCTTACGAGGGCCCCTCCCACTTGGGTTTCGTTCAGGTGACGGGTGACTATCTATAAATAGATTTCATGCTGGCCTGTAATGTTAAGTTATGTTTTTTTTATAGAGATTTATCTACCAGCGAAGGTGTATGGAACATGGTAGAGGGGGATAAGAAGTGGAAAGATTGAAGGGCAAAAGAAGGCCTACGAGTGGTAGTGCATTAGGTGTGTACCATTGGAAAATTTACATGTTAGGGTAGAAGTAGAAGTCACTAAAGGGGTTATAGAGAAGCTTACTAATCTGGGCGTGAATTAGTTTCAGTTAGAATTCTAGGGAATTTAGAGACAAAAGAAGATTGGGTGCCCATGCTAAAGAGTAGTAACGTAAGAAGTAGGAAAACTAGAATAACCACCGAGTGAATTAAATCAATGGTATAAGCTGAAGGGAACTCTACTTAAAGAAAGAAAGGGGTTAAAAGATAATAGCTGATGACTGGTCAGGTTAGAAAGAGGAGAGTGAGTTGAAAGATAACAACAAATGATTGGTTAGGTTAGAAAGAGGAGAATAGGTAATTGCGAGTAGTGTACTGATGATAAGCAGTTTATTAGCAAGTACTAGAGATTGTAAGGGTGAGGTGAGGGAACGCCGGAAGTATCCCGAATCAAACAAATAAAATCTGGTAGTAGGCAAGGCCTATACTAGTATATATAAAGAAAAGAAATTTATGAGAGATTGTGAAAGCCATCGATGTTGGAGGCGAACAACGGCCCCACGTGCCTCTAGGAGAGAGTGTCAGGGACCTCTGACATCGATTTACAAAATTTTATTTTTGTTTGCGGCCCATTAATATTTTCCCGGTTGCAGGAGAGGAGTCAGATTGTTTGTAACTCAAGATCTAGACGTCGCTCCTGTATCGGTGGTCTATCGCCACAGTCACTCTGTGGGTATAGGCCTAAACTTCTATTTCTTTCTTCATGAGACTGTCTTTTCTATCTATCTTTAAATACAATTCTTCATGGACTAAGCTGACAAATAGACTAATATAGGAGACATAGGTGGGATTATTGAGTGTAATCTGTAGAGTAAGGACTGGATTATGAATTGAAAACCTTTATTTATTCAAGAAAAAAAAACCCAGTATAATATATATATTGAACTATCCTGAAGTTGCAAATGTAAATGACTACACAAGTCAGTAGTAAATTAGAAGAATAATACAAGACGTTCTAGTAGATACCTGAAAAACAAAGAAAGAAAATTAAAGTAATTAATTAAGGATTTGTTATTGTTGAACAGAGAACGTACTTATATAGTTAAAATTGGGTATACTAACCTTGAATAATCAAATATTATCCTACCAATAAAAGTGTTGAATGGTTAATGTAGTGTAAATGTAATTTATTGTATATAAGATTGTTATTGTTGAAAAAAAGAAAAAAAATAATATATTAAATAAATTATGGTTATTGTTATGCAAAGTAAATTAACGTGAAGTTCAGATTTTTGACCCTTATCCTTGTAATGGTTTGAGAGTAGCTGGTTTTTGTGCTAAGTTACATACTTTGGTAGTGAGTATTGAAAAAAGGAGAAAAAGAAGAAGCAGAATAAAAAAAAAAAAACGAAAGGTAAATCCGAACCCAACTCCCGTCTCCACTGTTAATTTAAAAGCTAGTCGAGGGGCATGTAGGTACATAGCCTGTGTATCTATAATTTAATTTGTGTCTGGGCTGATACATAACAAAAAGAAAAGAGGAAGCGTATTGATGATGGCGCCCGTTAATATAAATTTTCATCAATATTATCAAGACTGGGTAAATTGTTAAAAGAGAGAGAAAGTAGACTGAGAGTAGGAAGTTTGCAATCACCCGGTGTCAAAGGTAGTTGTACTGAACGTTGGAATGTGGACTATGCAGGTAGTGTTGTGATGACACGACAGGTGTATGAGTGACCTTGTTTTGTTGGAGTTCAGTAAACTTATATACTACGATTGAGAATAATCACATATTAGTCGTCACAGATTTTGGCGAAGAATTTTGGCGAAGATTTAATCCAAGAAGTTAAGGAACTTTATAGCATAAAGTAAGAAAAGCCCGTCACAGCCTATATACAGTCGACTCTCTGTATCCATGGGTGCATTATCTGGTTTTCAAATTAACCATGTCCTATTTACTAATTTTATTTTATTTTTTTCTTACAGTACTATACTTATTTTTTATGATTTGTAATGCTAGCTTTTGAGGTTCATAGTTTTATTGCGTTTCAAGGGTATTAACCGTTTCTTTACCAACATATTCATTGCACAGCCGCATGCTATTTAAGGCGTTGGGGTGGAGATTGAAAAGAATTCTCTGCAGGCAATGAGGGTGGTTCATGGGGAGGGATTGAATGCTGTGGAATGTGTCCTTTTGTACTTAGAACAGCAAAGTTATTCTTTGTTGCAAGACAAACTTTTACTAAGGAAATTGCATAGTGATATAAGAAAGAAAGATAATGCATCCAAAATACAAAAGAAGATGACAGATTTCTTTAAAGCTACAAGACATAATTTCCTGAATACTGTAAAGTATTTTATATTTTATTTTACAGTGTAAGTTATCCTTTCTTATTTCTGTACAGTTGTTATGCACTTCTAAATTACATATTCATATAGCAATAAATATAGCTGCTCTGCTTGTAGTTTTGAAATCTGCATTATTGTGTGTATTTTAAATTGTATTTATTGTCCCCATTACCCCAGATAATCGAGAGTTGACTGTAATACCCAATGAGGAAATACTCCAAGATTATTTTAATAATTCCTTTATTGGAACCAGTGGTCATATTATGATGAACAAAGAACGGGTGGAATGATTTATGGCAGGGGAAACAGGAGCACCCTGAGAAAACCTCATTTTGTCTACCATAAATTCCACTCAGCCATAAGGGAGGCGTCAGAGATTTTTTTTTTTACATACAGCAATTTTATTGCTATTACTTTAATACTTTCGTGACAGCATAACTGCACTATACGTGTATAAACAAATAAAATCCGAACCAATTTTTTTATTGTTCTGAAAAACCACTCAAATCGTTCAGGAAATTACACTGAACTTTTTGGATTTTATTTAACTCTTGTGTATAATTAAGCCTGACAGTGAATTATTATTCCCTACAGAACTTTTGACAATTTTGTGAGCGTGTAGGCTTTGCAACATGGGAGCCTACCTTATGAATGTTTGATGTAACACACTCATAGGTATAATTATCTATCCTCATTGGATCTTTTCTTAGAGCTCTCTTGGCTAATTGGTTATCATTTTGAATGTGTGGCAAGCTTCTCTTCTGACACAAACAAAATGTTCTTGCTTTTACGGTTGAGAAATTCTAACCACCCACTGCATGATGAATAGTGACATCCAGACTGGATGACATGTGTAATAATAATTTATAATTAATATTATATTCATATCTACCTTGAATATTCCAAGAATTTTTATGTATAGGCCCTACCAGTAATTTATTATGAATCCATATCATATAACTTGGGTTAAACAAAAAAGGTGAGTTTTATTATGCATTAACTAATCATGTTATGTACCATTATCTCAAGAGAATCCCATTAAAAATGTCGTTCTAATAATATAATTTTCAACTTAGTCCAGTATCTGATAGTTGTGTAATAGTTTTAAAAACATTGTCAATCTTCATTATTTTATGTTGTCTGTCATTCAGAACCTTACAAAGAGCAGGAAGAACTTTAAATGAGAATTGGAGAAAGAGAAGTATAGAAATAAATGGTACAAAAATACGTTGCACAAACTTTCTCGCATATACGTGTTAAAGGCTAGCACAGAAAAAAATTAAATTAAAGAGACAATTAAATTTTACGTATTACATTTTCATAAAACTAACAAGTATCTAGAACGGAAAGCATCAGGGTCGATCTATTTGCTCAATGCTTTTACCGTGAAATAAAATAATAATAATGATAATAATAATAATAATAATAATCAATGGCAGTAAAACTGCTTATTATTAGTACTACTACTACGGGAAAATTCAAATATATGTCGCACCTTGGGATGAGTCGGTCACACCCAACCTATCCTCACCAATGCAGTTTCTTTTATACCACGATCTAGCGAATTCTTCTGTCCTAGTATTATGAAGAAACTCATGACTGGACGTTGGAGGTGTGACGTCTTACCGCTAGACAAGAGGTGGCAGGCTGACAAACCTTGCGGGAGATATAATATTCCACATTTTCGAAACCTACAAACAGTGTATCGTACATTATTCGAAAATGCAAGGGCGCTTCGCTACGGCTGCCGCCTCTGCTTCGCGCACTTAACTATGTGGTTAGTGTTATGCATTATTTAGCTATGTGGATACAAGACACTTGCGACAATATACAAGGGGAGTTGGTCACTCTGCTTCGCTCAGAAACAAAATACATCACACAGTCTGTGAAAATGTGAATATCGAATGGGGGAGCTTAAGGGGCGACTTATATTTGAATTTCGCCACTACTACTACTACTACTACTACTACTACTACTACTACTACTACTACTACTACTACTACTACTACTACTACTTAGGTTATATTGCACGCTTTAACTGCATGTAGGTCATATCACGTGTTTAGTAGGCTATGTTTGCATGAACCATTAGTCTATATCAGCATTTCTTAACCTTTTTGAACCTGAGGAAAACTTTACGGACCCCTAATTTTACATCCCATTGTTAAAAGTAGGCTATATGTATTCCTATATTCTTAATATTTGGGGTATTAAATTATAGGTCGTTATAACGAAATACATTTTTTTTTTAATCCGACGGAAACACAGTTATTGAATTGGAATGAAACTATTGACAGTAAAATTATATTTTGAACAGACTTTAATATGTATTACCATTTTGATAATATACTGTAATTAGGAATTATGTTATTACTCACTTTTAATGAGACGGTTGAGCTTGTCGCCTCTTGCAGAGTTCCTGGATATTTGGCTCAATATTAGTCAAATTTAGTCGAAGATCAGCAGATACATTAAGTCGGTTTCTGTATTATGTTTTAGTTAAACGAGCGATGAAAATCCCTTCTCATAGAGATAGGTTGTTTAAAACTGCATGGCGCCTCTAATAACAAAATTCCGACAAAGTCTTATTTTTTAGGGTTTTGAATGAAAGAGGGAACCATAGACGTCAGTGCATCAGGGGTTTGAAACTGTGGCCCGTAACTGCAAAAGTAAGGAAACTTGCAATATGACCTGTATTTTCGAAGATTTTAAAAACTTTGACATCTAGTGTCCATTTTATGTGAAAAATTTCTACTTCTTTACTTCCCACTTGCTTTATGATATTTTTTAATTAATTATGTCTGCGCACCATAGGTTGAGAAACGCTGGTCTATATTAACAACTCATTCGCATCATGTTTCTATTGTTTAGTGATGTCTTCTAATGCGGTATTCAGTTTAAACGATTATAATATCCAGTGTCATAGCGGCGATGAGTTATGGAAAATAAGCAAGTCCTACAAACCCGGCGTTCACCTTTGCGAACGAGGAAACCATGAAAAACCCAAGTCAATTTGGGCGGCCACGAGGTTTGATTTGAACTCAGGACCTCTTTCCTGTTAGCCCATAAGCCTACCACCTCGCTGTAATTGGTTTTAGTGTGTTCATTGCGACTGAGCTAAACTGATTGCATTTCACAACAATAAGTACATTAGGTCTATAGTTTTCTTGTTACTAGGGGCAACAAAATGTCATTCATATTTTAATTGACATGTATGTTCTGAAATTCGCATTTAAGTTGTCTTTATTTCGTTTTTATTTTGATATCTATTACATGTACAAAGAAATGTTTGAAACAAACAATGTTCATTTTAAATTTTTCTACAACTTTACTGTGGTAGGTTTTCATGTATCGCCTACTGTAATGGATATAATCTAGAAAAATTGAAAATGGATTCGAGTAAAGTACCCCTTAAGTCATTTTTGCAGAAATACGGATATAGCCATTTTATTAGTCATAGATAAGAGTTTCCAATTTTAAATTTTTATTAAAATCGTTAGAGCCATTTTTTCACAAATCAAATTTTTTTAAAAAGTTTTCATGAAAAGTCCCCTTAATATTTCAGTTATAAAACTTAATTTCTGGGCGGTTCGACAAAATTTTGAAAAAGTGCTTAATTCAAAAAATGAAGTAAATACAATGAACCGTTTACCCGCTGTGCTTGTCCACAGACGGACGGACAGATGGACAGACGGACAGACAGACGGACAGACGTCATTCCAAAAATACTTTTTTCGGTTTCTAGGCTTCATGAAACATGCTCTCCCGGTGTTATCTCGACTTCGATTTTTTGTCACGATCACAATACTTTCTCTCTACTACGTATATGCGAGAAAGTAAAAAATGGAGAAAGGGAGAAGATAGAGAAATAAAAAAGAGAAAGGGAGAAAAATACATACATAGAGAGAGGGAAGAAAGAAAAAAGGGAGAGGGAAGAGAGAGAATATAAGCAAGAGCATAAATAAAATAGAACTTGAAGGGAAGAGAGTGCAAGAAAGAGAGAGAGTGAGAGCAAGAAAAACAATAAAGCTGAGAGGTCACACAAATAGAAAAATTCTAACATTGCACCTACTGGATTGGTCCCCAACTAGAAAATAACTAACACTCATGCATGCTCCATTTTAATTAAGAATCATGTGAAACCTCTCTGTACCATAATATCAGTAAAAGGAGTCAGGTAAGAATTTTTAATCTATAAAGTTTCAGGAACTAATTGTTCACAATTCCAACAAAGAAAGTAATAATGTTAGATTTTGTTCTGACAGAACGACCAGAATGACATTCTCTAAAAGTCTAAAAATCCTGAAATCACATTTTATATTCTATATTTCTGTAGCTACTGAATTGAATGAAAATGTAATAATAATAATAATAATAATAATAATAATAATAATAATAATAATAATGATGATAATGATAATGATAATGATAATGATGATGATAATAATAATAATAATAATAATAATAATAATTATTAGTATTATTATTATTATAATTATAATAATAATAATAAAAGAGCTAGGCCTAACCCTATGTAAGACACTGGGGTGGGGGCCCTCAACCCCGACACGGTGCATCCCAATGGCTGATAGGGAAAACTCCTGTAGATATGAAGGAGAGGTGTGAATAAGGCTTAGCCAAATAAGCACCCGCGGATCAACTGAGGGAACAAGAACAAGAGCCAACAACCTCTATGGCAGAAGAGGAGATATCCCAATGGCAGAGAGGGCGGAAGAGCTGACTCAAATCCACTCTGCGTCTGTCTTGTAGCAAGCGGCAAAGTTGTCAGCGTCTGTCTCCTAAGGAGTGGCTGAATATCATATTACCTGGTTGTAGGTATAAAAATAAAAAATAAATCATATTACCTGGTTGTAGGTATAAAAAGCAAAAATAAATTATGATGAGTTCTAAAACCAAGCCTCTGAAAATGCCGCTGCCTGGGGTACACCAGGGCATTCCTGGAGCCACCGCTAGGGATGACAGCATGCGAACCGGTGGTGGTGGGAGTGTAAGCTGCTGGCCTCCCACTGGGTTACCCGAAGAAGATACAGTAGCTCAAGACGAACACAGCGGAACACAAGAACTTGACTACCAAACCGCACCTGCTACGAGTGCTTTTGTACTAAGTACAACCTCTCATAACAGTAAAAGCAGTATGGCCAAAAAACGTATGAAATGGGATAAAGATATGAACGAATTCATCATACAGACATATCTTAGAATAACTCGTCTTGAAACAGAAATTATAGGATATAGGCAACAACTACATACAACTTTTGTAACGCAATACCCAACAATGAAAGTCACTGCACAACGCATTGCAGATCAACGAAGGTCAATCATTAAGAATAATTTGATCCCAGGACCTGTCCTTAGTAGAATCAGAGATGAAGTAACAAAAGAGCTTCAACGAGATTCAGAAAGTATTCTACCAGGCACAGTTGTCAGTACATCACCTGAAACTGATGTAACAACACAAGATCCAAGCACGCCTGAAGCAATAATTTCAGATAACTCCGACCTTTATGAGAAAACTCGCAGTGAATTCCACAAGGCCCTCGTAGAATATTCTGGTACTGATCCTACACAACGACCCATACTACCAAAGCAACAATCATCCAAAAGATTTGGGAGAATCATTGAAAATCTTAATTTGAAAATCTTGCCAGAATACCTGAAAGAGCATCAATAATTCCCTGAACTCCATACCGCTATATACTGTGCAGCACTTACCGCAGTTCGATTAAACAATGGGAAACCAATCCTGCTGAGCAAAAAACCATTCAAGAAGAAAATCAGAGAACCACCTTGGGAAAAACCCCTGAAAGCACACATCATCCAAATCCGCCAGGATGTTAATCGCTTGCAGCAATATAAGAATGGAGTAAGAGGGAAACGTCTAAACAACAAAGTCATCAGAATTTTGAAAATCAGCACAAGGCAAAGTATGGAGGAATCTGGAAATACAGTACTACAAGAAACTCTTGAAACATTGAAGCAAAAACTAGCTGCACTATCCAAGTGCCTCAAAAGGTATCAAAACACCACAGAGAGAAAATTACAGAATGCTATGTTTACAAGAAATGAGAGACAGTTTTACAGTAAACTCGAGGAGAAAAAGCATAATACAATACAGGAAAGAAATACACCCAAAGAGGAAGAAATTTACAACTACTGGTCAGGAATATGGTCGAACCCAATAAAGCACAATGATGAAGCCCATTGGATTAGGGAAATGACAGATACAACTAATGAAGTTAATTAGATGGCACCCAAGGATGTTGAAATAGAAGAAGTACAACAGAACATCAAGAAATTACAGAATTGGAAGGCCCCAGGTGTAGACCGCATACACAATTATTACTATAAGAAATTTACATGTACTCACTTCCTCCTGGCTCAACATTTCCAGAAATTTCTAGATGACCCAGCATCGTTCCCAGATTACTTATGTACTGGTATTACATATGACACTTGAAACCAAAAAGTGAAGACCTGCAAAATCCAGCTAAATATCGACCCATAACTTGTTTATCTACAATATATAAGATATTTACATCTGTAATAGCAAATAGAATTCTGACTCATTGTGAGAAAAACTACATCATCGCTGAGGAGCAGAAGGGTTGTAAAAAGAATACCAAGGGATGCAAGGAGCAATTGACAATGTGGTGCTAGAACAAGCCCATCAAAAATCCAGGAACCTATTCACATGTTTCATAGACTATAAAAAGGCTTTTGATTCGGTACCCCACACTTGGCTCATACATGTCATGGAACTATATAAAGTTGATTTCTCGATCATCAACTTCTTGAAGATTGTGATGACAAGCTGGAACACCTCACTTCAACTTTGTCAGGGCAACATAAATGGTACAACGAGACCTATACCAATACGACGAGGCATATTCCAAGGGGATTCGTTAAGTCCATTATGGTTTTGCATGGCATTAAATCCATTATCTACACTATTGAACACAAGTGAATATGGATTTAATATTAAGAGCAAGCAAGAAGAACCATACAAAATCACCCATTTACTTTATATGGATGACATTAAGCTGTATGCCTCTACCAAACCCCACCTCCAACACCTCATTTCAATCACGAAGACCTTTTCTTCCGATATAGGTATGGAGTTTGGATTGGACAAATGTAGAAACCAAACTGTCACTAGAGGATCTTATTCAGCACAAGGAACAAGTTTAAAAGATGAACCCATACAACCATTAGAGGAGGAAGAAATGTACAAGTATCTTGGATTCAAGCAGAGCACTCGTATGAAACATGCAGAGATCAAGAGAAATGTTACACAGCAATACCTAGCACGTCTTGCCAAAGTACTATCATCAAAACTGACAGCTAAAAACCTTACCAAAGCAGTCAATACATATGCCATACCACTACTTACATACTCTTTTGGCGTCATAAAATGGTCCCAAACAGAACTTCAACAACTACAAACGAAAACAGCAGTTTCACGTACCCGACACCGCATGCATCATCCTAAATCTGCAACCGAGCGTCTAACTCTTCCGAGATCAGAGGGTGGTCGGGGCTTTTTATCCATTGTAAATCTACACAACAAGCAGATATCAAGTCTACGAGAATACTTCCACTCCAGAGCTCATGCGTCATGTCTTCACCATGCGGTATGCACAGCTGACATAAAATATACACCCCTCAATCTATCGTCACTGGAAATGCCCGTCCCTGTTCCAACTACAAAGGAGACAAATGTAGCAGCATGGAAGCAAAAATCTCTTCATGGGAAATATACTTACGAGCTGGATCAGCCTCATATCGACAAGTCTACATCGCACGCTTGGCTGACCTATCCTGGTCTTTTCCCAGAAACGGAAAGATTTGTTTTGGCCATTCAGGATCAAGTGATTGCCACACGGAACTATCGAAGATTCATCATGAATGATCCAACAGTTGTCACAGAAAAATGCAGACGTTCCAGAGCTACAGAAAGCATACAGCACATTATATCTGGCTGCCCACACTTGGCTAACTCTGATTACAAGCACCGACATGACCAAGTAGCTAAAATTATTTACCAGAAACTTTCTGTAAAATGTGGATTTGTTCAGACACCACCAACTGCATATTGGAAATACACACCCCCACCAGTTCTAGAAAACTCTTCTTACAAGCTACTATGGGACCGGGATGTTATAACCGATGTCATGTGCAGCAACAACAGGCCGGATATAATTTTAATCGATAAAGTAAAAAGATCTGCATTTCTCATAGAAATTGCTTGTCCAAACACTTCCAATCTACAAACAACAATAGCTACAAAGATATCAAAATACACAGAACTAGCGATAGAAATACAACGCATGTGGAAGCTACAATCAGTTACCATAGTCCCAATAGTTATATCATGCACTGGAGTCATTCCAAAAAGCTTACCCAGCTCCCTGGCAGCACTGAACCTGCACCACCACACGTTCATTGAATTGCAGAAAGCTACTCTTCTCAGCACATGCCACACTGTCAGAAAGTTTCTAGGAGCAACTTTCATACTACATCAAACTGTACAACATGAAGATCCAAGCCTCAGTTCTGGTGGTATTGAAGGACAGAACCCAAAAGAAGTAGATGAAGAAACAATGACATAATTTGTGTAAATGTAAACATTTATTGTATGTGTCCTGTAATTCATAATGTTGTAAATATTTGTAGATGTTGGCAATTTTATACCTAGTTAAGAGGGGGACTCCTTGCTTAGGCCGAGTCTGCCCAAAGCTTACACAGCTCCCTGGCAGCACTGAACCTGCACCACCACACGTTCATTGAATTGCAGAAAGCTACTCTTCTCAGCACATGCCACACTGTCAGAAAGTTTCTAGGAGCAACTTTCATACTACATCAAACTGTACAACATGAAGATCCAAGCCCCAGTTCTGGTGGTATTGAAGGACAGAACCCGAAAGAAGTAGATGAAGAAACAATGACATAATTTGTGTAAATGTAAACATTTATTGTATGTGTCCTGTAATTAATAATGTTGTAAATATTTGTAGATGTTGGCAATTTTATACCTAGTTAAGAGGGGGACTCCTTGCTTAGGCCGAGTCTGCCCAATATGTTACCGGCGTAAGCCGAGCCTACCTAAGTGTCAATAAAAATAATAATAATAATAATAATAATAATAATAATAATAATAATAATAATAATAATATGATTAATAACAACAATAACATTATTAACAATAATAATAATAATAATAATAATAATAATAAATTTACTACAGACCAACTTTTAATGATGAAAATGGAAGCAGAAAAGACTTATCAAAGCGAGAATACACAGAACGAAGATGATAATAATGTTGATTTCAATGCTGTGGAAGATAATGAATCTTGTTTGCCAGATGAAATACACAATTGTCATAATCAGCAGAATACTGGTATATTTGCACTTAAACAGGAATTATGTGAAAAAATTGAAGAAGTGGAACAGATGCCTTTAGATATGCGACCATCCTTAAGGAAGATCAATAATAACACAAGTCAACAGCCAAAATGTATTCGAGATAAAATTAACCATACATTACTAATTTGGGGTCGCTAAATACGAAAATGACATCCATTTTTGTGTGTTAGATCTCATTTCTACAATACACAGGTCAGGTTGTTTTACTAAAAACAGGATTTTAGCCAAGTAACTTTGTTTGAAACAGACTGTACCGGAAATTTAAGGGTGAATTTATGGCTCTAGCATATAAGTCAAACCCTCAAACTGATATTCCTTTATAAATTCAGTTCAGTTCTTGCTTTGTGAGTGAGAAAACTGTCTATCAGTGTGCTTTGAAATAGTTAAAATAGGGAGTGATTTAATCATTATTGTGAGTGATTATAATTATAATTATAAAATAACATATATGCGTATATATTATCCTTTCTGTAATAGAATTGGCATGAAAGGCACAGAATGCCGCGTAAGTGTGTTAACAATCCAAATAACTTTTGTTTTATCTGTGGAGAAGTGACTTTTAAATCGCAAAAGGTACGGTTAACTCCTATTTTTAAAAAGGCCTATCATCTTTATTTTGGTTACAAGGTTGGTGATCAGGACAAATAGTTTGCACCCCATATTTGTTGTCGTACTTGTTCCGCAAACCTATGCGAGTGGCTAAATGGAAACAGGCGATATATGAATTTTGCTATACCAATGGAAACAGGGTTATACGAAATATTGTTGCTTTTTATGTGAATGGGATAGTCGTGCGAAGGACAAACACTATGCAACAAAGCAAGAACCCGGTATTAAAAACATTGTTTAAAGACCACTGGTTGACAAGACTGAAATAATATTACCTGCGTTGCACATTAAGTTGGGACTAATGAAAAACTTTGTAAATGGTATGAATCAAAACGGAGAAGCATTTTAGTATCTCTTTCATAAATTTCCACGATTAAGTGAATCTAAAATCAGAGAGGGAATATTCATAGGTCCCCAAATAAGAAAATTAATGGCTGATGAACATTTTCATGGACTTTTAACAGGCAAGGAGAAAACTGCATGGGTAGCGTTCACTAGAGTTGTACTTAATTTCCTTGGCAACAAAAGGGCGTCTAATTACAGAACATTAGTGGACAATATGTTGATGGCTTATAATAGAATGAGGTGCAACATGTCCCTCAAGATGCATTTCCTTCACTCTCACCTGGTCTTCTTCTCTGACAATCTTGGAGCAGTAAGCGACAAGCATGGTGAATGTTTCCACCAAGACATCACTACTCTAGAATGACGTTATCAGGGGAAATGGAACACGTCTATGATTGCTGACTACTACTGGTCTGTAGTAAGAGATGCTCCTAAGATAAAGTACACTAGAGAAGGCAAAAGACCACGTTTATGAGGTATGTGATTAAAGACTACATATATTTTCTGGCACGAACAACAATGAAGGCTATATAGCCGATATCTTCTAAACGAGAACTAATAAAAAAATTTTACTGCCATTTTCGAATTTAGGAGGCCAAATTACATAAGATTTGATACATTTTATTTCGGATACAAAAAACTTTTTAAATTTTGTTGACTTGTGTAATCTGAAAGTAAGAAGTATGGTAAAGGATGTAAATGGTATCCTTGCTGATCTGCTCTTAGAAGAAACTCCAACATATAATATCACAGAGATTAACCATATGATGTATGCTGCAGCATCTCTAGTAACTGATAAAATTTTAGGTAAGAAAGAAGAGAAACCTACAGTCATAAGGAAGTCAAGGAAAATTAAAAACCACAGTGGATTAAACGAATTGAAAGTAAGATTGAAGATTCTCGACGTGAACTTTCTCTCTTATATGAAGCATCTAGTAAGAGGAAACACACAACCAAAGTACAGAATAAAATTAAAAATATCGAGATGAAATAGCCAGACAGGATGCAGTGGAAAAATTAAAGGAGAAAATTCAAGCTTATGCTTAAACGATTAGACGATATAAGAAACCCAGTAGTCCAGTATATAGGTAGCGAAAAAATGGCCCACCTTGCATTAACTAGGGTAAAAGATTTTTATTTTTTATATTATTTGGTATAGTGAGAGTAGTGTAAAACTAAGTTTTCGACCTCGAAAGCCCTAGGGACAACTTTCTGTGGGCAAAATACCACGAAATTGTCGCACTTTTTTCAGTTTATCGGAAAAATCTCCTAGATACAAATTTCTAGCAAATATTTTCCAGCACCATTCGAAAGAGCATAAAATTTCCTGCAAAATGCAGTGTTCAAACTTTAATTTATATGTAGTATTACAGGTACTATAGTACTTGGATTTTTTTTAATTGTTAAAACAAGTGTTTTGACACAGTCTATCCCTATTGATGGCAGTTTTTGTAGTCTATTATGTGTTTTAATTATGAATGAGCATTGATTATGTATATTTACATCTATTACAAGGTAACCTCGGGGAGGGGGGTCAAATTCGATTAACATAAATTTACGACCAGATAATATAGAAAGTTTAAAATCCATTTAAAATTACGTTATGCATAAAAAAAAAAATTTTTGATTCCTTTCTTTTTATGCAATGTCTACTGTTCACAGTAGCCTACTACCAATTTAAGGTAAAAAAAATTACAGAATTTCTCAATTGTAAGGCCACTATGTGATTTCCTTCGTATTTAAGTTGAAAGGTGGGAGAAATGAGTCAGCGAACGTTGTGTTGAGAGGAGGGGTTCTGTAGGTCTGTTGGTCTTGAGTAGGCTAGCGGACAGTGTACACAAGGGAAGGTCGATCTGCAATATGTTTGTGATGCCATGGAAACTTACTGCCAAATGATTACAGTGTCATCTGAGCAGCATGTAGACGCAGCGTCCTCTCGAGTGGATCGAGACAAGACAACACACTGAAACTGAAGCTATGGTTTGTTCAGCATGATCCGTTTTTCATAACTGACTCGTCAGCTATGTCAAGAAGCAATTTGGGTCATAATTAATTATCGTGTTTGATAGATACCAAAATAATGTGAATCAACGAGGTACTAAAAGGTTATAAAGGGTTCGCCGTTCCAAGATAGAGTTCAACTGATATGTTTGATGAAAAAACATTCCTTGCTGTTTCCCAAAATTAGTTCTTGGGGAATGACAGTAATGCAAGTATTACAGGCAGTAGAAGACGAATATGTGCATATAGTTGTTACAGCTATGCCAAAAGGAGTCACTTATGATAGCGTCGTTGTAAGTGGGGATATTGACATGCTTGCACTCCTGTCCGGGCTACCCAATTCATGCCAAAACATACACCTTCAAAAATCAGGAAGGAGTGGCAAACATGATACTTATTTCCCAACCTCATCGTATCAATATGATCCAGAGTACCTTCTGTTTATTCATGCTTTTAGTGGTTGTGATACCACCTGAGCTCCATTTGACCATGGAAAAACTAAACTTTTCACCCTCATTGCGAAGAACCAAGCTTGAGAAAATACACTTCAGTTTTTTACAAGTTTACTGCAACCAAGGAAGAAATCAGCCATGCAGGTGAAAAAGAATTCTTGGTTCCGTACAACACTAGAACAAACACTCGTCAGGGGATCAATGATCTCGGATACCGTTTGTTTGTTAAGATGGCAGCCAAAACAAAGATCAGCCTACCCAGACTGCCACCGACGCAAGACGCAGCTGAACATGCATTTCAGACATTCCAAGCTAGCTGGGTAACAGCCTGAATGCAGTAGAACGAAGATGGAAACACAACAGCCATGTTCTCATTCCAATTAAAATGACAAAATTCCCAGCACCACAGTCCCTGCTGCAACTGATACACCGCAGCTACAAAAAAGGTTGCAATAGTGCATGTAAATTTTGTTATGCATACGTAAATTTAAACGGATTTTAGACTTTCTATATTATCTGGTCGTAAATTTATGTTCATCGAATTTGACACCCCTAGGTTTCCTTGTAATACATGTACATATACATAATCAATGCTCATTCATAAGTAAAACACATAATGGACTACAAAAACCGCCATCAATAGGGATAGACTGGGTCAAAACACATGTTTTAACATTTTTTAAAAATTCCAAGTACTATAGTACCTGTAATACTACATGTAAATTAAAGTTTGAACACTGCATTTCGTAGGAAATTTTATGCTCTTTTGAATGGTGTTGGAAAAATATTTGCTAGAAGTTGCTATCTAGAAGATTTTTCCGATAAACTGAAAAAGTGAGAAAATTTTGTGGTTTTTTGCTCACAGAAAGTTGTCCCTAGGGCTTTCGAGGTCGAAAACTTAGTTTTACACTACTCTTACAACACCAAACAATATGAAAAAGAAAAATCTTTTACCCTAATTAATGCAAGGTGGAATGTATCTATAGGCTATACTGGACTACAGGGACTTTTATATACAAAATAAATTGTTTCAAACCAACAAGAAGAAGTTCTAAAGAACTTTAAACAAGGAAAGAGATGAACGAAGCCAGTTTCCATCAGTAATTGAGATTGAAAATCTCTGGGCTGACTTATGGGAGAAAACAAAAACGTACAATAAAAATGCAAAATGGATTGAAGACGAAAAGAAATATATGGAAGAACTACCATTAATTGAAGGCGACCAGAATTTGAAAACCGTCAGTGAAGAGGAACTTGCCATGGCGGTCAAAAAGTTGGTGAATTGGAAAACTCCAGGGGACAATAGATTACCAGATTAATGGATTAAAAATTTGACAGTGACCCATAGACATTTAAACCATAGACATTTAACAGATTCCATAAATAAACTAATTAATAACCCAGAAGAGATTCCAGACTGGTTAACCCAAGGTATTACATTCTTAATACACAAAGGGGGTGACTGGAAAGTGGCACAGAACTATAGACCTATTACATGTTTACCTAATTTGTACAAAGTATTAACATCTATAATGACAAATAAGATTTATGGTCAGCTCCAAGTCAAGGTGTTCTTCCAAATAAACAGAAAGGATGCCAAAAAGGATCATATGGGTGCAAGGAGCTATTACTTCTTAATAAAACCCTGATGGACGATGCAAAGAAGAGATATAGAAATCTTAGTATGGCATGGATAGATTATAAGAAAGCCTTTGAGATCATCTCCCACGACTGGATTTTGGATGCTTTAGAGCTATATCGTATCCATCCAAAATTAATAACTTTCTGCGAGAACAGTAGGAGTAAATGGTGTACAAAGATCCTGATGAAAAATGAGCAAGAGGAACTCAAATCAAGGAATATTGAAATTAAACGAGGCATTTTTCAGGGAGATTCACCTCTGCTGTTTTGTATTAGCTTAATTCCGTTAAGCAGACAACTAAATCAACAAATTTTTTGATATAGACTACAGAGAGACTATAAGCAAATAACCCACCACTTCTATATGGATGATCTGAAGGTATATGCTAGAAATAATAGGATTCTAGCTGAAATGTTGACTGTGGTTAAAGAGTTTAGTGATGATGTCTCATTAGAACTTAGAGTAGATAAGTGCACAAATAAGTATTGAGAAGGGCAAGCCAAAGAAGACCGAAAACATTAGTTTAGATTCTAATCTAGAAATCAGAGATTTGGAACCAGGAAGGAGCTGCAAATATCTGGGGATAGAAGAAAATTTTGGAATCTGCACAGAAAAAATGAGAGATGAGATACAAAAAGAGTATTATAGAAGAGTCAGAATTATCACGCGAACTGAAGTAAATGCCAAAAATAAAATTACGGCAATTGGCACCTTAGCTGTTCTAGTAATAGAATATGGGTTTGGACTAATTAAATGGACAAAACAAGAAATTTATTGCATTGACTGTAAAAATCGAAAAATGCTTCATATGTGTGGTTTAATTCATCCTAGAGCTGATGTTGACAGACTTTATGTTTCATGAAAACAAGGAGGAAGAGGACTCCGACAAATTGAAGCTGCACACTAAAATGCGATATTTAACCTAGGAAGATATGTAGCATACCATTTAGATGACCCATATATGAGACAGATTAATATGATGGACTTCAAGTATGGAAATAATGGAATCATAAGTAAAGCAAGAAATATTGCCTTAAAAAGTATTCAAACCCACAGATGTCTTCAAATGATAACTTTATGCTGAATAAATTTAACAGCAAAGTAGAATCACAGAATAGGTTAAAAGAAGCATGGTGAAATAAACAACTACACGGACAGAACCTGAAAAGGTTGGATGGAATACAAATAGACAAAGAAAAGACATACAGGTGGCTAATCAGAGGAAAATTGAAGCCGGAGACTGAAGCCACTATAATTGCTGCTCAAGATCAAGCTTTAAGAGCACATCATTATGAGAAATATGTTCCGAAGAATTCACAAGATGATAAATGTCGCCTCTGTCAGAGCCAGTCAGAAACTATTGACCATATTATCTCAGCGTGGTCTATTCCAGCAAAAAAAGAATACTTGGAGAGACTTAATAATGTATGTAAATATCTACATTGGCAAATATGCAAATCCCTAAGCTCAGAAACTTGCAGTAGATGGTATGGACATACCCCAAACCCCGTTGAATGTATGGGACATGTTACAGTACTGTATGATCGACAAATCCATACAGACCGAACAATTGCTGCAAACAAGCCAGACATAGTAATACGAAACGCTAAGAATAGGACCTGCCAATTAATTGATGTTGCAATCCCAAACTGCCAGAATGTGGTTTCAAAGGAAGCTGAGAAAAGGTTGAAATATAGAGACCTTCAGATAGAAATGTCTAATGTGGAACGTGAAAATGAAGTCATACCTATTATAGTTGGAGCACTGGGTACGATACCAAAAAACCAGGAAAACAATCTATCACAGATAATGGGAGAAGCACAGGTTTCCGAAATTCAAGAGATCACACTGCTTGGAACTGCTCACATTTTGAGGAAGGTGCTATAAGGACCAGACCCGTGAAGAATCTGCTCTTGAGGGGGCTGGAGGCAACCTGAAGCAGAATCTTAAATCCAGCCTCAACGCTGTGAATCTAAAAATTTTGAAAATAATAATAATAATAATAATATAAAATTAACACCTTGGCTGAGTAGGCTGCAGCCTAGGGTGGTATGTATTATTGGGTTGACAAGACATCTTTTGAATGTCCCTTTCTTCCTCTCTCTCCCTTTCTCCTTTTGTTTTTTGTTTTGTTTTTGTTTGTTTGTTGTTGAGTGAATTCATTTCTTGTTCTAGGAATGTTTTAATGTAGCTTGTATAGACCTAACTTTCTGTGTTACAAATTATGTTTCTTGAGAGTTTGTGCAGCATATGTGCAATGTAAATAATGGGTAGGCCTAAATAATGTGACTGCTATAATATAAGACAAGTAATAATCCAAAAAATTATTGTCAAATGCTGTAATATGGCAAGTAACCAGGTTTCATTAACTTATAGACAAGTGGCAACTGGTTGTTAACTTTTAGCTTACTTTCATTATTGATTTGTAAAATAGTAAACCTAGCCTTATAAATGTCTCCGGTAATAATGTCACTTATTTAAAATTTATACCAGGGTCTACGTATAGCAAAACATGTTAACTGTATGACATTAAAGCTGCATTGATCAGTCTCAGTGTATTGGGTTCATACTCACGATTTACAATCCCATGGGAAATAATGGTGATCATCCTAATGGCCTCTTTACTCAAGTTCATTTTAATTTTTTAAAATCACTTATATAGGTATATATGATAAATACTGTAGACTGTAAAATAAATAAGATGATAAGAATTTCTTAATATATTAATAAGCAAAACATCCAACAAATTCTTTCCCATAAAAAATATAATAAAAGTTCCTCTTTTCCTCAAAAATATTAGCTGTCTCTCCCCTATGCTCACAGCTCTTTTGTAGCTGGTGTCCTTTTGCTCCATTGCTGGTTTCCTAATTCCTAAAAGTCTTTTAAATGTTTCTTATTTCATTCTGTAGAAATTCTGAAATTTCTGAGAATTTAATTTACAAAGGTACTGTGATTATCCATATTATTACTGATATATGGATGCCCCCAGAGCCTTGTTTGTTACCTCTTTGTCCTCTACCTACCTTATTCAAACAAAAACCACACTTGTGATAATGATAGTATCATCTTCTCTTGATGACAGCAACTGACACTGGTGTAGTGAAAACATAATAACATTAAGTTATAAGTTATGCTTCTTTGGTGTGATTGCAAAACTCTAAGCTACACTTCTCGATTTGCAGCCTGCACCCACATAGTGCAACTTGCATGCTATGCTACTTCGGTGAAGCTCACTTAGGTTAGGGTTCCCAAAAATACAGAAGACTTAGATCCATGTTGGAAAACAACGTAACGATATATTTTCATGGCATTGTGTACCATCTATATCCTAGTTTCTTTCAAGCTTAAAATAAATAATAGGCTCACCTTTAATTTCATTACAATTCACACTCATGAATCATACTCCTTTGAAGCATGAATTTCATCAGAAAATGCATCAATAAATTCACATTTCCATTTTAGCATTTTCTAATTCAGTCACTGGAGCAACAGGTCTCAGTAACAAAGATGAAATCACAGGGGGGTCCTGAATACAACAAAACCAACTGATGCAACTAGGCATGGTCATAGGTCACACATTTCATACTAAGTATCCTGAATGGTCCTGCGAATCACAATGAAGCTGGCAATTGTTAAACAGTTTTACCATTCCAATTTAGTTCTGTAGGCCTACTGTCCTAGTAGAATAAAAAGTAAAACTTATTTTACGTGATGTCTGTTAACCCTAACTTTGGTGCCCTGAAATTGTTGAAAGAAGAAAGTGAATTCCATAGAGAGAACTATTGATGTTCAGAATAATAAAGTTTTTAGTGAAATGTGATTTATCAGTTGCAGGTGGGTTATTCTCCAGAAAAGGGCAGATTCATGTCGCAGTTGATTTTTTGGTGTAAAATAAGTATTTATGGATTATGAATTATTGTGATAAGTTAGATTGAAATAAGGTCTATTTGATCCCATATTCCATTTTTTAAACAAAAGTTACAATTTTCTGCATTTTAGGGCACAGTATGTGAGATCTCACCTCCGTGTCATGTCCCAATGCCTGACTTGTCATTTTCATTCTTTCATAATTCAACAGGCTTTAATTTTTATTCCATTTTAGTGTTATAACAAGAACAAACAGCTCAAAAAATGAGTCATTAATAACTGAAAAGAAAATTTATCATTTTGTAAAGACAATTTTTTGCACTAAACATTCCTGTCCCAAAGTGAGACCTCACCTCTGTGAAACAATATAAAAGTTCAATTATTTCCACAGATATGGCACTGTAGTCTTTCTATTTTCCTTGGGTTCCAACTTTTCGCAGTTTCTTATCATTTATATAAAGCCAAGCTGTTAATGTGCTTTTAAGTGTTGTTTTGTTTGTGTAAACGGGCTAAATGCAGAGTTGGTAATTGGACTTCCTCACCTCCGTTACCTACACCCAACAGTAAAGTTGTATGTTTTTATATTTACTTTTCCTATAAATTATAATAATAAGGAATGCAAAGTTAAACTCTAGAACTGAGATTTTCTAACCTCAAATGTTCCCAAGCTGTTTGACAAATTAGAGAAAAATCTCACCTCCGTTACCCTCACCTCCGTTACTGTTACTCTCGAGTCCTATCCATGGAGGTGTAATTAATGTTGTAATTGATGACATATTTAACTGTCTGCATTTTTTATTTTTGTTTCAAGAAGATACTGGTATAGCCTAATAGTTTACGACAATATATCATGTTTTGATTTAAAGTTTTGATTTTAAGGTGATAATCTGTTTTAACATAGATAAAAATAAGTAAAAAGATGTGTGTTAATCCATTTGTATGGTAATAAATATTGTTCTTTTTCGTGATAACATTTAATACAGTAGGCCTAAATTAATTCTAATTCTCACATAACTTCTATATAGGCCTAATTACTATTTCTTACTATTTTCTCACCTCCATGAATGCGCCATTTTCTAACCTTGTTCATTTAATGCAAAATACCACTCGGTAAGTAGGGCAAGTACCTTAGTAGTAGGCCTACTCTGCAGAAAGAAAAATTACATAAAAAAAATTACATGGTCCAAAATAAAAAATGATTAAAAATAAATTCTAACATTGAAATCTTCCCTTTTCTGGAGAATGACCCAGGTGTAATAAGCATAACACATTAAACAAAGGAGTAAGGTTAGAAAATTGGGTAAGAAAAGTAACTCTTTCAGAACTGAATTTCTGTGTTAATATAGGGAAGCAATTACATAAAACTGAGCGAGGTGGCCGAGACTTGCATTCAGACTTGGTCTTGGACTTGCATTCAGGAAGTCTCAGGTTCAAATCCCGTGCCAGCCAATTTTACGTGGGTTTTTCATGGCTTTCCCAGTTGTAAAGGCAAATACCGAATTGGACATTTATGTACCATGTATCATCCTCACCATTTCATTCTGTATCATATCCATTTAAATTAATATCAGTTGAAATTTGCTCCATAAAATACACTAGCAATAGAAGATAGTTGACAATCAATAGTTCAATGGCCTACCCTATTGTATAGACACAGATCTCAAACTCCTGATGTGGATTTGTAGCTTACAGGAGTATAAATACAGGTGAAATAAATTTAAAAATACAAGTAAGAATCAGCTTGAAAAACTTCATGTCATAACCGGGATTTGAACACGGATCTTCAGCTTAACGCGCTGATGCTCTACCTTCCACTTAATTAATAGTAGGCCTATATAAATAATAACTAGGCTTCAAAGTACCTACAAGGGTAGGACGCCATTTGGATGTGTGTTCTCAATGGAGAGAAACCTCCCGTGGTTTGCCTTGTCTTCTGAATCAGTTGAGGAATTTGATGTCATACTGGCATGTTGTCATGGTAGCTCAATGGTAGAGCATCAGCGCGTTAAGCTGAAGATCCGTGTTCAAATCCCGGTTATGACATGAAATTTTTCAAGCTGATTCTTACTTGTATTAATATCCCAGACATGGATTTAATGTCTATTTCCTTTCCTTCCACTTAATTAATAGTATCTGGTATATCTGGTATCTGGTACCCTATGATCCCCAGGTGGGGCGAAGGGGCCTCCAAGCGGAGGTTTCATTACCTATACTAATTTTGATATGCTTATTTTCCGAGAGAGGGTAGAGGGACAGGTAATTAATAGTAGGCCTATATAAATAATAACTAGGCTTCAAAGTACCTACAAGGGTAGGACGCCATTTGGATGTGTGTTCTCAATGGAGAGAAACCTCCCGTGGTTTGCCTTGTCTTCTGAATCAGTTGAGGAATTTGATGTCATACTGGCATGTTGTCATGGTAGCTCAATGGTAGAGCATCAGCGCATTAAGCTGAAGATCCGTGTTCAAATCCCGGTTATGACATGAAATTTTTCAAGCTGATTCTTACTTGTATTAATATCCCAGACATGGATTTAATGTCTATTTCCTTTCCTTCCACTTAATAAATTTAAAAAATTGCATAAATTCATCAGCTGGCACTAAGTTTTGAATTAATGGAAAAAAAATTGGTGAAATAGCTGGTTACCATGAATGACAACCATAACATGCAGGTAAAAATCCTCATATTTTACAATATAGCAAGACACTAAAGATCTTGTATCTCTGATTTTTATTCTGTTTTTATGTGATGCATTTATATTTCAGTAGCAGTGAAAACGTTAATTTCACATTTTTATTAGTAAGTAATCTCGATGTATTAACAGTATCTCTCAGTTGTATTGCCAAAAAAAATAATTATTAGGTATTACAGACATATCTGTAGAGATTTAATATTCATGCAAAAATGAGCATGCTCCTGAAAAAACAAGTATAACAGAGACAAGTCTCGAAAACGACTATTATTATGATGTGTGAATAAATTAATAGAAATGTTCTGCAGATGTGGTATAATGCAGTGGCGGCTATTCAGGGGAAGCAGGTGAAGTAGCACTTCACCAGTATTTTTCCTTTACATTACGTATTTTTAAAGTTTATTTTCCATATCATGAATGTTGGTTTTTACTATAAATGTAGTTCTGTATTTTTGAATTGCCCGCCACCCCAACACCTGGTGTCAAAGCTAAGAGACACTGAGATTCTGCAAGCGTGAAGCCATGGCCGACTTGAAGCACTCCGTTGCACGGGTAGTCTGTTCCACTCAAATGAGATGGCAAGTAGCAGTTTTCTCGTTTATCCCACATCCACTTGGTGACGAGAACAGACTACCCATGAAGCTGTCTAGCTCCTTGTTCAGGCGTTTTCTTCGCCAGTAGCCTCAACTGCGAGCTCGGAAAGACAGGTGGTCATGTTTGC
This sequence comes from Ectobius pallidus, assembly GCA_964059195.1. Lineage (NCBI taxonomy): Eukaryota > Metazoa > Arthropoda > Insecta > Blattodea > Ectobiidae > Ectobius > Ectobius pallidus. The sequence goes on along the minus strand of CAXKWD010000003.1, from coordinate 136,631,672 downwards.
ACTCGAATACAGGGTTCATAAAGCACATAATCATCACAGCCTTGATGTTAATGCGCTGAACACTACAAATACAATTACACTGTAATTTTTCTTCTAATCCCAATCCATTTGCCAGTTTATACTCCGAAGAGAACGTGGATCAGGACGTTTCATTCCAACAATCCATATTGTTTCATAGGTAATCATACGACATGGGACATATTAATCACTGCATATTAATGCCTTAAAGTATCCAGTAATGAGCTGAAGTTTATCAGATAAAATTGCATCTTTCCGACCCTCGCAAGCATATTAACTTATAAGATAAACAACTGTCATTGGTCAATTGCTAAAGATTATTAGTCAATACCAAGTCCGCATCGCATGAATGGAATATTCTGAATAATCCGATTAGGAAAATAATAATTATGATAAACATCGATAGATTCGCGGCGGAGAAAAAGGATCCAATTTATGTAATGAAATCATAATTCCGAGTGGGATTTAGGTATTAAGAGTATTCCATGAATAAAATGTATCAGATTTTATAAATAATAATTACATTCTTATCCGCATTGTTTAAAATCATATCATCATTGTGCCAGCTGTGAGATCACGACATAGGCCTACTAAATGAAGAATAAAAAAATGTTGCCAGATACTAGTCTGACAAGTATCTTGCTTAGCGAATATTTAAATTCAGAAAGAACTTCTACTGCAGCTAGAAGAAAAGCAGCCATTCTATGATGATATCACCAAAAAGTTTGCAGCCTTAAAGGGCTACCGAAGGATTGTTTTGGTATACAAGACATAGGTGAATTCAGTTATTAACGTAAGCATGTGGCATTTTTTTCTCTTCACCTAATTTTTCGGCTACGAGCCGCCACTAGTATAATGTAATATAGGCCTAATAATACAATTGTAGTAAATTTGAAGCATCTAAACTTTTCACTGCTATCATATTATTTATTCACTGTGCAAATTGGTGTTGCTTAATTTGTAAATTTCTTTTGTAATCATAAATGGACAAATAATTGCAAATCATTTTTCAATTTCTTCCTAAGCAAGAGCATGGCATGGAATATCTTGATGTAGAGGCCGATTTACTCAACCTTTGGAAACCTCCATGATGTAACAACACAGCAGCATATAATTCATTGCAATGCATTACATTGCCTGAAATATTTAGCTACAGAATGCAGCTCAAGGCTGAGAGCAGCTAATTGATGGTGTCGGGATGTAGATAACATGCAAAAGCTAAAGGCATAAACATGTAGAGACATGGGCGTTCGCAGAAATATTGTCAAGGGGGGCCAATGAACGAATTACTGCCACCACCACCATCACTATGCTACTACAACCACTTTATTATTATTATTATTATTATTATTATTATTATTATTATTGTTATTGTTATTATTATTTCTATTTCTATTACTATTTATATTATTAATGCTATTATTATTACTATTCACATTATTGATATTATTATTATTATTATTATTATTATTATATAATCAGCATCCTTCATTTACTGTAACTGGCCTATGGTCATGGATACAAAGAAAACATCTGATATACACACACAGTCACATGACTTTTCTTACTCCTTACTATTTCTACTATTCATATAAAATATAAAATGCCTTATCTTCATTGTAATAAAATATTTGGGCATAAATGGTTTCAAGTTTAGGGGAAGTAATTATTCCTACAAGCTCATATCTAGTCAGCTGTTACAGCTTGTTTTCATCCAAACAACGCGAACATACAACAATATTTGGAGACTTAAGCCTCACTTCACATTAGCTGCTTATAGGCCTAGTCATTTAATTATGTGTTTATGTCTAAACAAAATTTCCAAGGAGGGGCAGTGGCCCTACCCTCCCCCCCTTCCGGACGGCCATGTGTAGAGATATGGAATAAGTCAGCCCATGACATGGCTCATACTATGTCGTAACAGTGCCTGCTCCTCTGATTGGCTAGTACCCATAGCCTTTAATTTTGCTTGTGCTTTATACGCTCACATGCTTTGAATGGCTCCCATTGGCAATGTTTGACTGTAGCCATGCAATGAAGTGCGTTGTATTATATTCATCTATAGTACAGTCAGCAATGTTGCCTGCTGATGATATATACATAAGTAAGTTACCTACATATGTTGATAGTAATAAAGTTGTAATGTAGTAAATGCTATCTGATGTAAAAATGTTGTTCCTTGTTTTCAGATGAAACTTTATAACCGAAATTTCCCTGCCACAGAACGTATAGAGTACATGGGCTGGGTAAATGAAGGAATTCTCAATAACAACCAACCTTGGCAGAATTACAAGCCACGGTTTCTCACTTTGAAAGGCACGGATGTATTACTTTTTGACTCCCCCCCTGTAAGTATATACACATGACAAAATTATTTTTATAATCAGATTACTTTAGGACATTCTATATGGTTTTGCTGAATACATTAAAGAGACTGAAATAAATGATCAATTTAGATAGCATATTCAAATGTAAAGATTACTCATAATGCTTATTAAAACAAATAGGAGCCGCCTTTTGGTATATCAGCCACACACAACACCTATTCAATTGCTACTCAAGTGATAAGTTCATATTATTAAAATTGATTATTGTCTAATATAATACAGACACCATGGATAGGGACAGAAACTGAAGTTATGACTTTATGATAAAGTAGTTCAGCACCAAAGCATCAGTCCAGTTCAAAACACCTGTGTTTAGGGAGGAAATAACAATTTACTTCACTTATCACAGAGTTCAACAAAATGCAGAATATCTCCCACCATGCAACTTTACAGCTTCTTGTATCCTAGCACTTGTGTTTATCATCATTGTGAGGGTGCAAGCAAGGAGAAAGGCAATACCAGCTGAGTAATGTTATTACAGTCACAGAGCATGAAAAATGAAAGATGTAGGCCTTTGTGTGACCACTCCACGAGTCTCAGCTTCTGACCAATAAATAAGCTACAGGGAAATAAAATTGTATAGAAAGAAAGTGTATTGTTTTAGCTATATTTCTGTTTGAAGGAAACCAGGAAATTTACATGTCCCAAAAATAGTTTTCGGGATGCCAAGACACAACTCTCAATAATTCAGGTATGATCCAGGAAAATCCGGGCCTTACAGCAATCCTATGGAGTGAACAAGTTCCTGAATCAATATAGGATTTGATAATGCAAAAAAGGTAACAACCTGGCATATAGTTCCTAAAAAAAAGGACTGTTTGTTTTTATCACTGGATATTATTTGCTGAGCTAACTTGAATGTCTTATTTTTAAGCAGCTCCCCTCTCTCATGGGTAAGGTGGTCTTAACACGACAAGATTTAATATTTTCATATTTATTTGTTAGACCTTTAGGCAGTACAAACTGCAATCGGTCATGTAAGCTATTTACATTAATACTTATCAACAACATTAATACTTATCAATAACAACCTAGTAGTAGTAGTAGTAGTAAGTATTCTGCCTTCCGGCAGGTTTTCAAACTTGGTACGCGAATTTTGTTTTCCAAAACTGTCTATCCTCTGCTTCCTCCTTCAGCATCCAATATTTCCGCTTTTCCCTTAAATCGTCCAACAGCTGAATTCTTCTTCTTCCAAGTCTAGTTGTACCCTCCAATCTTCCTTCTACGACATCATGTAATAAGCAGTTCCTTCTGAGAACGTGCCCAACCCAGTTTGCTTTCCTCTGACGAATTGTGTGTATGATTGACTTCTTCTCACCCACTCTACTCAGAACCTCTTCGTTTGTCACCATGTCCATCCACTTTGTATTTTCTATCTGTCTCCAGCACCACATTTCAAAACTTTCTAAATATATTTTCTCTAATTTCCTCAAAGTCCATGTCTCTGATCCATACAAAGCAATACTCCAAATATAACACTTCACCAGGTTTTTATGTAGCTCTAGGTTCAGACTACTAGTTAGCAGAGTTCTCTTCTTCATAAATGCTTTCTTGGCCATGGCAATTCTTGATCTTATCTCCTTGGTGCAATAGGCATCTTTCGTCAGTACACTTCCTAAGTATTTGAACTGGTTCACGTTCTCTAATAATCTTGATTTCCCATGATAATTTGAAGCGGCTCTTCTCTCTTCGATATCCTCATCACCTTCGATTTACCTATGTTGATTTCCATTCCATACTTTCTTCCTGTTTCCACCAGCCTGTCAATCATTCCTTGCAATATTTCTTGTTTCTTTGCCAGAATCACCAGGTTTCCGCATACTTGATGGTGTTAATAGCGTATCCTCCTATCACAAAATCCCTAACTCCTTCTAAGGCTTCTTTTGCTAGCCAGTCTCCATAAAGGTTGAACAAGATGGGTGACATACAACATCCTTGACGCACACCTCTTCCTATTTCTACACTGTTGGTCACTCCATTTTCTAGACGCACTTTCACTTTTTGTCCCAGGTACAAATTGCGGATTAGTCTCCTGTCCTTCCAGTCAATGCCTATTTTTTTGAGTATGTCCATTAACTTTTCCCAGTTCACTCGGTCAAAAGCTTTTTGCCAATCAATAAAGCAGACACACACTTCTTCGTTGACCGCTAAAACTTTCTCTGATATAATCCTTAGCATTCCAATTGCATCTCTAGTTCCTTTTCCTTTCCGGAAACCAAATTGGTCTTCTCCTATTACCTCTTCTATTCTTCTTTCCAGAATACAACCTAAGCTATGCTAATTCAATCTATAATTATTTACAATCTTATAAACATATAATTATACGAGTCAATTGTTATACTAATACTATAACCTAAGTGACACTAAATGAACAAAGTATACTTATAGTTTACACTAATTTCTTACCTTTTTACACTAATTATTTGCACTAAGTTGTTCTATTCTATTTGTATGTCAGATTCTAGGTATTCTTGAATATTATAAAAAGGATTTTTTTGAAGCCAGGAATATAGTTTTTCTGTAAATAAATTTGGGGACATTTCTTGAAGTTTATCTGGTAATTTGTTATATAATGTTATCCCAATATTGTTATGGTATCCTTTTGTTTTGTTTACCCTACACCTAATTAGATCAAGTTTATTATGATTTCTAGTCTGATATGTATGTACTTGACTTCGTGTTTGATAGTTTTCTATGTTTTTTTTTTACTAATGACAAGACATCAAAAATGTATAAATTTATTATTGTTAGTATACCTGTCTCTATAAATAGAGGCTTGCAGTGCTCTAATTTTTTAGCATTAGTTATTATTCTAATTGCCTTTTTCTGAATGACTAATACTTGATTAATTCCTACCCCATTACCCCATACTACTAGACCATACCTTATTATGCATACCTTAAAAAAATTTTATAAACAACATTATTTCAGAAGAATTGTGGTGTTCATTTCTTCTTGTATGAACTGAGGATGGCGCAGCATACGCCGAAATGCATCTTCAAATAAGTTGTGTATTTAATGGTAAGGGTAAAGGCGGAATATTATAATAAAAATATATGCATACCTTATACCTAATAGGCAAGGCAGGAGAAATCTGGTATGAGGTAATGAGGTATTCTGACATTCCAGCTATATCTGGATATTATTAGTCCCATCAGACATTTAATAATTTCTTTTGTTTACAATTCGTATGACTCTTTCAGCATACCCATTAAGCTAAGAAAGAGTATGTTTGTTGATATTTGCAGAAAACCCTCCAGTTTACAATGAACAATTTTATCTTGTCTCTGCAAAAAGGTTTGTTATATTGTCATAGATAATATAACAAAAGGTCGGGATTTTACAGATTAATTTATTGTAAGAGAATCTTTACCTCAAGTTATATTATTGTGACTATATAGGAAATACAGAATTAATCATGTAGTGAACAATTAAAACCATGAAAATGAATAAAACACATCACTATTTGTGACATTGTAAGCACAATAGCCTATGGCACTATATTATAATTTTCTAATATTCTAATCATCTCGTCATTGGTGATAGTCATGCTTCGTGGGACATTTCATCAGCTTTTTTTTATTTTTTAGATTGACCTCCTTGCTACAATATATTATTATTGTATTTATTATTATTACACGAGAATTTAAGTGCTTCACCACAGACAAAATTATAAATAACTTTTATATGTACTTTTGCTCATAATAAGAGCTGGTAATTGTTTCTGATCAAAGAAGATACAGGTATGAAGATGTTTTAGTGTTCAGTCCTTGAGAATTTACATAAAGAAAAGTTCAACTAAGTGCAATAAAATGAAACTGATATAAAAAAAAGTGGAAGGTGTTTCATCGAAATTTCTTTGTGATGTCGACAAATTACTAAGAAGTGCCACTAAAGAAATCCTACAACTGCCATCTGACACACCTGATTCAATGTTGTACAGCGCATCTAAGGAGAAAGGATTGGGGCTTTTCCGTGCTACATGGGAGATAAGATTGCAGCATATTAACTCCAGCAGAACTTAATTTCTTGTCAATAATCCGTACATTTCATTATTACGGAATCTCATTGAAGAAAGCAAGATCAGTACCACTAAACTCAACGTTGAAGTTAATAATGACGTTTTGGAAGTCTGGAGTAACACCATCGCCGCTCAGAACAGCCATTATGGCAAATAGATTTTAAAAACTGGACAGAATTGCCAACAAAAGGGAAGGGTGTCGAGTTGTATGATGAATATACCCCACCCAATAGTTGGATAAAAAATTGTAAGGGCATTTCTATAAATGAATGGCAAGAGGCCTTGAAGATGACAGTGAACATCTTTGCAGTGTGATCAATACCAGGCAGATCTTTGGATGATAACCTCTGTCGGCAGTGCTGCAGAGAGACTGAAACATTGGCACATGTCCTGGGATCCTGCTTATATGGTGAGCTACTGAGTAATGCCAGGTATCATCAGATTCGAACTGAAATTGCAGACCTCCTACGTGAGAAAGTTTTCAAAGTCTTTAAGGAGGTCCATGGTGTGGCCACAAACAGAAGCCACTGCCATATTGACATGCTTGTATGTGCTGAAGATTCGTCAAAGGGATACATTCTTGACCCAACTATAAGATTTGAAAAACACAGTGTCAACCAGAAGAGGTCAATAAAGAGAAACAACTAATATATGAACCTACAATTCATACTACCTGGAAAAGCACTACCTGAAAAAAACACAAATATATGGCATGTTAGTAGGAGCTCGAGGCACAATTCCACGCCATGTAGTTATCATCTGGAAACAATTTCAACTAGACGTGCAGAAGCTGAAGAATCTAGTTCTCCTTGCTTTGAAGGGATCACTGCACATTTATAGGAATCACTGTTATAATTTGACATATGTTTTATAATTCTGCTATATACGGTATGTTAATGTTTAATGTTTAACAATTAATTTATAGATAAGATTAGGTTATCTCTAGGCAGCCTACAGTGGTAGGAAGTGTTGGAAAAAAATAATAAAACTTTATATGACAATAGGCACATGTGATTGGATGAAATCCCACATAGCCTATTCTTATACAGGATTGGTAATTGAGTCATGATGTAAATAATCAAAGTAAAATTTCTTAGGAACTCCGTTATGTGAAAGCCTCTCTAGAAGAGCAGACAGGTGATATTTCACCGGATTTGGCCTTAACATGGCCAACAAGAAAGTAAGCTTATTTTTTAAATTGCTGTCCTGTTATTTATTTTTCCCTTGTCGGGGTGCAACATTTTTGTGTAAGTAAATAATTACTGATTATTACAGATTAATGTATTTTTAAAAAAATTGCATTATTATGCTGTACTATTTTGAAATTGTACTGTGATATTGAGTTAAATAAAAAGATGACTCATCATGATAAATGAATGTGACATAAGAACTGTGAGTCTTGCGAGTGGTGAATAATTTTTTTTACCAGAGAGCATGTAAAATGAAGAGAGAAGAAAAGTCATGGTTTAACATCAGGCTACATGTTTTACATCTCACAATTTCTTTACTGTTTACATTCAATTAACAGAATTGCAATCATTGGAACATAAAGCAATTAATTATAGACATAAAGCAGATAAATCTACACCAGTGGCGCAGTGTGAGGGTAGACTTTGAGACTGAGTCTACCTAAATAATGTGCTAAGAAAATAAGTGGAATCATAAAAAAATAAATAAAAGCAACGTCAACCAAGTCATTAATCATTATAAACCCATTAGTACTATCATTAAAATATTTTTTGCTGCTGCATACTCCACTTCTGCTGTTATTATGCTTTTAACTTGTGGTGCCGCATGTTTAGGCAGCCTCGAAATCTTGTGATGAGGCAGTGGAGGCGAGTTGAGACTGGATAGTGGTCAGCCAAGTTGTTGTCTCATTCAAGTACAAGTTATATGACTTTTCCCACTAAATGTTAACCTACTCGTTGAGAGAAGACAGGCTAATTCCTTGCACAAGAGCAAACAAAACAGAGACTAAAAAGATTTATCGGGGTTGTAGTCTCATCCGGTGTAACATGAACGTTCCATTCTCATTGCTGATCTAAACTTTTTTGATTATGTTTCTATGTTGCTTGGACAATTTATACCGAAATAGTTGATCACCTATTAAAAATCCCGTTTTCGGTTCATTGTTAAAAAATAAAAAACTTGAGTTTTGTCCATTCTGTAGCGATAATCTTAATGATTTATGTATAGCGTAGAGCTTTATCACTGGTACTCACTACTAAATTGCGGTATTTTGTTACCTGTTGGAGCGCTTTCAACCGCATGGAGCGGTACACCACATGGTACACCACATCATGGTACACATGTGCATGGTACACCACATCAATAAAATCCACAAGAACATACAATACACAGCAGAATTTGAAATAAACAAAACCCTCAATTTCCTAGATTTCACTATCACAAAAGACAGCACACAGAAACATAAATTCAAAATATACAGAAAACCCACAATGACAGACACACTGATACACAACAGCTCCAACCACCCAACACAACACAAACATGCTGCATTCCGATCCATGCTCCACAGACTTGAAAACACACCACTATCCGCTGAAGACCACAAAGAAGAACTTAACACCATAAAACACTTAGCCATTACCAATGGCTACAACCACACAGTCATTGACAACCTACTACACAAAATCAGAACAAAGAAAAATGACCAAAACACAGAAAAGAAAAAAGACAAATACATCACACTCACATACTTCAACACACATACACAGAAAATCGCCCAACAATTCAGAAAACAAGGATACAAAATAGCATTCAGAACAAAGAACAAAACAATCAACAAAATACAACCCACAGACAACAAACAACACACAAACAAATACAACAACCCAGGAGTCTACAAACTAAAATGCAACGACTGCCCAAAATTCTACATAGGACAAACAGGCCGAAGTTTCAAAACACGATACACAGAACACATACGAGCTCTCAAACAAAACACAGACTCTGCCTATGCAAACCATATAATAACCACAGGACACGAATACGCAGACATCAATACAGACATGGAAATCCTACACATTAACCACAAAGGTCACACACTCAACACACTCGAACAATATGAAATATACAGACACACCATACAAGACAACACCAACATCCTAAACGAACAGTTACAATTCAAATCACACGCGCTGTACGATACAGTTATCCAGAAATGTCTTCCCAACAACAACAACAACACCACGGAAGTCAGTTGCTGAAGATGGCCGCTCCATGCGGTTGAAAGCGCTCCAACAGGTAACAAAATACCGCAATTTAGTAGTGAGTACCAGTGATAAAGCTCTACGCTATACATAAATCAAATAAAAAACGTATGAACCTAAGGTAAATTACCAACTCCTGAGTATGAAACTAATCAAACATTTCAAACATCTTGATACAGTAAATTTAGTTGGCTAACTAGTAGTTACAACCATAAATATTGTATTTGCTATTTGGTATGGAAAAGGATGGCGTGTTGAATGAGTATAGCCTATAATGTAAACAATAATAATAATACCTGAAGTAATACTTTAAATATAGGTCTATACGAAATTGAATATTTCCTTTTTTTTAAACGCTATTAATACTATTGAGAATACTATTGAGAATTCATGTGTAATTTAAACAATCATTATAAATTTATTTTTAAAACAGTTTACCCAGAACACAGTGTCAACCTATGCCACTGATCTATACATTAATCTTTCCTTGATTTCAAGGTGTATTATAGAATAGAATAGAATAGAATAGATTTATTAGTCCGACGGAACATATTCATGTTTTGGGACACGTCAAAATGGTTACAATTAGAATATAACAGAATGTTACAACAGTTTGGGATAGTAATATTCAGACTTTACAAAGAGTACAGGCCTTAGAATCGAGACCTAATATTAATACATTTCAGTATTTACACACCAAACTAACATATATACATGGAAGTCAATATTATTTCCACCAGTTAACACTGGGCTCTGCACGAGGCCACATTGTTCCATTTGCTTCACATTGTCATTACTACTTAATTAATTTCAAAACTTCACGAAAAAATAATATTGAGATAGATAAATACACTGCTTCCCTTATTTTAATTACTAACCTGAACCCAGGTTTCGGTGAGCCTTCCCACCATGTTCACCAGTTATACTGTATAACTGGTGAACATGTTCACCAGTTATGCTGTATAACTGGTGAACATGGTGGGAAGGCTCACCGAAACCTGGGTTCAGGTTAGTAATTAAAATAAGGGAAGCAGTGTATTTATCTATCTCAATATTATTTTTTCGTAATATTAACTTCCCTGTATAAACTTTCTAAAATTCTATATATTCAAAACTTCACTTTCTCCTTGGTCAGCAGTTAGTTTTCTCCCTGGAATACAGAGAAAAATTCATCCAATGAATAAAAACAATGATCCTGTAGAAATGAACTGATCTGTTTTTTTAATTTAGCTAGAGCAGGTATCTCTTTTATGTACTGGGGTAATGTATTATATAATTTGCGACCAGTGTACGTGAAACTCTTTTTATAAAGGCTAGTACTGTGTGGAATAGAAGCCAAATTATTTCTATTCCTTGTGTTGCAAGAGTGTGCACTCGAGTTCTTTTGGAACCCACTAAGGTTGCCTTTTACATATGTAAGTGTCTCTAAGATGTAGATACTAGGCAAGGGTAAAATCCTTAATTCTTTGAAAAAATTCCTGCAGCTTGTTCGATTATTTGCATGCATGATTATTCGTAATGCCTTTTTCTGAAGTTTAAATATAAGTTTACTGTTAGATGAATTTCCCCAGAAAATTATACCGTATGTTATAAGGGAATGAAAATTAGCGTAATAAAGGGTACGAGCAGAGTTCCTGTTTGATAATCTTTCTATTGACCGCAGTGCAGAGCATGTTTTGCTCATTCTTTGATAGTACCGTATGTCTATGTGTTTATGCCAGTTCAGATGTTGATCTACCCAAACCCCTAGAAATTTGGTTTCATTTACATAATTAATTGAACTATCCTGGTATGGGATTCTGTACTTTTGTACTCTGTACTTTTCCTGTGAACTAGTTTAAAGGGGACTGCTACAGTTTTTTCCTTGTTAACAATTATCAAACCATTCAATTAATTTGTCAATTGCCTCTTTTATGTTTCGTTCTGTGGCAGTGATGTTTTCTCCTGTTACAAAGATGCTCGTATCATCAGCAAATAGAGTTGACTTTATATGAGTGGAGTGCATTTTTAGGTCATTGATATAAAGCAGGAATAGAACTGGTCCAAGAATAGACCCCTGTGGGAACCATATTTTATGCTTTTTTCACTAGATAATTTACTGTTCATTATATTATTTTCTTTATTAAGTGCCAGTATGGTACTTTATGAGATTGTGTGGGGGACGAAAAATGTCTGTCCGTCCGACCGTCCGTCCGTGTGTCTGTACGCGCTCTAACTCAAATACGCTTTATCGAATTTTAATGAAACTTGGTATACGCGTTTATAATGTCCATGGGAAGAACCCTATTGAAATTGGACCAAATCGGTTCACCGGTACCGGAGTAAAACCCAATTTAGTGTATATTTTAAAGGCGCCATAACTCACATACGCTTTATCGGATTTTCATGAAACTTGGAATACCTATTTATAATGTCCATGGAAAGATGTCTGTTGATATTGGACCAAATCGGTTGGCCGGTACCGGAATAATACCAATTTAGTGCCCTTTTATGGTATCATATAAGAAAAGGCGCGGTAACTCAAATACGCTTTATCGGATTTTCATGAAACTTCGTATACTTATTTATAACAATCATGGCAATAAGCCTATTGAATTTGGACCTAATCGGTTGTCCAGTACCGAAATAAAGAGTAATTATCAGTCAAATTTATTAGAACATTTTGGTTCAATTCGAAGCATTTTGATTGGCTCGCGGCCAACCAATCAGCGGGCGAGTCCCGTAACTAAGGTAAATAACGGGGAATTCTGGAACAAGCCTTCAATTCCTGTCGAAACCTTCTTTAGTAAAGGAGGGTAAAAAGAAGGCACCTTCTTCAAATGCAAAATCAAATTCTCGGTTATTTCTTATAGCGTCATCAATTAATGACAGCTTATAAAGCTTCCTTCAGTTGCCATGGACAGTTGACATCTACATGAAAAACAAATGTTCCCATATGTACGATTATAGATGAAATTCTGTTGTATAATGACTAATTATTTTGCTAAAATTGATTACAATTAGATTAAAGCATTGAATTTTACTTCAGCCTATGTCAGATTTATAATCCCTGACCTCTTAATAAATAAAAACATTAACTTCTGAGAATTTGCATAAGTTGGTACGCTGCTTTAGTGAGGGCCAAATCCGCATTTATGACTCTAATATCGCGAATATTATGTTACCAATTAATGAAATAATACTATATTGTAACATAAGAAAACTAGAAGGCTCGAAATATAGCCTAATTTCGAAATACGGTGATTTTTCTTTTCTGTGAGCTACGACGAGATAGTATTCTTTGGTATTGGACACTCAAAAGTCGCAGTGTGGTTTGGTCTTGGGGTAAGATTCTTGTCTAGTAATTAAGAGATAGCACGTTCGAGTCCACCCTGAAGCAAATTTTTTTTTTATTATTATCAATTGTGTTAAATTGAGCCTATTCCATTCTTGTGTCCTATTTTGTCAATGTGCTTAAATAAGTATTACATTTTTCTTTAAAAAAAACTGGGAATTCATTGTCTTTCATTGACCTACATCATTCCTAAAGAATAACATAAGCCTATAAATGTTATTTCACGAACAGAAACTAGCTTTAAAGTTATTGCGTTGCGTTAAAATTGCATAAGCCTATACTCAGAACAAAACTGCATACCGCTAGGTGGAACTATCCTCTTCTTATTGGCTTACTGTACTATTTCATTGTCAATGCATTTTGTAAAATGTTTACATATTTTAAGAATTAGTATATCAGTGTATACCAATATGAATTAAGGTTAAGAATCAAACTTTAGACCTTTGTTCTTCCGTAAGCCCTGCTTAATGAATCGATCTGGAGTTTAACTCTGAGATCTATAAAAAAAAAAAAAAAAAAAAAAAAAAAAAAAAAAAAAAAAAAAAAAAAAACTTATTTTCTGTATATCATAACTGCAATTATTACTGATTAAAAAAGCATACTGGCACTTTGTTATATCAGTTGTCCTGATTTTATCTATGTATGTGATGCTAGTTTCTGCAGACTATAGTGCTGCTTTTTGTGGAGTGTTTCTTAAATCTTAGAGACACACTAGCTTATGAATGGAAGTATGGACCAGTTATTATGCAAAAAATGGAGGTGTTATAGGGGTTACAAAAGAAGAAAGCAGAGCAATCAGCATGCAGCAGTAATCTTTGTTACCATATTGTGTGTTCCTTCTGGAATGACAGTGCTGTAAAAGAGAAAAAGAGGAAAAAAAAAATATATATATATATGTTATAACTAGACCTGGGATTTTAGGCTCTAAAAAAATTAGTTTTAGGCACCTAAAATAGGCTTTTAAAACAAGTAAATATTCGTTTAAAAGATAAAATAGGCACTTAAAATATGCTTTAAAAATGTGTAGATAGACAGGAAATAGACTTTAAAATATTACAATATACACTTTTTTTACTGCAAGAAACGTGGTATACCTATTCTTAACAGAATTAACTGCAAAATTAGCCATCACGAACTATATTCACTTAAACAGATGTTCTTTCACTGGTGACTTGACACAGTAGTCCTTTCCCCTTAATCCCCCCCCCCCCCCCGGTCAGTCAGCACTCCTTTAGAGACAACTGTTTGGAATAATCATGTTTCTGTGAAAAAAACCCACATTTGATGTTCTGCTTTTCATTGAGGGATGTCCATTATAAGATTGTAAAAATTAAAGAAGTTGAATTTTATTTTAAATGTACAAAATAGGCATTCTTAGGCACTAAAATAGCAAAATAGGCTCTCAAGGTCCAAATAGGCATTTTAGGGCACTATAAAATTCTATAAATGTAAGTGAATTATCATTAAACGTCCACATATTTCAAAATTTTCATGTTATTTCATAAGGAACAAAATAGGCATTTGCCTTAAAATCCCAGGTCTAGTTATAACAATAGTTGCTGATGAGTCTCCACCAGCAGTTTACATGACAGCAACAGTAATGTTTTCAGTAAGAAAAGAAATAATTATTTTGTTAACAGGTACCAACAAATAATAATACTACATTACTGTAGTCTTGTGTTTCTACTTCTCATGTATGGTCCAGAGCCCAATCCTGACCAAATTAAAGATGTTCCATTTCTATACAGCAATATTTTCATACCTTGCTGCATGTCTCCAGGAGGTTTCATATTTGCTAGTTAAATTTTACCATTTCATTCTTACTGTGTCTTTACTTCCTTTGTATTTCATAATATCGACTAACTATTTAATTCATCCTGAACCATGATGCGACTAGTTCTGCCTGTGCTAAAGTAATTGGTTTATTAATCATTACCAAGATTAAAATAGTAGGCCTAACTATTATTATTATTTCACAAAGTAATTGATTCTCATTATTATCACATAGTCAACATGTGCAATAGACATGTGTTAAGTGCATTGGAGAATCTCAGAAATTTAAGAAGCTTCACCTTCGTCATGTATTTTAGACTTCCTTGATTCTCCAATGATGTACTTACACTCTTGTATTGCAATATACTATCATGACATGGGTCTAATATGTTTTTATTCCATTGCTTTCAGTTAAATATAATGGACTGGCTGAAATGTGGGTTAGTCTTCAAAGTTTACCAAACAATGTTCAGAGTTATCAAAGACTCAGAAAATGTAGATGAAAGACAACACTGCTTTCTAATCCAAACTTCTGGTCATGAGTCACGGTACCTTTCTGTAGAAACAAGGCAAGAACTTCTGAGGATAGAGAATGCATGGCATTGTTCAGTGTGTGCTGCAGTCATGAAGCTTGGGGTAAGATATTAAAATAATTGTAGAATACCAGTATATTCTTCTGGTACATCATGTTAGACTCATATACCATAACCATGTATACCAATTTTTAATTTCTTTACGTTGTTCTTCTTATACGATAGGATACAACTTTTCTGCAACGTAGCAGTTTTGAAAAAAGAATTAATATATTTGATCCATCCTAACGGTCAAAGAGAAATCTGACATCTGAACACTACTTATATATGATAATTAGGTTGATTAAACGTTTACCCTATTTAAGGGGAGATTCCCCCAAGAAAAAAATATTTAAACAAATTAGAAAAATCAATGTCTTGTGTCACTTAGGATGGGTAGATGTGAGTAATTCAGTGCTTTAGTTGGAAAATATTTTTTGGGCGTACTCACCTTACTTCAAAATTTTCCATATCGCCTCATACTGAACGTCATCCTTCGGTTGACATTTTCTGCATGCAGTTTCTTCTGCTGACCTATTTCCTCCTTGTAGCCATGACCTGACACATGGAGCAGGATCAAAAACATCTAGTGGTGGTCCCACACATTTTATGAAAACAAGGTGACTAGCACGTTGCACTTGGAGACTGTTTCTTTTCTTTGTTAAAACTTCATTCATGGCACTGAATGACCTCTCACACTCAGAGGTGAATACTGGAAGCGTGTGTACAACTTGCATTAATGCTTTCCAGTCAGGAGGAATCGCATTTGTCTCTACATATTCCCTGAATCCGTTTATGTACTTCCTCTTGTCTGCTAACTGAAACACGTCACAAAGATTGCTTACACTTCTATCACCTTTAGTGATGATTGTTCCTTCAGGCCAGTGAGCTGTGGTAACAGTTTTCAAGTCTTCAAATAATGCTTCCAATTATTCATCAGGTTTGGCTTCTATGGAACTCAGGTGTGAAGCTTGGCTTACATTATGCACTAATCGCTGCTTCAGATTTTCTGCCAGGCTTCTAAAAAATTGCCCACTATGAATTTCTTTCACTTTACTATTGTATTGTAGAGTTGTGTCTTTGAATACCTGAGATTTCACTGCACTGATGGCTTGCTCTAAATGTGGACCTGGACAGTTTATCATAGATTCTACCACACGGATTGTGCGTTTAATTGCCATGTCTGCATCGGGGAGTGTGATTTCTCTTTTCTGTAGATGCAAGGATAAGTCAGAGAGTTCTGTTAGAGCATCATACAGCAGACCTAAATTTTTAACAAATTCATTACTAGTTAGAATTTTGCAGAGACCATTGTACTTGCTTCTTTCTTTTCCATCTTTTCCATCATTTGCAGATTGTGTGAAGTGCTTTACTAGGGCGCTATAACTCTCCCACACTGCTTTGACACTTCTTAAACTTGAAGCTACCCATCTTATTGTGAATATCTTTCCTATCTTGGATAATGTCTGTCCTAAAGCAGCTGCACATTCATTAAGTTGAATCTGATTTTTAGGAGACATACTGTATATAGAATATACTTTATAAAAAAACAGTGAAAATTAGCAAAACCCTGCACTTCACTTAGTGAATCATGAACAGCCAGTTCTAGTCTATGATTTGAGCAATGCCAGATTAGTATTTGAGGAAAGAGTTTTTTCATTTCTGTTGCAACACCTTTTTTCTTACCAAGCATTACGGAGGCACCATCACAGGCAAATCCAACTAGGTTTGCTTTAAGGTAAGTTTCATTTAGATTATGGGAATTTAAATTCTTTAGAAGAGCTTCTTTGATTGAAAATGCTGTCGTGTCAGAAAGCTCTACAAAATCCCAAAAAAATGTTTGCACATGATCATCATTGGTCATAGCACATCTCAAACAAACTACAAGTACTGGTTTATTACTTATTGTTGTAGACTCATCAATCAGTATACTAAGTTTAATATTACTTTCCACAAGATGCTTGACTATTTTCTTTCTCATTTCTTCTGATATGTGGTCAATAATGTTCGCACAACTGAAATTTGAATGCAGGACTCTCCCCATATTCAACCCATTAATCTCTTGCAGTTGGATGTCCACAGGAAAATCTGTATAAGGTCTACTCAATCTGGCCTCTTTATAGGCAGTTCTAAAAACTCTGTTGGTCGTTTCCAGCCTGTATGCATTCATTTTCTCAACACCTATTTCCATTTTCTTTTTCTTAGAACTTTCTAATACCGAGTTACATTTTAAATGTGTTACTGTTTTTCTATGTTCTGCAATTTTTTTCCTCAAGCTTTGCTGTTGTGCCTCCTTAGTGCCACCATAAGAACTAACCTCGCAGTTTACCCATTCTTTTGCTGGTTTTACACCAGTTCCAGATTGCGGCCCCATTCCAAGTTTATTTACTGCTGCACATGTTGAACAGCCCAGCTTACTATCTCTCACCTCCAGCCATATATTTTCTTTAGTGAAATAATTGTACTGTTCTAAACTCCAGCATGCCGGTAACACAGGAGCAGCTTCGTCGGCCACGTGGGTTTCACTGTTAAGTCTATTAGTATCGCTTGAACTGTTATTTGAACATATTTTCTTACCTCCACCAGAGTCACTGACATCCTCAGTTGCTCGTTTTCCCTTTTTAAGCCACTTTAACATGATTTTTAGGAATATAAAATGTAGACAATCACAACATTACAGAACACAATGCCGCAAACAATGGCAGCCACTGGCTTGGTGCACAGGCGGGAGAATCCTCATCTCCGAGTCTAAAGCCGAATGTGCCCGAAGCATACAAAAGAGTTTTAAAAAAACGAGCACCTTATCAGGCTAGCCAACATGTAATCTAAGGAGAAAGTAACTGCAGAAATGCGCACGAAGGTGAAGATTAGAACGCACATCTGTGGCGAATTTAATAGTGCTTTTCATTTTTAACAAATACACTCTCGTATTGAATTAGACAGTTAATAAGTATTTTAAGACAATATCGTTCCTGTACTGCCAGTACGACGTACCGGAGCACATATTTTTCCCGGTATGGTAGAAGGAAAATAATTTTATACCGGTACACAGTACCGGCCCAACTAAAGCACTGGAGTAATTTATGGTTAATCAGTTTATGACCTCCCAGAAACTGATTGCCTAAGGTGATATAAGTAGGGATGTATATCCATAAAACTGTGAAAGCCAACATTGGAAGGAGGCAGCAACTTACTGTGTAAAAATGAACAGTTTATTTGAAAATCCCATATGTGGGCTATCATTGATTTGAAAAGTATTTAAATTTGAATTTAAACTATGTTGTTCATATTGAGGAACATGCAAAGACAAAATAAAATTTTGTGATTTGTGCTTAAAACTACAGAAATCTTTAATATGAATAAATCAATTTACTTTTCATTATTTCTTCAAAATATGTTTTTCTTTCAAACAGGCAGATTATAGGTTAGAGCATACCATACTCAGCTTATAGGCTACTCAGAAAACATAAACTTGCTTACTTGTTGTCATATAAAGAGATGCTCATACCAAGGTTTCTGTTGCAAAATTCAGTTATTCCAAGATTTCCTCCGATTTATCATCTGGATCGTCGAGTTCAGTAATTTTTATGTAAATACAAATTAATGGATTGCCATAAACAATACCTTAGCAGAAGAAAAAAGACAATCACTATGTACCCATCACTATGTGGCACCAAGGTATGTTTACTTGTTCCTGAATTACTTCCTAACCTTATACCAACTATCTTTATGGTTTTTTTTAGCTTATGGTCTTCATAAATTAGTTAACCACATTCTCACTAACTCATTTGAATTCTTGAGTTTTGTCCATTCTGTAGCGATAATCTTAATGATTTATGTATAGCGTAGAGCTTTATCACTGGTACTCACTACTAAATTGCGGTATTTTGTTACCTGTTGGAGCGCTTTCAACCGCATGGAGCGGCCATCTTCAGCAACTGACTTCCGTGGTGTTGTTGTTGTTGTTGGGAAGACATTTCTGGATAACTGTATCGTACAGCGCGTGCGATTTGAATTGTAACTGTTCGTTTAGGATGTTGGTGTTGTCTTGTGTGGTGTGTCTGTATATTTCATATTGTTCGAGTGTGTTGAGTGTGTGACCTTTGTGGTTAATGTGTAGGATTTCCATGTCTGTATTGATGTCTGCGTATTCGTGTCCTGTGGTTATTATATGGTTTGCATAGGCAGAGTCTGTGTTTTGTTTGAGAGCTCGTATGTGTTCTGTGTATCGTGTTTTGAAACTTCGGCCTGTTTGTCTGCCCTGTTTGACTGCCCAAAATTCTACATAGGACAAACAGGCCGAAGTTTCAAAACACGATACACAGAACACATACGAGCTCTCAAACAAAACACAGACTCTGCCTATGCAAACCATATAATAACCACAGGACACGAATACGCAGACATCAATACAGACATGGAAATCCTACACATTAACCACAAAGGTCACACACTCAACACACTCGAACAATATGAAATATACAGACACACCACACAAGACAACACCAACATCCTAAACGAACAGTTACAATTCAAATCGCACACGCTGTACGATACAGTTATCCAGAAATGTCTTCCCAACAACAACAACAACAACAACACCACGGAAGTCAGTTGCTGAAGATGGCCGCTCCATGCGGTTGAAAGCGCTCCAACAGGTAACAAAATACCGCAATTTAGTAGTGAGTACCAGTGATAAAGCTCTACGCTATACATAAATCATTTGAATTTTATCAAAATCTCTGTACTCAGACAAACAATTTTACCAGCTTCACTCTTTTAAGGTACGCTTGTTGGCTTTAGCCTTAATCGGAACTCTGATTACTCAAACAATTAAGTATATAT